>OU452309.1:20997119-21673126 GCA_911728475.2 Pterostichus madidus | reverse complement strand
TTCCAGTGCCACTGCTTATGGCTGCTACTGGCCATGTCTCGCTAGAAACATGGTCACTCCCCTATCCGCCACCTGGGGATGCGACCGGTAGTTAGCCAAAACCCCGGGAACTAAACCTAACTTAACTAAACATAACCTAATCTACGTAGCTGGAGACGTGTGATTGCCACACCCAGAGTTTTGCCTAGGAAGAGTTCGCAAAGAGGGCGTCCTCCACCCAGGTGTCCCTTCTCCTGCGTAGCTCGGGAACGTGAGATCGCTACTTCTCAAACAGCTCGACACCACCAGCGGCCGCACATAGCGTCGTACAGGAGTATTAAATTTTTATCATATCTCTTCATTTCTAAAATAACGAAGACAGTTTTTAATAATTGATTATTATCGTTGCATCAACCAGCTTACCTTACAATCAGTAAGAAAGTCAATAAAATATCATCTAATACCCAGAAAGCGGGTAATGGTAAACGATATGAGAACTGACCACTTACTACATTCTTCTACGTGGATATTTACAAAACGAACTGTTTCATTACTATCGTTACGAAATAATTACAATTAATAATGAGTTGTCATAGTGATACTCATTGTTATTACTAATATATGTGCTGGTTGGTCAATAACTTCTAAACCAAGTAAACTAGAAAAAAAATTGTTTAAATAAGAGTTATAGGGTATACATGTGGCCACAAAATGTTTACGGTTTAGAAGTTATAACAAAATGAAATATTGAATTAAAAATATCTACAAAACTAAAAAGGATATTAAAGTGCGTTTTAGACGAGTGTATTTAACGTCCTTCAATTAATATACAATAAATTTTTGAAAATAAAAAAAAAATAAATAAGTGTAATTTTTCAATTGTAAATAACTTCTGAACCAAGCAAGTTAGAAAAAAATTATTGAAATATAAATTGTAGAGAATCTTTAGGCGCATCGACTGGTGGTAATTCTGACATAAAAATTGTTTCTAGTTTAGACGTTATAGCAAAAAGAAGTTTTGAATTTAAAATATCTCTGAAACCGATTTAGATAGATAAAATTTGTACAAATACCGATTGTAGGAAATTTAATGGGAAACAACTTGTATTTAAAAGTTTCTTTTATATCTTTATTCGTTTAAAAGATATTGAATATTATATAGATTGTTAGCAGTCCGTATACCAATAGTGACAAGAAAATTTTGTGAAATATATTTAAATAGTTATATTTGTACTATATCTGGATGTAGTTAATTGTTTCTTAATAAAATAACAATAAATGTGAGATCCCTACTTCTCTAACAGCTCGACACCACCAGCGGCCACACATAGCGTCCGACGGAGATGTCTCACTGCTCACTACGTAGCTGGAGACGTGGGATTGCCGCACCCAGAGTTCTGCCTACGTAGAGTTCGCAAAGAGCGCGTCTTCCACCCAGATGTCCCTCCTCCTGCGTAGCTTGGTCCGCGGCAACAGCTTTTGCAGAAACAAGCCGGGGTTTTAGTTCCAGTGCCACTGCTTATGGCTGCTACTGGCCATGTCTCGCTAGAAACATGGTCACTCCCCTATCCGCCACCTGGGGATGCGACCGGTAGTTAGCCAAAACCCCGGGAACTAAACCTAACTTAACTAAACATAACCTAATCTACGTAGCTGGAGACGTGTGATTGCCACACCCAGAGTTTTGCCTAGGAAGAGTTCGCAAAGAGGGCGTCCTCCACCCAGGTGTCCCTTCTCCTGCGTAGCTCGGGAACGTGAGATCGCTACTTCTCAAACAGCTCGACACCACCAGCGGCCGCACATAGCGTCGTACAGGAGTATTAAATTTTTATCATATCTCTTCATTTCTAAAATAACGAAGACAGTTTTTAATAATTGATTATTATCGTTGCATCAACCAGCTTACCTTACAATCAGTAAGAAAGTCAATAAAATATCATCTAATACCCAGAAAGCGGGTAATGGTAAACGATATGAGAACTGACCACTTACTACATTCTTCTACGTGGATATTTACAAAACGAACTGTTTCATTACTATCGTTACGAAATAATTACAATTAATAATGAGTTGTCATAGTGATACTCATTGTTATTACTAATATATGTGCTGGTTGGTCAATAACTTCTAAACCAAGTAAACTAGAAAAAAAATTGTTTAAATAAGAGTTATAGGGTATACATGTGGCCACAAAATGTTTACGGTTTAGAAGTTATAACAAAATGAAATATTGAATTAAAAATATCTACAAAACTAAAAAGGATATTAAAGTGCGTTTTAGTCGAGTGTATTTAACGTCCTTCAATTAATATACAATAAATTTTTGAAAATAAAAAAAAAATAAATAAGTGTAATTTTTCAATTGTAAATAACTTCTGAACCAAGCAAGTTAGAAAAAAATTATTGAAATATAAATTGTAGAGAATCTTTAGGCGCATCGACTGGTGGTAATTCTGACATAAAAATTGTTTCTAGTTTAGACGTTATAGCAAAAAGAAGTTTTGAATTTAAAATATCTCTGAAACCGATTTAGATAGATAAAATTTGTACAAATACCGATTGTAGGAAATTTAATGGGAAACAACTTGTATTTAAAAGTTTCTTTTATATCTTTATTCGTTTAAAAGATATTGAATATTATATAGATTGTTAGCAGTCCGTATACCAATAGTGACAAGAAAATTTTGTGAAATATATTTAAATAGTTATATTTGTACTATATCTGGATGTAGTTAATTGTTTCTTAATAAAATAACAATAAATGTGAGATCCCTACTTCTCTAACAGCTCGACACCACCAGCGGCCACACATAGCGTCCGACGGAGATGTCTCACTGCTCACTACGTAGCTGGAGACGTGGGATTGCCGCACCCAGAGTTCTGCCTACGTAGAGTTCGCAAAGAGCGCGTCTTCCACCCAGATGTCCCTCCTCCTGCGTAGCTTGGTCCGCGGCAACAGCTTTTGCAGAAACAAGCCGGGGTTTTAGTTCCAGTGCCACTGCTTATGGCTGCTACTGGCCATGTCTCGCTAGAAACATGGTCACTCCCCTATCCGCCACCTGGGGATGCGACCGGTAGTTAGCCAAAACCCCGGGAACTAAACCTAACTTAACTAAACATAACCTAATCTACGTAGCTGGAGACGTGTGATTGCCACACCCAGAGTTTTGCCTAGGAAGAGTTCGCAAAGAGGGCGTCCTCCACCCAGGTGTCCCTTCTCCTGCGTAGCTCGGGAACGTGAGATCGCTACTTCTCAAACAGCTCGACACCACCAGCGGCCGCACATAGCGTCGTACAGGAGTATTAAATTTTTATCATATCTCTTCATTTCTAAAATAACGAAGACAGTTTTTAATAATTGATTATTATCGTTGCATCAACCAGCTTACCTTACAATCAGTAAGAAAGTCAATAAAATATCATCTAATACCCAGAAAGCGGGTAATGGTAAACGATATGAGAACTGACCACTTACTACATTCTTCTACGTGGATATTTACAAAACGAACTGTTTCATTACTATCGTTACGAAATAATTACAATTAATAATGAGTTGTCATAGTGATACTCATTGTTATTACTAATATATGTGCTGGTTGGTCAATAACTTCTAAACCAAGTAAACTAGAAAAAAAATTGTTTAAATAAGAGTTATAGGGTATACATGTGGCCACAAAATGTTTACGGTTTAGAAGTTATAACAAAATGAAATATTGAATTAAAAATATCTACAAAACTAAAAAGGATATTAAAGTGCGTTTTAGTCGAGTGTATTTAACGTCCTTCAATTAATATACAATAAATTTTTGAAAATAAAAAAAAAATAAATAAGTGTAATTTTTCAATTGTAAATAACTTCTGAACCAAGCAAGTTAGAAAAAAATTATTGAAATATAAATTGTAGAGAATCTTTAGGCGCATCGACTGGTGGTAATTCTGACATAAAAATTGTTTCTAGTTTAGACGTTATAGCAAAAAGAAGTTTTGAATTTAAAATATCTCTGAAACCGATTTAGATAGATAAAATTTGTACAAATACCGATTGTAGGAAATTTAATGGGAAACAACTTGTATTTAAAAGTTTCTTTTATATCTTTATTCGTTTAAAAGATATTGAATATTATATAGATTGTTAGCAGTCCGTATACCAATAGTGACAAGAAAATTTTGTGAAATATATTTAAATAGTTATATTTGTACTATATCTGGATGTAGTTAATTGTTTCTTAATAAAATAACAATAAATGTGAGATCCCTACTTCTCTAACAGCTCGACACCACCAGCGGCCACACATAGCGTCCGACGGAGATGTCTCACTGCTCACTACGTAGCTGGAGACGTGGGATTGCCGCACCCAGAGTTCTGCCTACGTAGAGTTCGCAAAGAGCGCGTCTTCCACCCAGATGTCCCTCCTCCTGCGTAGCTTGGTCCGCGGCAACAGCTTTTGCAGAAACAAGCCGGGGTTTTAGTTCCAGTGCCACTGCTTATGGCTGCTACTGGCCATGTCTCGCTAGAAACATGGTCACTCCCCTATCCGCCACCTGGGGATGCGACCGGTAGTTAGCCAAAACCCCGGGAACTAAACCTAACTTAACTAAACATAACCTAATCTACGTAGCTGGAGACGTGTGATTGCCACACCCAGAGTTTTGCCTAGGAAGAGTTCGCAAAGAGGGCGTCCTCCACCCAGGTGTCCCTTCTCCTGCGTAGCTCGGGAACGTGAGATCGCTACTTCTCAAACAGCTCGACACCACCAGCGGCCGCACATAGCGTCGTACAGGAGTATTAAATTTTTATCATATCTCTTCATTTCTAAAATAACGAAGACAGTTTTTAATAATTGATTATTATCGTTGCATCAACCAGCTTACCTTACAATCAGTAAGAAAGTCAATAAAATATCATCTAATACCCAGAAAGCGGGTAATGGTAAACGATATGAGAACTGACCACTTACTACATTCTTCTACGTGGATATTTACAAAACGAACTGTTTCATTACTATCGTTACGAAATAATTACAATTAATAATGAGTTGTCATAGTGATACTCATTGTTATTACTAATATATGTGCTGGTTGGTCAATAACTTCTAAACCAAGTAAACTAGAAAAAAAATTGTTTAAATAAGAGTTATAGGGTATACATGTGGCCACAAAATGTTTACGGTTTAGAAGTTATAACAAAATGAAATATTGAATTAAAAATATCTACAAAACTAAAAAGGATATTAAAGTGCGTTTTAGACGAGTGTATTTAACGTCCTTCAATTAATATACAATAAATTTTTGAAAATAAAAAAAAAATAAATAAGTGTAATTTTTCAATTGTAAATAACTTCTGAACCAAGCAAGTTAGAAAAAAATTATTGAAATATAAATTGTAGAGAATCTTTAGGCGCATCGACTGGTGGTAATTCTGACATAAAAATTGTTTCTAGTTTAGACGTTATAGCAAAAAGAAGTTTTGAATTTAAAATATCTCTGAAACCGATTTAGATAGATAAAATTTGTACAAATACCGATTGTAGGAAATTTAATGGGAAACAACTTGTATTTAAAAGTTTCTTTTATATCTTTATTCGTTTAAAAGATATTGAATATTATATAGATTGTTAGCAGTCCGTATACCAATAGTGACAAGAAAATTTTGTGAAATATATTTAAATAGTTATATTTGTACTATATCTGGATGTAGTTAATTGTTTCTTAATAAAATAACAATAAATGTGAGATCCCTACTTCTCTAACAGCTCGACACCACCAGCGGCCACACATAGCGTCCGACGGAGATGTCTCACTGCTCACTACGTAGCTGGAGACGTGGGATTGCCGCACCCAGAGTTCTGCCTACGTAGAGTTCGCAAAGAGCGCGTCTTCCACCCAGATGTCCCTCCTCCTGCGTAGCTTGGTCCGCGGCAACAGCTTTTGCAGAAACAAGCCGGGGTTTTAGTTCCAGTGCCACTGCTTATGGCTGCTACTGGCCATGTCTCGCTAGAAACATGGTCACTCCCCTATCCGCCACCTGGGGATGCGACCGGTAGTTAGCCAAAACCCCGGGAACTAAACCTAACTTAACTAAACATAACCTAATCTACGTAGCTGGAGACGTGTGATTGCCACACCCAGAGTTTTGCCTAGGAAGAGTTCGCAAAGAGGGCGTCCTCCACCCAGGTGTCCCTTCTCCTGCGTAGCTCGGGAACGTGAGATCGCTACTTCTCAAACAGCTCGACACCACCAGCGGCCGCACATAGCGTCGTACAGGAGTATTAAATTTTTATCATATCTCTTCATTTCTAAAATAACGAAGACAGTTTTTAATAATTGATTATTATCGTTGCATCAACCAGCTTACCTTACAATCAGTAAGAAAGTCAATAAAATATCATCTAATACCCAGAAAGCGGGTAATGGTAAACGATATGAGAACTGACCACTTACTACATTCTTCTACGTGGATATTTACAAAACGAACTGTTTCATTACTATCGTTACGAAATAATTACAATTAATAATGAGTTGTCATAGTGATACTCATTGTTATTACTAATATATGTGCTGGTTGGTCAATAACTTCTAAACCAAGTAAACTAGAAAAAAAATTGTTTAAATAAGAGTTATAGGGTATACATGTGGCCACAAAATGTTTACGGTTTAGAAGTTATAACAAAATGAAATATTGAATTAAAAATATCTACAAAACTAAAAAGGATATTAAAGTGCGTTTTAGTCGAGTGTATTTAACGTCCTTCAATTAATATACAATAAATTTTTGAAAATAAAAAAAAAATAAATAAGTGTAATTTTTCAAATGTAAATAACTTCTGAACCAAGCAAGTTAGAAAAAAATTATTGAAATATAAATTGTAGAGAATCTTTAGGCGCATCGACTGGTGGTAATTCTGACATAAAAATTGTTTCTAGTTTAGACGTTATAGCAAAAAGAAGTTTTGAATTTAAAATATCTCTGAAACCGATTTAGATAGATAAAATTTGTACAAATACCGATTGTAGGAAATTTAATGGGAAACAACTTGTATTTAAAAGTTTCTTTTATATCTTTATTCGTTTAAAAGATATTGAATATTATATAGATTGTTAGCAGTCCGTATACCAATAGTGACAAGAAAATTTTGTGAAATATATTTAAATAGTTATATTTGTACTATATCTGGATGTAGTTAATTGTTTCTTAATAAAATAACAATAAATGTGAGATCCCTACTTCTCTAACAGCTCGACACCACCAGCGGCCACACATAGCGTCCGACGGAGATGTCTCACTGCTCACTACGTAGCTGGAGACGTGGGATTGCCGCACCCAGAGTTCTGCCTACGTAGAGTTCGCAAAGAGCGCGTCTTCCACCCAGATGTCCCTCCTCCTGCGTAGCTTGGTCCGCGGCAACAGCTTTTGCAGAAACAAGCCGGGGTTTTAGTTCCAGTGCCACTGCTTATGGCTGCTACTGGCCATGTCTCGCTAGAAACATGGTCACTCCCCTATCCGCCACCTGGGGATGCGACCGGTAGTTAGCCAAAACCCCGGGAACTAAACCTAACTTAACTAAACATAACCTAATCTACGTAGCTGGAGACGTGTGATTGCCACACCCAGAGTTTTGCCTAGGAAGAGTTCGCAAAGAGGGCGTCCTCCACCCAGGTGTCCCTTCTCCTGCGTAGCTCGGGAACGTGAGATCGCTACTTCTCAAACAGCTCGACACCACCAGCGGCCGCACATAGCGTCGTACAGGAGTATTAAATTTTTATCATATCTCTTCATTTCTAAAATAACGAAGACAGTTTTTAATAATTGATTATTATCGTTGCATCAACCAGCTTACCTTACAATCAGTAAGAAAGTCAATAAAATATCATCTAATACCCAGAAAGCGGGTAATGGTAAACGATATGAGAACTGACCACTTACTACATTCTTCTACGTGGATATTTACAAAACGAACTGTTTCATTACTATCGTTACGAAATAATTACAATTAATAATGAGTTGTCATAGTGATACTCATTGTTATTACTAATATATGTGCTGGTTGGTCAATAACTTCTAAACCAAGTAAACTAGAAAAAAAATTGTTTAAATAAGAGTTATAGGGTATACATGTGGCCACAAAATGTTTACGGTTTAGAAGTTATAACAAAATGAAATATTGAATTAAAAATATCTACAAAACTAAAAAGGATATTAAAGTGCGTTTTAGTCGAGTGTATTTAACGTCCTTCAATTAATATACAATAAATTTTTGAAAATAAAAAAAAAATAAATAAGTGTAATTTTTCAATTGTAAATAACTTCTGAAACAAGCAAGTTAGAAAAAAATTATTGAAATATAAATTGTAGAGAATCTTTAGGCGCATCGACTGGTGGTAATTCTGACATAAAAATTGTTTCTAGTTTAGACGTTATAGCAAAAAGAAGTTTTGAATTTAAAATATCTCTGAAACCGATTTAGATAGATAAAATTTGTACAAATACCGATTGTAGGAAATTTAATGGGAAACAACTTGTATTTAAAAGTTTCTTTTATATCTTTATTCGTTTAAAAGATATTGAATATTATATAGATTGTTAGCAGTCCGTATACTAATAGTGACAAGAAAATTTTGTGAAATATATTTAAATAGTTATATTTGTACTATATCTGGATGTAGTTAATTGTTTCTTAATAAAATAACAATAAATGTGAGATCCCTACTTCTCTAACAGCTCGACACCACCAGCGGCCACACATAGCGTCCGACGGAGATGTCTCACTGCTCACTACGTAGCTGGAGACGTGGGATTGCCGCACCCAGAGTTCTGCCTACGTAGAGTTCGCAAAGAGCGCGTCTTCCACCCAGATGTCCCTCCTCCTGCGTAGCTTGGTCCGCGGCAACAGCTTTTGCAGAAACAAGCCGGGGTTTTAGTTCCAGTGCCACTGCTTATGGCTGCTACTGGCCATGTCTCGCTAGAAACATGGTCACTCCCCTATCCGCCACCTGGGGATGCGACCGGTAGTTAGCCAAAACCCCGGGAACTAAACCTAACTTAACTAAACATAACCTAATCTACGTAGCTGGAGACGTGTGATTGCCACACCCAGAGTTTTGCCTAGGAAGAGTTCGCAAAGAGGGCGTCCTCCACCCAGGTGTCCCTTCTCCTGCGTAGCTCGGGAACGTGAGATCGCTACTTCTCAAACAGCTCGACACCACCAGCGGCCGCACATAGCGTCGTACAGGAGTATTAAATTTTTATCATATCTCTTCATTTCTAAAATAACGAAGACAGTTTTTAATAATTGATTATTATCGTTGCATCAACCAGCTTACCTTACAATCAGTAAGAAAGTCAATAAAATATCATCTAATACCCAGAAAGCGGGTAATGGTAAACGATATGAGAACTGACCACTTACTACATTCTTCTACGTGGATATTTACAAAACGAACTGTTTCATTACTATCGTTACGAAATAATTACAATTAATAATGAGTTGTCATAGTGATACTCATTGTTATTACTAATATATGTGCTGGTTGGTCAATAACTTCTAAACCAAGTAAACTAGAAAAAAAATTGTTTAAATAAGAGTTATAGGGTATACATGTGGCCACAAAATGTTTACGGTTTAGAAGTTATAACAAAATGAAATATTGAATTAAAAATATCTACAAAACTAAAAAGGATATTAAAGTGCGTTTTAGTCGAGTGTATTTAACGTCCTTCAATTAATATACAATAAATTTTTGAAAATAAAAAAAAAATAAATAAGTGTAATTTTTCAAATGTAAATAACTTCTGAAACAAGCAAGTTAGAAAAAAATTATTGAAATATAAATTGTAGAGAATCTTTAGGCGCATCGACTGGTGGTAATTCTGACATAAAAATTGTTTCTAGTTTAGACGTTATAGCAAAAAGAAGTTTTGAATTTAAAATATCTCTGAAACCGATTTAGATAGATAAAATTTGTACAAATACCGATTGTAGGAAATTTAATGGGAAACAACTTGTATTTAAAAGTTTCTTTTATATCTTTATTCGTTTAAAAGATATTGAATATTATATAGATTGTTAGCAGTCCGTATACCAATAGTGACAAGAAAATTTTGTGAAATATATTTAAATAGTTATATTTGTACTATATCTGGATGTAGTTAATTGTTTCTTAATAAAATAACAATAAATGTGAGATCCCTACTTCTCTAACAGCTCGACACCACCAGCGGCCACACATAGCGTCCGACGGAGATGTCTCACTGCTCACTACGTAGCTGGAGACGTGGGATTGCCGCACCCAGAGTTCTGCCTACGTAGAGTTCGCAAAGAGCGCGTCTTCCACCCAGATGTCCCTCCTCCTGCGTAGCTTGGTCCGCGGCAACAGCTTTTGCAGAAACAAGCCGGGGTTTTAGTTCCAGTGCCACTGCTTATGGCTGCTACTGGCCATGTCTCGCTAGAAACATGGTCACTCCCCTATCCGCCACCTGGGGATGCGACCGGTAGTTAGCCAAAACCCCGGGAACTAAACCTAACTTAACTAAACATAACCTAATCTACGTAGCTGGAGACGTGTGATTGCCACACCCAGAGTTTTGCCTAGGAAGAGTTCGCAAAGAGGGCGTCCTCCACCCAGGTGTCCCTTCTCCTGCGTAGCTCGGGAACGTGAGATCGCTACTTCTCAAACAGCTCGACACCACCAGCGGCCGCACATAGCGTCGTACAGGAGTATTAAATTTTTATCATATCTCTTCATTTCTAAAATAACGAAGACAGTTTTTAATAATTGATTATTATCGTTGCATCAACCAGCTTACCTTACAATCAGTAAGAAAGTCAATAAAATATCATCTAATACCCAGAAAGCGGGTAATGGTAAACGATATGAGAACTGACCACTTACTACATTCTTCTACGTGGATATTTACAAAACGAACTGTTTCATTACTATCGTTACGAAATAATTACAATTAATAATGAGTTGTCATAGTGATACTCATTGTTATTACTAATATATGTGCTGGTTGGTCAATAACTTCTAAACCAAGTAAACTAGAAAAAAAATTGTTTAAATAAGAGTTATAGGGTATACATGTGGCCACAAAATGTTTACGGTTTAGAAGTTATAACAAAATGAAATATTGAATTAAAAATATCTACAAAACTAAAAAGGATATTAAAGTGCGTTTTAGTCGAGTGTATTTAACGTCCTTCAATTAATATACAATAAATTTTTGAAAATAAAAAAAAAATAAATAAGTGTAATTTTTCAAATGTAAATAACTTCTGAAACAAGCAAGTTAGAAAAAAATTATTGAAATATAAATTGTAGAGAATCTTTAGGCGCATCGACTGGTGGTAATTCTGACATAAAAATTGTTTCTAGTTTAGACGTTATAGCAAAAAGAAGTTTTGAATTTAAAATATCTCTGAAACCGATTTAGATAGATAAAATTTGTACAAATACCGATTGTAGGAAATTTAATGGGAAACAACTTGTATTTAAAAGTTTCTTTTATATCTTTATTCGTTTAAAAGATATTGAATATTATATAGATTGTTAGCAGTCCGTATACCAATAGTGACAAGAAAATTTTGTGAAATATATTTAAATAGTTATATTTGTACTATATCTGGATGTAGTTAATTGTTTCTTAATAAAATAACAATAAATGTGAGATCCCTACTTCTCTAACAGCTCGACACCACCAGCGGCCACACATAGCGTCCGACGGAGATGTCTCACTGCTCACTACGTAGCTGGAGACGTGGGATTGCCGCACCCAGAGTTCTGCCTACGTAGAGTTCGCAAAGAGCGCGTCTTCCACCCAGATGTCCCTCCTCCTGCGTAGCTTGGTCCGCGGCAACAGCTTTTGCAGAAACAAGCCGGGGTTTTAGTTCCAGTGCCACTGCTTATGGCTGCTACTGGCCATGTCTCGCTAGAAACATGGTCACTCCCCTATCCGCCACCTGGGGATGCGACCGGTAGTTAGCCAAAACCCCGGGAACTAAACCTAACTTAACTAAACATAACCTAATCTACGTAGCTGGAGACGTGTGATTGCCACACCCAGAGTTTTGCCTAGGAAGAGTTCGCAAAGAGGGCGTCCTCCACCCAGGTGTCCCTTCTCCTGCGTAGCTCGGGAACGTGAGATCGCTACTTCTCAAACAGCTCGACACCACCAGCGGCCGCACATAGCGTCGTACAGGAGTATTAAATTTTTATCATATCTCTTCATTTCTAAAATAACGAAGACAGTTTTTAATAATTGATTATTATCGTTGCATCAACCAGCTTACCTTACAATCAGTAAGAAAGTCAATAAAATATCATCTAATACCCAGAAAGCGGGTAATGGTAAACGATATGAGAACTGACCACTTACTACATTCTTCTACGTGGATATTTACAAAACGAACTGTTTCATTACTATCGTTACGAAATAATTACAATTAATAATGAGTTGTCATAGTGATACTCATTGTTATTACTAATATATGTGCTGGTTGGTCAATAACTTCTAAACCAAGTAAACTAGAAAAAAAATTGTTTAAATAAGAGTTATAGGGTATACATGTGGCCACAAAATGTTTACGGTTTAGAAGTTATAACAAAATGAAATATTGAATTAAAAATATCTACAAAACTAAAAAGGATATTAAAGTGCGTTTTAGTCGAGTGTATTTAACGTCCTTCAATTAATATACAATAAATTTTTGAAAATAAAAAAAAAATAAATAAGTGTAATTTTTCAATTGTAAATAACTTCTGAAACAAGCAAGTTAGAAAAAAATTATTGAAATATAAATTGTAGAGAATCTTTAGGCGCATCGACTGGTGGTAATTCTGACATAAAAATTGTTTCTAGTTTAGACGTTATAGCAAAAAGAAGTTTTGAATTTAAAATATCTCTGAAACCGATTTAGATAGATAAAATTTGTACAAATACCGATTGTAGGAAATTTAATGGGAAACAACTTGTATTTAAAAGTTTCTTTTATATCTTTATTCGTTTAAAAGATATTGAATATTATATAGATTGTTAGCAGTCCGTATACTAATAGTGACAAGAAAATTTTGTGAAATATATTTAAATAGTTATATTTGTACTATATCTGGATGTAGTTAATTGTTTCTTAATAAAATAACAATAAATGTGAGATCCCTACTTCTCTAACAGCTCGACACCACCAGCGGCCACACATAGCGTCCGACGGAGATGTCTCACTGCTCACTACGTAGCTGGAGACGTGGGATTGCCGCACCCAGAGTTCTGCCTACGTAGAGTTCGCAAAGAGCGCGTCTTCCACCCAGATGTCCCTCCTCCTGCGTAGCTTGGTCCGCGGCAACAGCTTTTGCAGAAACAAGCCGGGGTTTTAGTTCCAGTGCCACTGCTTATGGCTGCTACTGGCCATGTCTCGCTAGAAACATGGTCACTCCCCTATCCGCCACCTGGGGATGCGACCGGTAGTTAGCCAAAACCCCGGGAACTAAACCTAACTTAACTAAACATAACCTAATCTACGTAGCTGGAGACGTGTGATTGCCACACCCAGAGTTTTGCCTAGGAAGAGTTCGCAAAGAGGGCGTCCTCCACCCAGGTGTCCCTTCTCCTGCGTAGCTCGGGAACGTGAGATCGCTACTTCTCAAACAGCTCGACACCACCAGCGGCCGCACATAGCGTCGTACAGGAGTATTAAATTTTTATCATATCTCTTCATTTCTAAAATAACGAAGACAGTTTTTAATAATTGATTATTATCGTTGCATCAACCAGCTTACCTTACAATCAGTAAGAAAGTCAATAAAATATCATCTAATACCCAGAAAGCGGGTAATGGTAAACGATATGAGAACTGACCACTTACTACATTCTTCTACGTGGATATTTACAAAACGAACTGTTTCATTACTATCGTTACGAAATAATTACAATTAATAATGAGTTGTCATAGTGATACTCATTGTTATTACTAATATATGTGCTGGTTGGTCAATAACTTCTAAACCAAGTAAACTAGAAAAAAAATTGTTTAAATAAGAGTTATAGGGTATACATGTGGCCACAAAATGTTTACGGTTTAGAAGTTATAACAAAATTAAATATTGAATTAAAAATATCTACAAAACTAAAAAGGATATTAAAGTGCGTTTTAGTCGAGTGTATTTAACGTCCTTCAATTAATATACAATAAATTTTTGAAAATAAAAAAAAAATAAATAAGTGTAATTTTTCAAATGTAAATAACTTCTGAAACAAGCAAGTTAGAAAAAAATTATTGAAATATAAATTGTAGAGAATCTTTAGGCGCATCGACTGGTGGTAATTCTGACATAAAAATTGTTTCTAGTTTAGACGTTATAGCAAAAAGAAGTTTTGAATTTAAAATATCTCTGAAACCGATTTAGATAGATAAAATTTGTACAAATACCGATTGTAGGAAATTTAATGGGAAACAACTTGTATTTAAAAGTTTCTTTTATATCTTTATTCGTTTAAAAGATATTGAATATTATATAGATTGTTAGCAGTCCGTATACCAATAGTGACAAGAAAATTTTGTGAAATATATTTAAATAGTTATATTTGTACTATATCTGGATGTAGTTAATTGTTTCTTAATAAAATAACAATAAATGTGAGATCCCTACTTCTCTAACAGCTCGACACCACCAGCGGCCACACATAGCGTCCGACGGAGATGTCTCACTGCTCACTACGTAGCTGGAGACGTGGGATTGCCGCACCCAGAGTTCTGCCTACGTAGAGTTCGCAAAGAGCGCGTCTTCCACCCAGATGTCCCTCCTCCTGCGTAGCTTGGTCCGCGGCAACAGCTTTTGCAGAAACAAGCCGGGGTTTTAGTTCCAGTGCCACTGCTTATGGCTGCTACTGGCCATGTCTCGCTAGAAACATGGTCACTCCCCTATCCGCCACCTGGGGATGCGACCGGTAGTTAGCCAAAACCCCGGGAACTAAACCTAACTTAACTAAACATAACCTAATCTACGTAGCTGGAGACGTGTGATTGCCACACCCAGAGTTTTGCCTAGGAAGAGTTCGCAAAGAGGGCGTCCTCCACCCAGGTGTCCCTTCTCCTGCGTAGCTCGGGAACGTGAGATCGCTACTTCTCAAACAGCTCGACACCACCAGCGGCCGCACATAGCGTCGTACAGGAGTATTAAATTTTTATCATATCTCTTCATTTCTAAAATAACGAAGACAGTTTTTAATAATTGATTATTATCGTTGCATCAACCAGCTTACCTTACAATCAGTAAGAAAGTCAATAAAATATCATCTAATACCCAGAAAGCGGGTAATGGTAAACGATATGAGAACTGACCACTTACTACATTCTTCTACGTGGATATTTACAAAACGAACTGTTTCATTACTATCGTTACGAAATAATTACAATTAATAATGAGTTGTCATAGTGATACTCATTGTTATTACTAATATATGTGCTGGTTGGTCAATAACTTCTAAACCAAGTAAACTAGAAAAAAAATTGTTTAAATAAGAGTTATAGGGTATACATGTGGCCACAAAATGTTTACGGTTTAGAAGTTATAACAAAATGAAATATTGAATTAAAAATATCTACAAAACTAAAAAGGATATTAAAGTGCGTTTTAGTCGAGTGTATTTAACGTCCTTCAATTAATATACAATAAATTTTTGAAAATAAAAAAAAAATAAATAAGTGTAATTTTTCAAATGTAAATAACTTCTGAAACAAGCAAGTTAGAAAAAAATTATTGAAATATAAATTGTAGAGAATCTTTAGGCGCATCGACTGGTGGTAATTCTGACATAAAAATTGTTTCTAGTTTAGACGTTATAGCAAAAAGAAGTTTTGAATTTAAAATATCTCTGAAACCGATTTAGATAGATAAAATTTGTACAAATACCGATTGTAGGAAATTTAATGGGAAACAACTTGTATTTAAAAGTTTCTTTTATATCTTTATTCGTTTAAAAGATATTGAATATTATATAGATTGTTAGCAGTCCGTATACCAATAGTGACAAGAAAATTTTGTGAAATATATTTAAATAGTTATATTTGTACTATATCTGGATGTAGTTAATTGTTTCTTAATAAAATAACAATAAATGTGAGATCCCTACTTCTCTAACAGCTCGACACCACCAGCGGCCACACATAGCGTCCGACGGAGATGTCTCACTGCTCACTACGTAGCTGGAGACGTGGGATTGCCGCACCCAGAGTTCTGCCTACGTAGAGTTCGCAAAGAGCGCGTCTTCCACCCAGATGTCCCTCCTCCTGCGTAGCTTGGTCCGCGGCAACAGCTTTTGCAGAAACAAGCCGGGGTTTTAGTTCCAGTGCCACTGCTTATGGCTGCTACTGGCCATGTCTCGCTAGAAACATGGTCACTCCCCTATCCGCCACCTGGGGATGCGACCGGTAGTTAGCCAAAACCCCGGGAACTAAACCTAACTTAACTAAACATAACCTAATCTACGTAGCTGGAGACGTGTGATTGCCACACCCAGAGTTTTGCCTAGGAAGAGTTCGCAAAGAGGGCGTCCTCCACCCAGGTGTCCCTTCTCCTGCGTAGCTCGGGAACGTGAGATCGCTACTTCTCAAACAGCTCGACACCACCAGCGGCCGCACATAGCGTCGTACAGGAGTATTAAATTTTTATCATATCTCTTCATTTCTAAAATAACGAAGACAGTTTTTAATAATTGATTATTATCGTTGCATCAACCAGCTTACCTTACAATCAGTAAGAAAGTCAATAAAATATCATCTAATACCCAGAAAGCGGGTAATGGTAAACGATATGAGAACTGACCACTTACTACATTCTTCTACGTGGATATTTACAAAACGAACTGTTTCATTACTATCGTTACGAAATAATTACAATTAATAATGAGTTGTCATAGTGATACTCATTGTTATTACTAATATATGTGCTGGTTGGTCAATAACTTCTAAACCAAGTAAACTAGAAAAAAAATTGTTTAAATAAGAGTTATAGGGTATACATGTGGCCACAAAATGTTTACGGTTTAGAAGTTATAACAAAATGAAATATTGAATTAAAAATATCTACAAAACTAAAAAGGATATTAAAGTGCGTTTTAGTCGAGTGTATTTAACGTCCTTCAATTAATATACAATAAATTTTTGAAAATAAAAAAAAAATAAATAAGTGTAATTTTTCAAATGTAAATAACTTCTGAAACAAGCAAGTTAGAAAAAAATTATTGAAATATAAATTGTAGAGAATCTTTAGGCGCATCGACTGGTGGTAATTCTGACATAAAAATTGTTTCTAGTTTAGACGTTATAGCAAAAAGAAGTTTTGAATTTAAAATATCTCTGAAACCGATTTAGATAGATAAAATTTGTACAAATACCGATTGTAGGAAATTTAATGGGAAACAACTTGTATTTAAAAGTTTCTTTTATATCTTTATTCGTTTAAAAGATATTGAATATTATATAGATTGTTAGCAGTCCGTATACCAATAGTGACAAGAAAATTTTGTGAAATATATTTAAATAGTTATATTTGTACTATATCTGGATGTAGTTAATTGTTTCTTAATAAAATAACAATAAATGTGAGATCCCTACTTCTCTAACAGCTCGACACCACCAGCGGCCACACATAGCGTCCGACGGAGATGTCTCACTGCTCACTACGTAGCTGGAGACGTGGGATTGCCGCACCCAGAGTTCTGCCTACGTAGAGTTCGCAAAGAGCGCGTCTTCCACCCAGATGTCCCTCCTCCTGCGTAGCTTGGTCCGCGGCAACAGCTTTTGCAGAAACAAGCCGGGGTTTTAGTTCCAGTGCCACTGCTTATGGCTGCTACTGGCCATGTCTCGCTAGAAACATGGTCACTCCCCTATCCGCCACCTGGGGATGCGACCGGTAGTTAGCCAAAACCCCGGGAACTAAACCTAACTTAACTAAACATAACCTAATCTACGTAGCTGGAGACGTGTGATTGCCACACCCAGAGTTTTGCCTAGGAAGAGTTCGCAAAGAGGGCGTCCTCCACCCAGGTGTCCCTTCTCCTGCGTAGCTCGGGAACGTGAGATCGCTACTTCTCAAACAGCTCGACACCACCAGCGGCCGCACATAGCGTCGTACAGGAGTATTAAATTTTTATCATATCTCTTCATTTCTAAAATAACGAAGACAGTTTTTAATAATTGATTATTATCGTTGCATCAACCAGCTTACCTTACAATCAGTAAGAAAGTCAATAAAATATCATCTAATACCCAGAAAGCGGGTAATGGTAAACGATATGAGAACTGACCACTTACTACATTCTTCTACGTGGATATTTACAAAACGAACTGTTTCATTACTATCGTTACGAAATAATTACAATTAATAATGAGTTGTCATAGTGATACTCATTGTTATTACTAATATATGTGCTGGTTGGTCAATAACTTCTAAACCAAGTAAACTAGAAAAAAAATTGTTTAAATAAGAGTTATAGGGTATACATGTGGCCACAAAATGTTTACGGTTTAGAAGTTATAACAAAATGAAATATTGAATTAAAAATATCTACAAAACTAAAAAGGATATTAAAGTGCGTTTTAGTCGAGTGTATTTAACGTCCTTCAATTAATATACAATAAATTTTTGAAAATAAAAAAAAAATAAATAAGTGTAATTTTTCAATTGTAAATAACTTCTGAAACAAGCAAGTTAGAAAAAAATTATTGAAATATAAATTGTAGAGAATCTTTAGGCGCATCGACTGGTGGTAATTCTGACATAAAAATTGTTTCTAGTTTAGACGTTATAGCAAAAAGAAGTTTTGAATTTAAAATATCTCTGAAACCGATTTAGATAGATAAAATTTGTACAAATACCGATTGTAGGAAATTTAATGGGAAACAACTTGTATTTAAAAGTTTCTTTTATATCTTTATTCGTTTAAAAGATATTGAATATTATATAGATTGTTAGCAGTCCGTATACCAATAGTGACAAGAAAATTTTGTGAAATATATTTAAATAGTTATATTTGTACTATATCTGGATGTAGTTAATTGTTTCTTAATAAAATAACAATAAATGTGAGATCCCTACTTCTCTAACAGCTCGACACCACCAGCGGCCACACATAGCGTCCGACGGAGATGTCTCACTGCTCACTACGTAGCTGGAGACGTGGGATTGCCGCACCCAGAGTTCTGCCTACGTAGAGTTCGCAAAGAGCGCGTCTTCCACCCAGATGTCCCTCCTCCTGCGTAGCTTGGTCCGCGGCAACAGCTTTTGCAGAAACAAGCCGGGGTTTTAGTTCCAGTGCCACTGCTTATGGCTGCTACTGGCCATGTCTCGCTAGAAACATGGTCACTCCCCTATCCGCCACCTGGGGATGCGACCGGTAGTTAGCCAAAACCCCGGGAACTAAACCTAACTTAACTAAACATAACCTAATCTACGTAGCTGGAGACGTGTGATTGCCACACCCAGAGTTTTGCCTAGGAAGAGTTCGCAAAGAGGGCGTCCTCCACCCAGGTGTCCCTTCTCCTGCGTAGCTCGGGAACGTGAGATCGCTACTTCTCAAACAGCTCGACACCACCAGCGGCCGCACATAGCGTCGTACAGGAGTATTAAATTTTTATCATATCTCTTCATTTCTAAAATAACGAAGACAGTTTTTAATAATTGATTATTATCGTTGCATCAACCAGCTTACCTTACAATCAGTAAGAAAGTCAATAAAATATCATCTAATACCCAGAAAGCGGGTAATGGTAAACGATATGAGAACTGACCACTTACTACATTCTTCTACGTGGATATTTACAAAACGAACTGTTTCATTACTATCGTTACGAAATAATTACAATTAATAATGAGTTGTCATAGTGATACTCATTGTTATTACTAATATATGTGCTGGTTGGTCAATAACTTCTAAACCAAGTAAACTAGAAAAAAAATTGTTTAAATAAGAGTTATAGGGTATACATGTGGCCACAAAATGTTTACGGTTTAGAAGTTATAACAAAATGAAATATTGAATTAAAAATATCTACAAAACTAAAAAGGATATTAAAGTGCGTTTTAGTCGAGTGTATTTAACGTCCTTCAATTAATATACAATAAATTTTTGAAAATAAAAAAAAAATAAATAAGTGTAATTTTTCAATTGTAAATAACTTCTGAAACAAGCAAGTTAGAAAAAAATTATTGAAATATAAATTGTAGAGAATCTTTAGGCGCATCGACTGGTGGTAATTCTGACATAAAAATTGTTTCTAGTTTAGACGTTATAGCAAAAAGAAGTTTTGAATTTAAAATATCTCTGAAACCGATTTAGATAGATAAAATTTGTACAAATACCGATTGTAGGAAATTTAATGGGAAACAACTTGTATTTAAAAGTTTCTTTTATATCTTTATTCGTTTAAAAGATATTGAATATTATATAGATTGTTAGCAGTCCGTATACCAATAGTGACAAGAAAATTTTGTGAAATATATTTAAATAGTTATATTTGTACTATATCTGGATGTAGTTAATTGTTTCTTAATAAAATAACAATAAATGTGAGATCCCTACTTCTCTAACAGCTCGACACCACCAGCGGCCACACATAGCGTCCGACGGAGATGTCTCACTGCTCACTACGTAGCTGGAGACGTGGGATTGCCGCACCCAGAGTTCTGCCTACGTAGAGTTCGCAAAGAGCGCGTCTTCCACCCAGATGTCCCTCCTCCTGCGTAGCTTGGTCCGCGGCAACAGCTTTTGCAGAAACAAGCCGGGGTTTTAGTTCCAGTGCCACTGCTTATGGCTGCTACTGGCCATGTCTCGCTAGAAACATGGTCACTCCCCTATCCGCCACCTGGGGATGCGACCGGTAGTTAGCCAAAACCCCGGGAACTAAACCTAACTTAACTAAACATAACCTAATCTACGTAGCTGGAGACGTGTGATTGCCACACCCAGAGTTTTGCCTAGGAAGAGTTCGCAAAGAGGGCGTCCTCCACCCAGGTGTCCCTTCTCCTGCGTAGCTCGGGAACGTGAGATCGCTACTTCTCAAACAGCTCGACACCACCAGCGGCCGCACATAGCGTCGTACAGGAGTATTAAATTTTTATCATATCTCTTCATTTCTAAAATAACGAAGACAGTTTTTAATAATTGATTATTATCGTTGCATCAACCAGCTTACCTTACAATCAGTAAGAAAGTCAATAAAATATCATCTAATACCCAGAAAGCGGGTAATGGTAAACGATATGAGAACTGACCACTTACTACATTCTTCTACGTGGATATTTACAAAACGAACTGTTTCATTACTATCGTTACGAAATAATTACAATTAATAATGAGTTGTCATAGTGATACTCATTGTTATTACTAATATATGTGCTGGTTGGTCAATAACTTCTAAACCAAGTAAACTAGAAAAAAAATTGTTTAAATAAGAGTTATAGGGTATACATGTGGCCACAAAATGTTTACGGTTTAGAAGTTATAACAAAATGAAATATTGAATTAAAAATATCTACAAAACTAAAAAGGATATTAAAGTGCGTTTTAGACGAGTGTATTTAACGTCCTTCAATTAATATACAATAAATTTTTGAAAATAAAAAAAAAATAAATAAGTGTAATTTTTCAATTGTAAATAACTTCTGAACCAAGCAAGTTAGAAAAAAATTATTGAAATATAAATTGTAGAGAATCTTTAGGCGCATCGACTGGTGGTAATTCTGACATAAAAATTGTTTCTAGTTTAGACGTTATAGCAAAAAGAAGTTTTGAATTTAAAATATCTCTGAAACCGATTTAGATAGATAAAATTTGTACAAATACCGATTGTAGGAAATTTAATGGGAAACAACTTGTATTTAAAAGTTTCTTTTATATCTTTATTCGTTTAAAAGATATTGAATATTATATAGATTGTTAGCAGTCCGTATACCAATAGTGACAAGAAAATTTTGTGAAATATATTTAAATAGTTATATTTGTACTATATCTGGATGTAGTTAATTGTTTCTTAATAAAATAACAATAAATGTGAGATCCCTACTTCTCTAACAGCTCGACACCACCAGCGGCCACACATAGCGTCCGACGGAGATGTCTCACTGCTCACTACGTAGCTGGAGACGTGGGATTGCCGCACCCAGAGTTCTGCCTACGTAGAGTTCGCAAAGAGCGCGTCTTCCACCCAGATGTCCCTCCTCCTGCGTAGCTTGGTCCGCGGCAACAGCTTTTGCAGAAACAAGCCGGGGTTTTAGTTCCAGTGCCACTGCTTATGGCTGCTACTGGCCATGTCTCGCTAGAAACATGGTCACTCCCCTATCCGCCACCTGGGGATGCGACCGGTAGTTAGCCAAAACCCCGGGAACTAAACCTAACTTAACTAAACATAACCTAATCTACGTAGCTGGAGACGTGTGATTGCCACACCCAGAGTTTTGCCTAGGAAGAGTTCGCAAAGAGGGCGTCCTCCACCCAGGTGTCCCTTCTCCTGCGTAGCTCGGGAACGTGAGATCGCTACTTCTCAAACAGCTCGACACCACCAGCGGCCGCACATAGCGTCGTACAGGAGTATTAAATTTTTATCATATCTCTTCATTTCTAAAATAACGAAGACAGTTTTTAATAATTGATTATTATCGTTGCATCAACCAGCTTACCTTACAATCAGTAAGAAAGTCAATAAAATATCATCTAATACCCAGAAAGCGGGTAATGGTAAACGATATGAGAACTGACCACTTACTACATTCTTCTACGTGGATATTTACAAAACGAACTGTTTCATTACTATCGTTACGAAATAATTACAATTAATAATGAGTTGTCATAGTGATACTCATTGTTATTACTAATATATGTGCTGGTTGGTCAATAACTTCTAAACCAAGTAAACTAGAAAAAAAATTGTTTAAATAAGAGTTATAGGGTATACATGTGGCCACAAAATGTTTACGGTTTAGAAGTTATAACAAAATGAAATATTGAATTAAAAATATCTACAAAACTAAAAAGGATATTAAAGTGCGTTTTAGTCGAGTGTATTTAACGTCCTTCAATTAATATACAATAAATTTTTGAAAATAAAAAAAAAATAAATAAGTGTAATTTTTCAATTGTAAATAACTTCTGAAACAAGCAAGTTAGAAAAAAATTATTGAAATATAAATTGTAGAGAATCTTTAGGCGCATCGACTGGTGGTAATTCTGACATAAAAATTGTTTCTAGTTTAGACGTTATAGCAAAAAGAAGTTTTGAATTTAAAATATCTCTGAAACCGATTTAGATAGATAAAATTTGTACAAATACCGATTGTAGGAAATTTAATGGGAAACAACTTGTATTTAAAAGTTTCTTTTATATCTTTATTCGTTTAAAAGATATTGAATATTATATAGATTGTTAGCAGTCCGTATACCAATAGTGACAAGAAAATTTTGTGAAATATATTTAAATAGTTATATTTGTACTATATCTGGATGTAGTTAATTGTTTCTTAATAAAATAACAATAAATGTGAGATCCCTACTTCTCTAACAGCTCGACACCACCAGCGGCCACACATAGCGTCCGACGGAGATGTCTCACTGCTCACTACGTAGCTGGAGACGTGGGATTGCCGCACCCAGAGTTCTGCCTACGTAGAGTTCGCAAAGAGCGCGTCTTCCACCCAGATGTCCCTCCTCCTGCGTAGCTTGGTCCGCGGCAACAGCTTTTGCAGAAACAAGCCGGGGTTTTAGTTCCAGTGCCACTGCTTATGGCTGCTACTGGCCATGTCTCGCTAGAAACATGGTCACTCCCCTATCCGCCACCTGGGGATGCGACCGGTAGTTAGCCAAAACCCCGGGAACTAAACCTAACTTAACTAAACATAACCTAATCTACGTAGCTGGAGACGTGTGATTGCCACACCCAGAGTTTTGCCTAGGAAGAGTTCGCAAAGAGGGCGTCCTCCACCCAGGTGTCCCTTCTCCTGCGTAGCTCGGGAACGTGAGATCGCTACTTCTCAAACAGCTCGACACCACCAGCGGCCGCACATAGCGTCGTACAGGAGTATTAAATTTTTATCATATCTCTTCATTTCTAAAATAACGAAGACAGTTTTTAATAATTGATTATTATCGTTGCATCAACCAGCTTACCTTACAATCAGTAAGAAAGTCAATAAAATATCATCTAATACCCAGAAAGCGGGTAATGGTAAACGATATGAGAACTGACCACTTACTACATTCTTCTACGTGGATATTTACAAAACGAACTGTTTCATTACTATCGTTACGAAATAATTACAATTAATAATGAGTTGTCATAGTGATACTCATTGTTATTACTAATATATGTGCTGGTTGGTCAATAACTTCTAAACCAAGTAAACTAGAAAAAAAATTGTTTAAATAAGAGTTATAGGGTATACATGTGGCCACAAAATGTTTACGGTTTAGAAGTTATAACAAAATGAAATATTGAATTAAAAATATCTACAAAACTAAAAAGGATATTAAAGTGCGTTTTAGTCGAGTGTATTTAACGTCCTTCAATTAATATACAATAAATTTTTGAAAATAAAAAAAAAATAAATAAGTGTAATTTTTCAATTGTAAATAACTTCTGAAACAAGCAAGTTAGAAAAAAATTATTGAAATATAAATTGTAGAGAATCTTTAGGCGCATCGACTGGTGGTAATTCTGACATAAAAATTGTTTCTAGTTTAGACGTTATAGCAAAAAGAAGTTTTGAATTTAAAATATCTCTGAAACCGATTTAGATAGATAAAATTTGTACAAATACCGATTGTAGGAAATTTAATGGGAAACAACTTGTATTTAAAAGTTTCTTTTATATCTTTATTCGTTTAAAAGATATTGAATATTATATAGATTGTTAGCAGTCCGTATACCAATAGTGACAAGAAAATTTTGTGAAATATATTTAAATAGTTATATTTGTACTATATCTGGATGTAGTTAATTGTTTCTTAATAAAATAACAATAAATGTGAGATCCCTACTTCTCTAACAGCTCGACACCACCAGCGGCCACACATAGCGTCCGACGGAGATGTCTCACTGCTCACTACGTAGCTGGAGACGTGGGATTGCCGCACCCAGAGTTCTGCCTACGTAGAGTTCGCAAAGAGCGCGTCTTCCACCCAGATGTCCCTCCTCCTGCGTAGCTTGGTCCGCGGCAACAGCTTTTGCAGAAACAAGCCGGGGTTTTAGTTCCAGTGCCACTGCTTATGGCTGCTACTGGCCATGTCTCGCTAGAAACATGGTCACTCCCCTATCCGCCACCTGGGGATGCGACCGGTAGTTAGCCAAAACCCCGGGAACTAAACCTAACTTAACTAAACATAACCTAATCTACGTAGCTGGAGACGTGTGATTGCCACACCCAGAGTTTTGCCTAGGAAGAGTTCGCAAAGAGGGCGTCCTCCACCCAGGTGTCCCTTCTCCTGCGTAGCTCGGGAACGTGAGATCGCTACTTCTCAAACAGCTCGACACCACCAGCGGCCGCACATAGCGTCGTACAGGAGTATTAAATTTTTATCATATCTCTTCATTTCTAAAATAACGAAGACAGTTTTTAATAATTGATTATTATCGTTGCATCAACCAGCTTACCTTACAATCAGTAAGAAAGTCAATAAAATATCATCTAATACCCAGAAAGCGGGTAATGGTAAACGATATGAGAACTGACCACTTACTACATTCTTCTACGTGGATATTTACAAAACGAACTGTTTCATTACTATCGTTACGAAATAATTACAATTAATAATGAGTTGTCATAGTGATACTCATTGTTATTACTAATATATGTGCTGGTTGGTCAATAACTTCTAAACCAAGTAAACTAGAAAAAAAATTGTTTAAATAAGAGTTATAAGGGTATACATGTGGCCACAAAATGTTTACGGTTTAGAAGTTATAACAAAATGAAATATTGAATTAAAAATATCTACAAAACTAAAAAGGATATTAAAGTGCGTTTTAGTCGAGTGTATTTAACGTCCTTCAATTAATATACAATAAATTTTTGAAAATAAAAAAAAAATAAATAAGTGTAATTTTTCAATTGTAAATAACTTCTGAAACAAGCAAGTTAGAAAAAAATTATTGAAATATAAATTGTAGAGAATCTTTAGGCGCATCGACTGGTGGTAATTCTGACATAAAAATTGTTTCTAGTTTAGACGTTATAGCAAAAAGAAGTTTTGAATTTAAAATATCTCTGAAACCGATTTAGATAGATAAAATTTGTACAAATACCGATTGTAGGAAATTTAATGGGAAACAACTTGTATTTAAAAGTTTCTTTTATATCTTTATTCGTTTAAAAGATATTGAATATTATATAGATTGTTAGCAGTCCGTATACCAATAGTGACAAGAAAATTTTGTGAAATATATTTAAATAGTTATATTTGTACTATATCTGGATGTAGTTAATTGTTTCTTAATAAAATAACAATAAATGTGAGATCCCTACTTCTCTAACAGCTCGACACCACCAGCGGCCACACATAGCGTCCGACGGAGATGTCTCACTGCTCACTACGTAGCTGGAGACGTGGGATTGCCGCACCCAGAGTTCTGCCTACGTAGAGTTCGCAAAGAGCGCGTCTTCCACCCAGATGTCCCTCCTCCTGCGTAGCTTGGTCCGCGGCAACAGCTTTTGCAGAAACAAGCCGGGGTTTTAGTTCCAGTGCCACTGCTTATGGCTGCTACTGGCCATGTCTCGCTAGAAACATGGTCACTCCCCTATCCGCCACCTGGGGATGCGACCGGTAGTTAGCCAAAACCCCGGGAACTAAACCTAACTTAACTAACATAACCTAATCTACGTAGCTGGAGACGTGTGATTGCCACACCCAGAGTTTTGCCTAGGAAGAGTTCGCAAAGAGGGCGTCCTCCACCCAGGTGTCCCTTCTCCTGCGTAGCTCGGGAACGTGAGATCGCTACTTCTCAAACAGCTCGACACCACCAGCGGCCGCACATAGCGTCGTACAGGAGTATTAAATTTTTATCATATCTCTTCATTTCTAAAATAACGAAGACAGTTTTTAATAATTGATTATTATCGTTGCATCAACCAGCTTACCTTACAATCAGTAAGAAAGTCAATAAAATATCATCTAATACCCAGAAAGCGGGTAATGGTAAACGATATGAGAACTGACCACTTACTACATTCTTCTACGTGGATATTTACAAAACGAACTGTTTCATTACTATCGTTACGAAATAATTACAATTAATAATGAGTTGTCATAGTGATACTCATTGTTATTACTAATATATGTGCTGGTTGGTCAATAACTTCTAAACCAAGTAAACTAGAAAAAAAATTGTTTAAATAAGAGTTATAGGGTATACATGTGGCCACAAAATGTTTACGGTTTAGAAGTTATAACAAAATGAAATATTGAATTAAAAATATCTACAAAACTAAAAAGGATATTAAAGTGCGTTTTAGTCGAGTGTATTTAACGTCCTTCAATTAATATACAATAAATTTTTGAAAATAAAAAAAAAATAAATAAGTGTAATTTTTCAATTGTAAATAACTTCTGAACCAAGCAAGTTAGAAAAAAATTATTGAAATATAAATTGTAGAGAATCTTTAGGCGCATCGACTGGTGGTAATTCTGACATAAAAATTGTTTCTAGTTTAGACGTTATAGCAAAAAGAAGTTTTGAATTTAAAATATCTCTGAAACCGATTTAGATAGATAAAATTTGTACAAATACCGATTGTAGGAAATTTAATGGGAAACAACTTGTATTTAAAAGTTTCTTTTATATCTTTATTCGTTTAAAAGATATTGAATATTATATAGATTGTTAGCAGTCCGTATACCAATAGTGACAAGAAAATTTTGTGAAATATATTTAAATAGTTATATTTGTACTATATCTGGATGTAGTTAATTGTTTCTTAATAAAATAACAATAAATGTGAGATCCCTACTTCTCTAACAGCTCGACACCACCAGCGGCCACACATAGCGTCCGACGGAGATGTCTCACTGCTCACTACGTAGCTGGAGACGTGGGATTGCCGCACCCAGAGTTCTGCCTACGTAGAGTTCGCAAAGAGCGCGTCTTCCACCCAGATGTCCCTCCTCCTGCGTAGCTTGGTCCGCGGCAACAGCTTTTGCAGAAACAAGCCGGGGTTTTAGTTCCAGTGCCACTGCTTATGGCTGCTACTGGCCATGTCTCGCTAGAAACATGGTCACTCCCCTATCCGCCACCTGGGGATGCGACCGGTAGTTAGCCAAAACCCCGGGAACTAAACCTAACTTAACTAAACATAACCTAATCTACGTAGCTGGAGACGTGTGATTGCCACACCCAGAGTTTTGCCTAGGAAGAGTTCGCAAAGAGGGCGTCCTCCACCCAGGTGTCCCTTCTCCTGCGTAGCTCGGGAACGTGAGATCGCTACTTCTCAAACAGCTCGACACCACCAGCGGCCGCACATAGCGTCGTACAGGAGTATTAAATTTTTATCATATCTCTTCATTTCTAAAATAACGAAGACAGTTTTTAATAATTGATTATTATCGTTGCATCAACCAGCTTACCTTACAATCAGTAAGAAAGTCAATAAAATATCATCTAATACCCAGAAAGCGGGTAATGGTAAACGATATGAGAACTGACCACTTACTACATTCTTCTACGTGGATATTTACAAAACGAACTGTTTCATTACTATCGTTACGAAATAATTACAATTAATAATGAGTTGTCATAGTGATACTCATTGTTATTACTAATATATGTGCTGGTTGGTCAATAACTTCTAAACCAAGTAAACTAGAAAAAAAATTGTTTAAATAAGAGTTATAGGGTATACATGTGGCCACAAAATGTTTACGGTTTAGAAGTTATAACAAAATGAAATATTGAATTAAAAATATCTACAAAACTAAAAAGGATATTAAAGTGCGTTTTAGTCGAGTGTATTTAACGTCCTTCAATTAATATACAATAAATTTTTGAAAATAAAAAAAAAATAAATAAGTGTAATTTTTCAATTGTAAATAACTCCTGAAACAAGCAAGTTAGAAAAAAATTATTGAAATATAAATTGTAGAGAATCTTTAGGCGCATCGACTGGTGGTAATTCTGACATAAAAATTGTTTCTAGTTTAGACGTTATAGCAAAAAGAAGTTTTGAATTTAAAATATCTCTGAAACCGATTTAGATAGATAAAATTTGTACAAATACCGATTGTAGGAAATTTAATGGGAAACAACTTGTATTTAAAAGTTTCTTTTATATCTTTATTCGTTTAAAAGATATTGAATATTATATAGATTGTTAGCAGTCCGTATACCAATAGTGACAAGAAAATTTTGTGAAATATATTTAAATAGTTATATTTGTACTATATCTGGATGTAGTTAATTGTTTCTTAATAAAATAACAATAAATGTGAGATCCCTACTTCTCTAACAGCTCGACACCACCAGCGGCCACACATAGCGTCCGACGGAGATGTCTCACTGCTCACTACGTAGCTGGAGACGTGGGATTGCCGCACCCAGAGTTCTGCCTACGTAGAGTTCGCAAAGAGCGCGTCTTCCACCCAGATGTCCCTCCTCCTGCGTAGCTTGGTCCGCGGCAACAGCTTTTGCAGAAACAAGCCGGGGTTTTAGTTCCAGTGCCACTGCTTATGGCTGCTACTGGCCATGTCTCGCTAGAAACATGGTCACTCCCCTATCCGCCACCTGGGGATGCGACCGGTAGTTAGCCAAAACCCCGGGAACTAAACCTAACTTAACTAAACATAACCTAATCTACGTAGCTGGAGACGTGTGATTGCCACACCCAGAGTTTTGCCTAGGAAGAGTTCGCAAAGAGGGCGTCCTCCACCCAGGTGTCCCTTCTCCTGCGTAGCTCGGGAACGTGAGATCGCTACTTCTCAAACAGCTCGACACCACCAGCGGCCGCACATAGCGTCGTACAGGAGTATTAAATTTTTATCATATCTCTTCATTTCTAAAATAACGAAGACAGTTTTTAATAATTGATTATTATCGTTGCATCAACCAGCTTACCTTACAATCAGTAAGAAAGTCAATAAAATATCATCTAATACCCAGAAAGCGGGTAATGGTAAATGATATGAGAACTGACCACTTACTACATTCTTCTACGTGGATATTTACAAAACGAACTGTTTCATTACTATCGTTACGAAATAATTACAATTAATAATGAGTTGTCATAGTGATACTCATTGTTATTACTAATATATGTGCTGGTTGGTCAATAACTTCTAAACCAAGTAAACTAGAAAAAAAATTGTTTAAATAAGAGTTATAGGGTATACATGTGGCCACAAAATGTTTACGGTTTAGAAGTTATAACAAAATGAAATATTGAATTAAAAATATCTACAAAACTAAAAAGGATATTAAAGTGCGTTTTAGTCGAGTGTATTTAACGTCCTTCAATTAATATACAATAAATTTTTGAAAATAAACAAAAAATAAATAAGTGTAATTTTTCAATTGTAAATAACTTCTGAAACAAGCAAGTTAGAAAAAAATTATTGAAATATAAATTGTAGAGAATCTTTAGGCGCATCGACTGGTGGTAATTCTGACATAAAAATTGTTTCTAGTTTAGACGTTATAGCAAAAAGAAGTTTTGAATTTAAAATATCTCTGAAACCGATTTAGATAGATAAAATTTGTACAAATACCGATTGTAGGAAATTTAATGGGAAACAACTTGTATTTAAAAGTTTCTTTTATATCTTTATTCGTTTAAAAGATATTGAATATTATATAGATTGTTAGCAGTCCGTATACCAATAGTGACAAGAAAATTTTGTGAAATATATTTAAATAGTTATATTTGTACTATATCTGGATGTAGTTAATTGTTTCTTAATAAAATAACAATAAATGTGAGATCCCTACTTCTCTAACAGCTCGACACCACCAGCGGCCACACATAGCGTCCGACGGAGATGTCTCACTGCTCACTACGTAGCTGGAGACGTGGGATTGCCGCACCCAGAGTTCTGCCTACGTAGAGTTCGCAAAGAGCGCGTCTTCCACCCAGATGTCCCTCCTCCTGCGTAGCTTGGTCCGCGGCAACAGCTTTTGCAGAAACAAGCCGGGGTTTTAGTTCCAGTGCCACTGCTTATGGCTGCTACTGGCCATGTCTCGCTAGAAACATGGTCACTCCCCTATCCGCCACCTGGGGATGCGACCGGTAGTTAGCCAAAACCCCGGGAACTAAACCTAACTTAACTAAACATAACCTAATCTACGTAGCTGGAGACGTGTGATTGCCACGCCCAGAGTTTTGCCTAGGAAGAGTTCGCAAAGAGGGCGTCCTCCACCCAGGTGTCCCTTCTCCTGCGTAGCTCGGGAACGTGAGATCGCTACTTCTCAAACAGCTCGACACCACCAGCGGCCGCACATAGCGTCGTACAGGAGTATTAAATTTTTATCATATCTCTTCATTTCTAAAATAACGAAGACAGTTTTTAATAATTGATTATTATCGTTGCATCAACCAGCTTACCTTACAATCAGTAAGAAAGTCAATAAAATATCATCTAATACCCAGAAAGCGGGTAATGGTAAACGATATGAGAACTGACCACTTACTACATTCTTCTACGTGGATATTTACAAAACGAACTGTTTCATTACTATCGTTACGAAATAATTACAATTAATAATGAGTTGTCATAGTGATACTCATTGTTATTACTAATATATGTGCTGGTTGGTCAATAACTTCTAAACCAAGTAAACTAGAAAAAAAATTGTTTAAATAAGAGTTATAGGGTATACATGTGGCCACAAAATGTTTACGGTTTAGAAGTTATAACAAAATGAAATATTGAATTAAAAATATCTACAAAACTAAAAAGGATATTAAAGTGCGTTTTAGTCGAGTGTATTTAACGTCCTTCAATTAATATACAATAAATTTTTGAAAATAAACAAAAAATAAATAAGTGTAATTTTTCAATTGTAAATAACTTCTGAAACAAGCAAGTTAGAAAAAAATTATTGAAATATAAATTGTAGAGAATCTTTAGGCGCATCGACTGGTGGTAATTCTGACATAAAAATTGTTTCTAGTTTAGACGTTATAGCAAAAAGAAGTTTTGAATTTAAAATATCTCTGAAACCGATTTAGATAGATAAAATTTGTACAAATACCGATTGTAGGAAATTTAATGGGAAACAACTTGTATTTAAAAGTTTCTTTTATATCTTTATTCGTTTAAAAGATATTGAATATTATATAGATTGTTAGCAGTCCGTATACCAATAGTGACAAGAAAATTTTGTGAAATATATTTAAATAGTTATATTTGTACTATATCTGGATGTAGTTAATTGTTTCTTAATAAAATAACAATAAATGTGAGATCCCTACTTCTCTAACAGCTCGACACCACCAGCGGCCACACATAGCGTCCGACGGAGATGTCTCACTGCTCACTACGTAGCTGGAGACGTGGGATTGCCGCACCCAGAGTTCTGCCTACGTAGAGTTCGCAAAGAGCGCGTCTTCCACCCAGATGTCCCTCCTCCTGCGTAGCTTGGTCCGCGGCAACAGCTTTTGCAGAAACAAGCCGGGGTTTTAGTTCCAGTGCCACTGCTTATGGCTGCTACTGGCCATGTCTCGCTAGAAACATGGTCACTCCCCTATCCGCCACCTGGGGATGCGACCGGTAGTTAGCCAAAACCCCGGGAACTAAACCTAACTTAACTAAACATAACCTAATCTACGTAGCTGGAGACGTGTGATTGCCACACCCAGAGTTTTGCCTAGGAAGAGTTCGCAAAGAGGGCGTCCTCCACCCAGGTGTCCCTTCTCCTGCGTAGCTCGGGAACGTGAGATCGCTACTTCTCAAACAGCTCGACACCACCAGCGGCCGCACATAGCGTCGTACAGGAGTATTAAATTTTTATCATATCTCTTCATTTCTAAAATAACGAAGACAGTTTTTAATAATTGATTATTATCGTTGCATCAACCAGCTTACCTTACAATCAGTAAGAAAGTCAATAAAATATCATCTAATACCCAGAAAGCGGGTAATGGTAAACGATATGAGAACTGACCACTTACTACATTCTTCTACGTGGATATTTACAAAACGAACTGTTTCATTACTATCGTTACGAAATAATTACAATTAATAATGAGTTGTCATAGTGATACTCATTGTTATTACTAATATATGTGCTGGTTGGTCAATAACTTCTAAACCAAGTAAACTAGAAAAAAAATTGTTTAAATAAGAGTTATAGGGTATACATGTGGCCACAAAATGTTTACGGTTTAGAAGTTATAACAAAATGAAATATTGAATTAAAAATATCTACAAAACTAAAAAGGATATTAAAGTGCGTTTTAGTCGAGTGTATTTAACGTCCTTCAATTAATATACAATAAATTTTTGAAAATAAAAAAAAAATAAATAAGTGTAATTTTTCAATTGTAAATAACTCCTGAAACAAGCAAGTTAGAAAAAAATTATTGAAATATAAATTGTAGAGAATCTTTAGGCGCATCGACTGGTGGTAATTCTGACATAAAAATTGTTTCTAGTTTAGACGTTATAGCAAAAAGAAGTTTTGAATTTAAAATATCTCTGAAACCGATTTAGATAGATAAAATTTGTACAAATACCGATTGTAGGAAATTTAATGGGAAACAACTTGTATTTAAAAGTTTCTTTTATATCTTTATTCGTTTAAAAGATATTGAATATTATATAGATTGTTAGCAGTCCGTATACCAATAGTGACAAGAAAATTTTGTGAAATATATTTAAATAGTTATATTTGTACTATATCTGGATGTAGTTAATTGTTTCTTAATAAAATAACAATAAATGTGAGATCCCTACTTCTCTAACAGCTCGACACCACCAGCGGCCACACATAGCGTCCGACGGAGATGTCTCACTGCTCACTACGTAGCTGGAGACGTGGGATTGCCGCACCCAGAGTTCTGCCTACGTAGAGTTCGCAAAGAGCGCGTCTTCCACCCAGATGTCCCTCCTCCTGCGTAGCTTGGTCCGCGGCAACAGCTTTTGCAGAAACAAGCCGGGGTTTTAGTTCCAGTGCCACTGCTTATGGCTGCTACTGGCCATGTCTCGCTAGAAACATGGTCACTCCCCTATCCGCCACCTGGGGATGCGACCGGTAGTTAGCCAAAACCCCGGGAACTAAACCTAACTTAACTAAACATAACCTAATCTACGTAGCTGGAGACGTGTGATTGCCACGCCCAGAGTTTTGCCTAGGAAGAGTTCGCAAAGAGGGCGTCCTCCACCCAGGTGTCCCTTCTCCTGCGTAGCTCGGGAACGTGAGATCGCTACTTCTCAAACAGCTCGACACCACCAGCGGCCGCACATAGCGTCGTACAGGAGTATTAAATTTTTATCATATCTCTTCATTTCTAAAATAACGAAGACAGTTTTTAATAATTGATTATTATCGTTGCATCAACCAGCTTACCTTACAATCAGTAAGAAAGTCAATAAAATATCATCTAATACCCAGAAAGCGGGTAATGGTAAACGATATGAGAACTGACCACTTACTACATTCTTCTACGTGGATATTTACAAAACGAACTGTTTCATTACTATCGTTACGAAATAATTACAATTAATAATGAGTTGTCATAGTGATACTCATTGTTATTACTAATATATGTGCTGGTTGGTCAATAACTTCTAAACCAAGTAAACTAGAAAAAAAATTGTTTAAATAAGAGTTATAGGGTATACATGTGGCCACAAAATGTTTACGGTTTAGAAGTTATAACAAAATGAAATATTGAATTAAAAATATCTACAAAACTAAAAAGGATATTAAAGTGCGTTTTAGTCGAGTGTATTTAACGTCCTTCAATTAATATACAATAAATTTTTGAAAATAAAAAAAAAATAAATAAGTGTAATTTTTCAATTGTAAATAACTTCTGAAACAAGCAAGTTAGAAAAAAATTATTGAAATATAAATTGTAGAGAATCTTTAGGCGCATCGACTGGTGGTAATTCTGACATAAAAATTGTTTCTAGTTTAGACGTTATAGCAAAAAGAAGTTTTGAATTTAAAATATCTCTGAAACCGATTTAGATAGATAAAATTTGTACAAATACCGATTGTAGGAAATTTAATGGGAAACAACTTGTATTTAAAAGTTTCTTTTATATCTTTATTCGTTTAAAAGATATTGAATATTATATAGATTGTTAGCAGTCCGTATACCAATAGTGACAAGAAAATTTTGTGAAATATATTTAAATAGTTATATTTGTACTATATCTGGATGTAGTTAATTGTTTCTTAATAAAATAACAATAAATGTGAGATCCCTACTTCTCTAACAGCTCGACACCACCAGCGGCCACACATAGCGTCCGACGGAGATGTCTCACTGCTCACTACGTAGCTGGAGACGTGGGATTGCCGCACCCAGAGTTCTGCCTACGTAGAGTTCGCAAAGAGCGCGTCTTCCACCCAGATGTCCCTCCTCCTGCGTAGCTTGGTCCGCGGCAACAGCTTTTGCAGAAACAAGCCGGGGTTTTAGTTCCAGTGCCACTGCTTATGGCTGCTACTGGCCATGTCTCGCTAGAAACATGGTCACTCCCCTATCCGCCACCTGGGGATGCGACCGGTAGTTAGCCAAAACCCCGGGAACTAAACCTAACTTAACTAAACATAACCTAATCTACGTAGCTGGAGACGTGTGATTGCCACGCCCAGAGTTTTGCCTAGGAAGAGTTCGCAAAGAGGGCGTCCTCCACCCAGGTGTCCCTTCTCCTGCGTAGCTCGGGAACGTGAGATCGCTACTTCTCAAACAGCTCGACACCACCAGCGGCCGCACATAGCGTCGTACAGGAGTATTAAATTTTTATCATATCTCTTCATTTCTAAAATAACGAAGACAGTTTTTAATAATTGATTATTATCGTTGCATCAACCAGCTTACCTTACAATCAGTAAGAAAGTCAATAAAATATCATCTAATACCCAGAAAGCGGGTAATGGTAAACGATATGAGAACTGACCACTTACTACATTCTTCTACGTGGATATTTACAAAACGAACTGTTTCATTACTATCGTTACGAAATAATTACAATTAATAATGAGTTGTCATAGTGATACTCATTGTTATTACTAATATATGTGCTGGTTGGTCAATAACTTCTAAACCAAGTAAACTAGAAAAAAAATTGTTTAAATAAGAGTTATAGGGTATACATGTGGCCACAAAATGTTTACGGTTTAGAAGTTATAACAAAATGAAATATTGAATTAAAAATATCTACAAAACTAAAAAGGATATTAAAGTGCGTTTTAGTCGAGTGTATTTAACGTCCTTCAATTAATATACAATAAATTTTTGAAAATAAAAAAAAAATAAATAAGTGTAATTTTTCAATTGTAAATAACTTCTGAAACAAGCAAGTTAGAAAAAAATTATTGAAATATAAATTGTAGAGAATCTTTAGGCGCATCGACTGGTGGTAATTCTGACATAAAAATTGTTTCTAGTTTAGACGTTATAGCAAAAAGAAGTTTTGAATTTAAAATATCTCTGAAACCGATTTAGATAGATAAAATTTGTACAAATACCGATTGTAGGAAATTTAATGGGAAACAACTTGTATTTAAAAGTTTCTTTTATATCTTTATTCGTTTAAAAGATATTGAATATTATATAGATTGTTAGCAGTCCGTATACCAATAGTGACAAGAAAATTTTGTGAAATATATTTAAATAGTTATATTTGTACTATATCTGGATGTAGTTAATTGTTTCTTAATAAAATAACAATAAATGTGAGATCCCTACTTCTCTAACAGCTCGACACCACCAGCGGCCACACATAGCGTCCGACGGAGATGTCTCACTGCTCACTACGTAGCTGGAGACGTGGGATTGCCGCACCCAGAGTTCTGCCTACGTAGAGTTCGCAAAGAGCGCGTCTTCCACCCAGATGTCCCTCCTCCTGCGTAGCTTGGTCCGCGGCAACAGCTTTTGCAGAAACAAGCCGGGGTTTTAGTTCCAGTGCCACTGCTTATGGCTGCTACTGGCCATGTCTCGCTAGAAACATGGTCACTCCCCTATCCGCCACCTGGGGATGCGACCGGTAGTTAGCCAAAACCCCGGGAACTAAACCTAACTTAACTAAACATAACCTAATCTACGTAGCTGGAGACGTGTGATTGCCACACCCAGAGTTTTGCCTAGGAAGAGTTCGCAAAGAGGGCGTCCTCCACCCAGGTGTCCCTTCTCCTGCGTAGCTCGGGAACGTGAGATCGCTACTTCTCAAACAGCTCGACACCACCAGCGGCCGCACATAGCGTCGTACAGGAGTATTAAATTTTTATCATATCTCTTCATTTCTAAAATAACGAAGACAGTTTTTAATAATTGATTATTATCGTTGCATCAACCAGCTTACCTTACAATCAGTAAGAAAGTCAATAAAATATCATCTAATACCCAGAAAGCGGGTAATGGTAAACGATATGAGAACTGACCACTTACTACATTCTTCTACGTGGATATTTACAAAACGAACTGTTTCATTACTATCGTTACGAAATAATTACAATTAATAATGAGTTGTCATAGTGATACTCATTGTTATTACTAATATATGTGCTGGTTGGTCAATAACTTCTAAACCAAGTAAACTAGAAAAAAAATTGTTTAAATAAGAGTTATAGGGTATACATGTGGCCACAAAATGTTTACGGTTTAGAAGTTATAACAAAATGAAATATTGAATTAAAAATATCTACAAAACTAAAAAGGATATTAAAGTGCGTTTTAGTCGAGTGTATTTAACGTCCTTCAATTAATATACAATAAATTTTTGAAAATAAAAAAAAAATAAATAAGTGTAATTTTTCAATTGTAAATAACTTCTGAACCAAGCAAGTTAGAAAAAAATTATTGAAATATAAATTGTAGAGAATCTTTAGGCGCATCGACTGGTGGTAATTCTGGCATAAAAATTGTTTCTAGTTTAGACGTTATAGCAAAAAGAAGTTTTGAATTTAAAATATCTCTGAAACCGATTTAGATAGATAAAATTTGTACAAATACCGATTGTAGGAAATTTAATGGGAAACAACTTGTATTTAAAAGTTTCTTTTATATCTTTATTCGTTTAAAAGATATTGAATATTATATAGATTGTTAGCAGTCCGTATACCAATAGTGACAAGAAAATTTTGTGAAATATATTTAAATAGTTATATTTGTACTATATCTTGGATGTAGTTAATTGTTTCTTAATAAAATAACAATAAATGTGAGATCCCTACTTCTCTAACAGCTCGACACCACCAGCGGCCACACATAGCGTCCGACGGAGATGTCTCACTGCTCACTACGTAGCTGGAGACGTGGGATTGCCGCACCCAGAGTTCTGCCTACGTAGAGTTCGCAAAGAGCGCGTCTTCCACCCAGATGTCCCTCCTCCTGCGTAGCTTGGTCCGCGGCAACAGCTTTTGCAGAAACAAGCCGGGGTTTTAGTTCCAGTGCCACTGCTTATGGCTGCTACTGGCCATGTCTCGCTAGAAACATGGTCACTCCCCTATCCGCCACCTGGGGATGCGACCGGTAGTTAGCCAAAACCCCGGGAACTAAACCTAACTTAACTAAACATAACCTAATCTACGTAGCTGGAGACGTGTGATTGCCACACCCAGAGTTTTGCCTAGGAAGAGTTCGCAAAGAGGGCGTCCTCCACCCAGGTGTCCCTTCTCCTGCGTAGCTCGGGAACGTGAGATCGCTACTTCTCAAACAGCTCGACACCACCAGCGGCCGCACATAGCGTCGTACAGGAGTATTAAATTTTTATCATATCTCTTCATTTCTAAAATAACGAAGACAGTTTTTAATAATTGATTATTATCGTTGCATCAACCAGCTTACCTTACAATCAGTAAGAAAGTCAATAAAATATCATCTAATACCCAGAAAGCGGGTAATGGTAAACGATATGAGAACTGACCACTTACTACATTCTTCTACGTGGATATTTACAAAACGAACTGTTTCATTACTATCGTTACGAAATAATTACAATTAATAATGAGTTGTCATAGTGATACTCATTGTTATTACTAATATATGTGCTGGTTGGTCAATAACTTCTAAACCAAGTAAACTAGAAAAAAAATTGTTTAAATAAGAGTTATAGGGTATACATGTGGCCACAAAATGTTTACGGTTTAGAAGTTATAACAAAATGAAATATTGAATTAAAAATATCTACAAAACTAAAAAGGATATTAAAGTGCGTTTTAGTCGAGTGTATTTAACGTCCTTCAATTAATATACAATAAATTTTTGAAAATAAAAAAAAAATAAATAAGTGTAATTTTTCAATTGTAAATAACTTCTGAACCAAGCAAGTTAGAAAAAAATTATTGAAATATAAATTGTAGAGAATCTTTAGGCGCATCGACTGGTGGTAATTCTGACATAAAAATTGTTTCTAGTTTAGACGTTATAGCAAAAAGAAGTTTTGAATTTAAAATATCTCTGAAACCGATTTAGATAGATAAAATTTGTACAAATACCGATTGTAGGAAATTTAATGGGAAACAACTTGTATTTAAAAGTTTCTTTTATATCTTTATTCGTTTAAAAGATATTGAATATTATATAGATTGTTAGCAGTCCGTATACCAATAGTGACAAGAAAATTTTGTGAAATATATTTAAATAGTTATATTTGTACTATATCTGGATGTAGTTAATTGTTTCTTAATAAAATAACAATAAATGTGAGATCCCTACTTCTCTAACAGCTCGACACCACCAGCGGCCACACATAGCGTCCGACGGAGATGTCTCACTGCTCACTACGTAGCTGGAGACGTGAGATTGCCGCACCCAGAGTTCTGCCTACGTAGAGTTCGCAAAGAGCGCGTCTTCCACCCAGATGTCCCTCCTCCTGCGTAGCTTGGTCCGCGGCAACAGCTTTTGCAGAAACAAGCCGGGGTTTTAGTTCCAGTGCCACTGCTTATGGCTGCTACTGGCCATGTCTCGCTAGAAACATGGTCACTCCCCTATCCGCCACCTGGGGATGCGACCGGTAGTTAGCCAAAACCCCGGGAACTAAACCTAACTTAACTAAACATAACCTAATCTACGTAGCTGGAGACGTGTGATTGCCACACCCAGAGTTTTGCCTAGGAAGAGTTCGCAAAGAGGGCGTCCTCCACCCAGGTGTCCCTTCTCCTGCGTAGCTCGGGAACGTGAGATCGCTACTTCTCAAACAGCTCGACACCACCAGCGGCCGCACATAGCGTCGTACAGGAGTATTAAATTTTTATCATATCTCTTCATTTCTAAAATAACGAAGACAGTTTTTAATAATTGATTATTATCGTTGCATCAACCAGCTTACCTTACAATCAGTAAGAAAGTCAATAAAATATCATCTAATACCCAGAAAGCGGGTAATGGTAAACGATATGAGAACTGACCACTTACTACATTCTTCTACGTGGATATTTACAAAACGAACTGTTTCATTACTATCGTTACGAAATAATTACAATTAATAATGAGTTGTCATAGTGATACTCATTGTTATTACTAATATATGTGCTGGTTGGTCAATAACTTCTAAACCAAGTAAACTAGAAAAAAAATTGTTTAAATAAGAGTTATAGGGTATACATGTGGCCACAAAATGTTTACGGTTTAGAAGTTATAACAAAATGAAATATTGAATTAAAAATATCTACAAAACTAAAAAGGATATTAAAGTGCGTTTTAGACGAGTGTATTTAACGTCCTTCAATTAATATACAATAAATTTTTGAAAATAAAAAAAAAATAAATAAGTGTAATTTTTCAATTGTAAATAACTTCTGAACCAAGCAAGTTAGAAAAAAATTATTGAAATATAAATTGTAGAGAATCTTTAGGCGCATCGACTGGTGGTAATTCTGACATAAAAATTGTTTCTAGTTTAGACGTTATAGCAAAAAGAAGTTTTGAATTTAAAATATCTCTGAAACCGATTTAGATAGATAAAATTTGTACAAATACCGATTGTAGGAAATTTAATGGGAAACAACTTGTATTTAAAAGTTTCTTTTATATCTTTATTCGTTTAAAAGATATTGAATATTATATAGATTGTTAGCAGTCCGTATACCAATAGTGACAAGAAAATTTTGTGAAATATATTTAAATAGTTATATTTGTACTATATCTGGATGTAGTTAATTGTTTCTTAATAAAATAACAATAAATGTGAGATCCCTACTTCTCTAACAGCTCGACACCACCAGCGGCCACACATAGCGTCCGACGGAGATGTCTCACTGCTCACTACGTAGCTGGAGACGTGAGATTGCCGCACCCAGAGTTCTGCCTACGTAGAGTTCGCAAAGAGCGCGTCTTCCACCCAGATGTCCCTCCTCCTGCGTAGCTTGGTCCGCGGCAACAGCTTTTGCAGAAACAAGCCGGGGTTTTAGTTCCAGTGCCACTGCTTATGGCTGCTACTGGCCATGTCTCGCTAGAAACATGGTCACTCCCCTATCCGCCACCTGGGGATGCGACCGGTAGTTAGCCAAAACCCCGGGAACTAAACCTAACTTAACTAAACATAACCTAATCTACGTAGCTGGAGACGTGTGATTGCCACACCCAGAGTTTTGCCTAGGAAGAGTTCGCAAAGAGGGCGTCCTCCACCCAGGTGTCCCTTCTCCTGCGTAGCTCGGGAACGTGAGATCGCTACTTCTCAAACAGCTCGACACCACCAGCGGCCGCACATAGCGTCGTACAGGAGTATTAAATTTTTATCATATCTCTTCATTTCTAAAATAACGAAGACAGTTTTTAATAATTGATTATTATCGTTGCATCAACCAGCTTACCTTACAATCAGTAAGAAAGTCAATAAAATATCATCTAATACCCAGAAAGCGGGTAATGGTAAACGATATGAGAACTGACCACTTACTACATTCTTCTACGTGGATATTTACAAAACGAACTGTTTCATTACTATCGTTACGAAATAATTACAATTAATAATGAGTTGTCATAGTGATACTCATTGTTATTACTAATATATGTGCTGGTTGGTCAATAACTTCTAAACCAAGTAAACTAGAAAAAAAATTGTTTAAATAAGAGTTATAGGGTATACATGTGGCCACAAAATGTTTACGGTTTAGAAGTTATAACGAAATGAAATATTGAATTAAAAATATCTACAAAACTAAAAAGGATATTAAAGTGCGTTTTAGTCGAGTGTATTTAACGTCCTTCAATTAATATACAATAAATTTTTGAAAATAAAAAAAAAATAAATAAGTGTAATTTTTCAATTGTAAATAACTTCTGAACCAAGCAAGTTAGAAAAAAATTATTGAAATATAAATTGTAGAGAATCTTTAGGCGCATCGACTGGTGGTAATTCTGACATAAAAATTGTTTCTAGTTTAGACGTTATAGCAAAAAGAAGTTTTGAATTTAAAATATCTCTGAAACCGATTTAGATAGATAAAATTTGTACAAATACCGATTGTAGGAAATTTAATGGGAAACAACTTGTATTTAAAAGTTTCTTTTATATCTTTATTCGTTTAAAAGATATTGAATATTATATAGATTGTTAGCAGTCCGTATACCAATAGTGACAAGAAAATTTTGTGAAATATATTTAAATAGTTATATTTGTACTATATCTGGATGTAGTTAATTGTTTCTTAATAAAATAACAATAAATGTGAGATCCCTACTTCTCTAACAGCTCGACACCACCAGCGGCCACACATAGCGTCCGACGGAGATGTCTCACTGCTCACTACGTAGCTGGAGACGTGAGATTGCCGCACCCAGAGTTCTGCCTACGTAGAGTTCGCAAAGAGCGCGTCTTCCACCCAGATGTCCCTCCTCCTGCGTAGCTTGGTCCGCGGCAACAGCTTTTGCAGAAACAAGCCGGGGTTTTAGTTCCAGTGCCACTGCTTATGGCTGCTACTGGCCATGTCTCGCTAGAAACATGGTCACTCCCCTATCCGCCACCTGGGGATGCGACCGGTAGTTAGCCAAAACCCCGGGAACTAAACCTAACTTAACTAAACATAACCTAATCTACGTAGCTGGAGACGTGTGATTGCCACACCCAGAGTTTTGCCTAGGAAGAGTTCGCAAAGAGGGCGTCCTCCACCCAGGTGTCCCTTCTCCTGCGTAGCTCGGGAACGTGAGATCGCTACTTCTCAAACAGCTCGACACCACCAGCGGCCGCACATAGCGTCGTACAGGAGTATTAAATTTTTATCATATCTCTTCATTTCTAAAATAACGAAGACAGTTTTTAATAATTGATTATTATTGTTGCATCAACCAGCTTACCTTACAATCAGTAAGAAAGTCAATAAAATATCATCTAATACCCAGAAAGCGGGTAATGGTAAACGATATGAGAACTGACCACTTACTACATTCTTCTACGTGGATATTTACAAAACGAACTGTTTCATTACTATCGTTACGAAATAATTACAATTAATAATGAGTTGTCATAGTGATACTCATTGTTATTACTAATATATGTGCTGGTTGGTCAATAACTTCTAAACCAAGTAAACTAGAAAAAAAATTGTTTAAATAAGAGTTATAGGGTATACATGTGGCCACAAAATGTTTACGGTTTAGAAGTTATAACAAAATGAAATATTGAATTAAAAATATCTACAAAACTAAAAAGGATATTAAAGTGCGTTTTAGTCGAGTGTATTTAACGTGCTTCAATTAATATACAATAAATTTTTGAAAATAAAAAAAAAATAAATAAGTGTAATTTTTCAATTGTAAATAACTTCTGAACCAAGCAAGTTAGAAAAAAATTATTGAAATATAAATTGTAGAGAATCTTTAGGCGCATCGACTGGTGGTAATTCTGACATAAAAATTGTTTCTAGTTTAGACGTTATAGCAAAAAGAAGTTTTGAATTTAAACTATCTCTGAAACCGATTTAGATAGATAAAATTTGTACAAATACCGATTGTAGGAAATTTAATGGGAAACAACTTGTATTTAAAAGTTTCTTTTATATCTTTATTCGTTTAAAAGATATTGAATATTATATAGATTGTTAGCAGTCCGTATACCAATAGTGACAAGAAAATTTTGTGAAATATATTTAAATAGTTATATTTGTACTATATCTGGATGTAGTTAATTGTTTCTTAATAAAATAACAATAAATGTGAGATCCCTACTTCTCTAACAGCTCGACACCACCAGCGGCCACACATAGCGTCCGACGGAGATGTCTCACTGCTCACTACGTAGCTGGAGACGTGAGATTGCCGCACCCAGAGTTCTGCCTACGTAGAGTTCGCAAAGAGCGCGTCTTCCACCCAGATGTCCCTCCTCCTGCGTAGCTTGGTCCGCGGCAACAGCTTTTGCAGAAACAAGCCGGGGTTTTAGTTCCAGTGCCACTGCTTATGGCTGCTACTGGCCATGTCTCGCTAGAAACATGGTCACTCCCCTATCCGCCACCTGGGGATGCGACCGGTAGTTAGCCAAAACCCCGGGAACTAAACCTAACTTAACTAAACATAACCTAATCTACGTAGCTGGAGACGTGTGATTGCCACACCCAGAGTTTTGCCTAGGAAGAGTTCGCAAAGAGGGCGTCCTCCACCCAGGTGTCCCTTCTCCTGCGTAGCTCGGGAACGTGAGATCGCTACTTCTCAAACAGCTCGACACCACCAGCGGCCGCACATAGCGTCGTACAGGAGTATTAAATTTTTATCATATCTCTTCATTTCTAAAATAACGAAGACAGTTTTTAATAATTGATTATTATCGTTGCATCAACCAGCTTACCTTACAATCAGTAAGAAAGTCAATAAAATATCATCTAATACCCAGAAAGCGGGTAATGGTAAACGATATGAGAACTGACCACTTACTACATTCTTCTACGTGGATATTTACAAAACGAACTGTTTCATTACTATCGTTACGAAATAATTACAATTAATAATGAGTTGTCATAGTGATACTCATTGTTATTACTAATATATGTGCTGGTTGGTCAATAACTTCTAAACCAAGTAAACTAGAAAAAAAATTGTTTAAATAAGAGTTATAGGGTATACATGTGGCCACAAAATGTTTACGGTTTAGAAGTTATAACAAAATGAAATATTGAATTAAAAATATCTACAAAACTAAAAAGGATATTAAAGTGCGTTTTAGTCGAGTGTATTTAACGTCCTTCAATTAATATACAATAAATTTTTGAAAATAAAAAAAAAATAAATAAGTGTAATTTTTCAATTGTAAATAACTTCTGAACCAAGCAAGTTAGAAAAAAATTATTGAAATATAAATTGTAGAGAATCTTTAGGCGCATCGACTGGTGGTAATTCTGACATAAAAATTGTTTCTAGTTTAGACGTTATAGCAAAAAGAAGTTTTGAATTTAAAATATCTCTGAAACCGATTTAGATAGATAAAATTTGTACAAATACCGATTGTAGGAAATTTAATGGGAAACAACTTGTATTTAAAAGTTTCTTTTATATCTTTATTCGTTTAAAAGATATTGAATATTATATAGATTGTTAGCAGTCCGTATACCAATAGTGACAAGAAAATTTTGTGAAATATATTTAAATAGTTATATTTGTACTATATCTGGATGTAGTTAATTGTTTCTTAATAAAATAACAATAAATGTGAGATCCCTACTTCTCTAACAGCTCGACACCACCAGCGGCCACACATAGCGTCCGACGGAGATGTCTCACTGCTCACTACGTAGCTGGAGACGTGAGATTGCCGCACCCAGAGTTCTGCCTACGTAGAGTTCGCAAAGAGCGCGTCTTCCACCCAGATGTCCCTCCTCCTGCGTAGCTTGGTCCGCGGCAACAGCTTTTGCAGAAACAAGCCGGGGTTTTAGTTCCAGTGCCACTGCTTATGGCTGCTACTGGCCATGTCTCGCTAGAAACATGGTCACTCCCCTATCCGCCACCTGGGGATGCGACCGGTAGTTAGCCAAAACCCCGGGAACTAAACCTAACTTAACTAAACATAACCTAATCTACGTAGCTGGAGACGTGTGATTGCCACACCCAGAGTTTTGCCTAGGAAGAGTTCGCAAAGAGGGCGTCCTCCACCCAGGTGTCCCTTCTCCTGCGTAGCTCGGGAACGTGAGATCGCTACTTCTCAAACAGCTCGACACCACCAGCGGCCGCACATAGCGTCGTACAGGAGTATTAAATTTTTATCATATCTCTTCATTTCTAAAATAACGAAGACAGTTTTTAATAATTGATTATTATCGTTGCATCAACCAGCTTACCTTACAATCAGTAAGAAAGTCAATAAAATATCATCTAATACCCAGAAAGCGGGTAATGGTAAACGATATGAGAACTGACCACTTACTACATTCTTCTACGTGGATATTTACAAAACGAACTGTTTCATTACTATCGTTACGAAATAATTACAATTAATAATGAGTTGTCATAGTGATACTCATTGTTATTACTAATATATGTGCTGGTTGGTCAATAACTTCTAAACCAAGTAAACTAGAAAAAAAATTGTTTAAATAAGAGTTATAGGGTATACATGTGGCCACAAAATGTTTACGGTTTAGAAGTTATAACAAAATGAAATATTGAATTAAAAATATCTACAAAACTAAAAAGGATATTAAAGTGCGTTTTAGTCGAGTGTATTTAACGTCCTTCAATTAATATACAATAAATTTTTGAAAATAAAAAAAAAATATTAAGTGTAATTTTTCAATTGTAAATAACTTCTGAACCAAGCAAGTTAGAAAAAAATTATTGAAATATAAATTGTAGAGAATCTTTAGGCGCATCGACTGGTGGTAATTCTGACATAAAAATTGTTTCTAGTTTAGACGTTATAGCAAAAAGAAGTTTTGAATTTAAAATATCTCTGAAACCGATTTAGATAGATAAAATTTGTACAAATACCGATTGTAGGAAATTTAATGGGAAACAACTTGTATTTAAAAGTTTCTTTTATATCTTTATTCGTTTAAAAGATATTGAATATTATATAGATTGTTAGCAGTCCGTATACCAATAGTGACAAGAAAATTTTGTGAAATATATTTAAATAGTTATATTTGTACTATATCTGGATGTAGTTAATTGTTTCTTAATAAAATAACAATAAATGTGAGATCCCTACTTCTCTAACAGCTCGACACCACCAGCGGCCACACATAGCGTCCGACGGAGATGTCTCACTGCTCACTACGTAGCTGGAGACGTGAGATTGCCGCACCCAGAGTTCTGCCTACGTAGAGTTCGCAAAGAGCGCGTCTTCCACCCAGATGTCCCTCCTCCTGCGTAGCTTGGTCCGCGGCAACAGCTTTTGCAGAAACAAGCCGGGGTTTTAGTTCCAGTGCCACTGCTTATGGCTGCTACTGGCCATGTCTCGCTAGAAACATGGTCACTCCCCTATCCGCCACCTGGGGATGCGACCGGTAGTTAGCCAAAACCCCGGGAACTAAACCTAACTTAACTAAACATAACCTAATCTACGTAGCTGGAGACGTGTGATTGCCACACCCAGAGTTTTGCCTAGGAAGAGTTCGCAAAGAGGGCGTCCTCCACCCAGATGTCCCTTCTCCTGCGTAGCTCGGGAACGTGAGATCGCTACTTCTCAAACAGCTCGACACCACCAGCGGCCGCACATAGCGTCGTACAGGAGTATTAAATTTTTATCATATCTCTTCATTTCTAAAATAACGAAGACAGTTTTTAATAATTGATTATTATCGTTGCATCAACCAGCTTACCTTACAATCAGTAAGAAAGTCAATAAAATATCATCTAATACCCAGAAAGCGGGTAATGGTAAACGATATGAGAACTGACCACTTACTACATTCTTCTACGTGGATATTTACAAAACGAACTGTTTCATTACTATCGTTACGAAATAATTACAATTAATAATGAGTTGTCATAGTGATACTCATTGTTATTACTAATATATGTGCTGGTTGGTCAATAACTTCTAAACCAAGTAAACTAGAAAAAAAATTGTTTAAATAAGAGTTATAGGGTATACATGTGGCCACAAAATGTTTACGGTTTAGAAGTTATAACAAAATGAAATATTGAATTAAAAATATCTACAAAACTAAAAAGGATATTAAAGTGCGTTTTAGTCGAGTGTATTTAACGTCCTTCAATTAATATACAATAAATTTTTGAAAATAAAAAAAAAATAAATAAGTGTAATTTTTCAATTGTAAATAACTTCTGAACCAAGCAAGTTAGAAAAAAATTATTGAAATATAAATTGTAGAGAATCTTTAGGCGCATCGACTGGTGGTAATTCTGACATAAAAATTGTTTCTAGTTTAGACGTTATAGCAAAAAGAAGTTTTGAATTTAAAATATCTCTGAAACCGATTTAGATAGATAAAATTTGTACAAATACCGATTGTAGGAAATTTAATGGGAAACAACTTGTATTTAAAAGTTTATTTTATATCTTTATTCGTTTAAAAGATATTGAATATTATATAGATTGTTAGCAGTCCGTATACCAATAGTGACAAGAAAATTTTGTGAAATATATTTAAATAGTTATATTTGTACTATATCTGGATGTAGTTAATTGTTTCTTAATAAAATAACAATAAATGTGAGATCCCTACTTCTCTAACAGCTCGACACCACCAGCGGCCACACATAGCGTCCGACGGAGATGTCTCACTGCTCACTACGTAGCTGGAGACGTGAGATTGCCGCACCCAGAGTTCTGCCTACGTAGAGTTCGCAAAGAGCGCGTCTTCCACCCAGATGTCCCTCCTCCTGCGTAGCTTGGTCCGCGGCAACAGCTTTTGCAGAAACAAGCCGGGGTTTTAGTTCCAGTGCCACTGCTTATGGCTGCTACTGGCCATGTCTCGCTATAAACATGGTCACTCCCCTATCCGCCACCTGGGGATGCGACCGGTGGTTAGCCAAAACCCCGGGAACTAAACCTAACTTAACTAAACATAACCTAATCTACGTAGCTGGAGACGTGTGATTGCCACACCCAGAGTTTTGCCTAGGAAGAGTTCGCAAAGAGGGCGTCCTCCACCCAGGTGTCCCTTCTCCTGCGTAGCTCGGGAACGTGAGATCGCTACTTCTCAAACAGCTCGACACCACCAGCGGCCGCACATAGCGTCGTACAGGAGTATTAAATTTTTATCATATCTCTTCATTTCTAAAATAACGAAGACAGTTTTTAATAATTGATTATTATCGTTGCATCAACCAGCTTACCTTACAATCAGTAAGAAAGTCAATAAAATATCATCTAATACCCAGAAAGCGGGTAATGGTAAACGATATGAGAACTGACCACTTACTACATTCTTCTACGTGGATATTTACAAAACGAACTGTTTCATTACTATCGTTACGAAATAATTACAATTAATAATGAGTTGTCATAGTGATACTCATTGTTATTACTAATATATGTGCTGGTTGGTCAATAACTTCTAAACCAAGTAAACTAGAAAAAAAATTGTTTAAATAAGAGTTATAGGGTATACATGTGGCCACAAAATGTTTACGGTTTAGAAGTTATAACAAAATGAAATATTGAATTAAAAATATCTACAAAACTAAAAAGGATATTAAAGTGCGTTTTAGACGAGTGTATTTAACGTCCTTCAATTAATATACAATAAATTTTTGAAAATAAAAAAAAAATAAATAAGTGTAATTTTTCAATTGTAAATAACTTCTGAACCAAGCAAGTTAGAAAAAAATTATTGAAATATAAATTGTAGAGAATCTTTAGGCGCATCGACTGGTGGTAATTCTGACATAAAAATTGTTTCTAGTTTAGACGTTATAGCAAAAAGAAGTTTTGAATTTAAAATATCTCTGAAACCGATTTAGATAGATAAAATTTGTACAAATACCGATTGTAGGAAATTTAATGGGAAACAACTTGTATTTAAAAGTTTCTTTTATATCTTTATTCGTTTAAAAGATATTGAATATTATATAGATTGTTAGCAGTCCGTATACCAATAGTGACAAGAAAATTTTGTGAAATATATTTAAATAGTTATATTTGTACTATATCTGGATGTAGTTAATTGTTTCTTAATAAAATAACAATAAATGTGAGATCCCTACTTCTCTAACAGCTCGACACCACCAGCGGCCACACATAGCGTCCGACGGAGATGTCTCACTGCTCACTACGTAGCTGGAGACGTGGGATTGCCGCACCCAGAGTTCTGCCTACGTAGAGTTCGCAAAGAGCGCGTCTTCCACCCAGATGTCCCTCCTCCTGCGTAGCTTGGTCCGCGGCAACAGCTTTTGCAGAAACAAGCCGGGGTTTTAGTTCCAGTGCCACTGCTTATGGCTGCTACTGGCCATGTCTCGCTAGAAACATGGTCACTCCCCTATCCGCCACCTGGGGATGCGACCGGTAGTTAGCCAAAACCCCGGGAACTAAACCTAACTTAACTAAACATAACCTAATCTACGTAGCTGGAGACGTGTGATTGCCACACCCAGAGTTTTGCCTAGGAAGAGTTCGCAAAGAGGGCGTCCTCCACCCAGGTGTCCCTTCTCCTGCGTAGCTCGGGAACGTGAGATCGCTACTTCTCAAACAGCTCGACACCACCAGCGGCCGCACATAGCGTCGTACAGGAGTATTAAATTTTTATCATATCTCTTCATTTCTAAAATAACGAAGACAGTTTTTAATAATTGATTATTATCGTTGCATCAACCAGCTTACCTTACAATCAGTAAGAAAGTCAATAAAATATCATCTAATACCCAGAAAGCGGGTAATGGTAAACGATATGAGAACTGACCACTTACTACATTCTTCTACGTGGATATTTACAAAACGAACTGTTTCATTACTATCGTTACGAAATAATTACAATTAATAATGAGTTGTCATAGTGATACTCATTGTTATTACTAATATATGTGCTGGTTGGTCAATAACTTCTAAACCAAGTAAACTAGAAAAAAAATTGTTTAAATAAGAGTTATAGGGTATACATGTGGCCACAAAATGTTTACGGTTTAGAAGTTATAACAAAATGAAATATTGAATTAAAAATATCTACAAAACTAAAAAGGATATTAAAGTGCGTTTTAGACGAGTGTATTTAACGTCCTTCAATTAATATACAATAAATTTTTGAAAATAAAAAAAAAATAAATAAGTGTAATTTTTCAATTGTAAATAACTTCTGAACCAAGCAAGTTAGAAAAAAATTATTGAAATATAAATTGTAGAGAATCTTTAGGCGCATCGACTGGTGGTAATTCTGACATAAAAATTGTTTCTAGTTTAGACGTTATAGCAAAAAGAAGTTTTGAATTTAAAATATCTCTGAAACCGATTTAGATAGATAAAATTTGTACAAATACCGATTGTAGGAAATTTAATGGGAAACAACTTGTATTTAAAAGTTTCTTTTATATCTTTATTCGTTTAAAAGATATTGAATATTATATAGATTGTTAGCAGTCCGTATACCAATAGTGACAAGAAAATTTTGTGAAATATATTTAAATAGTTATATTTGTACTATATCTGGATGTAGTTAATTGTTTCTTAATAAAATAACAATAAATGTGAGATCCCTACTTCTCTAACAGCTCGACACCACCAGCGGCCACACATAGCGTCCGACGGAGATGTCTCACTGCTCACTACGTAGCTGGAGACGTGAGATTGCCGCACCCAGAGTTCTGCCTACGTAGAGTTCGCAAAGAGCGCGTCTTCCACCCAGATGTCCCTCCTCCTGCGTAGCTTGGTCCGCGGCAACAGCTTTTGCAGAAACAAGCCGGGGTTTTAGTTCCAGTGCCACTGCTTATGGCTGCTACTGGCCATGTCTCGCTAGAAACATGGTCACTCCCCTATCCGCCACCTGGGGATGCGACCGGTAGTTAGCCAAAACCCCGGGAACTAAACCTAACTTAACTAAACATAACCTAATCTACGTAGCTGGAGACGTGTGATTGCCACACCCAGAGTTTTGCCTAGGAAGAGTTCGCAAAGAGGGCGTCCTCCACCCAGGTGTCCCTTCTCCTGCGTAGCTCGGGAACGTGAGATCGCTACTTCTCAAACAGCTCGACACCACCAGCGGCCGCACATAGCGTCGTACAGGAGTATTAAATTTTTATCATATCTCTTCATTTCTAAAATAACGAAGACAGTTTTTAATAATTGATTATTATCGTTGCATCAACCAGCTTACCTTACAATCAGTAAGAAAGTCAATAAAATATCATCTAATACCCAGAAAGCGGGTAATGGTAAACGATATGAGAACTGACCACTTACTACATTCTTCTACGTGGATATTTACAAAACGAACTGTTTCATTACTATCGTTACGAAATAATTACAATTAATAATGAGTTGTCATAGTGATACTCATTGTTATTACTAATATATGTGCTGGTTGGTCAATAACTTCTAAACCAAGTAAACTAGAAAAAAAATTGTTTAAATAAGAGTTATAGGGTATACATGTGGCCACAAAATGTTTACGGTTTAGAAGTTATAACAAAATGAAATATTGAATTAAAAATATCTACAAAACTAAAAAGGATATTAAAGTGCGTTTTAGTCGAGTGTATTTAACGTCCTTCAATTAATATACAATAAATTTTTGAAAATAAAAAAAAAATAAATAAGTGTAATTTTTCAATTGTAAATAACTTCTGAACCAAGCAAGTTAGAAAAAAATTATTGAAATATAAATTGTAGAGAATCTTTAGGCGCATCGACTGGTGGTAATTCTGACATAAAAATTGTTTCTAGTTTAGACGTTATAGCAAAAAGAAGTTTTGAATTTAAAATATCTCTGAAACCGATTTAGATAGATAAAATTTGTACAAATACCGATTGTAGGAAATTTAATGGGAAACAACTTGTATTTAAAAGTTTCTTTTATATCTTTATTCGTTTAAAAGATATTGAATATTATATAGATTGTTAGCAGTCCGTATACCAATAGTGACAAGAAAATTTTGTGAAATATATTTAAATAGTTATATTTGTACTATATCTGGATGTAGTTAATTGTTTCTTAATAAAATAACAATAAATGTGAGATCCCTACTTCTCTAACAGCTCGACACCACCAGCGGCCACACATAGCGTCCGACGGAGATGTCTCACTGCTCACTACGTAGCTGGAGACGTGAGATTGCCGCACCCAGAGTTCTGCCTACGTAGAGTTCGCAAAGAGCGCGTCTTCCACCCAGATGTCCCTCCTCCTGCGTAGCTTGGTCCGCGGCAACAGCTTTTGCAGAAACAAGCCGGGGTTTTAGTTCCAGTGCCACTGCTTATGGCTGCTACTGGCCATGTCTCGCTAGAAACATGGTCACTCCCCTATCCGCCACCTGGGGATGCGACCGGTAGTTAGCCAAAACCCCGGGAACTAAACCTAACTTAACTAAACATAACCTAATCTACGTAGCTGGAGACGTGTGATTGCCACACCCAGAGTTTTGCCTAGGAAGAGTTCGCAAAGAGGGCGTCCTCCACCCAGGTGTCCCTTCTCCTGCGTAGCTCGGGAACGTGAGATCGCTACTTCTCAAACAGCTCGACACCACCAGCGGCCGCACATAGCGTCGTACAGGAGTATTAAATTTTTATCATATCTCTTCATTTCTAAAATAACGAAGACAGTTTTTAATAATTGATTATTATCGTTGCATCAACCAGCTTACCTTACAATCAGTAAGAAAGTCAATAAAATATCATCTAATACCCAGAAAGCGGGTAATGGTAAACGATATGAGAACTGACCACTTACTACATTCTTCTACGTGGATATTTACAAAACGAACTGTTTCATTACTATCGTTACGAAATAATTACAATTAATAATGAGTTGTCATAGTGATACTCATTGTTATTACTAATATATGTGCTGGTTGGTCAATAACTTCTAAACCAAGTAAACTAGAAAAAAAATTGTTTAAATAAGAGTTATAGGGTATACATGTGGCCACAAAATGTTTACGGTTTAGAAGTTATAACAAAATGAAATATTGAATTAAAAATATCTACAAAACTAAAAAGGATATTAAAGTGCGTTTTAGTCGAGTGTATTTAACGTCCTTCAATTAATATACAATAAATTTTTGAAAATAAAAAAAAAATAAATAAGTGTAATTTTTCAATTGTAAATAACTTCTGAACCAAGCAAGTTAGAAAAAAATTATTGAAATATAAATTGTAGAGAATCTTTAGGCGCATCGACTGGTGGTAATTCTGACATAAAAATTGTTTCTAGTTTAGACGTTATAGCAAAAAGAAGTTTTGAATTTAAAATATCTCTGAAACCGATTTAGATAGATAAAATTTGTACAAATACCGATTGTAGGAAATTTAATGGGAAACAACTTGTATTTAAAAGTTTCTTTTATATCTTTATTCGTTTAAAAGATATTGAATATTATATAGATTGTTAGCAGTCCGTATACCAATAGTGACAAGAAAATTTTGTGAAATATATTTAAATAGTTATATTTGTACTATATCTGGATGTAGTTAATTGTTTCTTAATAAAATAACAATAAATGTGAGATCCCTACTTCTCTAACAGCTCGACACCACCAGCGGCCACACATAGCGTCCGACGGAGATGTCTCACTGCTCACTACGTAGCTGGAGACGTGGGATTGCCGCACCCAGAGTTCTGCCTACGTAGAGTTCGCAAAGAGCGCGTCTTCCACCCAGATGTCCCTCCTCCTGCGTAGCTTGGTCCGCGGCAACAGCTTTTGCAGAAACAAGCCGGGGTTTTAGTTCCAGTGCCACTGCTTATGGCTGCTACTGGCCATGTCTCGCTAGAAACATGGTCACTCCCCTATCCGCCACCTGGGGATGCGACCGGTAGTTAGCCAAAACCCCGGGAACTAAACCTAACTTAACTAAACATAACCTAATCTACGTAGCTGGAGACGTGTGATTGCCACACCCAGAGTTTTGCCTAGGAAGAGTTCGCAAAGAGGGCGTCCTCCACCCAGGTGTCCCTTCTCCTGCGTAGCTCGGGAACGTGAGATCGCTACTTCTCAAACAGCTCGACACCACCAGCGGCCGCACATAGCGTCGTACAGGAGTATTAAATTTTTATCATATCTCTTCATTTCTAAAATAACGAAGACAGTTTTTAATAATTGATTATTATCGTTGCATCAACCAGCTTACCTTACAATCAGTAAGAAAGTCAATAAAATATCATCTAATACCCAGAAAGCGGGTAATGGTAAACGATATGAGAACTGACCACTTACTACATTCTTCTACGTGGATATTTACAAAACGAACTGTTTCATTACTATCGTTACGAAATAATTACAATTAATAATGAGTTGTCATAGTGATACTCATTGTTATTACTAATATATGTGCTGGTTGGTCAATAACTTCTAAACCAAGTAAACTAGAAAAAAAATTGTTTAAATAAGAGTTATAGGGTATACATGTGGCCACAAAATGTTTACGGTTTAGAAGTTATAACAAAATGAAATATTGAATTAAAAATATCTACAAAACTAAAAAGGATATTAAAGTGCGTTTTAGACGAGTGTATTTAACGTCCTTCAATTAATATACAATAAATTTTTGAAAATAAAAAAAAAATAAATAAGTGTAATTTTTCAATTGTAAATAACTTCTGAACCAAGCAAGTTAGAAAAAAATTATTAAAATATAAATTGTAGAGAATCTTTAGGCGCATCGACTGGTGGTAATTCTGACATAAAAATTGTTTCTAGTTTAGACGTTATAGCAAAAAGAAGTTTTGAATTTAAAATATCTCTGAAACCGATTTAGATAGATAAAATTTGTACAAATACCGATTGTAGGAAATTTAATGGGAAACAACTTGTATTTAAAAGTTTCTTTTATATCTTTATTCGTTTAAAAGATATTGAATATTATATAGATTGTTAGCAGTCCGTATACCAATAGTGACAAGAAAATTTTGTGAAATATATTTAAATAGTTATATTTGTACTATATCTGGATGTAGTTAATTGTTTCTTAATAAAATAACAATAAATGTGAGATCCCTACTTCTCTAACAGCTCGACACCACCAGCGGCCACACATAGCGTCCGACGGAGATGTCTCACTGCTCACTACGTAGCTGGAGACGTGGGATTGCCGCACCCAGAGTTCTGCCTACGTAGAGTTCGCAAAGAGCGCGTCTTCCACCCAGATGTCCCTCCTCCTGCGTAGCTTGGTCCGCGGCAACAGCTTTTGCAGAAACAAGCCGGGGTTTTAGTTCCAGTGCCACTGCTTATGGCTGCTACTGGCCATGTCTCGCTAGAAACATGGTCACTCCCCTATCCGCCACCTGGGGATGCGACCGGTAGTTAGCCAAAACCCCGGGAACTAAACCTAACTTAACTAAACATAACCTAATCTACGTAGCTGGAGACGTGTGATTGCCACACCCAGAGTTTTGCCTAGGAAGAGTTCGCAAAGAGGGCGTCCTCCACCCAGGTGTCCCTTCTCCTGCGTAGCTCGGGAACGTGAGATCGCTACTTCTCAAACAGCTCGACACCACCAGCGGCCGCACATAGCGTCGTACAGGAGTATTAAATTTTTATCATATCTCTTCATTTCTAAAATAACGAAGACAGTTTTTAATAATTGATTATTATCGTTGCATCAACCAGCTTACCTTACAATCAGTAAGAAAGTCAATAAAATATCATCTAATACCCAGAAAGCGGGTAATGGTAAACGATATGAGAACTGACCACTTACTACATTCTTCTACGTGGATATTTACAAAACGAACTGTTTCATTACTATCGTTACGAAATAATTACAATTAATAATGAGTTGTCATAGTGATACTCATTGTTATTACTAATATATGTGCTGGTTGGTCAATAACTTCTAAACCAAGTAAACTAGAAAAAAAATTGTTTAAATAAGAGTTATAGGGTATACATGTGGCCACAAAATGTTTACGGTTTAGAAGTTATAACAAAATGAAATATTGAATTAAAAATATCTACAAAACTAAAAAGGATATTAAAGTGCGTTTTAGTCGAGTGTATTTAACGTCCTTCAATTAATATACAATAAATTTTTGAAAATAAAAAAAAAATAAATAAGTGTAATTTTTCAATTGTAAATAACTTCTGAACCAAGCAAGTTAGAAAAAAATTATTGAAATATAAATTGTAGAGAATCTTTAGGCGCATCGACTGGTGGTAATTCTGACATAAAAATTGTTTCTAGTTTAGACGTTATAGCAAAAAGAAGTTTTGAATTTAAAATATCTCTGAAACCGATTTAGATAGATAAAATTTGTACAAATACCGATTGTAGGAAATTTAATGGGAAACAACTTGTATTTAAAAGTTTCTTTTATATCTTTATTCGTTTAAAAGATATTGAATATTATATAGATTGTTAGCAGTCCGTATACCAATAGTGACAAGAAAATTTTGTGAAATATATTTAAATAGTTATATTTGTACTATATCTGGATGTAGTTAATTGTTTCTTAATAAAATAACAATAAATGTGAGATCCCTACTTCTCTAACAGCTCGACACCACCAGCGGCCACACATAGCGTCCGACGGAGATGTCTCACTGCTCACTACGTAGCTGGAGACGTGGGATTGCCGCACCCAGAGTTCTGCCTACGTAGAGTTCGCAAAGAGCGCGTCTTCCACCCAGATGTCCCTCCTCCTGCGTAGCTTGGTCCGCGGCAACAGCTTTTGCAGAAACAAGCCGGGGTTTTAGTTCCAGTGCCACTGCTTATGGCTGCTACTGGCCATGTCTCGCTAGAAACATGGTCACTCCCCTATCCGCCACCTGGGGATGCGACCGGTAGTTAGCCAAAACCCCGGGAACTAAACCTAACTTAACTAAACATAACCTAATCTACGTAGCTGGAGACGTGTGATTGCCACACCCAGAGTTTTGCCTAGGAAGAGTTCGCAAAGAGGGCGTCCTCCACCCAGGTGTCCCTTCTCCTGCGTAGCTCGGGAACGTGAGATCGCTACTTCTCAAACAGCTCGACACCACCAGCGGCCGCACATAGCGTCGTACAGGAGTATTAAATTTTTATCATATCTCTTCATTTCTAAAATAACGAAGACAGTTTTTAATAATTGATTATTATCGTTGCATCAACCAGCTTACCTTACAATCAGTAAGAAAGTCAATAAAATATCATCTAATACCCAGAAAGCGGGTAATGGTAAACGATATGAGAACTGACCACTTACTACATTCTTCTACGTGGATATTTACAAAACGAACTGTTTCATTACTATCGTTACGAAATAATTACAATTAATAATGAGTTGTCATAGTGATACTCATTGTTATTACTAATATATGTGCTGGTTGGTCAATAACTTCTAAACCAAGTAAACTAGAAAAAAAATTGTTTAAATAAGAGTTATAGGGTATACATGTGGCCACAAAATGTTTACGGTTTAGAAGTTATAACAAAATGAAATATTGAATTAAAAATATCTACAAAACTAAAAAGGATATTAAAGTGCGTTTTAGACGAGTGTATTTAACGTCCTTCAATTAATATACAATAAATTTTTGAAAATAAAAAAAAAATAAATAAGTGTAATTTTTCAATTGTAAATAACTTCTGAACCAAGCAAGTTAGAAAAAAATTATTGAAATATAAATTGTAGAGAATCTTTAGGCGCATCGACTGGTGGTAATTCTGACATAAAAATTGTTTCTAGTTTAGACGTTATAGCAAAAAGAAGTTTTGAATTTAAAATATCTCTGAAACCGATTTAGATAGATAAAATTTGTACAAATACCGATTGTAGGAAATTTAATGGGAAACAACTTGTATTTAAAAGTTTCTTTTATATCTTTATTCGTTTAAAAGATATTGAATATTATATAGATTGTTAGCAGTCCGTATACCAATAGTGACAAGAAAATTTTGTGAAATATATTTAAATAGTTATATTTGTACTATATCTGGATGTAGTTAATTGTTTCTTAATAAAATAACAATAAATGTGAGATCCCTACTTCTCTAACAGCTCGACACCACCAGCGGCCACACATAGCGTCCGACGGAGATGTCTCACTGCTCACTACGTAGCTGGAGACGTGGGATTGCCGCACCCAGAGTTCTGCCTACGTAGAGTTCGCAAAGAGCGCGTCTTCCACCCAGATGTCCCTCCTCCTGCGTAGCTTGGTCCGCGGCAACAGCTTTTGCAGAAACAAGCCGGGGTTTTAGTTCCAGTGCCACTGCTTATGGCTGCTACTGGCCATGTCTCGCTAGAAACATGGTCACTCCCCTATCCGCCACCTGGGGATGCGACCGGTAGTTAGCCAAAACCCCGGGAACTAAACCTAACTTAACTAAACATAACCTAATCTACGTAGCTGGAGACGTGTGATTGCCACACCCAGAGTTTTGCCTAGGAAGAGTTCGCAAAGAGGGCGTCCTCCACCCAGGTGTCCCTTCTCCTGCGTAGCTCGGGAACGTGAGATCGCTACTTCTCAAACAGCTCGACACCACCAGCGGCCGCACATAGCGTCGTACAGGAGTATTAAATTTTTATCATATCTCTTCATTTCTAAAATAACGAAGACAGTTTTTAATAATTGATTATTATCGTTGCATCAACCAGCTTACCTTACAATCAGTAAGAAAGTCAATAAAATATCATCTAATACCCAGAAAGCGGGTAATGGTAAACGATATGAGAACTGACCACTTACTACATTCTTCTACGTGGATATTTACAAAACGAACTGTTTCATTACTATCGTTACGAAATAATTACAATTAATAATGAGTTGTCATAGTGATACTCATTGTTATTACTAATATATGTGCTGGTTGGTCAATAACTTCTAAACCAAGTAAACTAGAAAAAAAATTGTTTAAATAAGAGTTATAGGGTATACATGTGGCCACAAAATGTTTACGGTTTAGAAGTTATAACAAAATGAAATATTGAATTAAAAATATCTACAAAACTAAAAAGGATATTAAAGTGCGTTTTAGTCGAGTGTATTTAACGTCCTTCAATTAATATACAATAAATTTTTGAAAATAAAAAAAAAAAAAATAAGTGTAATTTTTCAATTGTAAATAACTTCTGAACCAAGCAAGTTAGAAAAAAATTATTGAAATATAAATTGTAGAGAATCTTTAGGCGCATCGACTGGTGGTAATTCTGACATAAAAATTGTTTCTAGTTTAGACGTTATAGCAAAAAGAAGTTTTGAATTTAAAATATCTCTGAAACCGATTTAGATAGATAAAATTTGTACAAATACCGATTGTAGGAAATTTAATGGGAAACAACTTGTATTTAAAAGTTTCTTTTATATCTTTATTCGTTTAAAAGATATTGAATATTATATAGATTGTTAGCAGTCCGTATACCAATAGTGACAAGAAAATTTTGTGAAATATATTTAAATAGTTATATTTGTACTATATCTGGATGTAGTTAATTGTTTCTTAATAAAATAACAATAAATGTGAGATCCCTACTTCTCTAACAGCTCGACACCACCAGCGGCCACACATAGCGTCCGACGGAGATGTCTCACTGCTCACTACGTAGCTGGAGACGTGGGATTGCCGCACCCAGAGTTCTGCCTACGTAGAGTTCGCAAAGAGCGCGTCTTCCACCCAGATGTCCCTCCTCCTGCGTAGCTTGGTCCGCGGCAACAGCTTTTGCAGAAACAAGCCGGGGTTTTAGTTCCAGTGCCACTGCTTATGGCTGCTACTGGCCATGTCTCGCTAGAAACATGGTCACTCCCCTATCCGCCACCTGGGGATGCGACCGGTAGTTAGCCAAAACCCCGGGAACTAAACCTAACTTAACTAAACATAACCTAATCTACGTAGCTGGAGACGTGTGATTGCCACACCCAGAGTTTTGCCTAGGAAGAGTTCGCAAAGAGGGCGTCCTCCACCCAGGTGTCCCTTCTCCTGCGTAGCTCGGGAACGTGAGATCGCTACTTCTCAAACAGCTCGACACCACCAGCGGCCGCACATAGCGTCGTACAGGAGTATTAAATTTTTATCATATCTCTTCATTTCTAAAATAACGAAGACAGTTTTTAATAATTGATTATTATCGTTGCATCAACCAGCTTACCTTACAATCAGTAAGAAAGTCAATAAAATATCATCTAATACCCAGAAAGCGGGTAATGGTAAACGATATGAGAACTGACCACTTACTACATTCTTCTACGTGGATATTTACAAAACGAACTGTTTCATTACTATCGTTACGAAATAATTACAATTAATAATGAGTTGTCATAGTGATACTCATTGTTATTACTAATATATGTGCTGGTTGGTCAATAACTTCTAAACCAAGTAAACTAGAAAAAAAATTGTTTAAATAAGAGTTATAGGGTATACATGTGGCCACAAAATGTTTACGGTTTAGAAGTTATAACGAAATGAAATATTGAATTAAAAATATCTACAAAACTAAAAAGGATATTAAAGTGCGTTTTAGTCGAGTGTATTTAACGTCCTTCAATTAATATACAATAAATTTTTGAAAATAAAAAAAAAATAAATAAGTGTAATTTTTCAATTGTAAATAACTTCTGAACCAAGCAAGTTAGAAAAAAATTATTGAAATATAAATTGTAGAGAATCTTTAGGCGCATCGACTGGTGGTAATTCTGACATAAAAATTGTTTCTAGTTTAGACGTTATAGCAAAAAGAAGTTTTGAATTTAAAATATCTCTGAAACCGATTTAGATAGATAAAATTTGTACAAATACCGATTGTAGGAAATTTAATGGGAAACAACTTGTATTTAAAAGTTTCTTTTATATCTTTATTCGTTTAAAAGATATTGAATATTATATAGATTGTTAGCAGTCCGTATACCAATAGTGACAAGAAAATTTTGTGAAATATATTTAAATAGTTATATTTGTACTATATCTGGATGTAGTTAATTGTTTCTTAATAAAATAACAATAAATGTGAGATCCCTACTTCTCTAACAGCTCGACACCACCAGCGGCCACACATAGCGTCCGACGGAGATGTCTCACTGCTCACTACGTAGCTGGAGACGTGGGATTGCCGCACCCAGAGTTCTGCCTACGTAGAGTTCGCAAAGAGCGCGTCTTCCACCCAGATGTCCCTCCTCCTGCGTAGCTTGGTCCGCGGCAACAGCTTTTGCAGAAACAAGCCGGGGTTTTAGTTCCAGTGCCACTGCTTATGGCTGCTACTGGCCATGTCTCGCTAGAAACATGGTCACTCCCCTATCCGCCACCTGGGGATGCGACCGGTAGTTAGCCAAAACCCCGGGAACTAAACCTAACTTAACTAAACATAACCTAATCTACGTAGCTGGAGACGTGTGATTGCCACACCCAGAGTTTTGCCTAGGAAGAGTTCGCAAAGAGGGCGTCCTCCACCCAGGTGTCCCTTCTCCTGCGTAGCTCGGGAACGTGAGATCGCTACTTCTCAAACAGCTCGACACCACCAGCGGCCGCACATAGCGTCGTACAGGAGTATTAAATTTTTATCATATCTCTTCATTTCTAAAATAACGAAGACAGTTTTTAATAATTGATTATTATCGTTGCATCAACCAGCTTACCTTACAATCAGTAAGAAAGTCAATAAAATATCATCTAATACCCAGAAAGCGGGTAATGGTAAACGATATGAGAACTGACCACTTACTACATTCTTCTACGTGGATATTTACAAAACGAACTGTTTCATTACTATCGTTACGAAATAATTACAATTAATAATGAGTTGTCATAGTGATACTCATTGTTATTACTAATATATGTGCTGGTTGGTCAATAACTTCTAAACCAAGTAAACTAGAAAAAAAATTGTTTAAATAAGAGTTATAGGGTATACATGTGGCCACAAAATGTTTACGGTTTAGAAGTTATAACAAAATGAAATATTGAATTAAAAATATCTACAAAACTAAAAAGGATATTAAAGTGCGTTTTAGACGAGTGTATTTAACGTCCTTCAATTAATATACAATAAATTTTTGAAAATAAAAAAAAAATAAATAAGTGTAATTTTTCAATTGTAAATAACTTCTGAACCAAGCAAGTTAGAAAAAAATTATTGAAATATAAATTGTAGAGAATCTTTAGGCGCATCGACTGGTGGTAATTCTGACATAAAAATTGTTTCTAGTTTAGACGTTATAGCAAAAAGAAGTTTTGAATTTAAAATATCTCTGAAACCGATTTAGATAGATAAAATTTGTACAAATACCGATTGTAGGAAATTTAATGGGAAACAACTTGTATTTAAAAGTTTCTTTTATATCTTTATTCGTTTAAAAGATATTGAATATTATATAGATTGTTAGCAGTCCGTATACCAATAGTGACAAGAAAATTTTGTGAAATATATTTAAATAGTTATATTTGTACTATATCTGGATGTAGTTAATTGTTTCTTAATAAAATAACAATAAATGTGAGATCCCTACTTCTCTAACAGCTCGACACCACCAGCGGCCACACATAGCGTCCGACGGAGATGTCTCACTGCTCACTACGTAGCTGGAGACGTGGGATTGCCGCACCCAGAGTTCTGCCTACGTAGAGTTCGCAAAGAGCGCGTCTTCCACCCAGATGTCCCTCCTCCTGCGTAGCTTGGTCCGCGGCAACAGCTTTTGCAGAAACAAGCCGGGGTTTTAGTTCCAGTGCCACTGCTTATGGCTGCTACTGGCCATGTCTCGCTAGAAACATGGTCACTCCCCTATCCGCCACCTGGGGATGCGACCGGTAGTTAGCCAAAACCCCGGGAACTAAACCTAACTTAACTAAACATAACCTAATCTACGTAGCTGGAGACGTGTGATTGCCACACCCAGAGTTTTGCCTAGGAAGAGTTCGCAAAGAGGGCGTCCTCCACCCAGGTGTCCCTTCTCCTGCGTAGCTCGGGAACGTGAGATCGCTACTTCTCAAACAGCTCGACACCACCAGCGGCCGCACATAGCGTCGTACAGGAGTATTAAATTTTTATCATATCTCTTCATTTCTAAAATAACGAAGACAGTTTTTAATAATTGATTATTATCGTTGCATCAACCAGCTTACCTTACAATCAGTAAGAAAGTCAATAAAATATCATCTAATACCCAGAAAGCGGGTAATGGTAAACGATATGAGAACTGACCACTTACTACATTCTTCTACGTGGATATTTACAAAACGAACTGTTTCATTACTATCGTTACGAAATAATTACAATTAATAATGAGTTGTCATAGTGATACTCATTGTTATTACTAATATATGTGCTGGTTGGTCAATAACTTCTAAACCAAGTAAACTAGAAAAAAAATTGTTTAAATAAGAGTTATAGGGTATACATGTGGCCACAAAATGTTTACGGTTTAGAAGTTATAACAAAATGAAATATTGAATTAAAAATATCTACAAAACTAAAAAGGATATTAAAGTGCGTTTTAGTCGAGTGTATTTAACGTCCTTCAATTAATATACAATAAATTTTTGAAAATAAAAAAAAAATAAATAAGTGTAATTTTTCAATTGTAAATAACTTCTGAACCAAGCAAGTTAGAAAAAAATTATTGAAATATAAATTGTAGAGAATCTTTAGGCGCATCGACTGGTGGTAATTCTGACATAAAAATTGTTTCTAGTTTAGACGTTATAGCAAAAAGAAGTTTTGAATTTAAAATATCTCTGAAACCGATTTAGATAGATAAAATTTGTACAAATACCGATTGTAGGAAATTTAATGGGAAACAACTTGTATTTAAAAGTTTCTTTTATATCTTTATTCGTTTAAAAGATATTGAATATTATATAGATTGTTAGCAGTCCGTATACCAATAGTGACAAGAAAATTTTGTGAAATATATTTAAATAGTTATATTTGTACTATATCTGGATGTAGTTAATTGTTTCTTAATAAAATAACAATAAATGTGAGATCCCTACTTCTCTAACAGCTCGACACCACCAGCGGCCACACATAGCGTCCGACGGAGATGTCTCACTGCTCACTACGTAGCTGGAGACGTGGGATTGCCGCACCCAGAGTTCTGCCTACGTAGAGTTCGCAAAGAGCGCGTCTTCCACCCAGATGTCCCTCCTCCTGCGTAGCTTGGTCCGCGGCAACAGCTTTTGCAGAAACAAGCCGGGGTTTTAGTTCCAGTGCCACTGCTTATGGCTGCTACTGGCCATGTCTCGCTAGAAACATGGTCACTCCCCTATCCGCCACCTGGGGATGCGACCGGTAGTTAGCCAAAACCCCGGGAACTAAACCTAACTTAACTAAACATAACCTAATCTACGTAGCTGGAGACGTGTGATTGCCACACCCAGAGTTTTGCCTAGGAAGAGTTCGCAAAGAGGGCGTCCTCCACCCAGGTGTCCCTTCTCCTGCGTAGCTCGGGAACGTGAGATCGCTACTTCTCAAACAGCTCGACACCACCAGCGGCCGCACATAGCGTCGTACAGGAGTATTAAATTTTTATCATATCTCTTCATTTCTAAAATAACGAAGACAGTTTTTAATAATTGATTATTATCGTTGCATCAACCAGCTTACCTTACAATCAGTAAGAAAGTCAATAAAATATCATCTAATACCCAGAAAGCGGGTAATGGTAAACGATATGAGAACTGACCACTTACTACATTCTTCTACGTGGATATTTACAAAACGAACTGTTTCATTACTATCGTTACGAAATAATTACAATTAATAATGAGTTGTCATAGTGATACTCATTGTTATTACTAATATATGTGCTGGTTGGTCAATAACTTCTAAACCAAGTAAACTAGAAAAAAAATTGTTTAAATAAGAGTTATAGGGTATACATGTGGCCACAAAATGTTTACGGTTTAGAAGTTATAACAAAATGAAATATTGAATTAAAAATATCTACAAAACTAAAAAGGATATTAAAGTGCGTTTTAGTCGAGTGTATTTAACGTCCTTCAATTAATATACAATAAATTTTTGAAAATAAAAAAAAAATAAATAAGTGTAATTTTTCAATTGTAAATAACTTCTGAAACAAGCAAGTTAGAAAAAAATTATTGAAATATAAATTGTAGAGAATCTTTAGGCGCATCGACTGGTGGTAATTCTGACATAAAAATTGTTTCTAGTTTAGACGTTATAGCAAAAAGAAGTTTTGAATTTAAAATATCTCTGAAACCGATTTAGATAGATAAAATTTGTACAAATACCGATTGTAGGAAATTTAATGGGAAACAACTTGTATTTAAAAGTTTCTTTTATATCTTTATTCGTTTAAAAGATATTGAATATTATATAGATTGTTAGCAGTCCGTATACCAATAGTGACAAGAAAATTTTGTGAAATATATTTAAATAGTTATATTTGTACTATATCTGGATGTAGTTAATTGTTTCTTAATAAAATAACAATAAATGTGAGATCCCTACTTCTCTAACAGCTCGACACCACCAGCGGCCACACATAGCGTCCGACGGAGATGTCTCACTGCTCACTACGTAGCTGGAGACGTGGGATTGCCGCACCCAGAGTTCTGCCTACGTAGAGTTCGCAAAGAGCGCGTCTTCCACCCAGATGTCCCTCCTCCTGCGTAGCTTGGTCCGCGGCAACAGCTTTTGCAGAAACAAGCCGGGGTTTTAGTTCCAGTGCCACTGCTTATGGCTGCTACTGGCCATGTCTCGCTAGAAACATGGTCACTCCCCTATCCGCCACCTGGGGATGCGACCGGTAGTTAGCCAAAACCCCGGGAACTAAACCTAACTTAACTAAACATAACCTAATCTACGTAGCTGGAGACGTGTGATTGCCACACCCAGAGTTTTGCCTAGGAAGAGTTCGCAAAGAGGGCGTCCTCCACCCAGGTGTCCCTTCTCCTGCGTAGCTCGGGAACGTGAGATCGCTACTTCTCAAACAGCTCGACACCACCAGCGGCCGCACATAGCGTCGTACAGGAGTATTAAATTTTTATCATATCTCTTCATTTCTAAAATAACGAAGACAGTTTTTAATAATTGATTATTATCGTTGCATCAACCAGCTTACCTTACAATCAGTAAGAAAGTCAATAAAATATCATCTAATACCCAGAAAGCGGGTAATGGTAAACGATATGAGAACTGACCACTTACTACATTCTTCTACGTGGATATTTACAAAACGAACTGTTTCATTACTATCGTTACGAAATAATTACAATTAATAATGAGTTGTCATAGTGATACTCATTGTTATTACTAATATATGTGCTGGTTGGTCAATAACTTCTAAACCAAGTAAACTAGAAAAAAAATTGTTTAAATAAGAGTTATAGGGTATACATGTGGCCACAAAATGTTTACGGTTTAGAAGTTATAACAAAATGAAATATTGAATTAAAAATATCTACAAAACTAAAAAGGATATTAAAGTGCGTTTTAGTCGAGTGTATTTAACGTCCTTCAATTAATATACAATAAATTTTTGAAAATAAAAAAAAAATAAATAAGTGTAATTTTTCAATTGTAAATAACTTCTGAAACAAGCAAGTTAGAAAAAAATTATTGAAATATAAATTGTAGAGAATCTTTAGGCGCATCGACTGGTGGTAATTCTGACATAAAAATTGTTTCTAGTTTAGACGTTATAGCAAAAAGAAGTTTTGAATTTAAAATATCTCTGAAACCGATTTAGATAGATAAAATTTGTACAAATACCGATTGTAGGAAATTTAATGGGAAACAACTTGTATTTAAAAGTTTCTTTTATATCTTTATTCGTTTAAAAGATATTGAATATTATATAGATTGTTAGCAGTCCGTATACCAATAGTGACAAGAAAATTTTGTGAAATATATTTAAATAGTTATATTTGTACTATATCTGGATGTAGTTAATTGTTTCTTAATAAAATAACAATAAATGTGAGATCCCTACTTCTCTAACAGCTCGACACCACCAGCGGCCACACATAGCGTCCGACGGAGATGTCTCACTGCTCACTACGTAGCTGGAGACGTGGGATTGCCGCACCCAGAGTTCTGCCTACGTAGAGTTCGCAAAGAGCGCGTCTTCCACCCAGATGTCCCTCCTCCTGCGTAGCTTGGTCCGCGGCAACAGCTTTTGCAGAAACAAGCCGGGGTTTTAGTTCCAGTGCCACTGCTTATGGCTGCTACTGGCCATGTCTCGCTAGAAACATGGTCACTCCCCTATCCGCCACCTGGGGATGCGACCGGTAGTTAGCCAAAACCCCGGGAACTAAACCTAACTTAACTAAACATAACCTAATCTACGTAGCTGGAGACGTGTGATTGCCACACCCAGAGTTTTGCCTAGGAAGAGTTCGCAAAGAGGGCGTCCTCCACCCAGGTGTCCCTTCTCCTGCGTAGCTCGGGAACGTGAGATCGCTACTTCTCAAACAGCTCGACACCACCAGCGGCCGCACATAGCGTCGTACAGGAGTATTAAATTTTTATCATATCTCTTCATTTCTAAAATAACGAAGACAGTTTTTAATAATTGATTATTATCGTTGCATCAACCAGCTTACCTTACAATCAGTAAGAAAGTCAATAAAATATCATCTAATACCCAGAAAGCGGGTAATGGTAAACGATATGAGAACTGACCACTTACTACATTCTTCTACGTGGATATTTACAAAACGAACTGTTTCATTACTATCGTTACGAAATAATTACAATTAATAATGAGTTGTCATAGTGATACTCATTGTTATTACTAATATATGTGCTGGTTGGTCAATAACTTCTAAACCAAGTAAACTAGAAAAAAAATTGTTTAAATAAGAGTTATAGGGTATACATGTGGCCACAAAATGTTTACGGTTTAGAAGTTATAACAAAATGAAATATTGAATTAAAAATATCTACAAAACTAAAAAGGATATTAAAGTGCGTTTTAGTCGAGTGTATTTAACGTCCTTCAATTAATATACAATAAATTTTTGAAAATAAAAAAAAAATAAATAAGTGTAATTTTTCAATTGTAAATAACTTCTGAAACAAGCAAGTTAGAAAAAAATTATTGAAATATAAATTGTAGAGAATCTTTAGGCGCATCGACTGGTGGTAATTCTGACATAAAAATTGTTTCTAGTTTAGACGTTATAGCAAAAAGAAGTTTTGAATTTAAAATATCTCTGAAACCGATTTAGATAGATAAAATTTGTACAAATACCGATTGTAGGAAATTTAATGGGAAACAACTTGTATTTAAAAGTTTCTTTTATATCTTTATTCGTTTAAAAGATATTGAATATTATATAGATTGTTAGCAGTCCGTATACCAATAGTGACAAGAAAATTTTGTGAAATATATTTAAATAGTTATATTTGTACTATATCTGGATGTAGTTAATTGTTTCTTAATAAAATAACAATAAATGTGAGATCCCTACTTCTCTAACAGCTCGACACCACCAGCGGCCACACATAGCGTCCGACGGAGATGTCTCACTGCTCACTACGTAGCTGGAGACGTGGGATTGCCGCACCCAGAGTTCTGCCTACGTAGAGTTCGCAAAGAGCGCGTCTTCCACCCAGATGTCCCTCCTCCTGCGTAGCTTGGTCCGCGGCAACAGCTTTTGCAGAAACAAGCCGGGGTTTTAGTTCCAGTGCCACTGCTTATGGCTGCTACTGGCCATGTCTCGCTAGAAACATGGTCACTCCCCTATCCGCCACCTGGGGATGCGACCGGTAGTTAGCCAAAACCCCGGGAACTAAACCTAACTTAACTAAACATAACCTAATCTACGTAGCTGGAGACGTGTGATTGCCACACCCAGAGTTTTGCCTAGGAAGAGTTCGCAAAGAGGGCGTCCTCCACCCAGGTGTCCCTTCTCCTGCGTAGCTCGGGAACGTGAGATCGCTACTTCTCAAACAGCTCGACACCACCAGCGGCCGCACATAGCGTCGTACAGGAGTATTAAATTTTTATCATATCTCTTCATTTCTAAAATAACGAAGACAGTTTTTAATAATTGATTATTATCGTTGCATCAACCAGCTTACCTTACAATCAGTAAGAAAGTCAATAAAATATCATCTAATACCCAGAAAGCGGGTAATGGTAAACGATATGAGAACTGACCACTTACTACATTCTTCTACGTGGATATTTACAAAACGAACTGTTTCATTACTATCGTTACGAAATAATTACAATTAATAATGAGTTGTCATAGTGATACTCATTGTTATTACTAATATATGTGCTGGTTGGTCAATAACTTCTAAACCAAGTAAACTAGAAAAAAAATTGTTTAAATAAGAGTTATAGGGTATACATGTGGCCACAAAATGTTTACGGTTTAGAAGTTATAAAAAAATGAAATATTGAATTAAAAATATCTACAAAACTAAAAAGGATATTAAAGTGCGTTTTAGTCGAGTGTATTTAACGTCCTTCAATTAATATACAATAAATTTTTGAAAATAAAAAAAAAATAAATAAGTGTAATTTTTCAATTGTAAATAACTTCTGAACCAAGCAAGTTAGAAAAAAATTATTGAAATATAAATTGTAGAGAATCTTTAGGCGCATCGACTGGTGGTAATTCTGACATAAAAATTGTTTCTAGTTTAGACGTTATAGCAAAAAGAAGTTTTGAATTTAAAATATCTCTGAAACCGATTTAGATAGATAAAATTTGTACAAATACCGATTGTAGGAAATTTAATGGGAAACAACTTGTATTTAAAAGTTTCTTTTATATCTTTATTCGTTTAAAAGATATTGAATATTATATAGATTGTTAGCAGTCCGTATACCAATAGTGACAAGAAAATTTTGTGAAATATATTTAAATAGTTATATTTGTACTATATCTGGATGTAGTTAATTGTTTCTTAATAAAATAACAATAAATGTGAGATCCCTACTTCTCTAACAGCTCGACACCACCAGCGGCCACACATAGCGTCCGACGGAGATGTCTCACTGCTCACTACGTAGCTGGAGACGTGAGATTGCCGCACCCAGAGTTCTGCCTACGTAGAGTTCGCAAAGAGCGCGTCTTCCACCCAGATGTCCCTCCTCCTGCGTAGCTTGGTCCGCGGCAACAGCTTTTGCAGAAACAAGCCGGGGTTTTAGTTCCAGTGCCACTGCTTATGGCTGCTACTGGCCATGTCTCGCTAGAAACATGGTCACTCCCCTATCCGCCACCTGGGGATGCGACCGGTAGTTAGCCAAAACCCCGGGAACTAAACCTAACTTAACTAAACATAACCTAATCTACGTAGCTGGAGACGTGTGATTGCCACACCCAGAGTTTTGCCTAGGAAGAGTTCGCAAAGAGGGCGTCCTCCACCCAGGTGTCCCTTCTCCTGCGTAGCTCGGGAACGTGAGATCGCTACTTCTCAAACAGCTCGACACCACCAGCGGCCGCACATAGCGTCGTACAGGAGTATTAAATTTTTATCATATCTCTTCATTTCTAAAATAACGAAGACAGTTTTTAATAATTGATTATTATCGTTGCATCAACCAGCTTACCTTACAATCAGTAAGAAAGTCAATAAAATATCATCTAATACCCAGAAAGCGGGTAATGGTAAACGATATGAGAACTGACCACTTACTACATTCTTCTACGTGGATATTTACAAAACGAACTGTTTCATTACTATCGTTACGAAATAATTACAATTAATAATGAGTTGTCATAGTGATACTCATTGTTATTACTAATATATGTGCTGGTTGGTCAATAACTTCTAAACCAAGTAAACTAGAAAAAAAATTGTTTAAATAAGAGTTATAGGGTATACATGTGGCCACAAAATGTTTACGGTTTAGAAGTTATAACAAAATGAAATATTGAATTAAAAATATCTACAAAACTAAAAAGGATATTAAAGTGCGTTTTAGTCGAGTGTATTTAACGTCCTTCAATTAATATACAATAAATTTTTGAAAATAAAAAAAAAATAAATAAGTGTAATTTTTCAATTGTAAATAACTTCTGAACCAAGCAAGTTAGAAAAAAATTATTGAAATATAAATTGTAGAGAATCTTTAGGCGCATCGACCGGTGGTAATTCTGACATAAAAATTGTTTCTAGTTTAGACGTTATAGCAAAAAGAAGTTTTGAATTTAAAATATCTCTGAAACCGATTTAGATAGATAAAATTTGTACAAATACCGATTGTAGGAAATTTAATGGGAAACAACTTGTATTTAAAAGTTTCTTTTATATCTTTATTCGTTTAAAAGATATTGAATATTATATAGATTGTTAGCAGTCCGTATACCAATAGTGACAAGAAAATTTTGTGAAATATATTTAAATAGTTATATTTGTACTATATCTGGATGTAGTTAATTGTTTCTTAATAAAATAACAATAAATGTGAGATCCCTACTTCTCTAACAGCTCGACACCACCAGCGGCCACACATAGCGTCCGACGGAGATGTCTCACTGCTCACTACGTAGCTGGAGACGTGGGATTGCCGCACCCAGAGTTCTGCCTACGTAGAGTTCGCAAAGAGCGCGTCTTCCACCCAGATGTCCCTCCTCCTGCGTAGCTTGGTCCGCGGCAACAGCTTTTGCAGAAACAAGCCGGGGTTTTAGTTCCAGTGCCACTGCTTATGGCTGCTACTGGCCATGTCTCGCTAGAAACATGGTCACTCCCCTATCCGCCACCTGGGGATGCGACCGGTAGTTAGCCAAAACCCCGGGAACTAAACCTAACTTAACTAAACATAACCTAATCTACGTAGCTGGAGACGTGTGATTGCCACACCCAGAGTTTTGCCTAGGAAGAGTTCGCAAAGAGGGCGTCCTCCACCCAGGTGTCCCTTCTCCTGCGTAGCTCGGGAACGTGAGATCGCTACTTCTCAAACAGCTCGACACCACCAGCGGCCGCACATAGCGTCGTACAGGAGTATTAAATTTTTATCATATCTCTTCATTTCTAAAATAACGAAGACAGTTTTTAATAATTGATTATTATCGTTGCATCAACCAGCTTACCTTACAATCAGTAAGAAAGTCAATAAAATATCATCTAATACCCAGAAAGCGGGTAATGGTAAACGATATGAGAACTGACCACTTACTACATTCTTCTACGTGGATATTTACAAAACGAACTGTTTCATTACTATCGTTACGAAATAATTACAATTAATAATGAGTTGTCATAGTGATACTCATTGTTATTACTAATATATGTGCTGGTTGGTCAATAACTTCTAAACCAAGTAAACTAGAAAAAAAATTGTTTAAATAAGAGTTATAGGGTATACATGTGGCCACAAAATGTTTACGGTTTAGAAGTTATAACAAAATGAAATATTGAATTAAAAATATCTACAAAACTAAAAAGGATATTAAAGTGCGTTTTAGACGAGTGTATTTAGCGTCCTTCAATTAATATACAATAAATTTTTGAAAATAAAAAAAAAATAAATAAGTGTAATTTTTCAATTGTAAATAACTTCTGAACCAAGCAAGTTAGAAAAAAATTATTGAAATATAAATTGTAGAGAATCTTTAGGCGCATCGACCGGTGGTAATTCTGACATAAAAATTGTTTCTAGTTTAGACGTTATAGCAAAAAGAAGTTTTGAATTTAAAATATCTCTGAAACCGATTTAGATAGATAAAATTTGTACAAATACCGATTGTAGGAAATTTAATGGGAAACAACTTGTATTTAAAAGTTTCTTTTATATCTTTATTCGTTTAAAAGATATTGAATATTATATAGATTGTTAGCAGTCCGTATACCAATAGTGACAAGAAAATTTTGTGAAATATATTTAAATAGTTATATTTGTACTATATCTGGATGTAGTTAATTGTTTCTTAATAAAATAACAATAAATGTGAGATCCCTACTTCTCTAACAGCTCGACACCACCAGCGGCCACACATAGCGTCCGACGGAGATGTCTCACTGCTCACTACGTAGCTGGAGACGTGGGATTGCCGCACCCAGAGTTCTGCCTACGTAGAGTTCGCAAAGAGCGCGTCTTCCACCCAGATGTCCCTCCTCCTGCGTAGCTTGGTCCGCGGCAACAGCTTTTGCAGAAACAAGCCGGGGTTTTAGTTCCAGTGCCACTGCTTATGGCTGCTACTGGCCATGTCTCGCTAGAAACATGGTCACTCCCCTATCCGCCACCTGGGGATGCGACCGGTAGTTAGCCAAAACCCCGGGAACTAAACCTAACTTAACTAAACATAACCTAATCTACGTAGCTGGAGACGTGTGATTGCCACACCCAGAGTTTTGCCTAGGAAGAGTTCGCAAAGAGGGCGTCCTCCACCCAGGTGTCCCTTCTCCTGCGTAGCTCGGGAACGTGAGATCGCTACTTCTCAAACAGCTCGACACCACCAGCGGCCGCACATAGCGTCGTACAGGAGTATTAAATTTTTATCATATCTCTTCATTTCTAAAATAACGAAGACAGTTTTTAATAATTGATTATTATCGTTGCATCAACCAGCTTACCTTACAATCAGTAAGAAAGTCAATAAAATATCATCTAATACCCAGAAAACGGGTAATGGTAAACGATATGAGAACTGACCACTTACTACATTCTTCTACGTGGATATTTACAAAACGAACTGTTTCATTACTATCGTTACGAAATAATTACAATTAATAATGAGTTGTCATAGTGATACTCATTGTTATTACTAATATATGTGCTGGTTGGTCAATAACTTCTAAACCAAGTAAACTAGAAAAAAAATTGTTTAAATAAGAGTTATAGGGTATACATGTGGCCACAAAATGTTTACGGTTTAGAAGTTATAACAAAATGAAATATTGAATTAAAAATATCTACAAAACTAAAAAGGATATTAAAGTGCGTTTTAGACGAGTGTATTTAGCGTCCTTCAATTAATATACAATAAATTTTTGAAAATAAAAAAAAAATAAATAAGTGTAATTTTTCAATTGTAAATAACTTCTGAACCAAGCAAGTTAGAAAAAAATTATTGAAATATAAATTGTAGAGAATCTTTAGGCGCATCGACTGGTGGTAATTCTGGCATAAAAATTGTTTCTAGTTTAGACGTTATAGCAAAAAGAAGTTTTGAATTTAAAATATCTCTGAAACCGATTTAGATAGATAAAATTTGTACAAATACCGATTGTAGGAAATTTAATGGGAAACAACTTGTATTTAAAAGTTTCTTTTATATCTTTATTCGTTTAAAAGATATTGAATATTATATAGATTGTTAGCAGTCCGTATACCAATAGTGACAAGAAAATTTTGTGAAATATATTTAAATAGTTATATTTGTACTATATCTGGATGTAGTTAATTGTTTCTTAATAAAATAACAATAAATGTGAGATCCCTACTTCTCTAACAGCTCGACACCACCAGCGGCCACACATAGCGTCCGACGGAGATGTCTCACTGCTCACTACGTAGCTGGAGACGTGGGATTGCCGCACCCAGAGTTCTGCCTACGTAGAGTTCGCAAAGAGCGCGTCTTCCACCCAGATGTCCCTCCTCCTGCGTAGCTTGGTCCGCGGCAACAGCTTTTGCAGAAACAAGCCGGGGTTTTAGTTCCAGTGCCACTGCTTATGGCTGCTACTGGCCATGTCTCGCTAGAAACATGGTCACTCCCCTATCCGCCACCTGGGGATGCGACCGGTAGTTAGCCAAAACCCCGGGAACTAAACCTAACTTAACTAAACATAACCTAATCTACGTAGCTGGAGACGTGTGATTGCCACACCCAGAGTTTTGCCTAGGAAGAGTTCGCAAAGAGGGCGTCCTCCACCCAGGTGTCCCTTCTCCTGCGTAGCTCGGGAACGTGAGATCGCTACTTCTCAAACAGCTCGACACCACCAGCGGCCGCACATAGCGTCGTACAGGAGTATTAAATTTTTATCATATCTCTTCATTTCTAAAATAACGAAGATAGTTTTTAATAATTGATTATTATCGTTGCATCAACCAGCTTACCTTACAATCAGTAAGAAAGTCAATAAAATATCATCTAATACCCAGAAAGCGGGTAATGGTAAACGATATGAGAACTGACCACTTACTACATTCTTCTACGTGGATATTTACAAAACGAACTGTTTCATTACTATCGTTACGAAATAATTACAATTAATAATGAGTTGTCATAGTGATACTCATTGTTATTACTAATATATGTGCTGGTTGGTCAATAACTTCTAAACCAAGTAAACTAGAAAAAAAATTGTTTAAATAAGAGTTATAGGGTATACATGTGGCCACAAAATGTTTACGGTTTAGAAGTTATAACAAAATGAAATATTGAATTAAAAATATCTACAAAACTAAAAAGGATATTAAAGTGCGTTTTAGTCGAGTGTATTTAACGTCCTTCAATTAATATACAATAAATTTTTGAAAATAAAAAAAAAATAAATAAGTGTAATTTTTCAATTGTAAATAACTTCTGAAACAAGCAAGTTAGAAAAAAATTATTGAAATATAAATTGTAGAGAATCTTTAGGCGCATCGACTGGTGGTAATTCTGACATAAAAATTGTTTCTAGTTTAGACGTTATAGCAAAAAGAAGTTTTGAATTTAAAATATCTCTGAAACCGATTTAGATAGATAAAATTTGTACAAATACCGATTGTAGGAAATTTAATGGGAAACAACTTGTATTTAAAAGTTTCTTTTATATCTTTATTCGTTTAAAAGATATTGAATATTATATAGATTGTTAGCAGTCCGTATACCAATAGTGACAAGAAAATTTTGTGAAATATATTTAAATAGTTATATTTGTACTATATCTGGATGTAGTTAATTGTTTCTTAATAAAATAACAATAAATGTGAGATCCCTACTTCTCTAACAGCTCGACACCACCAGCGGCCACACATAGCGTCCGACGGAGATGTCTCACTGCTCACTACGTAGCTGGAGACGTGGGATTGCCGCACCCAGAGTTCTGCCTACGTAGAGTTCGCAAAGAGCGCGTCTTCCACCCAGATGTCCCTCCTCCTGCGTAGCTTGGTCCGCGGCAACAGCTTTTGCAGAAACAAGCCGGGGTTTTAGTTCCAGTGCCACTGCTTATGGCTGCTACTGGCCATGTCTCGCTAGAAACATGGTCACTCCCCTATCCGCCACCTGGGGATGCGACCGGTAGTTAGCCAAAACCCCGGGAACTAAACCTAACTTAACTAAACATAACCTAATCTACGTAGCTGGAGACGTGTGATTGCCACACCCAGAGTTTTGCCTAGGAAGAGTTCGCAAAGAGGGCGTCCTCCACCCAGGTGTCCCTTCTCCTGCGTAGCTCGGGAACGTGAGATCGCTACTTCTCAAACAGCTCGACACCACCAGCGGCCGCACATAGCGTCGTACAGGAGTATTAAATTTTTATCATATCTCTTCATTTCTAAAATAACGAAGACAGTTTTTAATAATTGATTATTATCGTTGCATCAACCAGCTTACCTTACAATCAGTAAGAAAGTCAATAAAATATCATCTAATACCCAGAAAGCGGGTAATGGTAAACGATATGAGAACTGACCACTTACTACATTCTTCTACGTGGATATTTACAAAACGAACTGTTTCATTACTATCGTTACGAAATAATTACAATTAATAATGAGTTGACATAGTGATACTCATTGTTATTACTAATATATGTGCTGGTTGGTCAATAACTTCTAAACCAAGTAAACTAGAAAAAAAATTGTTTAAATAAGAGTTATAGGGTATACATGTGGCCACAAAATGTTTACGGTTTAGAAGTTATAACAAAATGAAATATTGAATTAAAAATATCTACAAAACTAAAAAGGATATTAAAGTGCGTTTTAGTCGAGTGTATTTAACGTCCTTCAATTAATATACAATAAATTTTTGAAAATAAAAAAAAAATAAATAAGTGTAATTTTTCAATTGTAAATAACTTCTGAACCAAGCAAGTTAGAAAAAAATTATTGAAATATAAATTGTAGAGAATCTTTAGGCGCATCGACTGGTGGTAATTCTGACATAAAAATTGTTTCTAGTTTAGACGTTATAGCAAAAAGAAGTTTTGAATTTAAAATATCTCTGAAACCGATTTAGATAGATAAAATTTGTACAAATACCGATTGTAGGAAATTTAATGGGAAACAACTTGTATTTAAAAGTTTCTTTTATATCTTTATTCGTTTAAAAGATATTGAATATTATATAGATTGTTAGCAGTCCGTATACCAATAGTGACAAGAAAATTTTGTGAAATATATTTAAATAGTTATATTTGTACTATATCTGGATGTAGTTAATTGTTTCTTAATAAAATAACAATAAATGTGAGATCCCTACTTCTCTAACAGCTCGACACCACCAGCGGCCACACATAGCGTCCGACGGAGATGTCTCACTGCTCACTACGTAGCTGGAGACGTGGGATTGCCGCACCCAGAGTTCTGCCTACGTAGAGTTCGCAAAGAGCGCGTCTTCCACCCAGATGTCCCTCCTCCTGCGTAGCTTGGTCCGCGGCAACAGCTTTTGCAGAAACAAGCCGGGGTTTTAGTTCCAGTGCCACTGCTTATGGCTGCTACTGGCCATGTCTCGCTAGAAACATGGTCACTCCCCTATCCGCCACCTGGGGATGCGACCGGTAGTTAGCCAAAACCCCGGGAACTAAACCTAACTTAACTAAACATAACCTAATCTACGTAGCTGGAGACGTGTGATTGCCACACCCAGAGTTTTGCCTAGGAAGAGTTCGCAAAGAGGGCGTCCTCCACCCAGGTGTCCCTTCTCCTGCGTAGCTCGGGAACGTGAGATCGCTACTTCTCAAACAGCTCGACACCACCAGCGGCCGCACATAGCGTCGTACAGGAGTATTAAATTTTTATCATATCTCTTCATTTCTAAAATAACGAAGACAGTTTTTAATAATTGATTATTATCGTTGCATCAACCAGCTTACCTTACAATCAGTAAGAAAGTCAATAAAATATCATCTAATACCCAGAAAGCGGGTAATGGTAAACGATATGAGAACTGACCACTTACTACATTCTTCTACGTGGATATTTACAAAACGAACTGTTTCATTACTATCGTTACGAAATAATTACAATTAATAATGAGTTGTCATAGTGATACTCATTGTTATTACTAATATATGTGCTGGTTGGTCAATAACTTCTAAACCAAGTAAACTAGAAAAAAAATTGTTTAAATAAGAGTTATAGGGTATACATGTGGCCACAAAATGTTTACGGTTTAGAAGTTATAACAAAATGAAATATTGAATTAAAAATATCTACAAAACTAAAAAGGATATTAAAGTGCGTTTTAGACGAGTGTATTTAGCGTCCTTCAATTAATATACAATAAATTTTTGAAAATAAAAAAAAAATAAATAAGTGTAATTTTTCAATTGTAAATAACTTCTGAACCAAGAAAGTTAGAAAAAAATTATTGAAATATAAATTGTAGAGAATCTTTAGGCGCATCGACTGGTGGTAATTCTGGCATAAAAATTGTTTCTAGTTTAGACGTTATAGCAAAAAGAAGTTTTGAATTTAAAATATCTCTGAAACCGATTTAGATAGATAAAATTTGTACAAATACCGATTGTAGGAAATTTAATGGGAAACAACTTGTATTTAAAAGTTTCTTTTATATCTTTATTCGTTTAAAAGATATTGAATATTATATAGATTGTTAGCAGTCCGTATACCAATAGTGACAAGAAAATTTTGTGAAATATATTTAAATAGTTATATTTGTACTATATCTGGATGTAGTTAATTGTTTCTTAATAAAATAACAATAAATGTGAGATCCCTACTTCTCTAACAGCTCGACACCACCAGCGGCCACACATAGCGTCCGACGGAGATGTCTCACTGCTCACTACGTAGCTGGAGACGTGGGATTGCCGCACCCAGAGTTCTGCCTACGTAGAGTTCGCAAAGAGCGCGTCTTCCACCCAGATGTCCCTCCTCCTGCGTAGCTTGGTCCGCGGCAACAGCTTTTGCAGAAACAAGCCGGGGTTTTAGTTCCAGTGCCACTGCTTATGGCTGCTACTGGCCATGTCTCGCTAGAAACATGGTCACTCCCCTATCCGCCACCTGGGGATGCGACCGGTAGTTAGCCAAAACCCCGGGAACTAAACCTAACTTAACTAAACATAACCTAATCTACGTAGCTGGAGACGTGTGATTGCCACACCCAGAGTTTTGCCTAGGAAGAGTTCGCAAAGAGGGCGTCCTCCACCCAGGTGTCCCTTCTCCTGCGTAGCTCGGGAACGTGAGATCGCTACTTCTCAAACAGCTCGACACCACCAGCGGCCGCACATAGCGTCGTACAGGAGTATTAAATTTTTATCATATCTCTTCATTTCTAAAATAACGAAGACAGTTTTTAATAATTGATTATTATCGTTGCATCAACCAGCTTACCTTACAATCAGTAAGAAAGTCAATAAAATATCATCTAATACCCAGAAAGCGGGTAATGGTAAACGATATGAGAACTGACCACTTACTACATTCTTCTACGTGGATATTTACAAAACGAACTGTTTCATTACTATCGTTACGAAATAATTACAATTAATAATGAGTTGTCATAGTGATACTCATTGTTATTACTAATATATGTGCTGGTTGGTCAATAACTTCTAAACCAAGTAAACTAGAAAAAAAATTGTTTAAATAAGAGTTATAGGGTATACATGTGGCCACAAAATGTTTACGGTTTAGAAGTTATAACAAAATGAAATATTGAATTAAAAATATCTACAAAACTAAAAAGGATATTAAAGTGCGTTTTAGACGAGTGTATTTAGCGTCCTTCAATTAATATACAATAAATTTTTGAAAATAAAAAAAAAATAAATAAGTGTAATTTTTCAATTGTAAATAACTTCTGAACCAAGCAAGTTAGAAAAAAATTATTGAAATATAAATTGTAGAGAATCTTTAGGCGCATCGACTGGTGGTAATTCTGGCATAAAAATTGTTTCTAGTTTAGACGTTATAGCAAAAAGAAGTTTTGAATTTAAAATATCTCTGAAACCGATTTAGATAGATAAAATTTGTACAAATACCGATTGTAGGAAATTTAATGGGAAACAACTTGTATTTAAAAGTTTCTTTTATATCTTTATTCGTTTAAAAGATATTGAATATTATATAGATTGTTAGCAGTCCGTATACCAATAGTGACAAGAAAATTTTGTGAAATATATTTAAATAGTTATATTTGTACTATATCTGGATGTAGTTAATTGTTTCTTAATAAAATAACAATAAATGTGAGATCCCTACTTCTCTAACAGCTCGATACCACCAGCGGCCACACATAGCGTCCGACGGAGATGTCTCACTGCTCACTACGTAGCTGGAGACGTGGGATTGCCGCACCCAGAGTTCTGCCTACGTAGAGTTCGCAAAGAGCGCGTCTTCCACCCAGAGGTCCCTCCTCCTGCGTAGCTTGGTCCGCGGCAACAGCTTTTGCAGAAACAAGCCGGGGTTTTAGTTCCAGTGCCACTGCTTATGGCTGCTACTGGCCATGTCTCGCTAGAAACATGGTCACTCCCCTATCCGCCACCTGGGGATGCGACCGGTAGTTAGCCAAAACCCCGGGAACTAAACCTAACTTAACTAAACATAACCTAATCTACGTAGCTGGAGACGTGTGATTGCCACACCCAGAGTTTTGCCTAGGAAGAGTTCGCAAAGAGGGCGTCCTCCACCCAGGTGTCCCTTCTCCTGCGTAGCTCGGGAACGTGAGATCGCTACTTCTCAAACAGCTCGACACCACCAGCGGCCGCACATAGCGTCGTACAGGAGTATTAAATTTTTATCATATCTCTTCATTTCTAAAATAACGAAGACAGTTTTTAATAATTGATTATTATCGTTGCATCAACCAGCTTACCTTACAATCAGTAAGAAAGTCAATAAAATATCATCTAATACCCAGAAAGCGGGTAATGGTAAACGATATGAGAACTGACCACTTACTACATTCTTCTACGTGGATATTTACAAAACGAACTGTTTCATTACTATCGTTACGAAATAATTACAATTAATAATGAGTTGTCATAGTGATACTCATTGTTATTACTAATATATGTGCTGGTTGGTCAATAACTTCTAAACCAAGTAAACTAGAAAAAAAATTGTTTAAATAAGAGTTATAGGGTATACATGTGGCCACAAAATGTTTACGGTTTAGAAGTTATAACAAAATGAAATATTGAATTAAAAATATCTACAAAACTAAAAAGGATATTAAAGTGCGTTTTAGTCGAGTGTATTTAACGTCCTTCAATTAATATACAATAAATTTTTGAAAATAAAAAAAAAATAAATAAGTGTAATTTTTCAATTGTAAATAACTTCTGAACCAAGCAAGTTAGAAAAAAATTATTGAAATATAAATTGTAGAGAATCTTTAGGCGCATCGACTGGTGGTAATTCTGACATAAAAATTGTTTCTAGTTTAGACGTTATAGCAAAAAGAAGTTTTGAATTTAAAATATCTCTGAAACCGATTTAGATAGATAAAATTTGTACAAATACCGATTGTAGGAAATTTAATGGGAAACAACTTGTATTTAAAAGTTTCTTTTATATCTTTATTCGTTTAAAAGATATTGAATATTATATAGATTGTTAGCAGTCCGTATACCAATAGTGACAAGAAAATTTTGTGAAATATATTTAAATAGTTATATTTGTACTATATCTGGATGTAGTTAATTGTTTCTTAATAAAATAACAATAAATGTGAGATCCCTACTTCTCTAACAGCTCGACACCACCAGCGGCCACACATAGCGTCCGACGGAGATGTCTCACTGCTCACTACGTAGCTGGAGACGTGGGATTGCCGCACCCAGAGTTCTGCCTACGTAGAGTTCGCAAAGAGCGCGTCTTCCACCCAGATGTCCCTCCTCCTGCGTAGCTTGGTCCGCGGCAACAGCTTTTGCAGAAACAAGCCGGGGTTTTAGTTCCAGTGCCACTGCTTATGGCTGCTACTGGCCATGTCTCGCTAGAAACATGGTCACTCCCCTATCCGCCACCTGGGGATGCGACCGGTAGTTAGCCAAAACCCCGGGAACTAAACCTAACTTAACTAAACATAACCTAATCTACGTAGCTGGAGACGTGTGATTGCCACACCCAGAGTTTTGCCTAGGAAGAGTTCGCAAAGAGGGCGTCCTCCACCCAGGTGTCCCTTCTCCTGCGTAGCTCGGGAACGTGAGATCGCTACTTCTCAAACAGCTCGACACCACCAGCGGCCGCACATAGCGTCGTACAGGAGTATTAAATTTTTATCATATCTCTTCATTTCTAAAATAACGAAGACAGTTTTTAATAATTGATTATTATCGTTGCATCAACCAGCTTACCTTACAATCAGTAAGAAAGTCAATAAAATATCATCTAATACCCAGAAAGCGGGTAATGGTAAACGATATGAGAACTGACCACTTACTACATTCTTCTACGTGGATATTTACAAAACGAACTGTTTCATTACTATCGTTACGAAATAATTACAATTAATAATGAGTTGTCATAGTGATACTCATTGTTATTACTAATATATGTGCTGGTTGGTCAATAACTTCTAAACCAAGTAAACTATAAAAAAAATTGTTTAAATAAGAGTTATAGGGTATACATGTGGCCACAAAATGTTTACGGTTTAGAAGTTATAACAAAATGAAATATTGAATTAAAAATATCTACAAAACTAAAAAGGATATTAAAGTGCGTTTTAGTCGAGTGTATTTAACGTCCTTCAATTAATATACAATAAATTTTTGAAAATAAAAAAAAAATAAATAAGTGTAATTTTTCAATTGTAAATAACTTCTGAACCAAGCAAGTTAGAAAAAAATTATTGAAATATAAATTGTAGAGAATCTTTAGGCGCATCGACTGGTGGTAATTCTGACATAAAAATTGTTTCTAGTTTAGACGTTATAGCAAAAAGAAGTTTTGAATTTAAAATATCTCTGAAACCGATTTAGATAGATAAAATTTGTACAAATACCGATTGTAGGAAATTTAATGGGAAACAACTTGTATTTAAAAGTTTCTTTTATATCTTTATTCGTTTAAAAGATATTGAATATTATATAGATTGTTAGCAGTCCGTATACCAATAGTGACAAGAAAATTTTGTGAAATATATTTAAATAGTTATATTTGTACTATATCTGGATGTAGTTAATTGTTTCTTAATAAAATAACAATAAATGTGAGATCCCTACTTCTCTAACAGCTCGACACCACCAGCGGCCACACATAGCGTCCGACGGAGATGTCTCACTGCTCACTACGTAGCTGGAGACGTGGGATTGCCGCACCCAGAGTTCTGCCTACGTAGAGTTCGCAAAGAGCGCGTCTTCCACCCAGATGTCCCTCCTCCTGCGTAGCTTGGTCCGCGGCAACAGCTTTTGCAGAAACAAGCCGGGGTTTTAGTTCCAGTGCCACTGCTTATGGCTGCTACTGGCCATGTCTCGCTAGAAACATGGTCACTCCCCTATCCGCCACCTGGGGATGCGACCGGTAGTTAGCCAAAACCCCGGGAACTAAACCTAACTTAACTAAACATAACCTAATCTACGTAGCTGGAGACGTGTGATTGCCACACCCAGAGTTTTGCCTAGGAAGAGTTCGCAAAGAGGGCGTCCTCCACCCAGGTGTCCCTTCTCCTGCGTAGCTCGGGAACGTGAGATCGCTACTTCTCAAACAGCTCGACACCACCAGCGGCCGCACATAGCGTCGTACAGGAGTATTAAATTTTTATCATATCTCTTCATTTCTAAAATAACGAAGACAGTTTTTAATAATTGATTATTATCGTTGCATCAACCAGCTTACCTTACAATCAGTAAGAAAGTCAATAAAATATCATCTAATACCCAGAAAGCGGGTAATGGTAAACGATATGAGAACTGACCACTTACTACATTCTTCTACGTGGATATTTACAAAACGAACTGTTTCATTACTATCGTTACGAAATAATTACAATTAATAATGAGTTGTCATAGTGATACTCATTGTTATTACTAATATATGTGCTGGTTGGTCAATAACTTCTAAACCAAGTAAACTATAAAAAAAATTGTTTAAATAAGAGTTATAGGGTATACATGTGGCCACAAAATGTTTACGGTTTAGAAGTTATAACAAAATGAAATATTGAATTAAAAATATCTACAAAACTAAAAAGGATATTAAAGTGCGTTTTAGACGAGTGTATTTAACGTCCTTCAATTAATATACAATAAATTTTTGAAAATAAAAAAAAAATAAATAAGTGTAATTTTTCAATTGTAAATAACTTCTGAACCAAGCAAGTTAGAAAAAAATTATTGAAATATAAATTGTAGAGAATCTTTAGGCGCATCGACTGGTGGTAATTCTGACATAAAAATTGTTTCTAGTTTAGACGTTATAGCAAAAAGAAGTTTTGAATTTAAAATATCTCTGAAACCGATTTAGATAGATAAAATTTGTACAAATACCGATTGTAGGAAATTTAATGGGAAACAACTTGTATTTAAAAGTTTCTTTTATATCTTTATTCGTTTAAAAGATATTGAATATTATATAGATTGTTAGCAGTCCGTATACCAATAGTGACAAGAAAATTTTGTGAAATATATTTAAATAGTTATATTTGTACTATATCTGGATGTAGTTAATTGTTTCTTAATAAAATAACAATAAATGTGAGATCCCTACTTCTCTAACAGCTCGACACCACCAGCGGCCACACATAGCGTCCGACGGAGATGTCTCACTGCTCACTACGTAGCTGGAGACGTGGGATTGCCGCACCCAGAGTTCTGCCTACGTAGAGTTCGCAAAGAGCGCGTCTTCCACCCAGATGTCCCTCCTCCTGCGTAGCTTGGTCCGCGGCAACAGCTTTTGCAGAAACAAGCCGGGGTTTTAGTTCCAGTGCCACTGCTTATGGCTGCTACTGGCCATGTCTCGCTAGAAACATGGTCACTCCCCTATCCGCCACCTGGGGATGCGACCGGTAGTTAGCCAAAACCCCGGGAACTAAACCTAACTTAACTAAACATAACCTAATCTACGTAGCTGGAGACGTGTGATTGCCACACCCAGAGTTTTGCCTAGGAAGAGTTCGCAAAGAGGGCGTCCTCCACCCAGGTGTCCCTTCTCCTGCGTAGCTCGGGAACGTGAGATCGCTACTTCTCAAACAGCTCGACACCACCAGCGGCCGCACATAGCGTCGTACAGGAGTATTAAATTTTTATCATATCTCTTCATTTCTAAAATAACGAAGACAGTTTTTAATAATTGATTATTATCGTTGCATCAACCAGCTTACCTTACAATCAGTAAGAAAGTCAATAAAATATCATCTAATACCCAGAAAGCGGGTAATGGTAAACGATATGAGAACTGACCACTTACTACATTCTTCTACGTGGATATTTACAAAACGAACTGTTTCATTACTATCGTTACGAAATAATTACAATTAATAATGAGTTGTCATAGTGATACTCATTGTTATTACTAATATATGTGCTGGTTGGTCAATAACTTCTAAACCAAGTAAACTATAAAAAAAATTGTTTAAATAAGAGTTATAGGGTATACATGTGGCCACAAAATGTTTACGGTTTAGAAGTTATAACAAAATGAAATATTGAATTAAAAATATCTACAAAACTAAAAAGGATATTAAAGTGCGTTTTAGTCGAGTGTATTTAACGTCCTTCAATTAATATACAATAAATTTTTGAAAATAAAAAAAAAATAAATAAGTGTAATTTTTCAATTGTAAATAACTTCTGAACCAAGCAAGTTAGAAAAAAATTATTGAAATATAAATTGTAGAGAATCTTTAGGCGCATCGACTGGTGGTAATTCTGACATAAAAATTGTTTCTAGTTTAGACGTTATAGCAAAAAGAAGTTTTGAATTTAAAATATCTCTGAAACCGATTTAGATAGATAAAATTTGTACAAATACCGATTGTAGGAAATTTAATGGGAAACAACTTGTATTTAAAAGTTTCTTTTATATCTTTATTCGTTTAAAAGATATTGAATATTATATAGATTGTTAGCAGTCCGTATACCAATAGTGACAAGAAAATTTTGTGAAATATATTTAAATAGTTATATTTGTACTATATCTGGATGTAGTTAATTGTTTCTTAATAAAATAACAATAAATGTGAGATCCCTACTTCTCTAACAGCTCGACACCACCAGCGGCCACACATAGCGTCCGACGGAGATGTCTCACTGCTCACTACGTAGCTGGAGACGTGGGATTGCCGCACCCAGAGTTCTGCCTACGTAGAGTTCGCAAAGAGCGCGTCTTCCACCCAGATGTCCCTCCTCCTGCGTAGCTTGGTCCGCGGCAACAGCTTTTGCAGAAACAAGCCGGGGTTTTAGTTCCAGTGCCACTGCTTATGGCTGCTACTGGCCATGTCTCGCTAGAAACATGGTCACTCCCCTATCCGCCACCTGGGGATGCGACCGGTAGTTAGCCAAAACCCCGGGAACTAAACCTAACTTAACTAAACATAACCTAATCTACGTAGCTGGAGACGTGTGATTGCCACACCCAGAGTTTTGCCTAGGAAGAGTTCGCAAAGAGGGCGTCCTCCACCCAGGTGTCCCTTCTCCTGCGTAGCTCGGGAACGTGAGATCGCTACTTCTCAAACAGCTCGACACCACCAGCGGCCGCACATAGCGTCGTACAGGAGTATTAAATTTTTATCATATCTCTTCATTTCTAAAATAACGAAGACAGTTTTTAATAATTGATTATTATCGTTGCATCAACCAGCTTACCTTACAATCAGTAAGAAAGTCAATAAAATATCATCTAATACCCAGAAAGCGGGTAATGGTAAACGATATGAGAACTGACCACTTACTACATTCTTCTACGTGGATATTTACAAAACGAACTGTTTCATTACTATCGTTACGAAATAATTACAATTAATAATGAGTTGTCATAGTGATACTCATTGTTATTACTAATATATGTGCTGGTTGGTCAATAACTTCTAAACCAAGTAAACTAGAAAAAAAATTGTTTAAATAAGAGTTATAGGGTATACATGTGGCCACAAAATGTTTACGGTTTAGAAGTTATAACAAAATGAAATATTGAATTAAAAATATCTACAAAACTAAAAAGGATATTAAAGTGCGTTTTAGACGAGTGTATTTAGCGTCCTTCAATTAATATACAATAAATTTTTGAAAATAAAAAAAAAATAAATAAGTGTAATTTTTCAATTGTAAATAACTTCTGAACCAAGCAAGTTAGAAAAAAATTATTGAAATATAAATTGTAGAGAATCTTTAGGCGCATCGACTGGTGGTAATTCTGGCATAAAAATTGTTTCTAGTTTAGACGTTATAGCAAAAAGAAGTTTTGAATTTAAAATATCTCTGAAACCGATTTAGATAGATAAAATTTGTACAAATACCGATTGTAGGAAATTTAATGGGAAACAACTTGTATTTAAAAGTTTCTTTTATATCTTTATTCGTTTAAAAGATATTGAATATTATATAGATTGTTAGCAGTCCGTATACCAATAGTGACAAGAAAATTTTGTGAAATATATTTAAATAGTTATATTTGTACTATATCTGGATGTAGTTAATTGTTTCTTAATAAAATAACAATAAATGTGAGATCCCTACTTCTCTAACAGCTCGATACCACCAGCGGCCACACATAGCGTCCGACGGAGATGTCTCACTGCTCACTACGTAGCTGGAGACGTGGGATTGCCGCACCCAGAGTTCTGCCTACGTAGAGTTCGCAAAGAGCGCGTCTTCCACCCAGATGTCCCTCCTCCTGCGTAGCTTGGTCCGCGGCAACAGCTTTTGCAGAAACAAGCCGGGGTTTTAGTTCCAGTGCCACTGCTTATGGCTGCTACTGGCCATGTCTCGCTAGAAACATGGTCACTCCCCTATCCGCCACCTGGGGATGCGACCGGTAGTTAGCCAAAACCCCGGGAACTAAACCTAACTTAACTAAACATAACCTAATCTACGTAGCTGGAGACGTGTGATTGCCACACCCAGAGTTTTGCCTAGGAAGAGTTCGCAAAGAGGGCGTCCTCCACCCAGGTGTCCCTTCTCCTGCGTAGCTCGGGAACGTGAGATCGCTACTTCTCAAACAGCTCGACACCACCAGCGGCCGCACATAGCGTCGTACAGGAGTATTAAATTTTTATCATATCTCTTCATTTCTAAAATAACGAAGACAGTTTTTAATAATTGATTATTATCGTTGCATCAACCAGCTTACCTTACAATCAGTAAGAAAGTCAATAAAATATCATCTAATACCCAGAAAGCGGGTAATGGTAAACGATATGAGAACTGACCACTTACTACATTCTTCTACGTGGATATTTACAAAACGAACTGTTTCATTACTATCGTTACGAAATAATTACAATTAATAATGAGTTGTCATAGTGATACTCATTGTTATTACTAATATATGTGCTGGTTGGTCAATAACTTCTAAACCAAGTAAACTAGAAAAAAAATTGTTTAAATAAGAGTTATAGGGTATACATGTGGCCACAAAATGTTTACGGTTTAGAAGTTATAACAAAATGAAATATTGAATTAAAAATATCTACAAAACTAAAAAGGATATTAAAGTGCGTTTTAGTCGAGTGTATTTAACGTCCTTCAATTAATATACAATAAATTTTTGAAAATAAAAAAAAAATAAATAAGTGTAATTTTTCAATTGTAAATAACTTCTGAACCAAGCAAGTTAGAAAAAAATTATTGAAATATAAATTGTAGAGAATCTTTAGGCGCATCGACTGGTGGTAATTCTGACATAAAAATTGTTTCTAGTTTAGACGTTATAGCAAAAAGAAGTTTTGAATTTAAAATATCTCTGAAACCGATTTAGATAGATAAAATTTGTACAAATACCGATTGTAGGAAATTTAATGGGAAACAACTTGTATTTAAAAGTTTCTTTTATATCTTTATTCGTTTAAAAGATATTGAATATTATATAGATTGTTAGCAGTCCGTATACCAATAGTGACAAGAAAATTTTGTGAAATATATTTAAATAGTTATATTTGTACTATATCTGGATGTAGTTAATTGTTTCTTAATAAAATAACAATAAATGTGAGATCCCTACTTCTCTAACAGCTCGACACCACCAGCGGCCACACATAGCGTCCGACGGAGATGTCTCACTGCTCACTACGTAGCTGGAGACGTGGGATTGCCGCACCCAGAGTTCTGCCTACGTAGAGTTCGCAAAGAGCGCGTCTTCCACCCAGATGTCCCTCCTCCTGCGTAGCTTGGTCCGCGGCAACAGCTTTTGCAGAAACAAGCCGGGGTTTTAGTTCCAGTGCCACTGCTTATGGCTGCTACTGGCCATGTCTCGCTAGAAACATGGTCACTCCCCTATCCGCCACCTGGGGATGCGACCGGTAGTTAGCCAAAACCCCGGGAACTAAACCTAACTTAACTAAACATAACCTAATCTACGTAGCTGGAGACGTGTGATTGCCACACCCAGAGTTTTGCCTAGGAAGAGTTCGCAAAGAGGGCGTCCTCCACCCAGGTGTCCCTTCTCCTGCGTAGCTCGGGAACGTGAGATCGCTACTTCTCAAACAGCTCGACACCACCAGCGGCCGCACATAGCGTCGTACAGGAGTATTAAATTTTTATCATATCTCTTCATTTCTAAAATAACGAAGACAGTTTTTAATAATTGATTATTATCGTTGCATCAACCAGCTTACCTTACAATCAGTAAGAAAGTCAATAAAATATCATCTAATACCCAGAAAGCGGGTAATGGTAAACGATATGAGAACTGACCACTTACTACATTCTTCTACGTGGATATTTACAAAACGAACTGTTTCATTACTATCGTTACGAAATAATTACAATTAATAATGAGTTGTCATAGTGATACTCATTGTTATTACTAATATATGTGCTGGTTGGTCAATAACTTCTAAACCAAGTAAACTAGAAAAAAAATTGTTTAAATAAGAGTTATAGGGTATACATGTGGCCACAAAATGTTTACGGTTTAGAAGTTATAACAAAATGAAATATTGAATTAAAAATATCTACAAAACTAAAAAGGATATTAAAGTGCGTTTTAGTCGAGTGTATTTAACGTCCTTCAATTAATATACAATAAATTTTTGAAAATAAAAAAAAAATAAATAAGTGTAATTTTTCAATTGTAAATAACTTCTGAAACAAGCAAGTTAGAAAAAAATTATTGAAATATAAATTGTAGAGAATCTTTAGGCGCATCGACTGGTGGTAATTCTGACATAAAAATTGTTTCTAGTTTAGACGTTATAGCAAAAAGAAGTTTTGAATTTAAAATATCTCTGAAACCGATTTAGATAGATAAAATTTGTACAAATACCGATTGTAGGAAATTTAATGGGAAACAACTTGTATTTAAAAGTTTCTTTTATATCTTTATTCGTTTAAAAGATATTGAATATTATATAGATTGTTAGCAGTCCGTATACCAATAGTGACAAGAAAATTTTGTGAAATATATTTAAATAGTTATATTTGTACTATATCTGGATGTAGTTAATTGTTTCTTAATAAAATAACAATAAATGTGAGATCCCTACTTCTCTAACAGCTCGACACCACCAGCGGCCACACATAGCGTCCGACGGAGATGTCTCACTGCTCACTACGTAGCTGGAGACGTGGGATTGCCGCACCCAGAGTTCTGCCTACGTAGAGTTCGCAAAGAGCGCGTCTTCCACCCAGATGTCCCTCCTCCTGCGTAGCTTGGTCCGCGGCAACAGCTTTTGCAGAAACAAGCCGGGGTTTTAGTTCCAGTGCCACTGCTTATGGCTGCTACTGGCCATGTCTCGCTAGAAACATGGTCACTCCCCTATCCGCCACCTGGGGATGCGACCGGTAGTTAGCCAAAACCCCGGGAACTAAACCTAACTTAACTAAACATAACCTAATCTACGTAGCTGGAGACGTGTGATTGCCACACCCAGAGTTTTGCCTAGGAAGAGTTCGCAAAGAGGGCGTCCTCCACCCAGGTGTCCCTTCTCCTGCGTAGCTCGGGAACGTGAGATCGCTACTTCTCAAACAGCTCGACACCACCAGCGGCCGCACATAGCGTCGTACAGGAGTATTAAATTTTTATCATATCTCTTCATTTCTAAAATAACGAAGACAGTTTTTAATAATTGATTATTATCGTTGCATCAACCAGCTTACCTTACAATCAGTAAGAAAGTCAATAAAATATCATCTAATACCCAGAAAGCGGGTAATGGTAAACGATATGAGAACTGACCACTTACTACATTCTTCTACGTGGATATTTACAAAACGAACTGTTTCATTACTATCGTTACGAAATAATTACAATTAATAATGAGTTGTCATAGTGATACTCATTGTTATTACTAATATATGTGCTGGTTGGTCAATAACTTCTAAACCAAGTAAACTAGAAAAAAAATTGTTTAAATAAGAGTTATAGGGTATACATGTGGCCACAAAATGTTTACGGTTTAGAAGTTATAACAAAATGAAATATTGAATTAAAAATATCTACAAAACTAAAAAGGATATTAAAGTGCGTTTTAGTCGAGTGTATTTAACGTCCTTCAATTAATATACAATAAATTTTTGAAAATAAAAAAAAAATAAATAAGTGTAATTTTTCAATTGTAAATAACTTCTGAACCAAGCAAGTTAGAAAAAAATTATTGAAATATAAATTGTAGAGAATCTTTAGGCGCATCGACTGGTGGTAATTCTGACATAAAAATTGTTTCTAGTTTAGACGTTATAGCAAAAAGAAGTTTTGAATTTAAAATATCTCTGAAACCGATTTAGATAGATAAAATTTGTACAAATACCGATTGTAGGAAATTTAATGGGAAACAACTTGTATTTAAAAGTTTCTTTTATATCTTTATTCGTTTAAAAGATATTGAATATTATATAGATTGTTAGCAGTCCGTATACCAATAGTGACAAGAAAATTTTGTGAAATATATTTAAATAGTTATATTTGTACTATATCTGGATGTAGTTAATTGTTTCTTAATAAAATAACAATAAATGTGAGATCCCTACTTCTCTAACAGCTCGACACCACCAGCGGCCACACATAGCGTCCGACGGAGATGTCTCACTGCTCACTACGTAGCTGGAGACGTGGGATTGCCGCACCCAGAGTTCTGCCTACGTAGAGTTCGCAAAGAGCGCGTCTTCCACCCAGATGTCCCTCCTCCTGCGTAGCTTGGTCCGCGGCAACAGCTTTTGCAGAAACAAGCCGGGGTTTTAGTTCCAGTGCCACTGCTTATGGCTGCTACTGGCCATGTCTCGCTAGAAACATGGTCACTCCCCTATCCGCCACCTGGGGATGCGACCGGTAGTTAGCCAAAACCCCGGGAACTAAACCTAACTTAACTAAACATAACCTAATCTACGTAGCTGGAGACGTGTGATTGCCACACCCAGAGTTTTGCCTAGGAAGAGTTCGCAAAGAGGGCGTCCTCCACCCAGGTGTCCCTTCTCCTGCGTAGCTCGGGAACGTGAGATCGCTACTTCTCAAACAGCTCGACACCACCAGCGGCCGCACATAGCGTCGTACAGGAGTATTAAATTTTTATCATATCTCTTCATTTCTAAAATAACGAAGACAGTTTTTAATAATTGATTATTATCGTTGCATCAACCAGCTTACCTTACAATCAGTAAGAAAGTCAATAAAATATCATCTAATACCCAGAAAGCGGGTAATGGTAAACGATATGAGAACTGACCACTTACTACATTCTTCTACGTGGATATTTACAAAACGAACTGTTTCATTACTATCGTTACGAAATAATTACAATTAATAATGAGTTGTCATAGTGATACTCATTGTTATTACTAATATATGTGCTGGTTGGTCAATAACTTCTAAACCAAGTAAACTAGAAAAAAAATTGTTTAAATAAGAGTTATAGGGTATACATGTGGCCACAAAATGTTTACGGTTTAGAAGTTATAACAAAATGAAATATTGAATTAAAAATATCTACAAAACTAAAAAGGATATTAAAGTGCGTTTTAGTCGAGTGTATTTAACGTCCTTCAATTAATATACAATAAATTTTTGAAAATAAAAAAAAAATAAATAAGTGTAATTTTTCAATTGTAAATAACTTCTGAACCAAGCAAGTTAGAAAAAAATTATTGAAATATAAATTGTAGAGAATCTTTAGGCGCATCGACTGGTGGTAATTCTGACATAAAAATTGTTTCTAGTTTAGACGTTATAGCAAAAAGAAGTTTTGAATTTAAAATATCTCTGAAACCGATTTAGATAGATAAAATTTGTACAAATACCGATTGTAGGAAATTTAATGGGAAACAACTTGTATTTAAAAGTTTCTTTTATATCTTTATTCGTTTAAAAGATATTGAATATTATATAGATTGTTAGCAGTCCGTATACCAATAGTGACAAGAAAATTTTGTGAAATATATTTAAATAGTTATATTTGTACTATATCTGGATGTAGTTAATTGTTTCTTAATAAAATAACAATAAATGTGAGATCCCTACTTCTCTAACAGCTCGACACCACCAGCGGCCACACATAGCGTCCGACGGAGATGTCTCACTGCTCACTACGTAGCTGGAGACGTGGGATTGCCGCACCCAGAGTTCTGCCTACGTAGAGTTCGCAAAGAGCGCGTCTTCCACCCAGATGTCCCTCCTCCTGCGTAGCTTGGTCCGCGGCAACAGCTTTTGCAGAAACAAGCCGGGGTTTTAGTTCCAGTGCCACTGCTTATGGCTGCTACTGGCCATGTCTCGCTAGAAACATGGTCACTCCCCTATCCGCCACCTGGGGATGCGACCGGTAGTTAGCCAAAACCCCGGGAACTAAACCTAACTTAACTAAACATAACCTAATCTACGTAGCTGGAGACGTGTGATTGCCACACCCAGAGTTTTGCCTAGGAAGAGTTCGCAAAGAGGGCGTCCTCCACCCAGGTGTCCCTTCTCCTGCGTAGCTCGGGAACGTGAGATCGCTACTTCTCAAACAGCTCGACACCACCAGCGGCCGCACATAGCGTCGTACAGGAGTATTAAATTTTTATCATATCTCTTCATTTCTAAAATAACGAAGACAGTTTTTAATAATTGATTATTATCGTTGCATCAACCAGCTTACCTTACAATCAGTAAGAAAGTCAATAAAATATCATCTAATACCCAGAAAGCGGGTAATGGTAAACGATATGAGAACTGACCACTTACTACATTCTTCTACGTGGATATTTACAAAACGAACTGTTTCATTACTATCGTTACGAAATAATTACAATTAATAATGAGTTGTCATAGTGATACTCATTGTTATTACTAATATATGTGCTGGTTGGTCAATAACTTCTAAACCAAGTAAACTAGAAAAAAAATTGTTTAAATAAGAGTTATAGGGTATACATGTGGCCACAAAATGTTTACGGTTTAGAAGTTATAACAAAATGAAATATTGAATTAAAAATATCTACAAAACTAAAAAGGATATTAAAGTGCGTTTTAGTCGAGTGTATTTAACGTCCTTCAATTAATATACAATAAATTTTTGAAAATAAAAAAAAAATAAATAAGTGTAATTTTTCAATTGTAAATAACTTCTGAACCAAGCAAGTTAGAAAAAAATTATTGAAATATAAATTGTAGAGAATCTTTAGGCGCATCGACTGGTGGTAATTCTGACATAAAAATTGTTTCTAGTTTAGACGTTATAGCAAAAAGAAGTTTTGAATTTAAAATATCTCTGAAACCGATTTAGATAGATAAAATTTGTACAAATACCGATTGTAGGAAATTTAATGGGAAACAACTTGTATTTAAAAGTTTCTTTTATATCTTTATTCGTTTAAAAGATATTGAATATTATATAGATTGTTAGCAGTCCGTATACCAATAGTGACAAGAAAATTTTGTGAAATATATTTAAATAGTTATATTTGTACTATATCTGGATGTAGTTAATTGTTTCTTAATAAAATAACAATAAATGTGAGATCCCTACTTCTCTAACAGCTCGACACCACCAGCGGCCACACATAGCGTCCGACGGAGATGTCTCACTGCTCACTACGTAGCTGGAGACGTGGGATTGCCGCACCCAGAGTTCTGCCTACGTAGAGTTCGCAAAGAGCGCGTCTTCCACCCAGATGTCCCTCCTCCTGCGTAGCTTGGTCCGCGGCAACAGCTTTTGCAGAAACAAGCCGGGGTTTTAGTTCCAGTGCCACTGCTTATGGCTGCTACTGGCCATGTCTCGCTAGAAACATGGTCACTCCCCTATCCGCCACCTGGGGATGCGACCGGTAGTTAGCCAAAACCCCGGGAACTAAACCTAACTTAACTAAACATAACCTAATCTACGTAGCTGGAGACGTGTGATTGCCACACCCAGAGTTTTGCCTAGGAAGAGTTCGCAAAGAGGGCGTCCTCCACCCAGGTGTCCCTTCTCCTGCGTAGCTCGGGAACGTGAGATCGCTACTTCTCAAACAGCTCGACACCACCAGCGGCCGCACATAGCGTCGTACAGGAGTATTAAATTTTTATCATATCTCTTCATTTCTAAAATAACGAAGACAGTTTTTAATAATTGATTATTATCGTTGCATCAACCAGCTTACCTTACAATCAGTAAGAAAGTCAATAAAATATCATCTAATACCCAGAAAGCGGGTAATGGTAAACGATATGAGAACTGACCACTTACTACATTCTTCTACGTGGATATTTACAAAACGAACTGTTTCATTACTATCGTTACGAAATAATTACAATTAATAATGAGTTGTCATAGTGATACTCATTGTTATTACTAATATATGTGCTGGTTGGTCAATAACTTCTAAACCAAGTAAACTAGAAAAAAAATTGTTTAAATAAGAGTTATAGGGTATACATGTGGCCACAAAATGTTTACGGTTTAGAAGTTATAACAAAATGAAATATTGAATTAAAAATATCTACAAAACTAAAAAGGATATTAAAGTGCGTTTTAGTCGAGTGTATTTAACGTCCTTCAATTAATATACAATAAATTTTTGAAAATAAAAAAAAAATAAATAAGTGTAATTTTTCAATTGTAAATAACTTCTGAACCAAGCAAGTTAGAAAAAAATTATTGAAATATAAATTGTAGAGAATCTTTAGGCGCATCGACTGGTGGTAATTCTGACATAAAAATTGTTTCTAGTTTAGACGTTATAGCAAAAAGAAGTTTTGAATTTAAAATATCTCTGAAACCGATTTAGATAGATAAAATTTGTACAAATACCGATTGTAGGAAATTTAATGGGAAACAACTTGTATTTAAAAGTTTCTTTTATATCTTTATTCGTTTAAAAGATATTGAATATTATATAGATTGTTAGCAGTCCGTATACCAATAGTGACAAGAAAATTTTGTGAAATATATTTAAATAGTTATATTTGTACTATATCTGGATGTAGTTAATTGTTTCTTAATAAAATAACAATAAATGTGAGATCCCTACTTCTCTAACAGCTCGACACCACCAGCGGCCACACATAGCGTCCGACGGAGATGTCTCACTGCTCACTACGTAGCTGGAGACGTGGGATTGCCGCACCCAGAGTTCTGCCTACGTAGAGTTCGCAAAGAGCGCGTCTTCCACCCAGATGTCCCTCCTCCTGCGTAGCTTGGTCCGCGGCAACAGCTTTTGCAGAAACAAGCCGGGGTTTTAGTTCCAGTGCCACTGCTTATGGCTGCTACTGGCCATGTCTCGCTAGAAACATGGTCACTCCCCTATCCGCCACCTGGGGATGCCACCGGTAGTTAGCCAAAACCCCGGGAACTAAACCTAACTTAACTAAACATAACCTAATCTACGTAGCTGGAGACGTGTGATTGCCACACCCAGAGTTTTGCCTAGGAAGAGTTCGCAAAGAGGGCGTCCTCCACCCAGGTGTCCCTTCTCCTGCGTAGCTCGGGAACGTGAGATCGCTACTTCTCAAACAGCTCGACACCACCAGCGGCCGCACATAGCGTCGTACAGGAGTATTAAATTTTTATCATATCTCTTCATTTCTAAAATAACGAAGACAGTTTTTAATAATTGATTATTATCGTTGCATCAACCAGCTTACCTTACAATCAGTAAGAAAGTCAATAAAATATCATCTAATACCCAGAAAGCGGGTAATGGTAAACGATATGAGAACTGACCACTTACTACATTCTTCTACGTGGATATTTACAAAACGAACTGTTTCATTACTATCGTTACGAAATAATTACAATTAATAATGAGTTGTCATAGTGATACTCATTGTTATTACTAATATATGTGCTGGTTGGTCAATAACTTCTAAACCAAGTAAACTAGAAAAAAAATTGTTTAAATAAGAGTTATAGGGTATACATGTGGCCACAAAATGTTTACGGTTTAGAAGTTATAACAAAATGAAATATTGAATTAAAAATATCTACAAAACTAAAAAGGATATTAAAGTGCGTTTTAGTCGAGTGTATTTAACGTCCTTCAATTAATATACAATAAATTTTTGAAAATAAAAAAAAAATAAATAAGTGTAATTTTTCAAATGTAAATAACTTCTGAAACAAGCAAGTTAGAAAAAAATTATTGAAATATAAATTGTAGAGAATCTTTAGGCGCATCGACTGGTGGTAATTCTGACATAAAAATTGTTTCTAGTTTAGACGTTATAGCAAAAAGAAGTTTTGAATTTAAAATATCTCTGAAACCGATTTAGATAGATAAAATTTGTACAAATACCGATTGTAGGAAATTTAATGGGAAACAACTTGTATTTAAAAGTTTCTTTTATATCTTTATTCGTTTAAAAGATATTGAATATTATATAGATTGTTAGCAGTCCGTATACCAATAGTGACAAGAAAATTTTGTGAAATATATTTAAATAGTTATATTTGTACTATATCTGGATGTAGTTAATTGTTTCTTAATAAAATAACAATAAATGTGAGATCCCTACTTCTCTAACAGCTCGACACCACCAGCGGCCACACATAGCGTCCGACGGAGATGTCTCACTGCTCACTACGTAGCTGGAGACGTGGGATTGCCGCACCCAGAGTTCTGCCTACGTAGAGTTCGCAAAGAGCGCGTCTTCCACCCAGATGTCCCTCCTCCTGCGTAGCTTGGTCCGCGGCAACAGCTTTTGCAGAAACAAGCCGGGGTTTTAGTTCCAGTGCCACTGCTTATGGCTGCTACTGGCCATGTCTCGCTAGAAACATGGTCACTCCCCTATCCGCCACCTGGGGATGCGACCGGTAGTTAGCCAAAACCCCGGGAACTAAACCTAACTTAACTAAACATAACCTAATCTACGTAGCTGGAGACGTGTGATTGCCACACCCAGAGTTTTGCCTAGGAAGAGTTCGCAAAGAGGGCGTCCTCCACCCAGGTGTCCCTTCTCCTGCGTAGCTCGGGAACGTGAGATCGCTACTTCTCAAACAGCTCGACACCACCAGCGGCCGCACATAGCGTCGTACAGGAGTATTAAATTTTTATCATATCTCTTCATTTCTAAAATAACGAAGACAGTTTTTAATAATTGATTATTATCGTTGCATCAACCAGCTTACCTTACAATCAGTAAGAAAGTCAATAAAATATCATCTAATACCCAGAAAGCGGGTAATGGTAAACGATATGAGAACTGACCACTTACTACATTCTTCTACGTGGATATTTACAAAACGAACTGTTTCATTACTATCGTTACGAAATAATTACAATTAATAATGAGTTGTCATAGTGATACTCATTGTTATTACTAATATATGTGCTGGTTGGTCAATAACTTCTAAACCAAGTAAACTAGAAAAAAAATTGTTTAAATAAGAGTTATAGGGTATACATGTGGCCACAAAATGTTTACGGTTTAGAAGTTATAACAAAATGAAATATTGAATTAAAAATATCTACAAAACTAAAAAGGATATTAAAGTGCGTTTTAGTCGAGTGTATTTAACGTCCTTCAATTAATATACAATAAATTTTTGAAAATAAAAAAAAAATAAATAAGTGTAATTTTTCAATTGTAAATAACTTCTGAAACAAGCAAGTTAGAAAAAAATTATTGAAATATAAATTGTAGAGAATCTTTAGGCGCATCGACTGGTGGTAATTCTGACATAAAAATTGTTTCTAGTTTAGACGTTATAGCAAAAAGAAGTTTTGAATTTAAAATATCTCTGAAACCGATTTAGATAGATAAAATTTGTACAAATACCGATTGTAGGAAATTTAATGGGAAACAACTTGTATTTAAAAGTTTCTTTTATATCTTTATTCGTTTAAAAGATATTGAATATTATATAGATTGTTAGCAGTCCGTATACTAATAGTGACAAGAAAATTTTGTGAAATATATTTAAATAGTTATATTTGTACTATATCTGGATGTAGTTAATTGTTTCTTAATAAAATAACAATAAATGTGAGATCCCTACTTCTCTAACAGCTCGACACCACCAGCGGCCACACATAGCGTCCGACGGAGATGTCTCACTGCTCACTACGTAGCTGGAGACGTGGGATTGCCGCACCCAGAGTTCTGCCTACGTAGAGTTCGCAAAGAGCGCGTCTTCCACCCAGATGTCCCTCCTCCTGCGTAGCTTGGTCCGCGGCAACAGCTTTTGCAGAAACAAGCCGGGGTTTTAGTTCCAGTGCCACTGCTTATGGCTGCTACTGGCCATGTCTCGCTAGAAACATGGTCACTCCCCTATCCGCCACCTGGGGATGCGACCGGTAGTTAGCCAAAACCCCGGGAACTAAACCTAACTTAACTAAACATAACCTAATCTACGTAGCTGGAGACGTGTGATTGCCACACCCAGAGTTTTGCCTAGGAAGAGTTCGCAAAGAGGGCGTCCTCCACCCAGGTGTCCCTTCTCCTGCGTAGCTCGGGAACGTGAGATCGCTACTTCTCAAACAGCTCGACACCACCAGCGGCCGCACATAGCGTCGTACAGGAGTATTAAATTTTTATCATATCTCTTCATTTCTAAAATAACGAAGACAGTTTTTAATAATTGATTATTATCGTTGCATCAACCAGCTTACCTTACAATCAGTAAGAAAGTCAATAAAATATCATCTAATACCCAGAAAGCGGGTAATGGTAAACGATATGAGAACTGACCACTTACTACATTCTTCTACGTGGATATTTACAAAACGAACTGTTTCATTACTATCGTTACGAAATAATTACAATTAATAATGAGTTGTCATAGTGATACTCATTGTTATTACTAATATATGTGCTGGTTGGTCAATAACTTCTAAACCAAGTAAACTAGAAAAAAAATTGTTTAAATAAGAGTTATAGGGTATACATGTGGCCACAAAATGTTTACGGTTTAGAAGTTATAACAAAATGAAATATTGAATTAAAAATATCTACAAAACTAAAAAGGATATTAAAGTGCGTTTTAGTCGAGTGTATTTAACGTCCTTCAATTAATATACAATAAATTTTTGAAAATAAAAAAAAAATAAATAAGTGTAATTTTTCAAATGTAAATAACTTCTGAAACAAGCAAGTTAGAAAAAAATTATTGAAATATAAATTGTAGAGAATCTTTAGGCGCATCGACTGGTGGTAATTCTGACATAAAAATTGTTTCTAGTTTAGACGTTATAGCAAAAAGAAGTTTTGAATTTAAAATATCTCTGAAACCGATTTAGATAGATAAAATTTGTACAAATACCGATTGTAGGAAATTTAATGGGAAACAACTTGTATTTAAAAGTTTCTTTTATATCTTTATTCGTTTAAAAGATATTGAATATTATATAGATTGTTAGCAGTCCGTATACCAATAGTGACAAGAAAATTTTGTGAAATATATTTAAATAGTTATATTTGTACTATATCTGGATGTAGTTAATTGTTTCTTAATAAAATAACAATAAATGTGAGATCCCTACTTCTCTAACAGCTCGACACCACCAGCGGCCACACATAGCGTCCGACGGAGATGTCTCACTGCTCACTACGTAGCTGGAGACGTGGGATTGCCGCACCCAGAGTTCTGCCTACGTAGAGTTCGCAAAGAGCGCGTCTTCCACCCAGATGTCCCTCCTCCTGCGTAGCTTGGTCCGCGGCAACAGCTTTTGCAGAAACAAGCCGGGGTTTTAGTTCCAGTGCCACTGCTTATGGCTGCTACTGGCCATGTCTCGCTAGAAACATGGTCACTCCCCTATCCGCCACCTGGGGATGCGACCGGTAGTTAGCCAAAACCCCGGGAACTAAACCTAACTTAACTAAACATAACCTAATCTACGTAGCTGGAGACGTGTGATTGCCACACCCAGAGTTTTGCCTAGGAAGAGTTCGCAAAGAGGGCGTCCTCCACCCAGGTGTCCCTTCTCCTGCGTAGCTCGGGAACGTGAGATCGCTACTTCTCAAACAGCTCGACACCACCAGCGGCCGCACATAGCGTCGTACAGGAGTATTAAATTTTTATCATATCTCTTCATTTCTAAAATAACGAAGACAGTTTTTAATAATTGATTATTATCGTTGCATCAACCAGCTTACCTTACAATCAGTAAGAAAGTCAATAAAATATCATCTAATACCCAGAAAGCGGGTAATGGTAAACGATATGAGAACTGACCACTTACTACATTCTTCTACGTGGATATTTACAAAACGAACTGTTTCATTACTATCGTTACGAAATAATTACAATTAATAATGAGTTGTCATAGTGATACTCATTGTTATTACTAATATATGTGCTGGTTGGTCAATAACTTCTAAACCAAGTAAACTAGAAAAAAAATTGTTTAAATAAGAGTTATAGGGTATACATGTGGCCACAAAATGTTTACGGTTTAGAAGTTATAACAAAATGAAATATTGAATTAAAAATATCTACAAAACTAAAAAGGATATTAAAGTGCGTTTTAGTCGAGTGTATTTAACGTCCTTCAATTAATATACAATAAATTTTTGAAAATAAAAAAAAAATAAATAAGTGTAATTTTTCAATTGTAAATAACTTCTGAAACAAGCAAGTTAGAAAAAAATTATTGAAATATAAATTGTAGAGAATCTTTAGGCGCATCGACTGGTGGTAATTCTGACATAAAAATTGTTTCTAGTTTAGACGTTATAGCAAAAAGAAGTTTTGAATTTAAAATATCTCTGAAACCGATTTAGATAGATAAAATTTGTACAAATACCGATTGTAGGAAATTTAATGGGAAACAACTTGTATTTAAAAGTTTCTTTTATATCTTTATTCGTTTAAAAGATATTGAATATTATATAGATTGTTAGCAGTCCGTATACTAATAGTGACAAGAAAATTTTGTGAAATATATTTAAATAGTTATATTTGTACTATATCTGGATGTAGTTAATTGTTTCTTAATAAAATAACAATAAATGTGAGATCCCTACTTCTCTAACAGCTCGACACCACCAGCGGCCACACATAGCGTCCGACGGAGATGTCTCACTGCTCACTACGTAGCTGGAGACGTGGGATTGCCGCACCCAGAGTTCTGCCTACGTAGAGTTCGCAAAGAGCGCGTCTTCCACCCAGATGTCCCTCCTCCTGCGTAGCTTGGTCCGCGGCAACAGCTTTTGCAGAAACAAGCCGGGGTTTTAGTTCCAGTGCCACTGCTTATGGCTGCTACTGGCCATGTCTCGCTAGAAACATGGTCACTCCCCTATCCGCCACCTGGGGATGCGACCGGTAGTTAGCCAAAACCCCGGGAACTAAACCTAACTTAACTAAACATAACCTAATCTACGTAGCTGGAGACGTGTGATTGCCACACCCAGAGTTTTGCCTAGGAAGAGTTCGCAAAGAGGGCGTCCTCCACCCAGGTGTCCCTTCTCCTGCGTAGCTCGGGAACGTGAGATCGCTACTTCTCAAACAGCTCGACACCACCAGCGGCCGCACATAGCGTCGTACAGGAGTATTAAATTTTTATCATATCTCTTCATTTCTAAAATAACGAAGACAGTTTTTAATAATTGATTATTATCGTTGCATCAACCAGCTTACCTTACAATCAGTAAGAAAGTCAATAAAATATCATCTAATACCCAGAAAGCGGGTAATGGTAAACGATATGAGAACTGACCACTTACTACATTCTTCTACGTGGATATTTACAAAACGAACTGTTTCATTACTATCGTTACGAAATAATTACAATTAATAATGAGTTGTCATAGTGATACTCATTGTTATTACTAATATATGTGCTGGTTGGTCAATAACTTCTAAACCAAGTAAACTAGAAAAAAAATTGTTTAAATAAGAGTTATAGGGTATACATGTGGCCACAAAATGTTTACGGTTTAGAAGTTATAACAAAATGAAATATTGAATTAAAAATATCTACAAAACTAAAAAGGATATTAAAGTGCGTTTTAGTCGAGTGTATTTAACGTCCTTCAATTAATATACAATAAATTTTTGAAAATAAAAAAAAAATAAATAAGTGTAATTTTTCAAATGTAAATAACTTCTGAAACAAGCAAGTTAGAAAAAAATTATTGAAATATAAATTGTAGAGAATCTTTAGGCGCATCGACTGGTGGTAATTCTGACATAAAAATTGTTTCTAGTTTAGACGTTATAGCAAAAAGAAGTTTTGAATTTAAAATATCTCTGAAACCGATTTAGATAGATAAAATTTGTACAAATACCGATTGTAGGAAATTTAATGGGAAACAACTTGTATTTAAAAGTTTCTTTTATATCTTTATTCGTTTAAAAGATATTGAATATTATATAGATTGTTAGCAGTCCGTATACCAATAGTGACAAGAAAATTTTGTGAAATATATTTAAATAGTTATATTTGTACTATATCTGGATGTAGTTAATTGTTTCTTAATAAAATAACAATAAATGTGAGATCCCTACTTCTCTAACAGCTCGACACCACCAGCGGCCACACATAGCGTCCGACGGAGATGTCTCACTGCTCACTACGTAGCTGGAGACGTGGGATTGCCGCACCCAGAGTTCTGCCTACGTAGAGTTCGCAAAGAGCGCGTCTTCCACCCAGGTGTCCCTCCTCCTGCGTAGCTTGGTCCGCGGCAACAGCTTTTGCAGAAACAAGCCGGGGTTTTAGTTCCAGTGCCACTGCTTATGGCTGCTACTGGCCATGTCTCGCTAGAAACATGGTCACTCCCCTATCCGCCACCTGGGGATGCGACCGGTAGTTAGCCAAAACCCCGGGAACTAAACCTAACTTAACTAAACATAACCTAATCTACGTAGCTGGAGACGTGTGATTGCCACACCCAGAGTTTTGCCTAGGAAGAGTTCGCAAAGAGGGCGTCCTCCACCCCGGTGTCCCTTCTCCTGCGTAGCTCGGGAACGTGAGATCGCTACTTCTCAAACAGCTCGACACCACCAGCGGCCGCACATAGCGTCGTACAGGAGTATTAAATTTTTATCATATCTCTTCATTTCTAAAATAACGAAGACAGTTTTTAATAATTGATTATTATCGTTGCATCAACCAGCTTACCTTACAATCAGTAAGAAAGTCAATAAAATATCATCTAATACCCAGAAAGCGGGTAATGGTAAACGATATGAGAACTGACCACTTACTACATTCTTCTACGTGGATATTTACAAAACGAACTGTTTCATTACTATCGTTACGAAATAATTACAATTAATAATGAGTTGTCATAGTGATACTCATTGTTATTACTAATATATGTGCTGGTTGGTCAATAACTTCTAAACCAAGTAAACTAGAAAAAAAATTGTTTAAATAAGAGTTATAGGGTATACATGTGGCCACAAAATGTTTACGGTTTAGAAGTTATAACGAAATGAAATATTGAATTAAAAATATCTACAAAACTAAAAAGGATATTAAAGTGCGTTTTAGTCGAGTGTATTTAACGTCCTTCAATTAATATACAATAAATTTTTGAAAATAAAAAAAAAATAAATAAGTGTAATTTTTCAATTGTAAATAACTTCTGAACCAAGCAAGTTAGAAAAAAATTATTGAAATATAAATTGTAGAGAATCTTTAGGCGCATCGACTGGTGGTAATTCTGACATAAAAATTGTTTCTAGTTTAGACGTTATAGCAAAAAGAAGTTTTGAATTTAAAATATCTCTGAAACCGATTTAGATAGATAAAATTTGTACAAATACCGATTGTAGGAAATTTAATGGGAAACAACTTGTATTTAAAAGTTTCTTTTATATCTTTATTCGTTTAAAAGATATTGAATATTATATAGATTGTTAGCAGTCCGTATACCAATAGTGACAAGAAAATTTTGTGAAATATATTTAAATAGTTATATTTGTACTATATCTGGATGTAGTTAATTGTTTCTTAATAAAATAACAATAAATGTGAGATCCCTACTTCTCTAACAGCTCGACACCACCAGCGGCCACACATAGCGTCCGACGGAGATGTCTCACTGCTCACTACGTAGCTGGAGACGTGGGATTGCCGCACCCAGAGTTCTGCCTACGTAGAGTTCGCAAAGAGCGCGTCTTCCACCCAGATGTCCCTCCTCCTGCGTAGCTTGGTCCGCGGCAACAGCTTTTGCAGAAACAAGCCGGGGTTTTAGTTCCAGTGCCACTGCTTATGGCTGCTACTGGCCATGTCTCGCTAGAAACATGGTCACTCCCCTATCCGCCACCTGGGGATGCGACCGGTAGTTAGCCAAAACCCCGGGAACTAAACCTAACTTAACTAAACATAACCTAATCTACGTAGCTGGAGACGTGTGATTGCCACACCCAGAGTTTTGCCTAGGAAGAGTTCGCAAAGAGGGCGTCCTCCACCCCGGTGTCCCTTCTCCTGCGTAGCTCGGGAACGTGAGATCGCTACTTCTCAAACAGCTCGACACCACCAGCGGCCGCACATAGCGTCGTACAGGAGTATTAAATTTTTATCATATCTCTTCATTTCTAAAATAACGAAGACAGTTTTTAATAATTGATTATTATCGTTGCATCAACCAGCTTACCTTACAATCAGTAAGAAAGTCAATAAAATATCATCTAATACCCAGAAAGCGGGTAATGGTAAACGATATGAGAACTGACCACTTACTACATTCTTCTACGTGGATATTTACAAAACGAACTGTTTCATTACTATCGTTACGAAATAATTACAATTAATAATGAGTTGACATAGTGATACTCATTGTTATTACTAATATATGTGCTGGTTGGTCAATAACTTCTAAACCAAGTAAACTAGAAAAAAAATTGTTTAAATAAGAGTTATAGGGTATACATGTGGCCACAAAATGTTTACGGTTTAGAAGTTATAACAAAATGAAATATTGAATTAAAAATATCTACAAAACTAAAAAGGATATTAAAGTGCGTTTTAGTCGAGTGTATTTAACGTCCTTCAATTAATATACAATAAATTTTTGAAAATAAAAAAAAAATAAATAAGTGTAATTTTTCAATTGTAAATAACTTCTGAACCAAGCAAGTTAGAAAAAAATTATTGAAATATAAATTGTAGAGAATCTTTAGGCGCATCGACTGGTGGTAATTCTGACATAAAAATTGTTTCTAGTTTAGACGTTATAGCAAAAAGAAGTTTTGAATTTAAAATATCTCTGAAACCGATTTAGATAGATAAAATTTGTACAAATACCGATTGTAGGAAATTTAATGGGAAACAACTTGTATTTAAAAGTTTCTTTTATATCTTTATTCGTTTAAAAGATATTGAATATTATATAGATTGTTAGCAGTCCGTATACCAATAGTGACAAGAAAATTTTGTGAAATATATTTAAATAGTTATATTTGTACTATATCTGGATGTAGTTAATTGTTTCTTAATAAAATAACAATAAATGTGAGATCCCTACTTCTCTAACAGCTCGACACCACCAGCGGCCACACATAGCGTCCGACGGAGATGTCTCACTGCTCACTACGTAGCTGGAGACGTGGGATTGCCGCACCCAGAGTTCTGCCTACGTAGAGTTCGCAAAGAGCGCGTCTTCCACCCAGATGTCCCTCCTCCTGCGTAGCTTGGTCCGCGGCAACAGCTTTTGCAGAAACAAGCCGGGGTTTTAGTTCCAGTGCCACTGCTTATGGCTGCTACTGGCCATGTCTCGCTAGAAACATGGTCACTCCCCTATCCGCCACCTGGGGATGCGACCGGTAGTTAGCCAAAACCCCGGGAACTAAACCTAACTTAACTAAACATAACCTAATCTACGTAGCTGGAGACGTGTGATTGCCACACCCAGAGTTTTGCCTAGGAAGAGTTCGCAAAGAGGGCGTCCTCCACCCAGGTGTCCCTTCTCCTGCGTAGCTCGGGAACGTGAGATCGCTACTTCTCAAACAGCTCGACACCACCAGCGGCCGCACATAGCGTCGTACAGGAGTATTAAATTTTTATCATATCTCTTCATTTCTAAAATAACGAAGACAGTTTTTAATAATTGATTATTATCGTTGCATCAACCAGCTTACCTTACAATCAGTAAGAAAGTCAATAAAATATCATCTAATACCCAGAAAGCGGGTAATGGTAAACGATATGAGAACTGACCACTTACTACATTCTTCTACGTGGATATTTACAAAACGAACTGTTTCATTACTATCGTTACGAAATAATTACAATTAATAATGAGTTGTCATAGTGATACTCATTGTTATTACTAATATATGTGCTGGTTGGTCAATAACTTCTAAACCAAGTAAACTAGAAAAAAAATTGTTTAAATAAGAGTTATAGGGTATACATGTGGCCACAAAATGTTTACGGTTTAGAAGTTATAACAAAATGAAATATTGAATTAAAAATATCTACAAAACTAAAAAGGATATTAAAGTGCGTTTTAGACGAGTGTATTTAACGTCCTTCAATTAATATACAATAAATTTTTGAAAATAAAAAAAAAATAAATAAGTGTAATTTTTCAATTGTAAATAACTTCTGAACCAAGCAAGTTAGAAAAAAATTATTGAAATATAAATTGTAGAGAATCTTTAGGCGCATCGACTGGTGGTAATTCTGACATAAAAATTGTTTCTAGTTTAGACGTTATAGCAAAAAGAAGTTTTGAATTTAAAATATCTCTGAAACCGATTTAGATAGATAAAATTTGTACAAATACCGATTGTAGGAAATTTAATGGGAAACAACTTGTATTTAAAAGTTTCTTTTATATCTTTATTCGTTTAAAAGATATTGAATATTATATAGATTGTTAGCAGTCCGTATACCAATAGTGACAAGAAAATTTTGTGAAATATATTTAAATAGTTATATTTGTACTATATCTGGATGTAGTTAATTGTTTCTTAATAAAATAACAATAAATGTGAGATCCCTACTTCTCTAACAGCTCGACACCACCAGCGGCCACACATAGCGTCCGACGGAGATGTCTCACTGCTCACTACGTAGCTGGAGACGTGGGATTGCCGCACCCAGAGTTCTGCCTACGTAGAGTTCGCAAAGAGCGCGTCTTCCACCCAGATGTCCCTCCTCCTGCGTAGCTTGGTCCGCGGCAACAGCTTTTGCAGAAACAAGCCGGGGTTTTAGTTCCAGTGCCACTGCTTATGGCTGCTACTGGCCATGTCTCGCTAGAAACATGGTCACTCCCCTATCCGCCACCTGGGGATGCGACCGGTAGTTAGCCAAAACCCCGGGAACTAAACCTAACTTAACTAAACATAACCTAATCTACGTAGCTGGAGACGTGTGATTGCCACACCCAGAGTTTTGCCTAGGAAGAGTTCGCAAAGAGGGCGTCCTCCACCCAGGTGTCCCTTCTCCTGCGTAGCTCGGGAACGTGAGATCGCTACTTCTCAAACAGCTCGACACCACCAGCGGCCGCACATAGCGTCGTACAGGAGTATTAAATTTTTATCATATCTCTTCATTTCTAAAATAACGAAGACAGTTTTTAATAATTGATTATTATCGTTGCATCAACCAGCTTACCTTACAATCAGTAAGAAAGTCAATAAAATATCATCTAATACCCAGAAAGCGGGTAATGGTAAACGATATGAGAACTGACCACTTACTACATTCTTCTACGTGGATATTTACAAAACGAACTGTTTCATTACTATCGTTACGAAATAATTACAATTAATAATGAGTTGTCATAGTGATACTCATTGTTATTACTAATATATGTGCTGGTTGGTCAATAACTTCTAAACCAAGTAAACTAGAAAAAAAATTGTTTAAATAAGAGTTATAGGGTATACAAGTGGCCACAAAATGTTTACGGTTTAGAAGTTATAACAAAATGAAATATTGAATTAAAAATATCTACAAAACTAAAAAGGATATTAAAGTGCGTTTTAGTCGAGTGTATTTAACGTCCTTCAATTAATATACAATAAATTTTTGAAAATAAAAAAAAAATAAATAAGTGTAATTTTTCAATTGTAAATAACTTCTGAACCAAGCAAGTTAGAAAAAAATTATTGAAATATAAATTGTAGAGAATCTTTAGGCGCATCGACTGGTGGTAATTCTGACATAAAAATTGTTTCTAGTTTAGACGTTATAGCAAAAAGAAGTTTTGAATTTAAAATATCTCTGAAACCGATTTAGATAGATAAAATTTGTACAAATACCGATTGTAGGAAATTTAATGGGAAACAACTTGTATTTAAAAGTTTCTTTTATATCTTTATTCGTTTAAAAGATATTGAATATTATATAGATTGTTAGCAGTCCGTATACCAATAGTGACAAGAAAATTTTGTGAAATATATTTAAATAGTTATATTTGTACTATATCTGGATGTAGTTAATTGTTTCTTAATAAAATAACAATAAATGTGAGATCCCTACTTCTCTAACAGCTCGACACCACCAGCGGCCACACATAGCGTCCGACGGAGATGTCTCACTGCTCACTACGTAGCTGGAGACGTGGGATTGCCGCACCCAGAGTTCTGCCTACGTAGAGTTCGCAAAGAGCGCGTCTTCCACCCAGATGTCCCTCCTCCTGCGTAGCTTGGTCCGCGGCAACAGCTTTTGCAGAAACAAGCCGGGGTTTTAGTTCCAGTGCCACTGCTTATGGCTGCTACTGGCCATGTCTCGCTAGAAACATGGTCACTCCCCTATCCGCCACCTGGGGATGCGACCGGTAGTTAGCCAAAACCCCGGGAACTAAACCTAACTTAACTAAACATAACCTAATCTACGTAGCTGGAGACGTGTGATTGCCACACCCAGAGTTTTGCCTAGGAAGAGTTCGCAAAGAGGGCGTCCTCCACCCAGGTGTCCCTTCTCCTGCGTAGCTCGGGAACGTGAGATCGCTACTTCTCAAACAGCTCGACACCACCAGCGGCCGCACATAGCGTCGTACAGGAGTATTAAATTTTTATCATATCTCTTCATTTCTAAAATAACGAAGACAGTTTTTAATAATTGATTATTATCGTTGCATCAACCAGCTTACCTTACAATCAGTAAGAAAGTCAATAAAATATCATCTAATACCCAGAAAGCGGGTAATGGTAAACGATATGAGAACTGACCACTTACTACATTCTTCTACGTGGATATTTACAAAACGAACTGTTTCATTACTATCGTTACGAAATAATTACAATTAATAATGAGTTGTCATAGTGATACTCATTGTTATTACTAATATATGTGCTGGTTGGTCAATAACTTCTAAACCAAGTAAACTAGAAAAAAAATTGTTTAAATAAGAGTTATAGGGTATACATGTGGCCACAAAATGTTTACGGTTTAGAAGTTATAACAAAATGAAATATTGAATTAAAAATATCTACAAAACTAAAAAGGATATTAAAGTGCGTTTTAGTCGAGTGTATTTAACGTCCTTCAATTAATATACAATAAATTTTTGAAAATAAAAAAAAAATAAATAAGTGTAATTTTTCAAATGTAAATAACTTCTGAAACAAGCAAGTTAGAAAAAAATTATTGAAATATAAATTGTAGAGAATCTTTAGGCGCATCGACTGGTGGTAATTCTGACATAAAAATTGTTTCTAGTTTAGACGTTATAGCAAAAAGAAGTTTTGAATTTAAAATATCTCTGAAACCGATTTAGATAGATAAAATTTGTACAAATACCGATTGTAGGAAATTTAATGGGAAACAACTTGTATTTAAAAGTTTCTTTTATATCTTTATTCGTTTAAAAGATATTGAATATTATATAGATTGTTAGCAGTCCGTATACCAATAGTGACAAGAAAATTTTGTGAAATATATTTAAATAGTTATATTTGTACTATATCTGGATGTAGTTAATTGTTTCTTAATAAAATAACAATAAATGTGAGATCCCTACTTCTCTAACAGCTCGACACCACCAGCGGCCACACATAGCGTCCGACGGAGATGTCTCACTGCTCACTACGTAGCTGGAGACGTGGGATTGCCGCACCCAGAGTTCTGCCTACGTAGAGTTCGCAAAGAGCGCGTCTTCCACCCAGATGTCCCTCCTCCTGCGTAGCTTGGTCCGCGGCAACAGCTTTTGCAGAAACAAGCCGGGGTTTTAGTTCCAGTGCCACTGCTTATGGCTGCTACTGGCCATGTCTCGCTAGAAACATGGTCACTCCCCTATCCGCCACCTGGGGATGCGACCGGTAGTTAGCCAAAACCCCGGGAACTAAACCTAACTTAACTAAACATAACCTAATCTACGTAGCTGGAGACGTGTGATTGCCACACCCAGAGTTTTGCCTAGGAAGAGTTCGCAAAGAGGGCGTCCTCCACCCAGGTGTCCCTTCTCCTGCGTAGCTCGGGAACGTGAGATCGCTACTTCTCAAACAGCTCGACACCACCAGCGGCCGCACATAGCGTCGTACAGGAGTATTAAATTTTTATCATATCTCTTCATTTCTAAAATAACGAAGACAGTTTTTAATAATTGATTATTATCGTTGCATCAACCAGCTTACCTTACAATCAGTAAGAAAGTCAATAAAATATCATCTAATACCCAGAAAGCGGGTAATGGTAAACGATATGAGAACTGACCACTTACTACATTCTTCTACGTGGATATTTACAAAACGAACTGTTTCATTACTATCGTTACGAAATAATTACAATTAATAATGAGTTGTCATAGTGATACTCATTGTTATTACTAATATATGTGCTGGTTGGTCAATAACTTCTAAACCAAGTAAACTAGAAAAAAAATTGTTTAAATAAGAGTTATAGGGTATACATGTGGCCACAAAATGTTTACGGTTTAGAAGTTATAACAAAATGAAATATTGAATTAAAAATATCTACAAAACTAAAAAGGATATTAAAGTGCGTTTTAGTCGAGTGTATTTAACGTCCTTCAATTAATATACAATAAATTTTTGAAAATAAAAAAAAAATAAATAAGTGTAATTTTTCAAATGTAAATAACTTCTGAAACAAGCAAGTTAGAAAAAAATTATTGAAATATAAATTGTAGAGAATCTTTAGGCGCATCGACTGGTGGTAATTCTGACATAAAAATTGTTTCTAGTTTAGACGTTATAGCAAAAAGAAGTTTTGAATTTAAAATATCTCTGAAACCGATTTAGATAGATAAAATTTGTACAAATACCGATTGTAGGAAATTTAATGGGAAACAACTTGTATTTAAAAGTTTCTTTTATATCTTTATTCGTTTAAAAGATATTGAATATTATATAGATTGTTAGCAGTCCGTATACCAATAGTGACAAGAAAATTTTGTGAAATATATTTAAATAGTTATATTTGTACTATATCTGGATGTAGTTAATTGTTTCTTAATAAAATAACAATAAATGTGAGATCCCTACTTCTCTAACAGCTCGACACCACCAGCGGCCACACATAGCGTCCGACGGAGATGTCTCACTGCTCACTACGTAGCTGGAGACGTGGGATTGCCGCACCCAGAGTTCTGCCTACGTAGAGTTCGCAAAGAGCGCGTCTTCCACCCAGATGTCCCTCCTCCTGCGTAGCTTGGTCCGCGGCAACAGCTTTTGCAGAAACAAGCCGGGGTTTTAGTTCCAGTGCCACTGCTTATGGCTGCTACTGGCCATGTCTCGCTAGAAACATGGTCACTCCCCTATCCGCCACCTGGGGATGCGACCGGTAGTTAGCCAAAACCCCGGGAACTAAACCTAACTTAACTAAACATAACCTAATCTACGTAGCTGGAGACGTGTGATTGCCACACCCAGAGTTTTGCCTAGGAAGAGTTCGCAAAGAGGGCGTCCTCCACCCAGGTGTCCCTTCTCCTGCGTAGCTCGGGAACGTGAGATCGCTACTTCTCAAACAGCTCGACACCACCAGCGGCCGCACATAGCGTCGTACAGGAGTATTAAATTTTTATCATATCTCTTCATTTCTAAAATAACGAAGACAGTTTTTAATAATTGATTATTATCGTTGCATCAACCAGCTTACCTTACAATCAGTAAGAAAGTCAATAAAATATCATCTAATACCCAGAAAGCGGGTAATGGTAAACGATATGAGAACTGACCACTTACTACATTCTTCTACGTGGATATTTACAAAACGAACTGTTTCATTACTATCGTTACGAAATAATTACAATTAATAATGAGTTGTCATAGTGATACTCATTGTTATTACTAATATATGTGCTGGTTGGTCAATAACTTCTAAACCAAGTAAACTAGAAAAAAAATTGTTTAAATAAGAGTTATAGGGTATACATGTGGCCACAAAATGTTTACGGTTTAGAAGTTATAACAAAATGAAATATTGAATTAAAAATATCTACAAAACTAAAAAGGATATTAAAGTGCGTTTTAGTCGAGTGTATTTAACGTCCTTCAATTAATATACAATAAATTTTTGAAAATAAAAAAAAAATAAATAAGTGTAATTTTTCAATTGTAAATAACTTCTGAAACAAGCAAGTTAGAAAAAAATTATTGAAATATAAATTGTAGAGAATCTTTAGGCGCATCGACTGGTGGTAATTCTGACATAAAAATTGTTTCTAGTTTAGACGTTATAGCAAAAAGAAGTTTTGAATTTAAAATATCTCTGAAACCGATTTAGATAGATAAAATTTGTACAAATACCGATTGTAGGAAATTTAATGGGAAACAACTTGTATTTAAAAGTTTCTTTTATATCTTTATTCGTTTAAAAGATATTGAATATTATATAGATTGTTAGCAGTCCGTATACCAATAGTGACAAGAAAATTTTGTGAAATATATTTAAATAGTTATATTTGTACTATATCTGGATGTAGTTAATTGTTTCTTAATAAAATAACAATAAATGTGAGATCCCTACTTCTCTAACAGCTCGACACCACCAGCGGCCACACATAGCGTCCGACGGAGATGTCTCACTGCTCACTACGTAGCTGGAGACGTGGGATTGCCGCACCCAGAGTTCTGCCTACGTAGAGTTCGCAAAGAGCGCGTCTTCCACCCAGATGTCCCTCCTCCTGCGTAGCTTGGTCCGCGGCAACAGCTTTTGCAGAAACAAGCCGGGGTTTTAGTTCCAGTGCCACTGCTTATGGCTGCTACTGGCCATGTCTCGCTAGAAACATGGTCACTCCCCTATCCGCCACCTGGGGATGCGACCGGTAGTTAGCCAAAACCCCGGGAACTAAACCTAACTTAACTAAACATAACCTAATCTACGTAGCTGGAGACGTGTGATTGCCACACCCAGAGTTTTGCCTAGGAAGAGTTCGCAAAGAGGGCGTCCTCCACCCAGGTGTCCCTTCTCCTGCGTAGCTCGGGAACGTGAGATCGCTACTTCTCAAACAGCTCGACACCACCAGCGGCCGCACATAGCGTCGTACAGGAGTATTAAATTTTTATCATATCTCTTCATTTCTAAAATAACGAAGACAGTTTTTAATAATTGATTATTATCGTTGCATCAACCAGCTTACCTTACAATCAGTAAGAAAGTCAATAAAATATCATCTAATACCCAGAAAGCGGGTAATGGTAAACGATATGAGAACTGACCACTTACTACATTCTTCTACGTGGATATTTACAAAACGAACTGTTTCATTACTATCGTTACGAAATAATTACAATTAATAATGAGTTGACATAGTGATACTCATTGTTATTACTAATATATGTGCTGGTTGGTCAATAACTTCTAAACCAAGTAAACTAGAAAAAAAATTGTTTAAATAAGAGTTATAGGGTATACATGTGGCCACAAAATGTTTACGGTTTAGAAGTTATAACAAAATGAAATATTGAATTAAAAATATCTACAAAACTAAAAAGGATATTAAAGTGCGTTTTAGTCGAGTGTATTTAACGTCCTTCAATTAATATACAATAAATTTTTGAAAATAAAAAAAAAATAAATAAGTGTAATTTTTCAAATGTAAATAACTTCTGAAACAAGCAAGTTAGAAAAAAATTATTGAAATATAAATTGTAGAGAATCTTTAGGCGCATCGACTGGTGGTAATTCTGACATAAAAATTGTTTCTAGTTTAGACGTTATAGCAAAAAGAAGTTTTGAATTTAAAATATCTCTGAAACCGATTTAGATAGATAAAATTTGTACAAATACCGATTGTAGGAAATTTAATGGGAAACAACTTGTATTTAAAAGTTTCTTTTATATCTTTATTCGTTTAAAAGATATTGAATATTATATAGATTGTTAGCAGTCCGTATACCAATAGTGACAAGAAAATTTTGTGAAATATATTTAAATAGTTATATTTGTACTATATCTGGATGTAGTTAATTGTTTCTTAATAAAATAACAATAAATGTGAGATCCCTACTTCTCTAACAGCTCGACACCACCAGCGGCCGCACATAGCGTCCGACGGAGATGTCTCACTGCTCACTACGTAGCTGGAGACGTGGGATTGCCGCACCCAGAGTTCTGCCTACGTAGAGTTCGCAAAGAGCGCGTCTTTCACCCAGATGTCCCTCCTCCTGCGTAGCTTGGTCCGCGGCAACAGCTTTTGCAGAAACAAGCCGGGGTTTTAGTTCCAGTGCCACTGCTTATGGCTGCTACTGGCCATGTCTCGCTAGAAACATGGTCACTCCCCTATCCGCCACCTGGGGATGCGACCGGTAGTTAGCCAAAACCCCGGGAACTAAACCTAACTTAACTAAACATAACCTAATCTACGTAGCTGGAGACGTGTGATTGCCACACCCAGAGTTTTGCCTAGGAAGAGTTCGCAAAGAGGGCGTCCTCCACCCCGGTGTCCCTTCTCCTGCGTAGCTCGGGAACGTGAGATCGCTACTTCTCAAACAGCTCGACACCACCAGCGGCCGCACATAGCGTCGTACAGGAGTATTAAATTTTTATCATATCTCTTCATTTCTAAAATAACGAAGACAGTTTTTAATAATTGATTATTATCGTTGCATCAACCAGCTTACCTTACAATCAGTAAGAAAGTCAATAAAATATCATCTAATACCCAGAAAGCGGGTAATGGTAAACGATATGAGAACTGACCACTTACTACATTCTTCTACGTGGATATTTACAAAACGAACTGTTTCATTACTATCGTTACGAAATAATTACAATTAATAATGAGTTGTCATAGTGATACTCATTGTTATTACTAATATATGTGCTGGTTGGTCAATAACTTCTAAACCAAGTAAACTAGAAAAAAAATTGTTTAAATAAGAGTTATAGGGTATACATGTGGCCACAAAATGTTTACGGTTTAGAAGTTATAACAAAATGAAATATTGAATTAAAAATATCTACAAAACTAAAAAGGATATTAAAGTGCGTTTTAGTCGAGTGTATTTAACGTCCTTCAATTAATATACAATAAATTTTTGAAAATAAAAAAAAAATAAATAAGTGTAATTTTTCAATTGTAAATAACTTCTGAAACAAGCAAGTTAGAAAAAAATTATTGAAATATAAATTGTAGAGAATCTTTAGGCGCATCGACTGGTGGTAATTCTGACATAAAAATTGTTTCTAGTTTAGACGTTATAGCAAAAAGAAGTTTTGAATTTAAAATATCTCTGAAACCGATTTAGATAGATAAAATTTGTACAAATACCGATTGTAGGAAATTTAATGGGAAACAACTTGTATTTAAAAGTTTCTTTTATATCTTTATTCGTTTAAAAGATATTGAATATTATATAGATTGTTAGCAGTCCGTATACTAATAGTGACAAGAAAATTTTGTGAAATATATTTAAATAGTTATATTTGTACTATATCTGGATGTAGTTAATTGTTTCTTAATAAAATAACAATAAATGTGAGATCCCTACTTCTCTAACAGCTCGACACCACCAGCGGCCACACATAGCGTCCGACGGAGATGTCTCACTGCTCACTACGTAGCTGGAGACGTGGGATTGCCGCACCCAGAGTTCTGCCTACGTAGAGTTCGCAAAGAGCGCGTCTTCCACCCAGGTGTCCCTCCTCCTGCGTAGCTTGGTCCGCGGCAACAGCTTTTGCAGAAACAAGCCGGGGTTTTAGTTCCAGTGCCACTGCTTATGGCTGCTACTGGCCATGTCTCGCTAGAAACATGGTCACTCCCCTATCCGCCACCTGGGGATGCGACCGGTAGTTAGCCAAAACCCCGGGAACTAAACCTAACTTAACTAAACATAACCTAATCTACGTAGCTGGAGACGTGTGATTGCCACACCCAGAGTTTTGCCTAGGAAGAGTTCGCAAAGAGGGCGTCCTCCACCCAGGTGTCCCTTCTCCTGCGTAGCTCGGGAACGTGAGATCGCTACTTCTCAAACAGCTCGACACCACCAGCGGCCGCACATAGCGTCGTACAGGAGTATTAAATTTTTATCATATCTCTTCATTTCTAAAATAACGAAGACAGTTTTTAATAATTGATTATTATCGTTGCATCAACCAGCTTACCTTACAATCAGTAAGAAAGTCAATAAAATATCATCTAATACCCAGAAAGCGGGTAATGGTAAACGATATGAGAACTGACCACTTACTACATTCTTCTACGTGGATATTTACAAAACGAACTGTTTCATTACTATCGTTACGAAATAATTACAATTAATAATGAGTTGTCATAGTGATACTCATTGTTATTACTAATATATGTGCTGGTTGGTCAATAACTTCTAAACCAAGTAAACTAGAAAAAAAATTGTTTAAATAAGAGTTATAGGGTATACATGTGGCCACAAAATGTTTACGGTTTAGAAGTTATAACAAAATGAAATATTGAATTAAAAATATCTACAAAACTAAAAAGGATATTAAAGTGCGTTTTAGTCGAGTGTATTTAACGTCCTTCAATTAATATACAATAAATTTTTGAAAATAAAAAAAAAATAAATAAGTGTAATTTTTCAATTGTAAATAACTTCTGAAACAAGCAAGTTAGAAAAAAATTATTGAAATATAAATTGTAGAGAATCTTTAGGCGCATCGACTGGTGGTAATTCTGACATAAAAATTGTTTCTAGTTTAGACGTTATAGCAAAAAGAAGTTTTGAATTTAAAATATCTCTGAAACCGATTTAGATAGATAAAATTTGTACAAATACCGATTGTAGGAAATTTAATGGGAAACAACTTGTATTTAAAAGTTTCTTTTATATCTTTATTCGTTTAAAAGATATTGAATATTATATAGATTGTTAGCAGTCCGTATACCAATAGTGACAAGAAAATTTTGTGAAATATATTTAAATAGTTATATTTGTACTATATCTGGATGTAGTTAATTGTTTCTTAATAAAATAACAATAAATGTGAGATCCCTACTTCTCTAACAGCTCGACACCACCAGCGGCCACACATAGCGTCCGACGGAGATGTCTCACTGCTCACTACGTAGCTGGAGACGTGGGATTGCCGCACCCAGAGTTCTGCCTACGTAGAGTTCGCAAAGAGCGCGTCTTCCACCCAGATGTCCCTCCTCCTGCGTAGCTTGGTCCGCGGCAACAGCTTTTGCAGAAACAAGCCGGGGTTTTAGTTCCAGTGCCACTGCTTATGGCTGCTACTGGCCATGTCTCGCTAGAAACATGGTCACTCCCCTATCCGCCACCTGGGGATGCGACCGGTAGTTAGCCAAAACCCCGGGAACTAAACCTAACTTAACTAAACATAACCTAATCTACGTAGCTGGAGACGTGTGATTGCCACACCCAGAGTTTTGCCTAGGAAGAGTTCGCAAAGAGGGCGTCCTCCACCCAGGTGTCCCTTCTCCTGCGTAGCTCGGGAACGTGAGATCGCTACTTCTCAAACAGCTCGACACCACCAGCGGCCGCACATAGCGTCGTACAGGAGTATTAAATTTTTATCATATCTCTTCATTTCTAAAATAACGAAGACAGTTTTTAATAATTGATTATTATCGTTGCATCAACCAGCTTACCTTACAATCAGTAAGAAAGTCAATAAAATATCATCTAATACCCAGAAAGCGGGTAATGGTAAACGATATGAGAACTGACCACTTACTACATTCTTCTACGTGGATATTTACAAAACGAACTGTTTCATTACTATCGTTACGAAATAATTACAATTAATAATGAGTTGTCATAGTGATACTCATTGTTATTACTAATATATGTGCTGGTTGGTCAATAACTTCTAAACCAAGTAAACTAGAAAAAAAATTGTTTAAATAAGAGTTATAGGGTATACATGTGGCCACAAAATGTTTACGGTTTAGAAGTTATAACAAAATGAAATATTGAATTAAAAATATCTACAAAACTAAAAAGGATATTAAAGTGCGTTTTAGTCGAGTGTATTTAACGTCCTTCAATTAATATACAATAAATTTTTGAAAATAAAAAAAAAATAAATAAGTGTAATTTTTCAATTGTAAATAACTTCTGAAACAAGCAAGTTAGAAAAAAATTATTGAAATATAAATTGTAGAGAATCTTTAGGCGCATCGACTGGTGGTAATTCTGACATAAAAATTGTTTCTAGTTTAGACGTTATAGCAAAAAGAAGTTTTGAATTTAAAATATCTCTGAAACCGATTTAGATAGATAAAATTTGTACAAATACCGATTGTAGGAAATTTAATGGGAAACAACTTGTATTTAAAAGTTTCTTTTATATCTTTATTCGTTTAAAAGATATTGAATATTATATAGATTGTTAGCAGTCCGTATACCAATAGTGACAAGAAAATTTTGTGAAATATATTTAAATAGTTATATTTGTACTATATCTGGATGTAGTTAATTGTTTCTTAATAAAATAACAATAAATGTGAGATCCCTACTTCTCTAACAGCTCGACACCACCAGCGGCCACACATAGCGTCCGACGGAGATGTCTCACTGCTCACTACGTAGCTGGAGACGTGGGATTGCCGCACCCAGAGTTCTGCCTACGTAGAGTTCGCAAAGAGCGCGTCTTCCACCCAGATGTCCCTCCTCCTGCGTAGCTTGGTCCGCGGCAACAGCTTTTGCAGAAACAAGCCGGGGTTTTAGTTCCAGTGCCACTGCTTATGGCTGCTACTGGCCATGTCTCGCTAGAAACATGGTCACTCCCCTATCCGCCACCTGGGGATGCGACCGGTAGTTAGCCAAAACCCCGGGAACTAAACCTAACTTAACTAAACATAACCTAATCTACGTAGCTGGAGACGTGTGATTGCCACACCCAGAGTTTTGCCTAGGAAGAGTTCGCAAAGAGGGCGTCCTCCACCCAGGTGTCCCTTCTCCTGCGTAGCTCGGGAACGTGAGATCGCTACTTCTCAAACAGCTCGACACCACCAGCGGCCGCACATAGCGTCGTACAGGAGTATTAAATTTTTATCATATCTCTTCATTTCTAAAATAACGAAGACAGTTTTTAATAATTGATTATTATCGTTGCATCAACCAGCTTACCTTACAATCAGTAAGAAAGTCAATAAAATATCATCTAATACCCAGAAAGCGGGTAATGGTAAACGATATGAGAACTGACCACTTACTACATTCTTCTACGTGGATATTTACAAAACGAACTGTTTCATTACTATCGTTACGAAATAATTACAATTAATAATGAGTTGTCATAGTGATACTCATTGTTATTACTAATATATGTGCTGGTTGGTCAATAACTTCTAAACCAAGTAAACTAGAAAAAAAATTGTTTAAATAAGAGTTATAGGGTATACATGTGGCCACAAAATGTTTACGGTTTAGAAGTTATAACAAAATGAAATATTGAATTAAAAATATCTACAAAACTAAAAAGGATATTAAAGTGCGTTTTAGTCGAGTGTATTTAACGTCCTTCAATTAATATACAATAAATTTTTGAAAATAAAAAAAAAATAAATAAGTGTAATTTTTCAATTGTAAATAACTTCTGAAACAAGCAAGTTAGAAAAAAATTATTGAAATATAAATTGTAGAGAATCTTTAGGCGCATCGACTGGTGGTAATTCTGACATAAAAATTGTTTCTAGTTTAGACGTTATAGCAAAAAGAAGTTTTGAATTTAAAATATCTCTGAAACCGATTTAGATAGATAAAATTTGTACAAATACCGATTGTAGGAAATTTAATGGGAAACAACTTGTATTTAAAAGTTTCTTTTATATCTTTATTCGTTTAAAAGATATTGAATATTATATAGATTGTTAGCAGTCCGTATACCAATAGTGACAAGAAAATTTTGTGAAATATATTTAAATAGTTATATTTGTACTATATCTGGATGTAGTTAATTGTTTCTTAATAAAATAACAATAAATGTGAGATCCCTACTTCTCTAACAGCTCGACACCACCAGCGGCCACACATAGCGTCCGACGGAGATGTCTCACTGCTCACTACGTAGCTGGAGACGTGGGATTGCCGCACCCAGAGTTCTGCCTACGTAGAGTTCGCAAAGAGCGCGTCTTCCACCCAGATGTCCCTCCTCCTGCGTAGCTTGGTCCGCGGCAACAGCTTTTGCAGAAACAAGCCGGGGTTTTAGTTCCAGTGCCACTGCTTATGGCTGCTACTGGCCATGTCTCGCTAGAAACATGGTCACTCCCCTATCCGCCACCTGGGGATGCGACCGGTAGTTAGCCAAAACCCCGGGAACTAAACCTAACTTAACTAAACATAACCTAATCTACGTAGCTGGAGACGTGTGATTGCCACACCCAGAGTTTTGCCTAGGAAGAGTTCGCAAAGAGGGCGTCCTCCACCCAGGTGTCCCTTCTCCTGCGTAGCTCGGGAACGTGAGATCGCTACTTCTCAAACAGCTCGACACCACCAGCGGCCGCACATAGCGTCGTACAGGAGTATTAAATTTTTATCATATCTCTTCATTTCTAAAATAACGAAGACAGTTTTTAATAATTGATTATTATCGTTGCATCAACCAGCTTACCTTACAATCAGTAAGAAAGTCAATAAAATATCATCTAATACCCAGAAAGCGGGTAATGGTAAACGATATGAGAACTGACCACTTACTACATTCTTCTACGTGGATATTTACAAAACGAACTGTTTCATTACTATCGTTACGAAATAATTACAATTAATAATGAGTTGTCATAGTGATACTCATTGTTATTACTAATATATGTGCTGGTTGGTCAATAACTTCTAAACCAAGTAAACTAGAAAAAAAATTGTTTAAATAAGAGTTATAGGGTATACATGTGGCCACAAAATGTTTACGGTTTAGAAGTTATAACAAAATGAAATATTGAATTAAAAATATCTACAAAACTAAAAAGGATATTAAAGTGCGTTTTAGTCGAGTGTATTTAACGTCCTTCAATTAATATACAATAAATTTTTGAAAATAAAAAAAAAATAAATAAGTGTAATTTTTCAATTGTAAATAACTTCTGAAACAAGCAAGTTAGAAAAAAATTATTGAAATATAAATTGTAGAGAATCTTTAGGCGCATCGACTGGTGGTAATTCTGACATAAAAATTGTTTCTAGTTTAGACGTTATAGCAAAAAGAAGTTTTGAATTTAAAATATCTCTGAAACCGATTTAGATAGATAAAATTTGTACAAATACCGATTGTAGGAAATTTAATGGGAAACAACTTGTATTTAAAAGTTTCTTTTATATCTTTATTCGTTTAAAAGATATTGAATATTATATAGATTGTTAGCAGTCCGTATACCAATAGTGACAAGAAAATTTTGTGAAATATATTTAAATAGTTATATTTGTACTATATCTGGATGTAGTTAATTGTTTCTTAATAAAATAACAATAAATGTGAGATCCCTACTTCTCTAACAGCTCGACACCACCAGCGGCCACACATAGCGTCCGACGGAGATGTCTCACTGCTCACTACGTAGCTGGAGACGTGGGATTGCCGCACCCAGAGTTCTGCCTACGTAGAGTTCGCAAAGAGCGCGTCTTCCACCCAGATGTCCCTCCTCCTGCGTAGCTTGGTCCGCGGCAACAGCTTTTGCAGAAACAAGCCGGGGTTTTAGTTCCAGTGCCACTGCTTATGGCTGCTACTGGCCATGTCTCGCTAGAAACATGGTCACTCCCCTATCCGCCACCTGGGGATGCGACCGGTAGTTAGCCAAAACCCCGGGAACTAAACCTAACTTAACTAAACATAACCTAATCTACGTAGCTGGAGACGTGTGATTGCCACACCCAGAGTTTTGCCTAGGAAGAGTTCGCAAAGAGGGCGTCCTCCACCCAGGTGTCCCTTCTCCTGCGTAGCTCGGGAACGTGAGATCGCTACTTCTCAAACAGCTCGACACCACCAGCGGCCGCACATAGCGTCGTACAGGAGTATTAAATTTTTATCATATCTCTTCATTTCTAAAATAACGAAGACAGTTTTTAATAATTGATTATTATCGTTGCATCAACCAGCTTACCTTACAATCAGTAAGAAAGTCAATAAAATATCATCTAATACCCAGAAAGCGGGTAATGGTAAACGATATGAGAACTGACCACTTACTACATTCTTCTACGTGGATATTTACAAAACGAACTGTTTCATTACTATCGTTACGAAATAATTACAATTAATAATGAGTTGTCATAGTGATACTCATTGTTATTACTAATATATGTGCTGGTTGGTCAATAACTTCTAAACCAAGTAAACTAGAAAAAAAATTGTTTAAATAAGAGTTATAGGGTATACATGTGGCCACAAAATGTTTACGGTTTAGAAGTTATAACAAAATGAAATATTGAATTAAAAATATCTACAAAACTAAAAAGGATATTAAAGTGCGTTTTAGTCGAGTGTATTTAACGTCCTTCAATTAATATACAATAAATTTTTGAAAATAAAAAAAAAATAAATAAGTGTAATTTTTCAATTGTAAATAACTTCTGAAACAAGCAAGTTAGAAAAAAATTATTGAAATATAAATTGTAGAGAATCTTTAGGCGCATCGACTGGTGGTAATTCTGACATAAAAATTGTTTCTAGTTTAGACGTTATAGCAAAAAGAAGTTTTGAATTTAAAATATCTCTGAAACCGATTTAGATAGATAAAATTTGTACAAATACCGATTGTAGGAAATTTAATGGGAAACAACTTGTATTTAAAAGTTTCTTTTATATCTTTATTCGTTTAAAAGATATTGAATATTATATAGATTGTTAGCAGTCCGTATACCAATAGTGACAAGAAAATTTTGTGAAATATATTTAAATAGTTATATTTGTACTATATCTGGATGTAGTTAATTGTTTCTTAATAAAATAACAATAAATGTGAGATCCCTACTTCTCTAACAGCTCGACACCACCAGCGGCCACACATAGCGTCCGACGGAGATGTCTCACTGCTCACTACGTAGCTGGAGACGTGGGATTGCCGCACCCAGAGTTCTGCCTACGTAGAGTTCGCAAAGAGCGCGTCTTCCACCCAGATGTCCCTCCTCCTGCGTAGCTTGGTCCGCGGCAACAGCTTTTGCAGAAACAAGCCGGGGTTTTAGTTCCAGTGCCACTGCTTATGGCTGCTACTGGCCATGTCTCGCTAGAAACATGGTCACTCCCCTATCCGCCACCTGGGGATGCGACCGGTAGTTAGCCAAAACCCCGGGAACTAAACCTAACTTAACTAAACATAACCTAATCTACGTAGCTGGAGACGTGTGATTGCCACACCCAGAGTTTTGCCTAGGAAGAGTTCGCAAAGAGGGCGTCCTCCACCCAGGTGTCCCTTCTCCTGCGTAGCTCGGGAACGTGAGATCGCTACTTCTCAAACAGCTCGACACCACCAGCGGCCGCACATAGCGTCGTACAGGAGTATTAAATTTTTATCATATCTCTTCATTTCTAAAATAACGAAGACAGTTTTTAATAATTGATTATTATCGTTGCATCAACCAGCTTACCTTACAATCAGTAAGAAAGTCAATAAAATATCATCTAATACCCAGAAAGCGGGTAATGGTAAACGATATGAGAACTGACCACTTACTACATTCTTCTACGTGGATATTTACAAAACGAACTGTTTCATTACTATCGTTACGAAATAATTACAATTAATAATGAGTTGTCATAGTGATACTCATTGTTATTACTAATATATGTGCTGGTTGGTCAATAACTTCTAAACCAAGTAAACTAGAAAAAAAATTGTTTAAATAAGAGTTATAGGGTATACATGTGGCCACAAAATGTTTACGGTTTAGAAGTTATAACAAAATGAAATATTGAATTAAAAATATCTACAAAACTAAAAAGGATATTAAAGTGCGTTTTAGTCGAGTGTATTTAACGTCCTTCAATTAATATACAATAAATTTTTGAAAATAAAAAAAAAATAAATAAGTGTAATTTTTCAATTGTAAATAACTTCTGAAACAAGCAAGTTAGAAAAAAATTATTGAAATATAAATTGTAGAGAATCTTTAGGCGCATCGACTGGTGGTAATTCTGACATAAAAATTGTTTCTAGTTTAGACGTTATAGCAAAAAGAAGTTTTGAATTTAAAATATCTCTGAAACCGATTTAGATAGATAAAATTTGTACAAATACCGATTGTAGGAAATTTAATGGGAAACAACTTGTATTTAAAAGTTTCTTTTATATCTTTATTCGTTTAAAAGATATTGAATATTATATAGATTGTTAGCAGTCCGTATACCAATAGTGACAAGAAAATTTTGTGAAATATATTTAAATAGTTATATTTGTACTATATCTGGATGTAGTTAATTGTTTCTTAATAAAATAACAATAAATGTGAGATCCCTACTTCTCTAACAGCTCGACACCACCAGCGGCCACACATAGCGTCCGACGGAGATGTCTCACTGCTCACTACGTAGCTGGAGACGTGGGATTGCCGCACCCAGAGTTCTGCCTACGTAGAGTTCGCAAAGAGCGCGTCTTCCACCCAGATGTCCCTCCTCCTGCGTAGCTTGGTCCGCGGCAACAGCTTTTGCAGAAACAAGCCGGGGTTTTAGTTCCAGTGCCACTGCTTATGGCTGCTACTGGCCATGTCTCGCTAGAAACATGGTCACTCCCCTATCCGCCACCTGGGGATGCGACCGGTAGTTAGCCAAAACCCCGGGAACTAAACCTAACTTAACTAAACATAACCTAATCTACGTAGCTGGAGACGTGTGATTGCCACACCCAGAGATTTGCCTAGGAAGAGTTCGCAAAGAGGGCGTCCTCCACCCAGGTGTCCCTTCTCCTGCGTAGCTCGGGAACGTGAGATCGCTACTTCTCAAACAGCTCGACACCACCAGCGGCCGCACATAGCGTCGTACAGGAGTATTAAATTTTTATCATATCTCTTCATTTCTAAAATAACGAAGACAGTTTTTAATAATTGATTATTATCGTTGCATCAACCAGCTTACCTTACAATCAGTAAGAAAGTCAATAAAATATCATCTAATACCCAGAAAGCGGGTAATGGTAAACGATATGAGAACTGGCCACTTACTACATTCTTCTACGTGGATATTTACAAAACGAACTGTTTCATTACTATCGTTACGAAATAATTACAATTAATAATGAGTTGTCATAGTGATACTCATTGTTATTACTAATATATGTGCTGGTTGGTCAATAACTTCTAAACCAAGTAAACTAGAAAAAAAATTGTTTAAATAAGAGTTATAGGGTATACATGTGGCCACAAAATGTTTACGGTTTAGAAGTTATAACAAAATGAAATATTGAATTAAAAATATCTACAAAACTAAAAAGGATATTAAAGTGCGTTTTAGACGAGTGTATTTAACGTCCTTCAATTAATATACAATAAATTTTTGAAAATAAAAAAAAAATAAATAAGTGTAATTTTTCAATTGTAAATAACTTCTGAACCAAGCAAGTTAGAAAAAAATTATTGAAATATAAATTGTAGAGAATCTTTAGGCGCATCGACTGGTGGTAATTCTGACATAAAAATTGTTTCTAGTTTAGACGTTATAGCAAAAAGAAGTTTTGAATTTAAAATATCTCTGAAACCGATTTAGATAGATAAAATTTGTACAAATACCGATTGTAGGAAATTTAATGGGAAACAACTTGTATTTAAAAGTTTCTTTTATATCTTTATTCGTTTAAAAGATATTGAATATTATATAGATTGTTAGCAGTCCGTATACCAATAGTGACAAGAAAATTTTGTGAAATATATTTAAATAGTTATATTTGTACTATATCTGGATGTAGTTAATTGTTTCTTAATAAAATAACAATAAATGTGAGATCCCTACTTCTCTAACAGCTCGACACCACCAGCGGCCACACATAGCGTCCGACGGAGATGTCTCACTGCTCACTACGTAGCTGGAGACGTGGGATTGCCGCACCCAGAGTTCTGCCTACGTAGAGTTCGCAAAGAGCGCGTCTTCCACCCAGATGTCCCTCCTCCTGCGTAGCTTGGTCCGCGGCAACAGCTTTTGCAGAAACAAGCCGGGGTTTTAGTTCCAGTGCCACTGCTTATGGCTGCTACTGGCCATGTCTCGCTAGAAACATGGTCACTCCCCTATCCGCCACCTGGGGATGCGACCGGTAGTTAGCCAAAACCCCGGGAACTAAACCTAACTTAACTAAACATAACCTAATCTACGTAGCTGGAGACGTGTGATTGCCACACCCAGAGTTTTGCCTAGGAAGAGTTCGCAAAGAGGGCGTCCTCCACCCAGGTGTCCCTTCTCCTGCGTAGCTCGGGAACGTGAGATCGCTACTTCTCAAACAGCTCGACACCACCAGCGGCCGCACATAGCGTCGTACAGGAGTATTAAATTTTTATCATATCTCTTCATTTCTAAAATAACGAAGACAGTTTTTAATAATTGATTATTATCGTTGCATCAACCAGCTTACCTTACAATCAGTAAGAAAGTCAATAAAATATCATCTAATACCCAGAAAGCGGGTAATGGTAAACGATATGAGAACTGACCACTTACTACATTCTTCTACGTGGATATTTACAAAACGAACTGTTTCATTACTATCGTTACGAAATAATTACAATTAATAATGAGTTGTCATAGTGATACTCATTGTTATTACTAATATATGTGCTGGTTGGTCAATAACTTCTAAACCAAGTAAACTAGAAAAAAAATTGTTTAAATAAGAGTTATAGGGTATACATGTGGCCACAAAATGTTTACGGTTTAGCAGTTATAACAAAATGAAATATTGAATTAAAAATATCTACAAAACTAAAAAGGATATTAAAGTGCGTTTTAGACGAGTGTATTTAACGTCCTTCAATTAATATACAATAAATTTTTGAAAATAAAAAAAAAATAAATAAGTGTAATTTTTCAATTGTAAATAACTTCTGAACCAAGCAAGTTAGAAAAAAATTATTGAAATATAAATTGTAGAGAATCTTTAGGCGCATCGACTGGTGGTAATTCTGACATAAAAATTGTTTCTAGTTTAGACGTTATAGCAAAAAGAAGTTTTGAATTTAAAATATCTCTGAAACCGATTTAGATAGATAAAATTTGTACAAATACCGATTGTAGGAAATTTAATGGGAAACAACTTGTATTTAAAAGTTTCTTTTATATCTTTATTCGTTTAAAAGATATTGAATATTATATAGATTGTTAGCAGTCCGTATACCAATAGTGACAAGAAAATTTTGTGAAATATATTTAAATAGTTATATTTGTACTATATCTGGATGTAGTTAATTGTTTCTTAATAAAATAACAATAAATGTGAGATCCCTACTTCTCTAACAGCTCGACACCACCAGCGGCCACACATAGCGTCCGACGGAGATGTCTCACTGCTCACTACGTAGCTGGAGACGTGGGATTGCCGCACCCAGAGTTCTGCCTACGTAGAGTTCGCAAAGAGCGCGTCTTCCACCCAGATGTCCCTCCTCCTGCGTAGCTTGGTCCGCGGCAACAGCTTTTGCAGAAACAAGCCGGGGTTTTAGTTCCAGTGCCACTGCTTATGGCTGCTACTGGCCATGTCTCGCTAGAAACATGGTCACTCCCCTATCCGCCACCTGGGGATGCGACCGGTAGTTAGCCAAAACCCCGGGAACTAAACCTAACTTAACTAAACATAACCTAATCTACGTAGCTGGAGACGTGTGATTGCCACACCCAGAGTTTTGCCTAGGAAGAGTTCGCAAAGAGGGCGTCCTCCACCCAGGTGTCCCTTCTCCTGCGTAGCTCGGGAACGTGAGATCGCTACTTCTCAAACAGCTCGACACCACCAGCGGCCGCACATAGCGTCGTACAGGAGTATTAAATTTTTATCATATCTCTTCATTTCTAAAATAACGAAGACAGTTTTTAATAATTGATTATTATCGTTGCATCAACCAGCTTACCTTACAATCAGTAAGAAAGTCAATAAAATATCATCTAATACCCAGAAAGCGGGTAATGGTAAACGATATGAGAACTGACCACTTACTACATTCTTCTACGTGGATATTTACAAAACGAACTGTTTCATTACTATCGTTACGAAATAATTACAATTAATAATGAGTTGTCATAGTGATACTCATTGTTATTACTAATATATGTGCTGGTTGGTCAATAACTTCTAAACCAAGTAAACTAGAAAAAAAATTGTTTAAATAAGAGTTATAGGGTATACATGTGGCCACAAAATGTTTACGGTTTAGAAGTTATAACAAAATGAAATATTGAATTAAAAATATCTACAAAACTAAAAAGGATATTAAAGTGCGTTTTAGTCGAGTGTATTTAACGTCCTTCAATTAATATACAATAAATTTTTGAAAATAAAAAAAAAATAAATAAGTGTAATTTTTCAATTGTAAATAACTTCTGAACCAAGCAAGTTAGAAAAAAATTATTGAAATATAAATTGTAGAGAATCTTTAGGCGCATCGACTGGTGGTAATTCTGACATAAAAATTGTTTCTAGTTTAGACGTTATAGCAAAAAGAAGTTTTGAATTTAAAATATCTCTGAAACCGATTTAGATAGATAAAATTTGTACAAATACCGATTGTAGGAAATTTAATGGGAAACAACTTGTATTTAAAAGTTTCTTTTATATCTTTATTCGTTTAAAAGATATTGAATATTATATAGATTGTTAGCAGTCCGTATACCAATAGTGACAAGAAAATTTTGTGAAATATATTTAAATAGTTATATTTGTACTATATCTGGATGTAGTTAATTGTTTCTTAATAAAATAACAATAAATGTGAGATCCCTACTTCTCTAACAGCTCGACACCACCAGCGGCCACACATAGCGTCCGACGGAGATGTCTCACTGCTCACTACGTAGCTGGAGACGTGGGATTGCCGCACCCAGAGTTCTGCCTACGTAGAGTTCGCAAAGAGCGCGTCTTCCACCCAGATGTCCCTCCTCCTGCGTAGCTTGGTCCGCGGCAACAGCTTTTGCAGAAACAAGCCGGGGTTTTAGTTCCAGTGCCACTGCTTATGGCTGCTACTGGCCATGTCTCGCTAGAAACATGGTCACTCCCCTATCCGCCACCTGGGGATGCGACCGGTAGTTAGCCAAAACCCCGGGAACTAAACCTAACTTAACTAAACATAACCTAATCTACGTAGCTGGAGACGTGTGATTGCCACACCCAGAGTTTTGCCTAGGAAGAGTTCGCAAAGAGGGCGTCCTCCACCCAGGTGTCCCTTCTCCTGCGTAGCTCGGGAACGTGAGATCGCTACTTCTCAAACAGCTCGACACCACCAGCGGCCGCACATAGCGTCGTACAGGAGTATTAAATTTTTATCATATCTCTTCATTTCTAAAATAACGAAGACAGTTTTTAATAATTGATTATTATCGTTGCATCAACCAGCTTACCTTACAATCAGTAAGAAAGTCAATAAAATATCATCTAATACCCAGAAAGCGGGTAATGGTAAACGATATGAGAACTGACCACTTACTACATTCTTCTACGTGGATATTTACAAAACGAACTGTTTCATTACTATCGTTACGAAATAATTACAATTAATAATGAGTTGTCATAGTGATACTCATTGTTATTACTAATATATGTGCTGGTTGGTCAATAACTTCTAAACCAAGTAAACTAGAAAAAAAATTGTTTAAATAAGAGTTATAGGGTATACATGTGGCCACAAAATGTTTACGGTTTAGAAGTTATAACAAAATGAAATATTGAATTAAAAATATCTACAAAACTAAAAAGGATATTAAAGTGCGTTTTAGTCGAGTGTATTTAACGTCCTTCAATTAATATACAATAAATTTTTGAAAATAAAAAAAAAATAAATAAGTGTAATTTTTCAATTGTAAATAACTTCTGAACCAAGCAAGTTAGAAAAAAATTATTGAAATATAAATTGTAGAGAATCTTTAGGCGCATCGACTGGTGGTAATTCTGACATAAAAATTGTTTCTAGTTTAGACGTTATAGCAAAAAGAAGTTTTGAATTTAAAATATCTCTGAAACCGATTTAGATAGATAAAATTTGTACAAATACCGATTGTAGGAAATTTAATGGGAAACAACTTGTATTTAAAAGTTTCTTTTATATCTTTATTCGTTTAAAAGATATTGAATATTATATAGATTGTTAGCAGTCCGTATACCAATAGTGACAAGAAAATTTTGTGAAATATATTTAAATAGTTATATTTGTACTATATCTGGATGTAGTTAATTGTTTCTTAATAAAATAACAATAAATGTGAGATCCCTACTTCTCTAACAGCTCGACACCACCAGCGGCCACACATAGCGTCCGACGGAGATGTCTCACTGCTCACTACGTAGCTGGAGACGTGGGATTGCCGCACCCAGAGTTCTGCCTACGTAGAGTTCGCAAAGAGCGCGTCTTCCACCCAGATGTCCCTCCTCCTGCGTAGCTTGGTCCGCGGCAACAGCTTTTGCAGAAACAAGCCGGGGTTTTAGTTCCAGTGCCACTGCTTATGGCTGCTACTGGCCATGTCTCGCTAGAAACATGGTCACTCCCCTATCCGCCACCTGGGGATGCGACCGGTAGTTAGCCAAAACCCCGGGAACTAAACCTAACTTAACTAAACATAACCTAATCTACGTAGCTGGAGACGTGTGATTGCCACACCCAGAGTTTTGCCTAGGAAGAGTTCGCAAAGAGGGCGTCCTCCACCCAGGTGTCCCTTCTCCTGCGTAGCTCGGGAACGTGAGATCGCTACTTCTCAAACAGCTCGACACCACCAGCGGCCGCACATAGCGTCGTACAGGAGTATTAAATTTTTATCATATCTCTTCATTTCTAAAATAACGAAGACAGTTTTTAATAATTGATTATTATCGTTGCATCAACCAGCTTACCTTACAATCAGTAAGAAAGTCAATAAAATATCATCTAATACCCAGAAAGCGGGTAATGGTAAACGATATGAGAACTGACCACTTACTACATTCTTCTACGTGGATATTTACAAAACGAACTGTTTCATTACTATCGTTACGAAATAATTACAATTAATAATGAGTTGTCATAGTGATACTCATTGTTATTACTAATATATGTGCTGGTTGGTCAATAACTTCTAAACCAAGTAAACTAGAAAAAAAATTGTTTAAATAAGAGTTATAGGGTATACATGTGGCCACAAAATGTTTACGGTTTAGAAGTTATAACAAAATGAAATATTGAATTAAAAATATCTACAAAACTAAAAAGGATATTAAAGTGCGTTTTAGTCGAGTGTATTTAACGTCCTTCAATTAATATACAATAAATTTTTGAAAATAAACAAAAAATAAATAAGTGTAATTTTTCAATTGTAAATAACTTCTGAAACAAGCAAGTTAGAAAAAAATTATTGAAATATAAATTGTAGAGAATCTTTAGGCGCATCGACTGGTGGTAATTCTGACATAAAAATTGTTTCTAGTTTAGACGTTATAGCAAAAAGAAGTTTTGAATTTAAAATATCTCTGAAACCGATTTAGATAGATAAAATTTGTACAAATACCGATTGTAGGAAATTTAATGGGAAACAACTTGTATTTAAAAGTTTCTTTTATATCTTTATTCGTTTAAAAGATATTGAATATTATATAGATTGTTAGCAGTCCGTATACCAATAGTGACAAGAAAATTTTGTGAAATATATTTAAATAGTTATATTTGTACTATATCTGGATGTAGTTAATTGTTTCTTAATAAAATAACAATAAATGTGAGATCCCTACTTCTCTAACAGCTCGACACCACCAGCGGCCACACATAGCGTCCGACGGAGATGTCTCACTGCTCACTACGTAGCTGGAGACGTGGGATTGCCGCACCCAGAGTTCTGCCTACGTAGAGTTCGCAAAGAGCGCGTCTTCCACCCAGATGTCCCTCCTCCTGCGTAGCTTGGTCCGCGGCAACAGCTTTTGCAGAAACAAGCCGGGGTTTTAGTTCCAGTGCCACTGCTTATGGCTGCTACTGGCCATGTCTCGCTAGAAACATGGTCACTCCCCTATCCGCCACCTGGGGATGCGACCGGTAGTTAGCCAAAACCCCGGGAACTAAACCTAACTTAACTAAACATAACCTAATCTACGTAGCTGGAGACGTGTGATTGCCACACCCAGAGTTTTGCCTAGGAAGAGTTCGCAAAGAGGGCGTCCTCCACCCAGGTGTCCCTTCTCCTGCGTAGCTCGGGAACGTGAGATCGCTACTTCTCAAACAGCTCGACACCACCAGCGGCCGCACATAGCGTCGTACAGGAGTATTAAATTTTTATCATATCTCTTCATTTCTAAAATAACGAAGACAGTTTTTAATAATTGATTATTATCGTTGCATCAACCAGCTTACCTTACAATCAGTAAGAAAGTCAATAAAATATCATCTAATACCCAGAAAGCGGGTAATGGTAAACGATATGAGAACTGACCACTTACTACATTCTTCTACGTGGATATTTACAAAACGAACTGTTTCATTACTATCGTTACGAAATAATTACAATTAATAATGAGTTGTCATAGTGATACTCATTGTTATTACTAATATATGTGCTGGTTGGTCAATAACTTCTAAACCAAGTAAACTAGAAAAAAAATTGTTTAAATAAGAGTTATAGGGTATACATGTGGCCACAAAATGTTTACGGTTTAGAAGTTATAACAAAATGAAATATTGAATTAAAAATATCTACAAAACTAAAAAGGATATTAAAGTGCGTTTTAGTCGAGTGTATTTAACGTCCTTCAATTAATATACAATAAATTTTTGAAAATAAAAAAAAAATAAATAAGTGTAATTTTTCAATTGTAAATAACTCCTGAAACAAGCAAGTTAGAAAAAAATTATTGAAATATAAATTGTAGAGAATCTTTAGGCGCATCGACTGGTGGTAATTCTGACATAAAAATTGTTTCTAGTTTAGACGTTATAGCAAAAAGAAGTTTTGAATTTAAAATATCTCTGAAACCGATTTAGATAGATAAAATTTGTACAAATACCGATTGTAGGAAATTTAATGGGAAACAACTTGTATTTAAAAGTTTCTTTTATATCTTTATTCGTTTAAAAGATATTGAATATTATATAGATTGTTAGCAGTCCGTATACCAATAGTGACAAGAAAATTTTGTGAAATATATTTAAATAGTTATATTTGTACTATATCTGGATGTAGTTAATTGTTTCTTAATAAAATAACAATAAATGTGAGATCCCTACTTCTCTAACAGCTCGACACCACCAGCGGCCACACATAGCGTCCGACGGAGATGTCTCACTGCTCACTACGTAGCTGGAGACGTGGGATTGCCGCACCCAGAGTTCTGCCTACGTAGAGTTCGCAAAGAGCGCGTCTTCCACCCAGATGTCCCTCCTCCTGCGTAGCTTGGTCCGCGGCAACAGCTTTTGCAGAAACAAGCCGGGGTTTTAGTTCCAGTGCCACTGCTTATGGCTGCTACTGGCCATGTCTCGCTAGAAACATGGTCACTCCCCTATCCGCCACCTGGGGATGCGACCGGTAGTTAGCCAAAACCCCGGGAACTAAACCTAACTTAACTAAACATAACCTAATCTACGTAGCTGGAGACGTGTGATTGCCACGCCCAGAGTTTTGCCTAGGAAGAGTTCGCAAAGAGGGCGTCCTCCACCCAGGTGTCCCTCCTCCTGCGTAGCTCGGGAACGTGAGATCGCTACTTCTCAAACAGCTCGACACCACCAGCGGCCGCACATAGCGTCGTACAGGAGTATTAAATTTTTATCATATCTCTTCATTTCTAAAATAACGAAGACAGTTTTTAATAATTGATTATTATCGTTGCATCAACCAGCTTACCTTACAATCAGTAAGAAAGTCAATAAAATATCATCTAATACCCAGAAAGCGGGTAATGGTAAACGATATGAGAACTGACCACTTACTACATTCTTCTACGTGGATATTTACAAAACGAACTGTTTCATTACTATCGTTACGAAATAATTACAATTAATAATGAGTTGTCATAGTGATACTCATTGTTATTACTAATATATGTGCTGGTTGGTCAATAACTTCTAAACCAAGTAAACTAGAAAAAAAATTGTTTAAATAAGAGTTATAGGGTATACATGTGGCCACAAAATGTTTACGGTTTAGAAGTTATAACAAAATGAAATATTGAATTAAAAATATCTACAAAACTAAAAAGGATATTAAAGTGCGTTTTAGTCGAGTGTATTTAACGTCCTTCAATTAATATACAATAAATTTTTGAAAATAAAAAAAAAATAAATAAGTGTAATTTTTCAATTGTAAATAACTTCTGAAACAAGCAAGTTAGAAAAAAATTATTGAAATATAAATTGTAGAGAATCTTTAGGCGCATCGACTGGTGGTAATTCTGACATAAAAATTGTTTCTAGTTTAGACGTTATAGCAAAAAGAAGTTTTGAATTTAAAATATCTCTGAAACCGATTTAGATAGATAAAATTTGTACAAATACCGATTGTAGGAAATTTAATGGGAAACAACTTGTATTTAAAAGTTTCTTTTATATCTTTATTCGTTTAAAAGATATTGAATATTATATAGATTGTTAGCAGTCCGTATACCAATAGTGACAAGAAAATTTTGTGAAATATATTTAAATAGTTATATTTGTACTATATCTGGATGTAGTTAATTGTTTCTTAATAAAATAACAATAAATGTGAGATCCCTACTTCTCTAACAGCTCGACACCACCAGCGGCCACACATAGCGTCCGACGGAGATGTCTCACTGCTCACTACGTAGCTGGAGACGTGGGATTGCCGCACCCAGAGTTCTGCCTACGTAGAGTTCGCAAAGAGCGCGTCTTCCACCCAGATGTCCCTCCTCCTGCGTAGCTTGGTCCGCGGCAACAGCTTTTGCAGAAACAAGCCGGGGTTTTAGTTCCAGTGCCACTGCTTATGGCTGCTACTGGCCATGTCTCGCTAGAAACATGGTCACTCCCCTATCCGCCACCTGGGGATGCGACCGGTAGTTAGCCAAAACCCCGGGAACTAAACCTAACTTAACTAAACATAACCTAATCTACGTAGCTGGAGACGTGTGATTGCCACGCCCAGAGTTTTGCCTAGGAAGAGTTCGCAAAGAGGGCGTCCTCCACCCAGGTGTCCCTTCTCCTGCGTAGCTCGGGAACGTGAGATCGCTACTTCTCAAACAGCTCGACACCACCAGCGGCCGCACATAGCGTCGTACAGGAGTATTAAATTTTTATCATATCTCTTCATTTCTAAAATAACGAAGACAGTTTTTAATAATTGATTATTATCGTTGCATCAACCAGCTTACCTTACAATCAGTAAGAAAGTCAATAAAATATCATCTAATACCCAGAAAGCGGGTAATGGTAAACGATATGAGAACTGACCACTTACTACATTCTTCTACGTGGATATTTACAAAACGAACTGTTTCATTACTATCGTTACGAAATAATTACAATTAATAATGAGTTGACATAGTGATACTCATTGTTATTACTAATATATGTGCTGGTTGGTCAATAACTTCTAAACCAAGTAAACTAGAAAAAAAATTGTTTAAATAAGAGTTATAGGGTATACATGTGGCCACAAAATGTTTACGGTTTAGAAGTTATAACAAAATGAAATATTGAATTAAAAATATCTACAAAACTAAAAAGGATATTAAAGTGCGTTTTAGTCGAGTGTATTTAACGTCCTTCAATTAATATACAATAAATTTTTGAAAATAAAAAAAAAATAAATAAGTGTAATTTTTCAATTGTAAATAACTTCTGAAACAAGCAAGTTAGAAAAAAATTATTGAAATATAAATTGTAGAGAATCTTTAGGCGCATCGACTGGTGGTAATTCTGACATAAAAATTGTTTCTAGTTTAGACGTTATAGCAAAAAGAAGTTTTGAATTTAAAATATCTCTGAAACCGATTTAGATAGATAAAATTTGTACAAATACCGATTGTAGGAAATTTAATGGGAAACAACTTGTATTTAAAAGTTTCTTTTATATCTTTATTCGTTTAAAAGATATTGAATATTATATAGATTGTTAGCAGTCCGTATACCAATAGTGACAAGAAAATTTTGTGAAATATATTTAAATAGTTATATTTGTACTATATCTGGATGTAGTTAATTGTTTCTTAATAAAATAACAATAAATGTGAGATCCCTACTTCTCTAACAGCTCGACACCACCAGCGGCCACACATAGCGTCCGACGGAGATGTCTCACTGCTCACTACGTAGCTGGAGACGTGGGATTGCCGCACCCAGAGTTCTGCCTACGTAGAGTTCGCAAAGAGCGCGTCTTCCACCCAGATGTCCCTCCTCCTGCGTAGCTTGGTCCGCGGCAACAGCTTTTGCAGAAACAAGCCGGGGTTTTAGTTCCAGTGCCACTGCTTATGGCTGCTACTGGCCATGTCTCGCTAGAAACATGGTCACTCCCCTATCCGCCACCTGGGGATGCGACCGGTAGTTAGCCAAAACCCCGGGAACTAAACCTAACTTAACTAAACATAACCTAATCTACGTAGCTGGAGACGTGTGATTGCCACACCCAGAGTTTTGCCTAGGAAGAGTTCGCAAAGAGGGCGTCCTCCACCCAGGTGTCCCTTCTCCTGCGTAGCTCGGGAACGTGAGATCGCTACTTCTCAAACAGCTCGACACCACCAGCGGCCGCACATAGCGTCGTACAGGAGTATTAAATTTTTATCATATCTCTTCATTTCTAAAATAACGAAGACAGTTTTTAATAATTGATTATTATCGTTGCATCAACCAGCTTACCTTACAATCAGTAAGAAAGTCAATAAAATATCATCTAATACCCAGAAAGCGGGTAATGGTAAACGATATGAGAACTGACCACTTACTACATTCTTCTACGTGGATATTTACAAAACGAACTGTTTCATTACTATCGTTACGAAATAATTACAATTAATAATGAGTTGTCATAGTGATACTCATTGTTATTACTAATATATGTGCTGGTTGGTCAATAACTTCTAAACCAAGTAAACTAGAAAAAAAATTGTTTAAATAAGAGTTATAGGGTATACATGTGGCCACAAAATGTTTACGGTTTAGAAGTTATAACAAAATGAAATATTGAATTAAAAATATCTACAAAACTAAAAAGGATATTAAAGTGCGTTTTAGTCGAGTGTATTTAACGTCCTTCAATTAATATACAATAAATTTTTGAAAATAAAAAAAAAATAAATAAGTGTAATTTTTCAATTGTAAATAACTTCTGAAACAAGCAAGTTAGAAAAAAATTATTGAAATATAAATTGTAGAGAATCTTTAGGCGCATCGACTGGTGGTAATTCTGACATAAAAATTGTTTCTAGTTTAGACGTTATAGCAAAAAGAAGTTTTGAATTTAAAATATCTCTGAAACCGATTTAGATAGATAAAATTTGTACAAATACCGATTGTAGGAAATTTAATGGGAAACAACTTGTATTTAAAAGTTTCTTTTATATCTTTATTCGTTTAAAAGATATTGAATATTATATAGATTGTTAGCAGTCCGTATACCAATAGTGACAAGAAAATTTTGTGAAATATATTTAAATAGTTATATTTGTACTATATCTGGATGTAGTTAATTGTTTCTTAATAAAATAACAATAAATGTGAGATCCCTACTTCTCTAACAGCTCGACACCACCAGCGGCCACACATAGCGTCCGACGGAGATGTCTCACTGCTCACTACGTAGCTGGAGACGTGGGATTGCCGCACCCAGAGTTCTGCCTACGTAGAGTTCGCAAAGAGCGCGTCTTCCACCCAGATGTCCCTCCTCCTGCGTAGCTTGGTCCGCGGCAACAGCTTTTGCAGAAACAAGCCGGGGTTTTAGTTCCAGTGCCACTGCTTATGGCTGCTACTGGCCATGTCTCGCTAGAAACATGGTCACTCCCCTATCCGCCACCTGGGGATGCGACCGGTAGTTAGCCAAAACCCCGGGAACTAAACCTAACTTAACTAAACATAACCTAATCTACGTAGCTGGAGACGTGTGATTGCCACGCCCAGAGTTTTGCCTAGGAAGAGTTCGCAAAGAGGGCGTCCTCCACCCAGGTGTCCCTTCTCCTGCGTAGCTCGGGAACGTGAGATCGCTACTTCTCAAACAGCTCGACACCACCAGCGGCCGCACATAGCGTCGTACAGGAGTATTAAATTTTTATCATATCTCTTCATTTCTAAAATAACGAAGACAGTTTTTAATAATTGATTATTATCGTTGCATCAACCAGCTTACCTTACAATCAGTAAGAAAGTCAATAAAATATCATCTAATACCCAGAAAGCGGGTAATGGTAAACGATATGAGAACTGACCACTTACTACATTCTTCTACGTGGATATTTACAAAACGAACTGTTTCATTACTATCGTTACGAAATAATTACAATTAATAATGAGTTGTCATAGTGATACTCATTGTTATTACTAATATATGTGCTGGTTGGTCAATAACTTCTAAACCAAGTAAACTAGAAAAAAAATTGTTTAAATAAGAGTTATAGGGTATACATGTGGCCACAAAATGTTTACGGTTTAGAAGTTATAACAAAATGAAATATTGAATTAAAAATATCTACAAAACTAAAAAGGATATTAAAGTGCGTTTTAGTCGAGTGTATTTAACGTCCTTCAATTAATATACAATAAATTTTTGAAAATAAAAAAAAAATAAATAAGTGTAATTTTTCAATTGTAAATAACTTCTGAAACAAGCAAGTTAGAAAAAAATTATTGAAATATAAATTGTAGAGAATCTTTAGGCGCATCGACTGGTGGTAATTCTGACATAAAAATTGTTTCTAGTTTAGACGTTATAGCAAAAAGAAGTTTTGAATTTAAAATATCTCTGAAACCGATTTAGATAGATAAAATTTGTACAAATACCGATTGTAGGAAATTTAATGGGAAACAACTTGTATTTAAAAGTTTCTTTTATATCTTTATTCGTTTAAAAGATATTGAATATTATATAGATTGTTAGCAGTCCGTATACCAATAGTGACAAGAAAATTTTGTGAAATATATTTAAATAGTTATATTTGTACTATATCTGGATGTAGTTAATTGTTTCTTAATAAAATAACAATAAATGTGAGATCCCTACTTCTCTAACAGCTCGACACCACCAGCGGCCACACATAGCGTCCGACGGAGATGTCTCACTGCTCACTACGTAGCTGGAGACGTGGGATTGCCGCACCCAGAGTTCTGCCTACGTAGAGTTCGCAAAGAGCGCGTCTTCCACCCAGATGTCCCTCCTCCTGCGTAGCTTGGTCCGCGGCAACAGCTTTTGCAGAAACAAGCCGGGGTTTTAGTTCCAGTGCCACTGCTTATGGCTGCTACTGGCCATGTCTCGCTAGAAACATGGTCACTCCCCTATCCGCCACCTGGGGATGCGACCGGTAGTTAGCCAAAACCCCGGGAACTAAACCTAACTTAACTAAACATAACCTAATCTACGTAGCTGGAGACGTGTGATTGCCACACCCAGAGTTTTGCCTAGGAAGAGTTCGCAAAGAGGGCGTCCTCCACCCAGGTGTCCCTTCTCCTGCGTAGCTCGGGAACGTGAGATCGCTACTTCTCAAACAGCTCGACACCACCAGCGGCCGCACATAGCGTCGTACAGGAGTATTAAATTTTTATCATATCTCTTCATTTCTAAAATAACGAAGACAGTTTTTAATAATTGATTATTATCGTTGCATCAACCAGCTTACCTTACAATCAGTAAGAAAGTCAATAAAATATCATCTAATACCCAGAAAGCGGGTAATGGTAAACGATATGAGAACTGACCACTTACTACATTCTTCTACGTGGATATTTACAAAACGAACTGTTTCATTACTATCGTTACGAAATAATTACAATTAATAATGAGTTGTCATAGTGATACTCATTGTTATTACTAATATATGTGCTGGTTGGTCAATAACTTCTAAACCAAGTAAACTAGAAAAAAAATTGTTTAAATAAGAGTTATAGGGTATACATGTGGCCACAAAATGTTTACGGTTTAGAAGTTATAACAAAATGAAATATTGAATTAAAAATATCTACAAAACTAAAAAGGATATTAAAGTGCGTTTTAGACGAGTGTATTTAACGTCCTTCAATTAATATACAATAAATTTTTGAAAATAAAAAAAAAATAAATAAGTGTAATTTTTCAATTGTAAATAACTTCTGAACCAAGCAAGTTAGAAAAAAATTATTGAAATATAAATTGTAGAGAATCTTTAGGCGCATCGACTGGTGGTAATTCTGACATAAAAATTGTTTCTAGTTTAGACGTTATAGCAAAAAGAAGTTTTGAATTTAAAATATCTCTGAAACCGATTTAGATAGATAAAATTTGTACAAATACCGATTGTAGGAAATTTAATGGGAAACAACTTGTATTTAAAAGTTTCTTTTATATCTTTATTCGTTTAAAAGATATTGAATATTATATAGATTGTTAGCAGTCCGTATACCAATAGTGACAAGAAAATTTTGTGAAATATATTTAAATAGTTATATTTGTACTATATCTGGATGTAGTTAATTGTTTCTTAATAAAATAACAATAAATGTGAGATCCCTACTTCTCTAACAGCTCGACACCACCAGCGGCCACACATAGCGTCCGACGGAGATGTCTCACTGCTCACTACGTAGCTGGAGACGTGGGATTGCCGCACCCAGAGTTCTGCCTACGTAGAGTTCGCAAAGAGCGCGTCTTCCACCCAGATGTCCCTCCTCCTGCGTAGCTTGGTCCGCGGCAACAGCTTTTGCAGAAACAAGCCGGGGTTTTAGTTCCAGTGCCACTGCTTATGGCTGCTACTGGCCATGTCTCGCTAGAAACATGGTCACTCCCCTATCCGCCACCTGGGGATGCGACCGGTAGTTAGCCAAAACCCCGGGAACTAAACCTAACTTAACTAAACATAACCTAATCTACGTAGCTGGAGACGTGTGATTGCCACACCCAGAGTTTTGCCTAGGAAGAGTTCGCAAAGAGGGCGTCCTCCACCCAGGTGTCCCTTCTCCTGCGTAGCTCGGGAACGTGAGATCGCTACTTCTCAAACAGCTCGACACCACCAGCGGCCGCACATAGCGTCGTACAGGAGTATTAAATTTTTATCATATCTCTTCATTTCTAAAATAACGAAGACAGTTTTTAATAATTGATTATTATCGTTGCATCAACCAGCTTACCTTACAATCAGTAAGAAAGTCAATAAAATATCATCTAATACCCAGAAAGCGGGTAATGGTAAACGATATGAGAACTGACCACTTACTACATTCTTCTACGTGGATATTTACAAAACGAACTGTTTCATTACTATCGTTACGAAATAATTACAATTAATAATGAGTTGTCATAGTGATACTCATTGTTATTACTAATATATGTGCTGGTTGGTCAATAACTTCTAAACCAAGTAAACTAGAAAAAAAATTGTTTAAATAAGAGTTATAGGGTATACATGTGGCCACAAAATGTTTACGGTTTAGAAGTTATAAAAAAATGAAATATTGAATTAAAAATATCTACAAAACTAAAAAGGATAATAAAGTGCGTTTTAGTCGAGTGTATTTAACGTCCTTCAATTAATATACAATAAATTTTTGAAAATAAAAAAAAAATAAATAAGTGTAATTTTTCAATTGTAAATAACTCCTGAAACAAGCAAGTTAGAAAAAAATTATTGAAATATAAATTGTAGAGAATCTTTAGGCGCATCGACTGGTGGTAATTCTGACATAAAAATTGTTTCTAGTTTAGACGTTATAGCAAAAAGAAGTTTTGAATTTAAAATATCTCTGAAACCGATTTAGATAGATAAAATTTGTACAAATACCGATTGTAGGAAATTTAATGGGAAACAACTTGTATTTAAAAGTTTCTTTTATATCTTTATTCGTTTAAAAGATATTGAATATTATATAGATTGTTAGCAGTCCGTATACCAATAGTGACAAGAAAATTTTGTGAAATATATTTAAATAGTTATATTTGTACTATATCTGGATGTAGTTAATTGTTTCTTAATAAAATAACAATAAATGTGAGATCCCTACTTCTCTAACAGCTCGACACCACCAGCGGCCACACATAGCGTCCGACGGAGATGTCTCACTGCTCACTACGTAGCTGGAGACGTGGGATTGCCGCACCCAGAGTTCTGCCTACGTAGAGTTCGCAAAGAGCGCGTCTTCCACCCAGATGTCCCTCCTCCTGCGTAGCTTGGTCCGCGGCAACAGCTTTTGCAGAAACAAGCCGGGGTTTTAGTTCCAGTGCCACTGCTTATGGCTGCTACTGGCCATGTCTCGCTAGAAACATGGTCACTCCCCTATCCGCCACCTGGGGATGCGACCGGTAGTTAGCCAAAACCCCGGGAACTAAACCTAACTTAACTAAACATAACCTAATCTACGTAGCTGGAGACGTGTGATTGCCACACCCAGAGTTTTGCCTAGGAAGAGTTCGCAAAGAGGGCGTCCTCCACCCAGGTGTCCCTTCTCCTGCGTAGCTCGGGAACGTGAGATCGCTACTTCTCAAACAGCTCGACACCACCAGCGGCCGCACATAGCGTCGTACAGGAGTATTAAATTTTTATCATATCTCTTCATTTCTAAAATAACGAAGACAGTTTTTAATAATTGATTATTATCGTTGCATCAACCAGCTTACCTTACAATCAGTAAGAAAGTCAATAAAATATCATCTAATACCCAGAAAGCGGGTAATGGTAAACGATATGAGAACTGACCACTTACTACATTCTTCTACGTGGATATTTACAAAACGAACTGTTTCATTACTATCGTTACGAAATAATTACAATTAATAATGAGTTGTCATAGTGATACTCATTGTTATTACTAATATATGTGCTGGTTGGTCAATAACTTCTAAACCAAGTAAACTAGAAAAAAAATTGTTTAAATAAGAGTTATAGGGTATACATGTGGCCACAAAATGTTTACGGTTTAGAAGTTATAACAAAATGAAATATTGAATTAAAAATATCTACAAAACTAAAAAGGATATTAAAGTGCGTTTTAGTCGAGTGTATTTAACGTCCTTCAATTAATATACAATAAATTTTTGAAAATAAACAAAAAATAAATAAGTGTAATTTTTCAATTGTAAATAACTTCTGAAACAAGCAAGTTAGAAAAAAATTATTGAAATATAAATTGTAGAGAATCTTTAGGCGCATCGACTGGTGGTAATTCTGACATAAAAATTGTTTCTAGTTTAGACGTTATAGCAAAAAGAAGTTTTGAATTTAAAATATCTCTGAAACCGATTTAGATAGATAAAATTTGTACAAATACCGATTGTAGGAAATTTAATGGGAAACAACTTGTATTTAAAAGTTTCTTTTATATCTTTATTCGTTTAAAAGATATTGAATATTATATAGATTGTTAGCAGTCCGTATACCAATAGTGACAAGAAAATTTTGTGAAATATATTTAAATAGTTATATTTGTACTATATCTGGATGTAGTTAATTGTTTCTTAATAAAATAACAATAAATGTGAGATCCCTACTTCTCTAACAGCTCGACACCACCAGCGGCCACACATAGCGTCCGACGGAGATGTCTCACTGCTCACTACGTAGCTGGAGACGTGGGATTGCCGCACCCAGAGTTCTGCCTACGTAGAGTTCGCAAAGAGCGCGTCTTCCACCCAGATGTCCCTCCTCCTGCGTAGCTTGGTCCGCGGCAACAGCTTTTGCAGAAACAAGCCGGGGTTTTAGTTCCAGTGCCACTGCTTATGGCTGCTACTGGCCATGTCTCGCTAGAAACATGGTCACTCCCCTATCCGCCACCTGGGGATGCGACCGGTAGTTAGCCAAAACCCCGGGAACTAAACCTAACTTAACTAAACATAACCTAATCTACGTAGCTGGAGACGTGTGATTGCCACACCCAGAGTTTTGCCTAGGAAGAGTTCGCAAAGAGGGCGTCCTCCACCCAGGTGTCCCTTCTCCTGCGTAGCTCGGGAACGTGAGATCGCTACTTCTCAAACAGCTCGACACCACCAGCGGCCGCACATAGCGTCGTACAGGAGTATTAAATTTTTATCATATCTCTTCATTTCTAAAATAACGAAGACAGTTTTTAATAATTGATTATTATCGTTGCATCAACCAGCTTACCTTACAATCAGTAAGAAAGTCAATAAAATATCATCTAATACCCAGAAAGCGGGTAATGGTAAACGATATGAGAACTGACCACTTACTACATTCTTCTACGTGGATATTTACAAAACGAACTGTTTCATTACTATCGTTACGAAATAATTACAATTAATAATGAGTTGTCATAGTGATACTCATTGTTATTACTAATATATGTGCTGGTTGGTCAATAACTTCTAAACCAAGTAAACTAGAAAAAAAATTGTTTAAATAAGAGTTATAGGGTATACATGTGGCCACAAAATGTTTACGGTTTAGAAGTTATAACAAAATGAAATATTGAATTAAAAATATCTACAAAACTAAAAAGGATATTAAAGTGCGTTTTAGTCGAGTGTATTTAACGTCCTTCAATTAATATACAATAAATTTTTGAAAATAAAAAAAAAATAAATAAGTGTAATTTTTCAATTGTAAATAACTCCTGAAACAAGCAAGTTAGAAAAAAATTATTGAAATATAAATTGTAGAGAATCTTTAGGCGCATCGACTGGTGGTAATTCTGACATAAAAATTGTTTCTAGTTTAGACGTTATAGCAAAAAGAAGTTTTGAATTTAAAATATCTCTGAAACCGATTTAGATAGATAAAATTTGTACAAATACCGATTGTAGGAAATTTAATGGGAAACAACTTGTATTTAAAAGTTTCTTTTATATCTTTATTCGTTTAAAAGATATTGAATATTATATAGATTGTTAGCAGTCCGTATACCAATAGTGACAAGAAAATTTTGTGAAATATATTTAAATAGTTATATTTGTACTATATCTGGATGTAGTTAATTGTTTCTTAATAAAATAACAATAAATGTGAGATCCCTACTTCTCTAACAGCTCGACACCACCAGCGGCCACACATAGCGTCCGACGGAGATGTCTCACTGCTCACTACGTAGCTGGAGACGTGGGATTGCCGCACCCAGAGTTCTGCCTACGTAGAGTTCGCAAAGAGCGCGTCTTCCACCCAGATGTCCCTCCTCCTGCGTAGCTTGGTCCGCGGCAACAGCTTTTGCAGAAACAAGCCGGGGTTTTAGTTCCAGTGCCACTGCTTATGGCTGCTACTGGCCATGTCTCGCTAGAAACATGGTCACTCCCCTATCCGCCACCTGGGGATGCGACCGGTAGTTAGCCAAAACCCCGGGAACTAAACCTAACTTAACTAAACATAACCTAATCTACGTAGCTGGAGACGTGTGATTGCCACGCCCAGAGTTTTGCCTAGGAAGAGTTCGCAAAGAGGGCGTCCTCCACCCAGGTGTCCCTTCTCCTGCGTAGCTCGGGAACGTGAGATCGCTACTTCTCAAACAGCTCGACACCACCAGCGGCCGCACATAGCGTCGTACAGGAGTATTAAATTTTTATCATATCTCTTCATTTCTAAAATAACGAAGACAGTTTTTAATAATTGATTATTATCGTTGCATCAACCAGCTTACCTTACAATCAGTAAGAAAGTCAATAAAATATCATCTAATACCCAGAAAGCGGGTAATGGTAAACGATATGAGAACTGACCACTTACTACATTCTTCTACGTGGATATTTACAAAACGAACTGTTTCATTACTATCGTTACGAAATAATTACAATTAATAATGAGTTGTCATAGTGATACTCATTGTTATTACTAATATATGTGCTGGTTGGTCAATAACTTCTAAACCAAGTAAACTAGAAAAAAAATTGTTTAAATAAGAGTTATAGGGTATACATGTGGCCACAAAATGTTTACGGTTTAGAAGTTATAACAAAATGAAATATTGAATTAAAAATATCTACAAAACTAAAAAGGATATTAAAGTGCGTTTTAGTCGAGTGTATTTAACGTCCTTCAATTAATATACAATAAATTTTTGAAAATAAAAAAAAAATAAATAAGTGTAATTTTTCAATTGTAAATAACTTCTGAAACAAGCAAGTTAGAAAAAAATTATTGAAATATAAATTGTAGAGAATCTTTAGGCGCATCGACTGGTGGTAATTCTGACATAAAAATTGTTTCTAGTTTAGACGTTATAGCAAAAAGAAGTTTTGAATTTAAAATATCTCTGAAACCGATTTAGATAGATAAAATTTGTACAAATACCGATTGTAGGAAATTTAATGGGAAACAACTTGTATTTAAAAGTTTCTTTTATATCTTTATTCGTTTAAAAGATATTGAATATTATATAGATTGTTAGCAGTCCGTATACCAATAGTGACAAGAAAATTTTGTGAAATATATTTAAATAGTTATATTTGTACTATATCTGGATGTAGTTAATTGTTTCTTAATAAAATAACAATAAATGTGAGATCCCTACTTCTCTAACAGCTCGACACCACCAGCGGCCACACATAGCGTCCGACGGAGATGTCTCACTGCTCACTACGTAGCTGGAGACGTGGGATTGCCGCACCCAGAGTTCTGCCTACGTAGAGTTCGCAAAGAGCGCGTCTTCCACCCAGATGTCCCTCCTCCTGCGTAGCTTGGTCCGCGGCAACAGCTTTTGCAGAAACAAGCCGGGGTTTTAGTTCCAGTGCCACTGCTTATGGCTGCTACTGGCCATGTCTCGCTAGAAACATGGTCACTCCCCTATCCGCCACCTGGGGATGCGACCGGTAGTTAGCCAAAACCCCGGGAACTAAACCTAACTTAACTAAACATAACCTAATCTACGTAGCTGGAGACGTGTGATTGCCACGCCCAGAGTTTTGCCTAGGAAGAGTTCGCAAAGAGGGCGTCCTCCACCCAGGTGTCCCTTCTCCTGCGTAGCTCGGGAACGTGAGATCGCTACTTCTCAAACAGCTCGACACCACCAGCGGCCGCACATAGCGTCGTACAGGAGTATTAAATTTTTATCATATCTCTTCATTTCTAAAATAACGAAGACAGTTTTTAATAATTGATTATTATCGTTGCATCAACCAGCTTACCTTACAATCAGTAAGAAAGTCAATAAAATATCATCTAATACCCAGAAAGCGGGTAATGGTAAACGATATGAGAACTGACCACTTACTACATTCTTCTACGTGGATATTTACAAAACGAACTGTTTCATTACTATCGTTACGAAATAATTACAATTAATAATGAGTTGTCATAGTGATACTCATTGTTATTACTAATATATGTGCTGGTTGGTCAATAACTTCTAAACCAAGTAAACTAGAAAAAAAATTGTTTAAATAAGAGTTATAGGGTATACATGTGGCCACAAAATGTTTACGGTTTAGAAGTTATAACAAAATGAAATATTGAATTAAAAATATCTACAAAACTAAAAAGGATATTAAAGTGCGTTTTAGTCGAGTGTATTTAACGTCCTTCAATTAATATACAATAAATTTTTGAAAATAAAAAAAAAATAAATAAGTGTAATTTTTCAATTGTAAATAACTTCTGAAACAAGCAAGTTAGAAAAAAATTATTGAAATATAAATTGTAGAGAATCTTTAGGCGCATCGACTGGTGGTAATTCTGACATAAAAATTGTTTCTAGTTTAGACGTTATAGCAAAAAGAAGTTTTGAATTTAAAATATCTCTGAAACCGATTTAGATAGATAAAATTTGTACAAATACCGATTGTAGGAAATTTAATGGGAAACAACTTGTATTTAAAAGTTTCTTTTATATCTTTATTCGTTTAAAAGATATTGAATATTATATAGATTGTTAGCAGTCCGTATACCAATAGTGACAAGAAAATTTTGTGAAATATATTTAAATAGTTATATTTGTACTATATCTGGATGTAGTTAATTGTTTCTTAATAAAATAACAATAAATGTGAGATCCCTACTTCTCTAACAGCTCGACACCACCAGCGGCCACACATAGCGTCCGACGGAGATGTCTCACTGCTCACTACGTAGCTGGAGACGTGGGATTGCCGCACCCAGAGTTCTGCCTACGTAGAGTTCGCAAAGAGCGCGTCTTCCACCCAGATGTCCCTCCTCCTGCGTAGCTTGGTCCGCGGCAACAGCTTTTGCAGAAACAAGCCGGGGTTTTAGTTCCAGTGCCACTGCTTATGGCTGCTACTGGCCATGTCTCGCTAGAAACATGGTCACTCCCCTATCCGCCACCTGGGGATGCGACCGGTAGTTAGCCAAAACCCCGGGAACTAAACCTAACTTAACTAAACATAACCTAATCTACGTAGCTGGAGACGTGTGATTGCCACACCCAGAGTTTTGCCTAGGAAGAGTTCGCAAAGAGGGCGTCCTCCACCCAGGTGTCCCTTCTCCTGCGTAGCTCGGGAACGTGAGATCGCTACTTCTCAAACAGCTCGACACCACCAGCGGCCGCACATAGCGTCGTACAGGAGTATTAAATTTTTATCATATCTCTTCATTTCTAAAATAACGAAGACAGTTTTTAATAATTGATTATTATCGTTGCATCAACCAGCTTACCTTACAATCAGTAAGAAAGTCAATAAAATATCATCTAATACCCAGAAAGCGGGTAATGGTAAACGATATGAGAACTGACCACTTACTACATTCTTCTACGTGGATATTTACAAAACGAACTGTTTCATTACTATCGTTACGAAATAATTACAATTAATAATGAGTTGTCATAGTGATACTCATTGTTATTACTAATATATGTGCTGGTTGGTCAATAACTTCTAAACCAAGTAAACTAGAAAAAAAATTGTTTAAATAAGAGTTATAGGGTATACATGTGGCCACAAAATGTTTACGGTTTAGAAGTTATAACAAAATGAAATATTGAATTAAAAATATCTACAAAACTAAAAAGGATATTAAAGTGCGTTTTAGTCGAGTGTATTTAACGTCCTTCAATTAATATACAATAAATTTTTGAAAATAAAAAAAAAATAAATAAGTGTAATTTTTCAATTGTAAATAACTTCTGAAACAAGCAAGTTAGAAAAAAATTATTGAAATATAAATTGTAGAGAATCTTTAGGCGCATCGACTGGTGGTAATTCTGACATAAAAATTGTTTCTAGTTTAGACGTTATAGCAAAAAGAAGTTTTGAATTTAAAATATCTCTGAAACCGATTTAGATAGATAAAATTTGTACAAATACCGATTGTAGGAAATTTAATGGGAAACAACTTGTATTTAAAAGTTTCTTTTATATCTTTATTCGTTTAAAAGATATTGAATATTATATAGATTGTTAGCAGTCCGTATACCAATAGTGACAAGAAAATTTTGTGAAATATATTTAAATAGTTATATTTGTACTATATCTGGATGTAGTTAATTGTTTCTTAATAAAATAACAATAAATGTGAGATCCCTACTTCTCTAACAGCTCGACACCACCAGCGGCCACACATAGCGTCCGACGGAGATGTCTCACTGCTCACTACGTAGCTGGAGACGTGGGATTGCCGCACCCAGAGTTCTGCCTACGTAGAGTTCGCAAAGAGCGCGTCTTCCACCCAGATGTCCCTCCTCCTGCGTAGCTTGGTCCGCGGCAACAGCTTTTGCAGAAACAAGCCGGGGTTTTAGTTCCAGTGCCACTGCTTATGGCTGCTACTGGCCATGTCTCGCTAGAAACATGGTCACTCCCCTATCCGCCACCTGGGGATGCGACCGGTAGTTAGCCAAAACCCCGGGAACTAAACCTAACTTAACTAAACATAACCTAATCTACGTAGCTGGAGACGTGTGATTGCCACACCCAGAGTTTTGCCTAGGAAGAGTTCGCAAAGAGGGCGTCCTCCACCCAGGTGTCCCTTCTCCTGCGTAGCTCGGGAACGTGAGATCGCTACTTCTCAAACAGCTCGACACCACCAGCGGCCGCACATAGCGTCGTACAGGAGTATTAAATTTTTATCATATCTCTTCATTTCTAAAATAACGAAGACAGTTTTTAATAATTGATTATTATCGTTGCATCAACCAGCTTACCTTACAATCAGTAAGAAAGTCAATAAAATATCATCTAATACCCAGAAAGCGGGTAATGGTAAACGATATGAGAACTGACCACTTACTACATTCTTCTACGTGGATATTTACAAAACGAACTGTTTCATTACTATCGTTACGAAATAATTACAATTAATAATGAGTTGTCATAGTGATACTCATTGTTATTACTAATATATGTGCTGGTTGGTCAATAACTTCTAAACCAAGTAAACTAGAAAAAAAATTGTTTAAATAAGAGTTATAGGGTATACATGTGGCCACAAAATGTTTACGGTTTAGAAGTTATAACAAAATGAAATATTGAATTAAAAATATCTACAAAACTAAAAAGGATATTAAAGTGCGTTTTAGTCGAGTGTATTTAACGTCCTTCAATTAATATACAATAAATTTTTGAAAATAAAAAAAAAATAAATAAGTGTAATTTTTCAATTGTAAATAACTTCTGAAACAAGCAAGTTAGAAAAAAATTATTGAAATATAAATTGTAGAGAATCTTTAGGCGCATCGACTGGTGGTAATTCTGACATAAAAATTGTTTCTAGTTTAGACGTTATAGCAAAAAGAAGTTTTGAATTTAAAATATCTCTGAAACCGATTTAGATAGATAAAATTTGTACAAATACCGATTGTAGGAAATTTAATGGGAAACAACTTGTATTTAAAAGTTTCTTTTATATCTTTATTCGTTTAAAAGATATTGAATATTATATAGATTGTTAGCAGTCCGTATACCAATAGTGACAAGAAAATTTTGTGAAATATATTTAAATAGTTATATTTGTACTATATCTGGATGTAGTTAATTGTTTCTTAATAAAATAACAATAAATGTGAGATCCCTACTTCTCTAACAGCTCGACACCACCAGCGGCCACACATAGCGTCCGACGGAGATGTCTCACTGCTCACTACGTAGCTGGAGACGTGGGATTGCCGCACCCAGAGTTCTGCCTACGTAGAGTTCGCAAAGAGCGCGTCTTCCACCCAGATGTCCCTCCTCCTGCGTAGCTTGGTCCGCGGCAACAGCTTTTGCAGAAACAAGCCGGGGTTTTAGTTCCAGTGCCACTGCTTATGGCTGCTACTGGCCATGTCTCGCTAGAAACATGGTCACTCCCCTATCCGCCACCTGGGGATGCGACCGGTAGTTAGCCAAAACCCCGGGAACTAAACCTAACTTAACTAAACATAACCTAATCTACGTAGCTGGAGACGTGTGATTGCCACACCCAGAGTTTTGCCTAGGAAGAGTTCGCAAAGAGGGCGTCCTCCACCCAGGTGTCCCTTCTCCTGCGTAGCTCGGGAACGTGAGATCGCTACTTCTCAAACAGCTCGACACCACCAGCGGCCGCACATAGCGTCGTACAGGAGTATTAAATTTTTATCATATCTCTTCATTTCTAAAATAACGAAGACAGTTTTTAATAATTGATTATTATCGTTGCATCAACCAGCTTACCTTACAATCAGTAAGAAAGTCAATAAAATATCATCTAATACCCAGAAAGCGGGTAATGGTAAACGATATGAGAACTGACCACTTACTACATTCTTCTACGTGGATATTTACAAAACGAACTGTTTCATTACTATCGTTACGAAATAATTACAATTAATAATGAGTTGTCATAGTGATACTCATTGTTATTACTAATATATGTGCTGGTTGGTCAATAACTTCTAAACCAAGTAAACTAGAAAAAAAATTGTTTAAATAAGAGTTATAGGGTATACATGTGGCCACAAAATGTTTACGGTTTAGAAGTTATAACAAAATGAAATATTGAATTAAAAATATCTACAAAACTAAAAAGGATATTAAAGTGCGTTTTAGTCGAGTGTATTTAACGTCCTTCAATTAATATACAATAAATTTTTGAAAATAAAAAAAAAATAAATAAGTGTAATTTTTCAATTGTAAATAACTTCTGAACCAAGCAAGTTAGAAAAAAATTATTGAAATATAAATTGTAGAGAATCTTTAGGCGCATCGACTGGTGGTAATTCTGACATAAAAATTGTTTCTAGTTTAGACGTTATAGCAAAAAGAAGTTTTGAATTTAAAATATCTCTGAAACCGATTTAGATAGATAAAATTTGTACAAATACCGATTGTAGGAAATTTAATGGGAAACAACTTGTATTTAAAAGTTTCTTTTATATCTTTATTCGTTTAAAAGATATTGAATATTATATAGATTGTTAGCAGTCCGTATACCAATAGTGACAAGAAAATTTTGTGAAATATATTTAAATAGTTATATTTGTACTATATCTGGATGTAGTTAATTGTTTCTTAATAAAATAACAATAAATGTGAGATCCCTACTTCTCTAACAGCTCGACACCACCAGCGGCCACACATAGCGTCCGACGGAGATGTCTCACTGCTCACTACGTAGCTGGAGACGTGGGATTGCCGCACCCAGAGTTCTGCCTACGTAGAGTTCGCAAAGAGCGCGTCTTCCACCCAGATGTCCCTCCTCCTGCGTAGCTTGGTCCGCGGCAACAGCTTTTGCAGAAACAAGCCGGGGTTTTAGTTCCAGTGCCACTGCTTATGGCTGCTACTGGCCATGTCTCGCTAGAAACATGGTCACTCCCCTATCCGCCACCTGGGGATGCGACCGGTAGTTAGCCAAAACCCCGGGAACTAAACCTAACTTAACTAAACATAACCTAATCTACGTAGCTGGAGACGTGTGATTGCCACACCCAGAGTTTTGCCTAGGAAGAGTTCGCAAAGAGGGCGTCCTCCACCCAGGTGTCCCTTCTCCTGCGTAGCTCGGGAACGTGAGATCGCTACTTCTCAAACAGCTCGACACCACCAGCGGCCGCACATAGCGTCGTACAGGAGTATTAAATTTTTATCATATCTCTTCATTTCTAAAATAACGAAGACAGTTTTTAATAATTGATTATTATCGTTGCATCAACCAGCTTACCTTACAATCAGTAAGAAAGTCAATAAAATATCATCTAATACCCAGAAAGCGGGTAATGGTAAACGATATGAGAACTGACCACTTACTACATTCTTCTACGTGGATATTTACAAAACGAACTGTTTCATTACTATCGTTACGAAATAATTACAATTAATAATGAGTTGTCATAGTGATACTCATTGTTATTACTAATATATGTGCTGGTTGGTCAATAACTTCTAAACCAAGTAAACTAGAAAAAAAATTGTTTAAATAAGAGTTATAGGGTATACATGTGGCCACAAAATGTTTACGGTTTAGAAGTTATAACAAAATGAAATATTGAATTAAAAATATCTACAAAACTAAAAAGGATATTAAAGTGCGTTTTAGTCGAGTGTATTTAACGTCCTTCAATTAATATACAATAAATTTTTGAAAATAAAAAAAAAATAAATAAGTGTAATTTTTCAATTGTAAATAACTTCTGAACCAAGCAAGTTAGAAAAAAATTATTGAAATATAAATTGTAGAGAATCTTTAGGCGCATCGACTGGTGGTAATTCTGACATAAAAATTGTTTCTAGTTTAGACGTTATAGCAAAAAGAAGTTTTGAATTTAAAATATCTCTGAAACCGATTTAGATAGATAAAATTTGTACAAATACCGATTGTAGGAAATTTAATGGGAAACAACTTGTATTTAAAAGTTTCTTTTATATCTTTATTCGTTTAAAAGATATTGAATATTATATAGATTGTTAGCAGTCCGTATACCAATAGTGACAAGAAAATTTTGTGAAATATATTTAAATAGTTATATTTGTACTATATCTGGATGTAGTTAATTGTTTCTTAATAAAATAACAATAAATGTGAGATCCCTACTTCTCTAACAGCTCGACACCACCAGCGGCCACACATAGCGTCCGACGGAGATGTCTCACTGCTCACTACGTAGCTGGAGACGTGGGATTGCCGCACCCAGAGTTCTGCCTACGTAGAGTTCGCAAAGAGCGCGTCTTCCACCCAGGTGTCCCTCCTCCTGCGTAGCTTGGTCCGCGGCAACAGCTTTTGCAGAAACAAGCCGGGGTTTTAGTTCCAGTGCCACTGCTTATGGCTGCTACTGGCCATGTCTCGCTAGAAACATGGTCACTCCCCTATCCGCCACCTGGGGATGCGACCGGTAGTTAGCCAAAACCCCGGGAACTAAACCTAACTTAACTAAACATAACCTAATCTACGTAGCTGGAGACGTGTGATTGCCACGCCCAGAGTTTTGCCTAGGAAGAGTTCGCAAAGAGGGCGTCCTCCACCCAGGTGTCCCTTCTCCTGCGTAGCTCGGGAACGTGAGATCGCTACTTCTCAAACAGCTCGACACCACCAGCGGCCGCACATAGCGTCGTACAGGAGTATTAAATTTTTATCATATCTCTTCATTTCTAAAATAACGAAGACAGTTTTTAATAATTGATTATTATCGTTGCATCAACCAGCTTACCTTACAATCAGTAAGAAAGTCAATAAAATATCATCTAATACCCAGAAAGCGGGTAATGGTAAACGATATGAGAACTGACCACTTACTACATTCTTCTACGTGGATATTTACAAAACGAACTGTTTCATTACTATCGTTACGAAATAATTACAATTAATAATGAGTTGTCATAGTGATACTCATTGTTATTACTAATATATGTGCTGGTTGGTCAATAACTTCTAAACCAAGTAAACTATAAAAAAAATTGTTTAAATAAGAGTTATAGGGTATACATGTGGCCACAAAATGTTTACGGTTTAGAAGTTATAACAAAATGAAATATTGAATTAAAAATATCTACAAAACTAAAAAGGATATTAAAGTGCGTTTTAGTCGAGTGTATTTAACGTCCTTCAATTAATATACAATAAATTTTTGAAAATAAAAAAAAAATAAATAAGTGTAATTTTTCAATTGTAAATAACTTCTGAAACAAGCAAGTTAGAAAAAAATTATTGAAATATAAATTGTAGAGAATCTTTAGGCGCATCGACTGGTGGTAATTCTGACATAAAAATTGTTTCTAGTTTAGACGTTATAGCAAAAAGAAGTTTTGAATTTAAAATATCTCTGAAACCGATTTAGATAGATAAAATTTGTACAAATACCGATTGTAGGAAATTTAATGGGAAACAACTTGTATTTAAAAGTTTCTTTTATATCTTTATTCGTTTAAAAGATATTGAATATTATATAGATTGTTAGCAGTCCGTATACCAATAGTGACAAGAAAATTTTGTGAAATATATTTAAATAGTTATATTTGTACTATATCTGGATGTAGTTAATTGTTTCTTAATAAAATAACAATAAATGTGAGATCCCTACTTCTCTAACAGCTCGACACCACCAGCGGCCACACATAGCGTCCGACGGAGATGTCTCACTGCTCACTACGTAGCTGGAGACGTGGGATTGCCGCACCCAGAGTTCTGCCTACGTAGAGTTCGCAAAGAGCGCGTCTTCCACCCAGATGTCCCTCCTCCTGCGTAGCTTGGTCCGCGGCAACAGCTTTTGCAGAAACAAGCCGGGGTTTTAGTTCCAGTGCCACTGCTTATGGCTGCTACTGGCCATGTCTCGCTAGAAACATGGTCACTCCCCTATCCGCCACCTGGGGATGCGACCGGTAGTTAGCCAAAACCCCGGGAACTAAACCTAACTTAACTAAACATAACCTAATCTACGTAGCTGGAGACGTGTGATTGCCACACCCAGAGTTTTGCCTAGGAAGAGTTCGCAAAGAGGGCGTCCTCCACCCAGGTCCTTCTCCTGCGTAGCTCGGGAACGTGAGATCGCTACTTCTCAAACAGCTCGACACCACCAGCGGCCGCACATAGCGTCGTACAGGAGTATTAAATTTTTATCATATCTCTTCATTTCTAAAATAACGAAGACAGTTTTTAATAATTGATTATTATCGTTGCATCAACCAGCTTACCTTACAATCAGTAAGAAAGTCAATAAAATATCATCTAATACCCAGAAAGCGGGTAATGGTAAACGATATGAGAACTGACCACTTACTACATTCTTCTACGTGGATATTTACAAAACGAACTGTTTCATTACTATCGTTACGAAATAATTACAATTAATAATGAGTTGTCATAGTGATACTCATTGTTATTACTAATATATGTGCTGGTTGGTCAATAACTTCTAAACCAAGTAAACTAGAAAAAAAATTGTTTAAATAAGAGTTATAGGGTATACATGTGGCCACAAAATGTTTACGGTTTAGAAGTTATAACAAAATGAAATATTGAATTAAAATATCTACAAAACTAAAAGGATATTAAAGTGCGTTTTAGTCGAGTGTATTTAACGTCCTTCAATTAATATACAATAAATTTTTGAAAATAAAAAAAAATAAATAAGTGTAATTTTTCAATTGTAAATAACTTCTGAAACAAGCAAGTTAGAAAAAAATTATTGAAATATAAATTGTAGAGAATCTTTAGGCGCATCGACTGGTGGTAATTCTGACATAAAAATTGTTTCTAGTTTAGACGTTATAGCAAAAAGAAGTTTTGAATTTAAAATATCTCTGAAACCGATTTAGATAGATAAAATTTGTACAAATACCGATTGTAGGAAATTTAATGGGAAACAACTTGTATTTAAAAGTTTCTTTTATATCTTTATTCGTTTAAAAGATATTGAATATTATATAGATTGTTAGCAGTCCGTATACCAATAGTGACAAGAAAATTTTGTGAAATATATTTAAATAGTTATATTTGTACTATATCTGGATGTAGTTAATTGTTTCTTAATAAAATAACAATAAATGTGAGATCCCTACTTCTCTAACAGCTCGACACCACCAGCGGCCACACATAGCGTCCGACGGAGATGTCTCACTGCTCACTACGTAGCTGGAGACGTGGGATTGCCGCACCCAGAGTTCTGCCTACGTAGAGTTCGCAAAGAGCGCGTCTTCCACCCAGATGTCCCTCCTCCTGCGTAGCTTGGTCCGCGGCAACAGCTTTTGCAGAAACAAGCCGGGGTTTTAGTTCCAGTGCCACTGCTTATGGCTGCTACTGGCCATGTCTCGCTAGAAACATGGTCACTCCCCTATCCGCCACCTGGGGATGCGACCGGTAGTTAGCCAAAACCCCGGGAACTAAACCTAACTTAACTAAACATAACCTAATCTACGTAGCTGGAGACGTGTGATTGCCACACCCAGAGTTTTGCCTAGGAAGAGTTCGCAAAGAGGGCGTCCTCCACCCAGGTGTCCCTTCTCCTGCTCCTGCGTAGCTCGGGAACGTGAGATCGCTACTTCTCAAACAGCTCGACACCACCAGCGGCCGCACATAGCGTCGTACAGGAGTATTAAATTTTTATCATATCTCTTCATTTCTAAAATAACGAAGACAGTTTTTAATAATTGATTATTATCGTTGCATCAACCAGCTTACCTTACAATCAGTAAGAAAGTCAATAAAATATCATCTAATACCCAGAAAGCGGGTAATGGTAAACGATATGAGAACTGACCACTTACTACATTCTTCTACGTGGATATTTACAAAACGAACTGTTTCATTACTATCGTTACGAAATAATTACAATTAATAATGAGTTGTCATAGTGATACTCATTGTTATTACTAATATATGTGCTGGTTGGTCAATAACTTCTAAACCAAGTAAACTAGAAAAAAAATTGTTTAAATAAGAGTTATAGGGTATACATGTGGCCACAAAATGTTTACGGTTTAGAAGTTATAACAAAATGAAATATTGAATTAAAAATATCTACAAAACTAAAAAGGATATTAAAGTGCGTTTTAGACGAGTGTATTTAACGTCCTTCAATTAATATACAATAAATTTTTGAAAATAAAAAAAAAATAAATAAGTGTAATTTTTCAATTGTAAATAACTTCTGAACCAAGCAAGTTAGAAAAAAATTATTGAAATATAAATTGTAGAGAATCTTTAGGCGCATCGACTGGTGGTAATTCTGACATAAAAATTGTTTCTAGTTTAGACGTTATAGCAAAAAGAAGTTTTGAATTTAAAATATCTCTGAAACCGATTTAGATAGATAAAATTTGTACAAATACCGATTGTAGGAAATTTAATGGGAAACAACTTGTATTTAAAAGTTTCTTTTATATCTTTATTCGTTTAAAAGATATTGAATATTATATAGATTGTTAGCAGTCCGTATACCAATAGTGACAAGAAAATTTTGTGAAATATATTTAAATAGTTATATTTGTACTATATCTGGATGTAGTTAATTGTTTCTTAATAAAATAACAATAAATGTGAGATCCCTACTTCTCTAACAGCTCGACACCACCAGCGGCCACACATAGCGTCCGACGGAGATGTCTCACTGCTCACTACGTAGCTGGAGACGTGGGATTGCCGCACCCAGAGTTCTGCCTACGTAGAGTTCGCAAAGAGCGCGTCTTCCACCCAGATGTCCCTCCTCCTGCGTAGCTTGGTCCGCGGCAACAGCTTTTGCAGAAACAAGCCGGGGTTTTAGTTCCAGTGCCACTGCTTATGGCTGCTACTGGCCATGTCTCGCTAGAAACATGGTCACTCCCCTATCCGCCACCTGGGGATGCGACCGGTAGTTAGCCAAAACCCCGGGAACTAAACCTAACTTAACTAAACATAACCTAATCTACGTAGCTGGAGACGTGTGATTGCCACACCCAGAGTTTTGCCTAGGAAGAGTTCGCAAAGAGGGCGTCCTCCACCCAGGTGTCCCTTCTCCTGCGTAGCTCGGGAACGTGAGATCGCTACTTCTCAAACAGCTCGACACCACCAGCGGCCGCACATAGCGTCGTACAGGAGTATTAAATTTTTATCATATCTCTTCATTTCTAAAATAACGAAGACAGTTTTTAATAATTGATTATTATCGTTGCATCAACCAGCTTACCTTACAATCAGTAAGAAAGTCAATAAAATATCATCTAATACCCAGAAAGCGGGTAATGGTAAACGATATGAGAACTGACCACTTACTACATTCTTCTACGTGGATATTTACGAAACGAACTGTTTCATTACTATCGTTACGAAATAATTACAATTAATAATGAGTTGTCATAGTGATACTCATTGTTATTACTAATATATGTGCTGGTTGGTCAATAACTTCTAAACCAAGTAAACTAGAAAAAAAATTGTTTAAATAAGAGTTATAGGGTATACATGTGGCCACAAAATGTTTACGGTTTAGAAGTTATAACAAAATGAAATATTGAATTAAAAATATCTACAAAACTAAAAAGGATATTAAAGTGCGTTTTAGTCGAGTGTATTTAACGTCCTTCAATTAATATACAATAAATTTTTGAAAATAAAAAAAAAATAAATAAGTGTAATTTTTCAATTGTAAATAACTTCTGAACCAAGCAAGTTAGAAAAAAATTATTGAAATATAAATTGTAGAGAATCTTTAGGCGCATCGACTGGTGGTAATTCTGACATAAAAATTGTTTCTAGTTTAGACGTTATAGCAAAAAGAAGTTTTGAATTTAAAATATCTCTGAAACCGATTTAGATAGATAAAATTTGTACAAATACCGATTGTAGGAAATTTAATGGGAAACAACTTGTATTTAAAAGTTTCTTTTATATCTTTATTCGTTTAAAAGATATTGAATATTATATAGATTGTTAGCAGTCCGTATACCAATAGTGACAAGAAAATTTTGTGAAATATATTTAAATAGTTATATTTGTACTATATCTGGATGTAGTTAATTGTTTCTTAATAAAATAACAATAAATGTGAGATCCCTACTTCTCTAACAGCTCGACACCACCAGCGGCCACACATAGCGTCCGACGGAGATGTCTCACTGCTCACTACGTAGCTGGAGACGTGGGATTGCCGCACCCAGAGTTCTGCCTACGTAGAGTTCGCAAAGAGCGCGTCTTCCACCCAGATGTCCCTCCTCCTGCGTAGCTTGGTCCGCGGCAACAGCTTTTGCAGAAACAAGCCGGGGTTTTAGTTCCAGTGCCACTGCTTATGGCTGCTACTGGCCATGTCTCGCTAGAAACATGGTCACTCCCCTATCCGCCACCTGGGGATGCGACCGGTAGTTAGCCAAAACCCCGGGAACTAAACCTAACTTAACTAAACATAACCTAATCTACGTAGCTGGAGACGTGTGATTGCCACACCCAGAGTTTTGCCTAGGAAGAGTTCGCAAAGAGGGCGTCCTCCACCCAGGTGTCCCTTCTCCTGCGTAGCTCGGGAACGTGAGATCGCTACTTCTCAAACAGCTCGACACCACCAGCGGCCGCACATAGCGTCGTACAGGAGTATTAAATTTTTATCATATCTCTTCATTTCTAAAATAACGAAGACAGTTTTTAATAATTGATTATTATCGTTGCATCAACCAGCTTACCTTACAATCAGTAAGAAAGTCAATAAAATATCATCTAATACCCAGAAAGCGGGTAATGGTAAACGATATGAGAACTGACCACTTACTACATTCTTCTACGTGGATATTTACAAAACGAACTGTTTCATTACTATCGTTACGAAATAATTACAATTAATAATGAGTTGTCATAGTGATACTCATTGTTATTACTAATATATGTGCTGGTTGGTCAATAACTTCTAAACCAAGTAAACTAGAAAAAAAATTGTTTAAATAAGAGTTATAGGGTATACATGTGGCCACAAAATGTTTACGGTTTAGAAGTTATAACAAAATGAAATATTGAATTAAAAATATCTACAAAACTAAAAAGGATATTAAAGTGCGTTTTAGTCGAGTGTATTTAACGTCCTTCAATTAATATACAATAAATTTTTGAAAATAAAAAAAAAATAAATAAGTGTAATTTTTCAATTGTAAATAACTTCTGAACCAAGCAAGTTAGAAAAAAATTATTGAAATATAAATTGTAGAGAATCTTTAGGCGCATCGACTGGTGGTAATTCTGACATAAAAATTGTTTCTAGTTTAGACGTTATAGCAAAAAGAAGTTTTGAATTTAAAATATCTCTGAAACCGATTTAGATAGATAAAATTTGTACAAATACCGATTGTAGGAAATTTAATGGGAAACAACTTGTATTTAAAAGTTTCTTTTATATCTTTATTCGTTTAAAAGATATTGAATATTATATAGATTGTTAGCAGTCCGTATACCAATAGTGACAAGAAAATTTTGTGAAATATATTTAAATAGTTATATTTGTACTATATCTGGATGTAGTTAATTGTTTCTTAATAAAATAACAATAAATGTGAGATCCCTACTTCTCTAACAGCTCGACACCACCAGCGGCCACACATAGCGTCCGACGGAGATGTCTCACTGCTCACTACGTAGCTGGAGACGTGTGATTGCCACACCCAGAGTTTTGCCTAGGAAGAGTTCGCAAAGAGGGCGTCCTCCACCCAGGTGTCCCTTCTCCTGCGTAGCTCGGGAACGTGAGATCGCTACTTCTCAAACAGCTCGACACCACCAGCGGCCGCACATAGCGTCGTACAGGAGTATTAAATTTTTATCATATCTCTTCATTTCTAAAATAACGAAGACAGTTTTTAATAATTGATTATTATCGTTGCATCAACCAGCTTACCTTACAATCAGTAAGAAAGTCAATAAAATATCATCTAATACCCAGAAAGCGGGTAATGGTAAACGATATGAGAACTGACCACTTACTACATTCTTCTACGTGGATATTTACAAAACGAACTGTTTCATTACTATCGTTACGAAATAATTACAATTAATAATGAGTTGTCATAGTGATACTCATTGTTATTACTAATATATGTGCTGGTTGGTCAATAACTTCTAAACCAAGTAAACTAGAAAAAAAATTGTTTAAATAAGAGTTATAGGGTATACATGTGGCCACAAAATGTTTACGGTTTAGAAGTTATAACAAAATGAAATATTGAATTAAAAATATCTACAAAACTAAAAAGGATATTAAAGTGCGTTTTAGTCGAGTGTATTTAACGTCCTTCAATTAATATACAATAAATTTTTGAAAATAAAAAAAAAATAAATAAGTGTAATTTTTCAATTGTAAATAACTTCTGAACCAAGCAAGTTAGAAAAAAATTATTGAAATATAAATTGTAGAGAATCTTTAGGCGCATCGACTGGTGGTAATTCTGACATAAAAATTGTTTCTAGTTTAGACGTTATAGCAAAAAGAAGTTTTGAATTTAAAATATCTCTGAAACCGATTTAGATAGATAAAATTTGTACAAATACCGATTGTAGGAAATTTAATGGGAAACAACTTGTATTTAAAAGTTTCTTTTATATCTTTATTCGTTTAAAAGATATTGAATATTATATAGATTGTTAGCAGTCCGTATACCAATAGTGACAAGAAAATTTTGTGAAATATATTTAAATAGTTATATTTGTACTATATCTGGATGTAGTTAATTGTTTCTTAATAAAATAACAATAAATGTGAGATCCCTACTTCTCTAACAGCTCGACACCACCAGCGGCCACACATAGCGTCCGACGGAGATGTCTCACTGCTCACTACGTAGCTGGAGACGTGAGATTGCCGCACCCAGAGTTCTGCCTACGTAGAGTTCGCAAAGAGCGCGTCTTCCACCCAGATGTCCCTCCTCCTGCGTAGCTTGGTCCGCGGCAACAGCTTTTGCAGAAACAAGCCGGGGTTTTAGTTCCAGTGCCACTGCTTATGGCTGCTACTGGCCATGTCTCGCTAGAAACATGGTCACTCCCCTATCCGCCACCTGGGGATGCGACCGGTAGTTAGCCAAAACCCCGGGAACTAAACCTAACTTAACTAAACATAACCTAATCTACGTAGCTGGAGACGTGTGATTGCCACACCCAGAGTTTTGCCTAGGAAGAGTTCGCAAAGAGGGCGTCCTCCACCCAGGTGTCCCTTCTCCTGCGTAGCTCGGGAACGTGAGATCGCTACTTCTCAAACAGCTCGACACCACCAGCGGCCGCACATAGCGTCGTACAGGAGTATTAAATTTTTATCATATCTCTTCATTTCTAAAATAACGAAGACAGTTTTTAATAATTGATTATTATCGTTGCATCAACCAGCTTACCTTACAATCAGTAAGAAAGTCAATAAAATATCATCTAATACCCAGAAAGCGGGTAATGGTAAACGATATGAGAACTGACCACTTACTACATTCTTCTACGTGGATATTTACAAAACGAACTGTTTCATTACTATCGTTACGAAATAATTACAATTAATAATGAGTTGTCATAGTGATACTCATTGTTATTACTAATATATGTGCTGGTTGGTCAATAACTTCTAAACCAAGTAAACTAGAAAAAAAATTGTTTAAATAAGAGTTATAGGGTATACATGTGGCCACAAAATGTTTACGGTTTAGAAGTTATAACAAAATGAAATATTGAATTAAAAATATCTACAAAACTAAAAAGGATATTAAAGTGCGTTTTAGTCGAGTGTATTTAACGTCCTTCAATTAATATACAATAAATTTTTGAAAATTAAAAAAAAATAAATAAGTGTAATTTTTCAATTGTAAATAACTTCTGAACCAAGCAAGTTAGAAAAAAATTATTGAAATATAAATTGTAGAGAATCTTTAGGCGCATCGACTGGTGGTAATTCTGACATAAAAATTGTTTCTAGTTTAGACGTTATAGCAAAAAGAAGTTTTGAATTTAAAATATCTCTGAAACCGATTTAGATAGATAAAATTTGTACAAATACCGATTGTAGGAAATTTAATGGGAAACAACTTGTATTTAAAAGTTTCTTTTATATCTTTATTCGTTTAAAAGATATTGAATATTATATAGATTGTTAGCAGTCCGTATACCAATAGTGACAAGAAAATTTTGTGAAATATATTTAAATAGTTATATTTGTACTATATCTGGATGTAGTTAATTGTTTCTTAATAAAATAACAATAAATGTGAGATCCCTACTTCTCTAACAGCTCGACACCACCAGCGGCCACACATAGCGTCCGACGGAGATGTCTCACTGCTCACTACGTAGCTGGAGACGTGAGATTGCCGCACCCAGAGTTCTGCCTACGTAGAGTTCGCAAAGAGCGCGTCTTCCACCCAGATGTCCCTCCTCCTGCGTAGCTTGGTCCGCGGCAACAGCTTTTGCAGAAACAAGCCGGGGTTTTAGTTCCAGTGCCACTGCTTATGGCTGCTACTGGCCATGTCTCGCTAGAAACATGGTCACTCCCCTATCCGCCACCTGGGGATGCGACCGGTAGTTAGCCAAAACCCCGGGAACTAAACCTAACTTAACTAAACATAACCTAATCTACGTAGCTGGAGACGTGTGATTGCCACACCCAGAGTTTTGCCTAGGAAGAGTTCGCAAAGAGGGCGTCCTCCACCCAGGTGTCCCTTCTCCTGCGTAGCTCGGGAACGTGAGATCGCTACTTCTCAAACAGCTCGACACCACCAGCGGCCGCACATAGCGTCGTACAGGAGTATTAAATTTTTATCATATCTCTTCATTTCTAAAATAACGAAGACAGTTTTTAATAATTGATTATTATCGTTGCATCAACCAGCTTACCTTACAATCAGTAAGAAAGTCAATAAAATATCATCTAATACCCAGAAAGCGGGTAATGGTAAACGATATGAGAACTGACCACTTACTACATTCTTCTACGTGGATATTTACAAAACGAACTGTTTCATTACTATCGTTACGAAATAATTACAATTAATAATGAGTTGTCATAGTGATACTCATTGTTATTACTAATATATGTGCTGGTTGGTCAATAACTTCTAAACCAAGTAAACTAGAAAAAAAATTGTTTAAATAAGAGTTATAGGGTATACATGTGGCCACAAAATGTTTACGGTTTAGAAGTTATAACAAAATGAAATATTGAATTAAAAATATCTACAAAACTAAAAAGGATATTAAAGTGCGTTTTAGTCGAGTGTATTTAACGTGCTTCAATTAATATACAATAAATTTTTGAAAATAAAAAAAAAATAAATAAGTGTAATTTTTCAATTGTAAATAACTTCTGAACCAAGCAAGTTAGAAAAAAATTATTGAAATATAAATTGTAGAGAATCTTTAGGCGCATCGACTGGTGGTAATTCTGACATAAAAATTGTTTCTAGTTTAGACGTTATAGCAAAAAGAAGTTTTGAATTTAAAATATCTCTGAAACCGATTTAGATAGATAAAATTTGTACAAATACCGATTGTAGGAAATTTAATGGGAAACAACTTGTATTTAAAAGTTTCTTTTATATCTTTATTCGTTTAAAAGATATTGAATATTATATAGATTGTTAGCAGTCCGTATACCAATAGTGACAAGAAAATTTTGTGAAATATATTTAAATAGTTATATTTGTACTATATCTGGATGTAGTTAATTGTTTCTTAATAAAATAACAATAAATGTGAGATCCCTACTTCTCTAACAGCTCGACACCACCAGCGGCCACACATAGCGTCCGACGGAGATGTCTCACTGCTCACTACGTAGCTGGAGACGTGGGATTGCCGCACCCAGAGTTCTGCCTACGTAGAGTTCGCAAAGAGCGCGTCTTCCACCCAGATGTCCCTCCTCCTGCGTAGCTTGGTCCGCGGCAACAGCTTTTGCAGAAACAAGCCGGGGTTTTAGTTCCAGTGCCACTGCTTATGGCTGCTACTGGCCATGTCTCGCTAGAAACATGGTCCCTCCCCTATCCGCCACCTGGGGATGCGACCGGTAGTTAGCCAAAACCCCGGGAACTAAACCTAACTTAACTAAACATAACCTAATCTACGTAGCTGGAGACGTGTGATTGCCACACCCAGAGTTTTGCCTAGGAAGAGTTCGCAAAGAGGGCGTCCTCCACCCAGGTGTCCCTTCTCCTGCGTAGCTCGGGAACGTGAGATCGCTACTTCTCAAACAGCTCGACACCACCAGCGGCCGCACATAGCGTCGTACAGGAGTATTAAATTTTTATCATATCTCTTCATTTCTAAAATAACGAAGACAGTTTTTAATAATTGATTATTATCGTTGCATCAACCAGCTTACCTTACAATCAGTAAGAAAGTCAATAAAATATCATCTAATACCCAGAAAGCGGGTAATGGTAAACGATATGAGAACTGACCACTTACTACATTCTTCTACGTGGATATTTACAAAACGAACTGTTTCATTACTATCGTTACGAAATAATTACAATTAATAATGAGTTGTCATAGTGATACTCATTGTTATTACTAATATATGTGCTGGTTGGTCAATAACTTCTAAACCAAGTAAACTAGAAAAAAAATTGTTTAAATAAGAGTTATAGGGTATACATGTGGCCACAAAATGTTTACGGTTTAGAAGTTATAACAAAATGAAATATTGAATTAAAAATATCTACAAAACTAAAAAGGATATTAAAGTGCGTTTTAGACGAGTGTATTTAACGTCCTTCAATTAATATACAATAAATTTTTGAAAATAAAAAAAAAATAAATAAGTGTAATTTTTCAATTGTAAATAACTTCTGAACCAAGCAAGTTAGAAAAAAATTATTGAAATATAAATTGTAGAGAATCTTTAGGCGCATCGACTGGTGGTAATTCTGACATAAAAATTGTTTCTAGTTTAGACGTTATAGCAAAAAGAAGTTTTGAATTTAAAATATCTCTGAAACCGATTTAGATAGATAAAATTTGTACAAATACCGATTGTAGGAAATTTAATGGGAAACAACTTGTATTTAAAAGTTTCTTTTATATCTTTATTCGTTTAAAAGATATTGAATATTATATAGATTGTTAGCAGTCCGTATACCAATAGTGACAAGAAAATTTTGTGAAATATATTTAAATAGTTATATTTGTACTATATCTGGATGTAGTTAATTGTTTCTTAATAAAATAACAATAAATGTGAGATCCCTACTTCTCTAACAGCTCGACACCACCAGCGGCCACACATAGCGTCCGACGGAGATGTCTCACTGCTCACTACGTAGCTGGAGACGTGGGATTGCCGCACCCAGAGTTCTGCCTACGTAGAGTTCGCAAAGAGCGCGTCTTCCACCCAGATGTCCCTCCTCCTGCGTAGCTTGGTCCGCGGCAACAGCTTTTGCAGAAACAAGCCGGGGTTTTAGTTCCAGTGCCACTGCTTATGGCTGCTACTGGCCATGTCTCGCTAGAAACATGGTCACTCCCCTATCCGCCACCTGGGGATGCGACCGGTAGTTAGCCAAAACCCCGGGAACTAAACCTAACTTAACTAAACATAACCTAATCTACGTAGCTGGAGACGTGTGATTGCCACACCCAGAGTTTTGCCTAGGAAGAGTTCGCAAAGAGGGCGTCCTCCACCCAGGTGTCCCTTCTCCTGCGTAGCTCGGGAACGTGAGATCGCTACTTCTCAAACAGCTCGACACCACCAGCGGCCGCACATAGCGTCGTACAGGAGTATTAAATTTTTATCATATCTCTTCATTTCTAAAATAACGAAGACAGTTTTTAATAATTGATTATTATCGTTGCATCAACCAGCTTACCTTACAATCAGTAAGAAAGTCAATAAAATATCATCTAATACCCAGAAAGCGGGTAATGGTAAACGATATGAGAACTGACCACTTACTACATTCTTCTACGTGGATATTTACAAAACGAACTGTTTCATTACTATCGTTACGAAATAATTACAATTAATAATGAGTTGTCATAGTGATACTCATTGTTATTACTAATATATGTGCTGGTTGGTCAATAACTTCTAAACCAAGTAAACTAGAAAAAAAATTGTTTAAATAAGAGTTATAGGGTATACATGTGGCCACAAAATGTTTACGGTTTAGAAGTTATAACAAAATGAAATATTGAATTAAAAATATCTACAAAACTAAAAAGGATATTAAAGTGCGTTTTAGTCGAGTGTATTTAACGTCCTTCAATTAATATACAATAAATTTTTGAAAATAAAAAAAAAATAAATAAGTGTAATTTTTCAATTGTAAATAACTTCTGAACCAAGCAAGTTAGAAAAAAATTATTGAAATATAAATTGTAGAGAATCTTTAGGCGCATCGACTGGTGGTAATTCTGACATAAAAATTGTTTCTAGTTTAGACGTTATAGCAAAAAGAAGTTTTGAATTTAAAATATCTCTGAAACCGATTTAGATAGATAAAATTTGTACAAATACCGATTGTAGGAAATTTAATGGGAAACAACTTGTATTTAAAAGTTTCTTTTATATCTTTATTCGTTTAAAAGATATTGAATATTATATAGATTGTTAGCAGTCCGTATACCAATAGTGACAAGAAAATTTTGTGAAATATATTTAAATAGTTATATTTGTACTATATCTGGATGTAGTTAATTGTTTCTTAATAAAATAACAATAAATGTGAGATCCCTACTTCTCTAACAGCTCGACACCACCAGCGGCCACACATAGCGTCCGACGGAGATGTCTCACTGCTCACTACGTAGCTGGAGACGTGGGATTGCCGCACCCAGAGTTCTGCCTACGTAGAGTTCGCAAAGAGCGCGTCTTCCACCCAGATGTCCCTCCTCCTGCGTAGCTTGGTCCGCGGCAACAGCTTTTGCAGAAACAAGCCGGGGTTTTAGTTCCAGTGCCACTGCTTATGGCTGCTACTGGCCATGTCTCGCTAGAAACATGGTCACTCCCCTATCCGCCACCTGGGGATGCGACCGGTAGTTAGCCAAAACCCCGGGAACTAAACCTAACTTAACTAAACATAACCTAATCTACGTAGCTGGAGACGTGTGATTGCCACACCCAGAGTTTTGCCTAGGAAGAGTTCGCAAAGAGGGCGTCCTCCACCCAGGTGTCCCTTCTCCTGCGTAGCTCGGGAACGTGAGATCGCTACTTCTCAAACAGCTCGACACCACCAGCGGCCGCACATAGCGTCGTACAGGAGTATTAAATTTTTATCATATCTCTTCATTTCTAAAATAACGAAGACAGTTTTTAATAATTGATTATTATCGTTGCATCAACCAGCTTACCTTACAATCAGTAAGAAAGTCAATAAAATATCATCTAATACCCAGAAAGCGGGTAATGGTAAACGATATGAGAACTGACCACTTACTACATTCTTCTACGTGGATATTTACAAAACGAACTGTTTCATTACTATCGTTACGAAATAATTACAATTAATAATGAGTTGTCATAGTGATACTCATTGTTATTACTAATATATGTGCTGGTTGGTCAATAACTTCTAAACCAAGTAAACTAGAAAAAAAATTGTTTAAATAAGAGTTATAGGGTATACATGTGGCCACAAAATGTTTACGGTTTAGAAGTTATAACAAAATGAAATATTGAATTAAAAATATCTACAAAACTAAAAAGGATATTAAAGTGCGTTTTAGTCGAGTGTATTTAACGTCCTTCAATTAATATACAATAAATTTTTGAAAATAAAAAAAAAATAAATAAGTGTAATTTTTCAATTGTAAATAACTTCTGAACCAAGCAAGTTAGAAAAAAATTATTGAAATATAAATTGTAGAGAATCTTTAGGCGCATCGACTGGTGGTAATTCTGACATAAAAATTGTTTCTAGTTTAGACGTTATAGCAAAAAGAAGTTTTGAATTTAAAATATCTCTGAAACCGATTTAGATAGATAAAATTTGTACAAATACCGATTGTAGGAAATTTAATGGGAAACAACTTGTATTTAAAAGTTTCTTTTATATCTTTATTCGTTTAAAAGATATTGAATATTATATAGATTGTTAGCAGTCCGTATACCAATAGTGACAAGAAAATTTTGTGAAATATATTTAAATAGTTATATTTGTACTATATCTGGATGTAGTTAATTGTTTCTTAATAAAATAACAATAAATGTGAGATCCCTACTTCTCTAACAGCTCGACACCACCAGCGGCCACACATAGCGTCCGACGGAGATGTCTCACTGCTCACTACGTAGCTGGAGACGTGGGATTGCCGCACCCAGAGTTCTGCCTACGTAGAGTTCGCAAAGAGCGCGTCTTCCACCCAGATGTCCCTCCTCCTGCGTAGCTTGGTCCGCGGCAACAGCTTTTGCAGAAACAAGCCGGGGTTTTAGTTCCAGTGCCACTGCTTATGGCTGCTACTGGCCATGTCTCGCTAGAAACATGGTCACTCCCCTATCCGCCACCTGGGGATGCGACCGGTAGTTAGCCAAAACCCCGGGAACTAAACCTAACTTAACTAAACATAACCTAATCTACGTAGCTGGAGACGTGTGATTGCCACACCCAGAGTTTTGCCTAGGAAGAGTTCGCAAAGAGGGCGTCCTCCACCCAGGTGTCCCTTCTCCTGCGTAGCTCGGGAACGTGAGATCGCTACTTCTCAAACAGCTCGACACCACCAGCGGCCGCACATAGCGTCGTACAGGAGTATTAAATTTTTATCATATCTCTTCATTTCTAAAATAACGAAGACAGTTTTTAATAATTGATTATTATCGTTGCATCAACCAGCTTACCTTACAATCAGTAAGAAAGTCAATAAAATATCATCTAATACCCAGAAAGCGGGTAATGGTAAACGATATGAGAACTGACCACTTACTACATTCTTCTACGTGGATATTTACAAAACGAACTGTTTCATTACTATCGTTACGAAATAATTACAATTAATAATGAGTTGTCATAGTGATACTCATTGTTATTACTAATATATGTGCTGGTTGGTCAATAACTTCTAAACCAAGTAAACTAGAAAAAAAATTGTTTAAATAAGAGTTATAGGGTATACATGTGGCCACAAAATGTTTACGGTTTAGAAGTTATAACAAAATGAAATATTGAATTAAAAATATCTACAAAACTAAAAAGGATATTAAAGTGCGTTTTAGTCGAGTGTATTTAACGTCCTTCAATTAATATACAATAAATTTTTGAAAATAAAAAAAAAATAAATAAGTGTAATTTTTCAATTGTAAATAACTTCTGAACCAAGCAAGTTAGAAAAAAATTATTGAAATATAAATTGTAGAGAATCTTTAGGCGCATCGACTGGTGGTAATTCTGACATAAAAATTGTTTCTAGTTTAGACGTTATAGCAAAAAGAAGTTTTGAATTTAAAATATCTCTGAAACCGATTTAGATAGATAAAATTTGTACAAATACCGATTGTAGGAAATTTAATGGGAAACAACTTGTATTTAAAAGTTTCTTTTATATCTTTATTCGTTTAAAAGATATTGAATATTATATAGATTGTTAGCAGTCCGTATACCAATAGTGACAAGAAAATTTTGTGAAATATATTTAAATAGTTATATTTGTACTATATCTGGATGTAGTTAATTGTTTCTTAATAAAATAACAATAAATGTGAGATCCCTACTTCTCTAACAGCTCGACACCACCAGCGGCCACACATAGCGTCCGACGGAGATGTCTCACTGCTCACTACGTAGCTGGAGACGTGGGATTGCCGCACCCAGAGTTCTGCCTACGTAGAGTTCGCAAAGAGCGCGTCTTCCACCCAGATGTCCCTCCTCCTGCGTAGCTTGGTCCGCGGCAACAGCTTTTGCAGAAACAAGCCGGGGTTTTAGTTCCAGTGCCACTGCTTATGGCTGCTACTGGCCATGTCTCGCTAGAAACATGGTCACTCCCCTATCCGCCACCTGGGGATGCGACCGGTAGTTAGCCAAAACCCCGGGAACTAAACCTAACTTAACTAAACATAACCTAATCTACGTAGCTGGAGACGTGTGATTGCCACACCCAGAGTTTTGCCTAGGAAGAGTTCGCAAAGAGGGCGTCCTCCACCCAGGTGTCCCTTCTCCTGCGTAGCTCGGGAACGTGAGATCGCTACTTCTCAAACAGCTCGACACCACCAGCGGCCGCACATAGCGTCGTACAGGAGTATTAAATTTTTATCATATCTCTTCATTTCTAAAATAACGAAGACAGTTTTTAATAATTGATTATTATCGTTGCATCAACCAGCTTACCTTACAATCAGTAAGAAAGTCAATAAAATATCATCTAATACCCAGAAAGCGGGTAATGGTAAACGATATGAGAACTGACCACTTACTACATTCTTCTACGTGGATATTTACAAAACGAACTGTTTCATTACTATCGTTACGAAATAATTACAATTAATAATGAGTTGTCATAGTGATACTCATTGTTATTACTAATATATGTGCTGGTTGGTCAATAACTTCTAAACCAAGTAAACTAGAAAAAAAATTGTTTAAATAAGAGTTATAGGGTATACATGTGGCCACAAAATGTTTACGGTTTAGAAGTTATAACAAAATGAAATATTGAATTAAAAATATCTACAAAACTAAAAAGGATATTAAAGTGCGTTTTAGACGAGTGTATTTAACGTCCTTCAATTAATATACAATAAATTTTTGAAAATAAAAAAAAAATAAATAAGTGTAATTTTTCAATTGTAAATAACTTCTGAACCAAGCAAGTTAGAAAAAAATTATTGAAATATAAATTGTAGAGAATCTTTAGGCGCATCGACTGGTGGTAATTCTGACATAAAAATTGTTTCTAGTTTAGACGTTATAGCAAAAAGAAGTTTTGAATTTAAAATATCTCTGAAACCGATTTAGATAGATAAAATTTGTACAAATACCGATTGTAGGAAATTTAATGGGAAACAACTTGTATTTAAAAGTTTCTTTTATATCTTTATTCGTTTAAAAGATATTGAATATTATATAGATTGTTAGCAGTCCGTATACCAATAGTGACAAGAAAATTTTGTGAAATATATTTAAATAGTTATATTTGTACTATATCTGGATGTAGTTAATTGTTTCTTAATAAAATAACAATAAATGTGAGATCCCTACTTCTCTAACAGCTCGACACCACCAGCGGCCACACATAGCGTCCGACGGAGATGTCTCACTGCTCACTACGTAGCTGGAGACGTGGGATTGCCGCACCCAGAGTTCTGCCTACGTAGAGTTCGCAAAGAGCGCGTCTTCCACCCAGATGTCCCTCCTCCTGCGTAGCTTGGTCCGCGGCAACAGCTTTTGCAGAAACAAGCCGGGGTTTTAGTTCCAGTGCCACTGCTTATGGCTGCTACTGGCCATGTCTCGCTAGAAACATGGTCACTCCACTATCCGCCACCTGGGGATGCGACCGGTAGTTAGCCAAAACCCCGGGAACTAAACCTAACTTAACTAAACATAACCTAATCTACGTAGCTGGAGACGTGTGATTGCCACACCCAGAGTTTTGCCTAGGAAGAGTTCGCAAAGAGGGCGTCCTCCACCCAGGTGTCCCTTCTCCTGCGTAGCTCGGGAACGTGAGATCGCTACTTCTCAAACAGCTCGACACCACCAGCGGCCGCACATAGCGTCGTACAGGAGTATTAAATTTTTATCATATCTCTTCATTTCTAAAATAACGAAGACAGTTTTTAATAATTGATTATTATCGTTGCATCAACCAGCTTACCTTACAATCAGTAAGAAAGTCAATAAAATATCATCTAATACCCAGAAAGCGGGTAATGGTAAACGATATGAGAACTGACCACTTACTACATTCTTCTACGTGGATATTTACAAAACGAACTGTTTCATTACTATCGTTACGAAATAATTACAATTAATAATGAGTTGTCATAGTGATACTCATTGTTATTACTAATATATGTGCTGGTTGGTCAATAACTTCTAAACCAAGTAAACTAGAAAAAAAATTGTTTAAATAAGAGTTATAGGGTATACATGTGGCCACAAAATGTTTACGGTTTAGAAGTTATAACAAAATGAAATATTGAATTAAAAATATCTACAAAACTAAAAAGGATATTAAAGTGCGTTTTAGACGAGTGTATTTAACGTCCTTCAATTAATATACAATAAATTTTTGAAAATAAAAAAAAAATAAATAAGTGTAATTTTTCAATTGTAAATAACTTCTGAACCAAGCAAGTTAGAAAAAAATTATTGAAATATAAATTGTAGAGAATCTTTAGGCGCATCGACTGGTGGTAATTCTGACATAAAAATTGTTTCTAGTTTAGACGTTATAGCAAAAAGAAGTTTTGAATTTAAAATATCTCTGAAACCGATTTAGATAGATAAAATTTGTACAAATACCGATTGTAGGAAATTTAATGGGAAACAACTTGTATTTAAAAGTTTCTTTTATATCTTTATTCGTTTAAAAGATATTGAATATTATATAGATTGTTAGCAGTCCGTATACCAATAGTGACAAGAAAATTTTGTGAAATATATTTAAATAGTTATATTTGTACTATATCTGGATGTAGTTAATTGTTTCTTAATAAAATAACAATAAATGTGAGATCCCTACTTCTCTAACAGCTCGACACCACCAGCGGCCACACATAGCGTCCGACGGAGATGTCTCACTGCTCACTACGTAGCTGGAGACGTGGGATTGCCGCACCCAGAGTTCTGCCTACGTAGAGTTCGCAAAGAGCGCGTCTTCCACCCAGATGTCCCTCCTCCTGCGTAGCTTGGTCCGCGGCAACAGCTTTTGCAGAAACAAGCCGGGGTTTTAGTTCCAGTGCCACTGCTTATGGCTGCTACTGGCCATGTCTCGCTAGAAACATGGTCACTCCCCTATCCGCCACCTGGGGATGCGACCGGTAGTTAGCCAAAACCCCGGGAACTAAACCTAACTTAACTAAACATAACCTAATCTACGTAGCTGGAGACGTGTGATTGCCACACCCAGAGTTTTGCCTAGGAAGAGTTCGCAAAGAGGGCGTCCTCCACCCAGGTGTCCCTTCTCCTGCGTAGCTCGGGAACGTGAGATCGCTACTTCTCAAACAGCTCGACACCACCAGCGGCCGCACATAGCGTCGTACAGGAGTATTAAATTTTTATCATATCTCTTCATTTCTAAAATAACGAAGACAGTTTTTAATAATTGATTATTATCGTTGCATCAACCAGCTTACCTTACAATCAGTAAGAAAGTCAATAAAATATCATCTAATACCCAGAAAGCGGGTAATGGTAAACGATATGAGAACTGACCACTTACTACATTCTTCTACGTGGATATTTACAAAACGAACTGTTTCATTACTATCGTTACGAAATAATTACAATTAATAATGAGTTGTCATAGTGATACTCATTGTTATTACTAATATATGTGCTGGTTGGTCAATAACTTCTAAACCAAGTAAACTAGAAAAAAAATTGTTTAAATAAGAGTTATAGGGTATACATGTGGCCACAAAATGTTTACGGTTTAGAAGTTATAACAAAATGAAATATTGAATTAAAAATATCTACAAAACTAAAAAGGATATTAAAGTGCGTTTTAGACGAGTGTATTTAACGTCCTTCAATTAATATACAATAAATTTTTGAAAATAAAAAAAAAATAAATAAGTGTAATTTTTCAATTGTAAATAACTTCTGAACCAAGCAAGTTAGAAAAAAATTATTGAAATATAAATTGTAGAGAATCTTTAGGCGCATCGACTGGTGGTAATTCTGACATAAAAATTGTTTCTAGTTTAGACGTTATAGCAAAAAGAAGTTTTGAATTTAAAATATCTCTGAAACCGATTTAGATAGATAAAATTTGTACAAATACCGATTGTAGGAAATTTAATGGGAAACAACTTGTATTTAAAAGTTTCTTTTATATCTTTATTCGTTTAAAAGATATTGAATATTATATAGATTGTTAGCAGTCCGTATACCAATAGTGACAAGAAAATTTTGTGAAATATATTTAAATAGTTATATTTGTACTATATCTGGATGTAGTTAATTGTTTCTTAATAAAATAACAATAAATGTGAGATCCCTACTTCTCTAACAGCTCGACACCACCAGCGGCCACACATAGCGTCCGACGGAGATGTCTCACTGCTCACTACGTAGCTGGAGACGTGGGATTGCCGCACCCAGAGTTCTGCCTACGTAGAGTTCGCAAAGAGCGCGTCTTCCACCCAGGTGTCCCTCCTCCTGCGTAGCTTGGTCCGCGGCAACAGCTTTTGCAGAAACAAGCCGGGGTTTTAGTTCCAGTGCCACTGCTTATGGCTGCTACTGGCCATGTCTCGCTAGAAACATGGTCACTCCCCTATCCGCCACCTGGGGATGCGACCGGTAGTTAGCCAAAACCCCGGGAACTAAACCTAACTTAACTAAACATAACCTAATCTACGTAGCTGGAGACGTGTGATTGCCACACCCAGAGTTTTGCCTAGGAAGAGTTCGCAAAGAGGGCGTCCTCCACCCAGGTGTCCCTTCTCCTGCGTAGCTCGGGAACGTGAGATCGCTACTTCTCAAACAGCTCGACACCACCAGCGGCCGCACATAGCGTCGTACAGGAGTATTAAATTTTTATCATATCTCTTCATTTCTAAAATAACGAAGACAGTTTTTAATAATTGATTATTATCGTTGCATCAACCAGCTTACCTTACAATCAGTAAGAAAGTCAATAAAATATCATCTAATACCCAGAAAGCGGGTAATGGTAAACGATATGAGAACTGACCACTTACTACATTCTTCTACGTGGATATTTACAAAACGAACTGTTTCATTACTATCGTTACGAAATAATTACAATTAATAATGAGTTGTCATAGTGATACTCATTGTTATTACTAATATATGTGCTGGTTGGTCAATAACTTCTAAACCAAGTAAACTAGAAAAAAAATTGTTTAAATAAGAGTTATAGGGTATACATGTGGCCACAAAATGTTTACGGTTTAGAAGTTATAACAAAATGAAATATTGAATTAAAAATATCTACAAAACTAAAAAGGATATTAAAGTGCGTTTTAGACGAGTGTATTTAACGTCCTTCAATTAATATACAATAAATTTTTGAAAATAAAAAAAAATAAATAAGTGTAATTTTTCAATTGTAAATAACTTCTGAACCAAGCAAGTTAGAAAAAAATTATTGAAATATAAATTGTAGAGAATCTTTAGGCGCATCGACTGGTGGTAATTCTGACATAAAAATTGTTTCTAGTTTAGACGTTATAGCAAAAAGAAGTTTTGAATTTAAAATATCTCTGAAACCGATTTAGATAGATAAAATTTGTACAAATACCGATTGTAGGAAATTTAATGGGAAACAACTTGTATTTAAAAGTTTCTTTTATATCTTTATTCGTTTAAAAGATATTGAATATTATATAGATTGTTAGCAGTCCGTATACCAATAGTGACAAGAAAATTTTGTGAAATATATTTAAATAGTTATATTTGTACTATATCTGGATGTAGTTAATTGTTTCTTAATAAAATAACAATAAATGTGAGATCCCTACTTCTCTAACAGCTCGACACCACCAGCGGCCACACATAGCGTCCGACGGAGATGTCTCACTGCTCACTACGTAGCTGGAGACGTGGGATTGCCGCACCCAGAGTTCTGCCTACGTAGAGTTCGCAAAGAGCGCGTCTTCCACCCAGATGTCCCTCCTCCTGCGTAGCTTGGTCCGCGGCAACAGCTTTTGCAGAAACAAGCCGGGGTTTTAGTTAGGAAAAAATCCTAGAATCAAACTTATTAAATAAATTTAATAAACTAATAAAGTTACTCAGGGATAATCCTACAATTTAATTTTATCAAGATATTTATGCGAGAAACCTAAAATATTCGTTTCTAGTTCCATAGAAATTTAAACAGCGTTTCTCCTCAGGAAAAAATCCTAGAATCAAACTTATTAAATAAATTTAATAAACAAATAAAGTTACTCAGGGATATTCTCAAAATTTAATTTTATCGTGATATTTAAGCAATAAAATTAAAATATTCGTTTCTAGTTCCATAATAATAAAATCATCGTTACTCGGCAGGAAAAAATGCTAGAATCAAACTTATTAAATAAATTTAATAAACAAATAAAGTTACTCAGGGATATTCTTACAATTTAATTTTATCGTGATATTTAAGCGAGAAAACTAAAATATTCTTTTCTAGTTCCAAAATAATAAAAACATCGTTACTCGTCAGGAAAAAATGCTAGAATCAAACTTATTAAATAAATTTTAATACACAAATAAAAATACTCAGGGATATTTTTACAATATAAATTTATCGTGATATTTAAGTGAGAAAACTAAAATATTCGTTTCTAGTTCCAAAATAATAAAAACATCGTTACTCGTCAGGAAAAAATCCTAGAATCAAACTTATTAAAAAAATCTAATAAACAAATAAAGTTACTCAGGGATATTTTTACAATTTAATTTTATCGTGATATTTAAGCAATAAATCTAAAATATTCGTTTCTAGTTCCAAAATAATAAAAACATCGTTACTCGTCAGGAAAAAATGCTAGAATCAAACTTATTAAATAAATTTAATAAACTAATAAAGTTACTCAGGGATATTCCTACAATTTAATTTTATCAAGATATTTAAGCGAGAAATCTAAAATATTCGTTTCTATTTCCAGAGAAATTTAAACAGCGTTTCTCCTCAGGAAAAAATCCTAGAATCAAACTTATTAAATAAATTTAATAAACAAATAAAGTTACTCAGGGATACTCTTACAATTTAATTTTATCGCGATATTTAAGTGAGAAAACTAAAATATTCGTTTCTAGTTCCAAAATAATAAAAACATCGTTACTCGTCAGGAAAAAATGCTAGAATCAAACTTATTAAATAAATTTAATAAACTAATAAAGTTACTCAGGGATATTCCTACAATTTAATTTTATCAAGATATTTAAGCGAGAAATCTAAAATATTCGTTTCTATTTCCAGAGAAATTTAAACAGCGTTTCTCCTCAGGAAAAAATCCTAGAATCAAACTTATTAAATAAATCTAATAAACAAATAAAGTTACTCAGGGATATTCATACAATTATATTTTATCGTGATATTTAAGCAAGAAAACTAAAATAATCGTTTCTAGTTCCAGAAAATTGAAACATTGTTACTCCTCAGGAAAAAATGCTAGAATTAAACTTATTAAATAAATTTAATAAACAAATAAAGTTACTCAGGGATATTCCTACAATTTAATTTTATCCTGATATTTAAGCGAGAAAACCTAAATATTCGTTTCTAGCTCCAAAATAAAAAACATTGTTACTCGTCAAGAAAAAAGCTAGAAACGAACTTATTAAATAAATTTAATACACAAATAAAGTTACACAGGGATATTTTTACAATTTAATTTTATCGTGATATTTAAACGAGAAAACTAAAATATTCGTTTTTAGTTCCAGAAAAATTTAAACATCGTTTCTCCTCAGAAAAAAATCCTAGAATCAAACTTATTAAATAAATTTAATAAACTAATAAAGTTACTCAGGGATATTCCTACAATTTAATTTTATCAAGATATTTATGCGAGAAACCTAAAATATTCGTTTCTAGTTCCAGAGAAATTTAAACAGCGTTTCTCCTCAGGAAAAAATCCTAGAATCAAACTTATTAAATAAATTTAATAAACCAATAAAGTTACTCAGGGATATTCCTACAATTTAATTTTATCAAGATATTTAAGCGAGAAAACTAAAATATTCGTTTCTAGTTCCAGAGAAATTTAAACAGCGTTTCTCCTCAGGAAAAAATCCTAGAATCAAACTTATTAAATAAATTTAATAAACAAATAAAGTTACTCACGGATATTCTTACAATTTAATTTTATTGTGATATTTTAACAATAAAACTAAAATATTCGTTTCTAGTTCCAAAATAATAAAATCATCGTTACTCGACAGGAAAAAATGCTAGAATCAAACTTATTAAATAAATTTAATAAACAAATAAAGTTACTCAGGGATATTCTTACAATTTAATTTTATCGTGATATTTAAGCGAGACAACTAAAATATTCTTTTCTAGTTCCAAATATTCTTACAATTTAATTTGATCGTGATATTTAAGCAAGAAAACTAAAATATTCCTTTTTAGTTCCAGAAAAATTTAAACATCGTTTCTCCTCAGGAAAAAATCCTAGAATCAAACTTATTAAATAAATTTAATAAACTAATAAAGTTACTCAGGGATATTCCTACAATTTAATTTTATCAAGATATTTATGCGAGAAACCTAAAATATTCGTTTCTAGTTCCAGAGAAATTTAAACAGCGTTTCTCCTCAGGAAAAAATCCTAGAATCAAACTTATTAAATAAATTTAATAAACCAATAAAGTTACTCAGGGATAATCCTACAATTTAATTTTATCAAGATATTTAAGCGAGAAAACTAAAATATTCGTTTCTAGTTCCAGAGAAATTTAAACAGCGTTTCTCCTCAGGAAAAAATCCTAGAATCAAACTTATTAAATAAATTTAATAAACAAATAAAGTTACTCAGGGATATTCTCAAAATTTAATTTTATCGTGATATTTAAGCAATAAAATTAAAATATTCGTTTCTAGTTCCATAATAATAAAATCATCGTTACTCGGCAGGAAAAAATGCTAGAATCAAACTTATTAAATAAATTTAATAAACAAATAAAGTTACTCAGGGATATTCTTACAATTTAATTTTATCGTGATATTTAAGCGAGAAAACTAAAATATTCTTTTCTAGTTCCAAAATAATAAAAACATCGTTACTCGTCAGGAAAAAATGCTAGAATCAAACTTATTAAATAAATTTTAATACACAAATAAAAATACTCAGGGATATTTTTACAATATAAATTTATCGTGATATTTAAGTGAGAAAACTAAAATATTCGTTTCTAGTTCCAAAATAATAAAAACATCGTTACTCGTCAGGAAAAAATCCTAGAATCAAACTTATTAAAAAAATCTAATAAACAAATAAAGTTACTCAGGGATATTCTTACAATTTAATTTTATCGTGATATTTAAGCAATAAATCTAAAATATTCGTTTCTAGTTCCAAAATAATAAAAACATCGTTACTCGTCAGGAAAAAATGCTAGAATCAAACTTATTAAATAAATTTAATAAACTAATAAAGTTACTCAGGGATATTCCTACAATTTAATTTTATCAAGATATTTAAGCGAGAAATCTAAAATATTCGTTTCTATTTCCAGAGAAATTTAAACAGCGTTTCTCCTCAGGAAAAAATCCTAGAATCAAACTTATTAAATAAATTTAATAAACAAATAAAGTTACTCAGGGATATTCTTACAATTTAATTTTATCGCGATATTTAAGTGAGAAAACTAAAATATTCGTTTCTAGTTCCAAAATAATAAAAACATCGTTACTCGTCAGGAAAAAATGCTAGAATCAAACTTATTAAATAAATTTAATAAACTAATAAAGTTACTCAGGGATATTCCTACAATTTAATTTTATCAAGATATTTAAGCGAGAAATCTAAAATATTCGTTTCTATTTCCAGAGAAATTTAAACAGCGTTTCTCCTCAGGAAAAAATCCTAGAATCAAACTTATTAAATAAATCTAATAAACAAATAAAGTTACTCAGGGATATTCATACAATTATATTTTATCGTGATATTTAAGCAAGAAAACTAAAATAATCGTTTCTAGTTCCAGAAAATTGAAACATTGTTACTCCTCAGGAAAAAATGCTAGAATTAAACTTATTAAATAAATTTAATACACAAATAAAGTTACTCAGGGATATTCCTACAATTTAATTTTATCGTGATATTTAAGCGAGAAAACCTAAATATTCGTTTCTAGCTCCAAAATAAAAAACATTGTTACTCGTCAAGAAAAAAGCTAGAAACGAACTTATTAAATAAATTTAATACACAAATAAAGTTACACAGGGATATTTTTACAATTTAATTTTATCGTGATATTTAAACGAGAAAACTAAAATATTCGTTTTTAGTTCCAGAAAAATTTAAACATCGTTTCTCCTCAGGAAAAAATCCTAGAATCAAACTTATTAAATAAATTTAATAAACTAATAAAGTTACTCAGGGATATTCCTACAATTTAATTTTATCAAGATATTTATGCGAGAAACCTAAAATATTCGTTTCTAGTTCCAGAGAAATTTAAACAGCGTTTCTCCTCAGGAAAAAATCCTAGAATCAAACTTATTAAATAAATTTAATAAACCAATAAAGTTACTCAGGGATATTCCTACAATTTAATTTTACAAGGTATTTAAGCGAGAAAACTAAAATATTCGTTTCTAGTTCCAGAGAAATTTAAACAGCGTTTCTCCTCAGGAAAAAATCCTAGAATCAAACTTATTAAATAAATTTAATAAACAAATAAAGCTACTCAGGGATATTCTTACAATTTAATTTTATCGCGATATTTAAGCGAGAAATCTAAAATATTCGTTTCTAGTTCCAAAATAATAAAAACATCGTTACTCGTCAGGAAAAAATGCTAGAATCAAACTTATTAAATAAATTTTAATACACAAATAAAGTTACTCAGGGATATTCCTACAATTTAATTTTATCGTGATATTTAAGCGAGAAAACTAAAATATTCGTTTTTAGTTCCAGAAAAATGTAAACACCGTTTCTCCTCAGGAAAAAATCCTAGAATCAAACTTATTAAATAAATTTAATAAACAAATAAAGTTACTCACGGATATTCTTACAATTTAATTTTATTGTGATATTTAAGCAATAAAACTAAAATATTCGTTTCTAGTTCCAAAATAATAAAATCATCGTTACTCAACAGGAAAAAATGCTAGAATCAAACTTATTAAATAAATTTAATAAACAAATAAAGTTACTCAGGGATATTCTTACAATTTAATTTTATCGTGATATTTAAGCGAGACAACTAAAATATTCTTTTCTAGTTCCAAATATTCTTACAATTTAATTTTATCTGATATTTAAGCAAGAAAACTAAAATATTCCTTTTTAGTTCCAGAAAAATTTAAACATCGTTTCTCCTCAGGAAAAAATCCTAGAATCAAACTTATTAAATAAATTTAATAAACTAATAAAGTTACTCAGGGATATTCCTACAATTTAATTTTATCAAGATATTTATGCGAGAAACCTAAAATATTCGTTTCTAGTTCCAGAGAAATTTAAACAGCGTTTCTCCTCAGGAAAAAATCCTAGAATCAAACTTATTAAATAAATTTAATAAACCAATAAAGTTACTCAGGGATAATCCTACAATTTAATTTTATCAATATATTTAAGCGAGAAAACTAAAATATTCGTTTTTAGTTCCAGAAAAATGTAAACACCGTTTCTCCTCAGGAAAAAATCCTAGAATCAAACTTATTAAATAAATTTAATAAACAAATAAAGTTACTCACGGATATTCTTACAATTTAATTTTATTGTGATATTTAAGCAATAAAACTAAAATATTCGTTTCTAGTTCCAAAATAATAAAATCATCGTTACTCAACAGGAAAAAATGCTAGAATCAAACTTATTAAATAAATTTAATAAACAAATAAAGTTACTCAGGGATATTCTTACAATTTAATTTTATCGTGATATTTAAGCGAGACAACTAAAATATTCTTTTCTAGTTCCAAATATTCTTACAATTTAATTTTATCTGATATTTAAGCAAGAAAACTAAAATATTCCTTTTTAGTTCCAGAAAAATTTAAACATCGTTTCTCCTCAGGAAAAAATCCTAGAATCAAACTTATTAAATAAATTTAATAAACTAATAAAGTTACTCAGGGATATTCCTACAATTTAATTTTATCAAGATATTTATGCGAGAAACCTAAAATATTCGTTTCTAGTTCCAGAGAAATTTAAACAGCGTTTCTCCTCAGGAAAAAATCCTAGAATCAAACTTATTAAATAAATTTAATAAACCAATAAAGTTACTCAGGGATAATCCTACAATTTAATTTTATCAATATATTTAAGCGAGAAAACTAAAATATTCGTTTCTAGTTCCAGAGAAATTTAAACAGCGTTTCTCCTCAGGAAAAAATCCTAGAATCAAACTTATTAAATAAATTTAATAAACAAATAAAGTTACTCAGGGATATTCTCAAAATTTAATTTTATCGTGATATTTAAGCAATAAAATTAAAATATTCGTTTCTAGTTCCATAATAATAAAATCATCGTTACTCGGCAGGAAAAAATGCTAGAATCAAACTTATTAAATAAATTGCATAAACAAATAAAGTTACTCAGGGATATTCTTACAATTTAATTTTATCGTGATATTTAAGCGAGAAAACTAAAATATTCTTTTCTAGTTCCAAAATAATAAAAACATCGTTACTCGTCAGGAAAAAATGCTAGAATCAAACTTATTAAATAAATTTTAATACACAAATAAAAATACTCAGGGATATTTTTACAATATAAATTTATCGTGATATTTAAGTGAGAAAACTAAAATATTCGTTTCTAGTTCCAAAATAATAAAAACATCGTTACTCGTCAGGAAAAAATCCTAGAATCAAACTTATTAAAAAAATCTAATAAACAAATAAAGTTACTCAGGGATATTCTTACAATTTAATTTTATCGTGATATTTAAGCAATAAATCTAAAATATTCGTTTCTAGTTCCAAAATAATAAAAACATCGTTACTCGTCAGGAAAAAATGCTAGAATCAAACTTATTAAATAAATTTAATAAACTAATAAAGTTACTCAGGGATATTCCTACAATTTAATTTTATCAAGATATTTAAGCGAGAAATCTAAAATATTCGTTTCTATTTCCAGAGAAATTTAAACAGCGTTTCTCCTCAGGAAAAAATCCTAGAATCAAACTTATTAAATAAATTTAATAAACAAATAAAGTTACTCAGGGATATTCTTACAATTTAATTTTATCGCGATATTTAAGTGAGAAAACTAAAATATTCGTTTCTAGTTCCAAAATAATAAAAACATCGTTACTCGTCAGGAAAAAATGCTAGAATCAAACTTATTAAATAAATTTAATAAACTAATAAAGTTACTCAGGGATATTCCTACAATTTAATTTTATCAAGATATTTAAGCGAGAAATCTAAAATATTCGTTTCTATTTCCAGAGAAATTTAAACAGCGTTTCTCCTCAGGAAAAAATCCTAGAATCAAACTTATTAAATAAATCTAATAAACAAATAAAGTTACTCAGGGATATTCATACAATTATATTTTATCGTGATATTTAAGCAAGAAAACTAAAATAATCGTTTCTAGTTCCAGAAAATTGAAACATTGTTACTCCTCAGGAAAAAATGCTAGAATTAAACTTATGAAATAAATTTAATAAACAAATAAAGTTACTCAGGGATATTCCTACAATTTAATTTTATCGTGATATTTAAGCGAGAAAACCTAAATATTCGTTTCTAGCTCCAAAATAAAAAACATTGTTACTCGTCAAGAAAAAAGCTAGAAACGAACTTATTAAATAAATTTAATACACAAATAAAGTTACACAGGGATATTTTTACAATTTAATTTTATCGTGATATTTAAACGAGAAAACTAAAATATTCGTTTTTAGTTCCAGAAAAATTTAAACATCGTTTCTCCTCAGGAAAAAATCCTAGAATCAAACTTATTAAATAAATTTAATAAACAAATAAAGTTACTCAGGGATATTCTTACAATTTAATTTTATCGCGATATTTAAGCGAGAAATCTAAAATATTCGTTTCTAGTTCCAAAATAATAAAAACATCGTTACTCGTCAGGAAAAAATGCTAGAATCAAACTTATTAAATAAATTTTAATACACAAATAAAGTTACTCAGGGATATTCCTACAATTTAATTTTATCGTGATATTTAAGCGAGAAAACTAAAATATTCGTTTTTAGTTCCAGAAAAATGTAAACACCGTTTCTCCTCAGGAAAAAATCCTAGAATCAAACTTATTAAATAAATTTAATAAACAAATAAAGTTACTCACGGATATTCTTACAATTTAATTTTATTGTGATATTTAAGCAATAAAACTAAAATATTCGTTTCTAGTTCCAAAATAATAAAATCATCGTTACTCGACAGGAAAAAATGCTAGAATCAAACTTATTAAATAAATTTAATAAACAAATAAAGTTACTCAGGGATATTCTTACAATTTAATTTTATCGTGATATTTAAGCGAGACAACTAAAATATTCTTTTCTAGTTCCAAATATTCTTACAATTTAATTTTATCGTGATATTTAAGCAAGAAAACTAAAATATTCCTTTTTAGTTCCAGAAAAATTTAAACATCGTTTCTCCTCAGGAAAAAATCCTAGAATCAAACTTATTAAATAAATTTAATAAACTAATAAAGTTACTCAGGGATATTCCTACAATTTAATTTTATCAAGATATTTATGCGAGAAACCTAAAATATTCGTTTCTAGTTCCAGAGAAATTTAAACAGCGTTTCTCCTCAGGAAAAAATCCTAGAATCAAACTTATTAAATAAATTTAATAAACCAATAAAGTTACTCAGGGATATACCTACAATTTAATTTTATCAAGATATTTAAGCGAGAAAACTAAAATATTCGTTTCTAGTTCCAGAGAAATTTAAACAGCGTTTCTCCTCAGGAAAAAATCCTAGAATCAAACTTATTAAATAAAATTAATAAACAAATAAAGTTACTCACGGATAATCTTACAATTTAATTTTATCGTGATATTTAAGTAATAAAACTAAAATATTCGTTTCTAGTTCCAAAATAATAAAATCATCGTTACTCGGCAGGAAAAAATGCTAGAATCAAACTTATTAAATAAATTTAATAAACAAATAAAGTTACTCAGGGATATTCTTACAATTTAACTTTATCGTGATATTTAAGCGAGACAACTAAAATATTCTTTTCTAGTTCCAAAATAATAAAAACATCGTTACTCGTCAGGAAAAAATGCTAGAATCAAACTTATTAAATAAATTTTAATACACAAATAAAGTTACTCAGGGATATTCTTACAATTTAATTTTATCGTGATATTTAAGCAAGAAAACTAAAATATTCCTTTTTAGTTCCAGAAAAATTTAAGCATCGTTTCTCCTCAGGAAAAAATCCTAGAATCAAACTTATTAAATAAATTTAATAAACCAATAAAGTTACTCAGGGATATTCCTACAATTTAATTTTATCAAGATATTTAAGCGAGAAAACTAAAATATTCGTTTCTAGTTCCAGAGAAATTTAAACAGCGTTTCTCCTCAGGAAAAAATCCTAGAATCAAACTTATTAAATAAATTTAATAAACAAATAAAGTTACTCAGGGATATTCTTACAATTTAATTTTATCGCGATATTTAAGCGAGAAATCTAAAATATTCGTTTCTAGTTCCAAAATAATAAAAACATCGTTACTCGTCAGGAAAAAATGCTAGAATCAAACTTATTAAATAAATTTTAATACACAAATAAAGTTACTCAGGGATATTCCTACAATTTAATTTTATCGTGATATTTAAGCGAGAAAACTAAAATATTCGTTTTTAGTTCCAGAAAAATGTAAACACCGTTTCTCCTCAGGAAAAAATCCTAGAATCAAACTTATTAAATAAATTTAATAAACAAATAAAGTTACTCACGGATATTCTTACAATTTAATTTTATTGTGATATTTAAGCAATAAAACTAAAATATTCGTTTCTAGTTCCAAAATAATAAAATCATCGTTACTCGACAGGAAAAAATGCTAGAATCAAACTTATTAAATAAATTTAATAAACAAATAAAGTTACTCAGGGATATTCTTACAATTTAATTTTATCGTGATATTTAAGCGAGACAACTAAAATATTCTTTTCTAGTTCCAAATATTCTTACAATTTAATTTTATCGTGATATTTAAGCAAGAAAACTAAAATATTCCTTTTTAGTTCCAGAAAAATTTAAACATCGTTTCTCCTCAGGAAAAAATCCTAGAATCAAACTTATTAAATAAATTTAATAAACTAATAAAGTTACTCTGGGATATTCCTACAATTTAATTTTATCAAGATATTTATGCGAGAAACCTAAAATATTCGTTTCTAGTTCCAGAGAAATTTAAACAGCGTTTCTCCTCAGGAAAAAATCCTAGAATCAAACTTATTAAATAAATTTAATAAACCAATAAAGTTACTCAGGGATATTCCTACAATTTAATTTTATCAAGATATTTAAGCGAGAAAACTAAAATATTCGTTTCTAGTTCCAGAGAAATTTAAACAGCGTTTCTCCTCAGGAAAAAATCCTAGAATCAAACTTATTAAATAAAATTAATAAACAAATAAAGTTACTCACGGATATTCTTACAATTTAATTTTATCGTGATATTTAAGTAATAAAACTAAAATATTCGTTTCTAGTTCCAAAATAATAAAATCATCGTTACTCGGCAGGAAAAAATGCTAGAATCAAACTTATTAAATAAATTTAATAAACAAATAAAGTTACTCAGGGATATTCTTACAATTTAATTTTATCGTGATATTTAAGCGAGACAACTAAAATATTCTTTTCTAGTTCCAAAATAATAAAAACATCGTTACTCGTCAGGAAAAAATGCTAGAATCAAACTTATTAAATAAATTTTAATACACAAATAAAGTTACTCAGGGATATTCTTACAATTTAATTTTATCGTGATATTTAAACAAGAAAACTAAAATATTCCTTTTTAGTTCCAGAAAAATTTAAGCATCGTTTCTCCTCAGGAAAAAATCCTAGAATCAAACTTATTAAATAAATTTAATAAACCAATAAAGTTACTCAGGGATTATCCTACAATTTAATTTTATCAAGATATTTAAGCGAGAAAACTAAAATATTCGTTTCTAGTTCCAGAGAAATTTAAACAGCGTTTCTCCTCAGGAAAAAATCCTAGAATCAAACTTATTAAATAAATTTAATAAACAAATAAAGTTACTCAGGGATATTCTTACAATTTAATTTTATCGCGATATTTAAGCGAGAAATCTAAAATATTCGTTTCTAGTTCCAAAATAATAAAAACATCGTTACTCGTCAGGAAAAAATGCTAGAATCAAACTTATTAAATATATTTTAATACACAAATAAAGTTACTCAGGGATATTCTTACAATTTAATTTTATCGTGATATTTAAGCGAGAAAACTAAAATATTCGTTTTTAGTTCCAGAAAAATGTAAACACCGTTTCTCCTCAGGAAAAAATCCTAGAATCAAACTTATTAAATAAATTTAATAAACAAATAAAGTTACTCACGGATATTCTTACAATTTAATTTTATCGTGATATTTAAGCAATAAAACTAAAATATTCGTTTCTAGTTCCAAAATAATAAAATCATCGTTACTCGTCAGGAAAAAATGCTAGAATCAAACTTATTAAATAAATTTTAATACACAAATAAAGTTACTCAGGGATATTCTTACAATTTAATTTTATCGTGATATTTAAGCAAGAAAACTAAAATATTCCTTTTTAGTTCCAGAAAAATTTAAACATCGTTTCTCCTCAGGAAAAAATCCTAGAATCAAACTTATTAAATAAATTTAATAAACCAATAAAGTTACTCAGGGATATTCCTACAATTTAATTTTATCAAGATATTTAAGCGAGAAAACTAAAATATTCGTTTCTAGTTCCAGAGAAATTTAAACAGCGTTTCTCCTCAGGAAAAAATGCTAGAATCAAACTTATTAAATAAATTTTAATACACAAATAAAGTTACCCAGGGATATTTTTACAATTTAATTTTATCGTGATATTTAGTGAGAAAACTAAAATATTAATTTCTAGTTCCAAAATAATAAAAACATCGTTACTCGTCAAGACAAAATGCTAGAATCCAACTTATTAAATAAATTTAATACACGAATAAAGTTACTCAGGGATATTCCTACAATTTAATTTTATCGTGATATTTAAGTGAGAAAACCAAAATATTCGTTTCTTGCTTCTAAATAATAAAAACATCGTTTCTCCTCAGGAAAAAATCCTGGAATCAAACTTATTAAATAAATTTAATAAACAAATAAAGATACTCAGGGATATTCTTACAATTTAATTTTATCGCGATATTTAAGCGAGAAAACTAAAATATTCTTTTCTAGTTCCAAAATAATATAAACATCGTTACTCGTCAGGAAAAAATGATAGAATCGAACTTATTAAAAAAATCTAACAAACAAATAAAGTTACTCAGGGATATTCTTACAATTTAATTTTATCGTGATATTTAAGCAAGAAAACTAAAATATTCGTTTTTAGTTACAGAAAAATTTAAACATCGTTTCTCCTCAGGAAAAAATCCTAGAATCAAACTTATTAAATAAATTTAATAAACTAATAAAGTTACTCAGGGATATTCCTACAATTTAATTTTATCAAGATATTTATGCGAGAAACCTAAAATATTCGTTTCTAGTTCCAGAGAAACTTAAACAGCGTTTCTCCTCAGGAAAAAATCCTAGAATCAAACTTATTAAATAAATTTAATAAACCAATAAAGTTACTCAGGGATATTCCTACAATTTAATTTTACAAGGTATTTAAGCGAGAAAACTAAAATATTCGTTTCTAGGTCCAGAGAAATTTAAACAGCGTTTCTCCTCAGGAAAAAATCCTAGAATCAAACTTATTAAATAAATTTAATAAACAAATAAAGTTACTCAGGGATATTCTTACAATTTAATTTTATCGCGATATTTAAGCGAGAAATCTAAAATATTCGTTTCTAGTTCCAAAATAATAAAAACATCGTTACTCGTCAGGAAAAAATGCTAGAATCAAACTTATTAAATAAATTTTAATACACAAATAAAGTTACTCAGGGATATTCCTACAATTTAATTTTATCGTGATATTTAAGCGAGAAAACTAAAATATTCGTTTTTAGTTCCAGAAAAATGTAAACACCGTTTCTCCTCAGGAAAAAATCCTAGAATCAAACTTATTAAATAAATTTAATAAACAAATAAAGTTACTTACGGATATTCTTACAATTTAATTTTATCGTGATATTTAAGCAATGAAACTAAAATAATCGTTTCTAGTTCCAAAATAATAAAATCATCGTTACTCGGCAGGAAAAAATGCTAGAATCAAACTTATTAAATAAATTTAATAAACAAATAAAGTTACTCAGGGATATTCTTACAATTTAATTTTATCGTGATATTTAAGCGAGAAAACTAAAATATTCTTTTCTAGTTCCAAAATAATAAAAACATCGTTACTCGTCAGGAAAAAATGCTAGAATCAAACTTATTAAATAAATTTTAATACACAAATAAAGTTACTCGGGGATATTTTTACAATTTAAATTTATCGTGATATTTAAGTGAGAAAACTAAAATATTCGTTTCTAGTTCCAAAATAATAAAAACATCGTTACTCGTCAGGACAAAATGCTAGAATCGAACTTATTAAAAAAATCTAATAAACAAATAAAGTTACTCAGGGATATTCCTACAATTTAATTTTATCGTGATATTTAAGCGAGAAAACCTAAATATTCGTTTCTAGCTCCAAAATAAAAAAACATTGTTACTCGTCAAGAAAAAAGCTAGAAACGAACTTATTAAATAAATTTTAATACACAAATAAAGTTACTCAGGGATATTCCTACAATTTAATTTTATCGTGATATTTAAGCGAGAAAACTAAAATATTCGTTTTTAGTTCCAGAAAAATGTAAACACCGTTTCTCCTCAGGAAAAAATCCTAGAATCAAACTTATTAAATAAATTTAATAAACAAATAAAGTTACTTACGGATATTCTTACAATTTAATTTTATCGTGATATTTAAGCAATGAAACTAAAATAATCGTTTCTAGTTCCAAAATAATAAAATCATCGTTACTCGGCAGGAAAAAATGCTAGAATCAAACTTATTAAATAAATTTAATAAACAAATAAAGTTACTCAGGGATATTCTTACAATTTAATTTTATCGTGATATTTAAGCGAGAAAACTAAAATATTCTTTTCTAGTTCCAAAATAATAAAAACATCGTTACTCGTCAGGAAAAAATGCTAGAATCAAACTTATTAAATAAATTTTAATACACAAATAAAGTTACTCGGGGATATTTTTACAATTTAAATTTATCGTGATATTTAAGTGAGAAAACTAAAATATTCGTTTCTAGTTCCAAAATAATAAAAACATCGTTACTCGTCAGGACAAAATGCTAGAATCGAACTTATTAAATAAATTTAATAAACAAATAAAGTTACTCAGGGATATTCCTACAATTTAATTTTATCGTGATATTTAAGCGAGAAAACCTAAATATTCGTTTCTAGCTCCAAAATAAAAAAACATTGTTACTCGTCAAGAAAAAAGCTAGAAACGAACTTATTAAATAAATTTAATACACAAATAAAGTTACACAGGGATATTTTTACAATTTAATTTTATCGTGATATTTAAACGAGAAAACTAAAATATTCGTTTTTAGTTCCAGAAAAATTTAAACATCGTTTCTCCTCAGGAAAAAATCCTAGAATCAAACTTATTAAATAAATTTAATAAACAAATAAAGTTACTCAGGGATACTCTTACAATTTAATTTTATCGCGATATTTAAGCGAGAAATCTAAAATATTCGTTTCTAGTTCCAAAATAATAAAAACATCGTTACTCGTCAGGAAAAAATGCTAGAATCAAACTTATTAAATAAATTTAATAAACAAATAAAGTTACTCAGGGATATTCTTACAATTTAATTTTATCGTGATATTTAAGCGAGACAACTAAAATATTCTTTTCTAGTTCCAAATATTCTTACAATTTAATTTTATCGTGATATTTAAGCAAGAAAACTAAAATATTCCTTTTTAGTTCCAGAAAAATTTAAACATCGTTTCTCCTCAGGAAAAAATCCTAGAATCAAACTTATTAAATAAAATTAATAAACTAATAAAGTTACTCAGGGATATTCCTACAATTTAATTTTATCGTGATATTTAAGTAATGAAACTAAAATATTCGTTTCTAGTTCCAAAATAATAAAATCATCGTTACTCGGCAGGAAAAAATGCTAGAATCAAACTTATTAAATAAATTTAATAAACAAATAAAGTTACTCAGGGATATTCTTACAATTTAATTTTATCGTGATATTTAAGCGAGACAACTAAAATATTCTTTTCTAGTTCCAAAATAATAAAAACATCGTTACTCGTCAGGAAAAAATGCTAGAATCAAACTTATTAAATAAATTTTAATACACAAATAAAGTTACTCAGGGATATTCTTACAATTTAATTTTATCGTGATATTTAAGCAAGAAAACTAAAATATTCCTTTTTAGTTCCAGAAAAATTTAAGCATCGTTTCTCCTCAGGAAAAAATCCTAGAATCAAACTTATTAAATAAATTTAATAAACTAATAAAGTTACTCAGGGATATTCCTACAATTTAATTTTATCGTGATATTTAAGTAATGAAACTAAAATATTCGTTTCTAGTTCCAAAATAATAAAATCATCGTTACTCGGCAGGAAAAAATGCTAGAATCAAACTTATTAAATAAATTTAATAAACAAATAAAGTTACTCAGGGATATTCTTACAATTTAATTTTATCGTGATATTTAAGCGAGACAACTAAAATATTCTTTTCTAGTTCCAAAATAATAAAAACATCGTTACTCGTCAGGAAAAAATGCTAGAATCAAACTTATTAAATAAATTTTAATACACAAATAAAGTTACTCAGGGATATTCCTACAATTTAATTTTATCGTGATATTTAAGCGAGAAAACTAAAATATTCGTTTTTAGTTCCAGAAAAATGTAAACACCGTTTCTCCTCAGGAAAAAATCCTAGAATCAAACTTATTAAATAAATTTAATAAACAAATAAAGTTACTCACGGATATTCTTACAATTTAATTTTATTGTGATATTTAAGCAATAAAACTAAAATATTCGTTTCTAGTTCCAAAATAATAAAATCATCGTTACTCGACAGGAAAAAATGCTAGAATCAAACTTATTAAATAAATTTAATAAACAAATAAAGTTACTCAGGGATATTCTTACAATTTAATTTTATCGTGATATTTAAGCGAGACAACTAAAATATTCTTTTCTAGTTCCAAATATTCTTACAATTTAATTTTATCGTGATATTTAAGCAAGAAAACTAAAATATTCCTTTTTAGTTCCAGAAAAATTTAAACATCGTTTCTCCTCAGGAAAAAATCCTAGAATCAAACTTATTAAATAAATTTAATAAACAAATAAAGTTACTCACGGATATTCTTACAATTTAATTTTATCGTGATATTTAAGCAATAAAACTAAAATATTCGTTTCTAGTTCCAAAATAATAAAATCATCGTTACTCGTCAGGAAAAAATGCTAGAATCAAACTTATTAAATAAATTTTAATACACAAATAAAGTTACTCAGGGATATTCTTACAATTTAATTTTATCGTGATATTTAAGCAAGAAAACTAAAATATTCCTTTTTAGTTCCAGAAAAATTTAAACATCGTTTCTCCTCAGGAAAAAATCCTAGAATCAAACTTATTAAATAAATTTAATAAACCAATAAAGTTACTCAGGGATATTCCTACAATTTAATTTTATCAAGATATTTAAGCGAGAAAACTAAAATATTCGTTTCTAGTTCCAAAGAAATTTAAACAGCGTTTCTCCTCAGGAAAAAATGCTAGAATCAAACTTATTAAATAAATTTTAATACACAAATAAAGTTACCCAGGGATATTTTTACAATTTAATTTTATCGTGATATTTAGTGAGAAAACTAAAATATTAATTTCTAGTTCCAAAATAATAAAAACATCGTTACTCGTCAAGACAAAATGCTAGAATCCAACTTATTAAATAAATTTAATACACGAATAAAGTTACTCAGGGATATTCCTACAATTTAATTTTATCGTGATATTTAAGTGAGAAAACCAAAATATTCGTTTCTTGCTTCTAAATAATAAAAACATCGTTTCTCCTCAGGAAAAAATCCTGGAATCAAACTTATTAAATAAATTTAATAAACAAATAAAGATACTCAGGGATATTCTTACAATTTAATTTTATCGCGATATTTAAGCGAGAAAACTAAAATATTCTTTTCTAGTTCCAAAATAATAAAAACATCGTTACTCGTCAGGAAAAAATGATAGAATCGAACTTATTAAAAAAATCTAACAAACAAATAAAGTTACTCAGGGATATTCTTACAATTTAATTTTATCGTGATATTTAAGCAAGAAAACTAAAATATTCGTTTTTAGTTACAGAAAAATTTAAACATCGTTTCTCTTCAGGAAAAAATCCTAGAATCAAACTTATTAAATAAATTTAATAAACTAATAAAGTTACTCAGGGATATTCCTACAATTTAATTTTATCAAGATATTTATTCGAGAAACCTAAAATATTCGTTTCTAGTTCCAAAGAAATTTAAACAGCGTTTCTCCTCAGGAAAAAATCCTAGAATCAAACTTATTAAATAAATTTAATAAACCAATAAAGTTACTCAGGGATATTCCTACAATTTAATTTTATCAAGATATTTAAGCGAGAAAACTAAAATATTCGTTTCTAGTTCCAAAATAATACAAACATCGTTACTCGTCAGGAAAAAATGCTAGAAACAAACTTATTAAATAAATTTTAATACACAAATAAAGTTACTCAGGGATATTTTTACAATTTCATTTTATCGTGATATTTAAGTGAGAAAACTAAAATATTCGTTTCTAGTTCCAAAATAATAAAAACATCGTTACTCGTCAAAACAAAATGCTAGAAACAAACTTATTAAATAAATTTAATACACGAATAAAGTTACTCAGGGATATTCCTGCAATTTAATTTTATCGTGATATTTAAGCGAGAAAACTAAAATATTCGTTTTTAGATCCAGAAAAATGTAAACACCGTTTCTCCTCAGGAAAAAATCCTAGAATCAAACTTATTAAATAAATTTAATAAACAAATAAAGTTACTCACGGATATTCTTACAATTTAATTTTATCGTGATATTTAAGCAATGAAACTAAAATATTCGTTTCTAGTTCCAAAATAATAAAATCATCGTTACTCGGCAGGAAAAAATGCTAGAATCAAACTTATTAAATAAATTTAATAAACAAATAAAGTTACTCAGGGATATTCTTACAATTTAATTTTATCGTGATATTTAAGCGAGAAAACTAAAATATTCTTTTCTAGTTCCAAAATAATAAAAACATCGTTACTCGTCAGGAAAAAATGCTAGAATCAAACTTATTAAATAAATTTTAATACACAAATAAAGTTACTCGGGGATATTTTTACAATTTAAATTTATCGTGATATTTAAGTGAGAAAACTAAAATATTCGTTTCTAGTTCCAAAATAATAAAAACATCGTTACTCGTCAGGACAAAATGCTAGAATCGAACTTATTAAAAAAATCTAATAAACAAATAAAGTTACTCAGGGATATACCTACAATTTAATTTTATCAAGATATTTAAGCGAGAAAACTAAAATATTCGTTTCTATTTCCAGAGAAATTTAAACAGCGTTTCTCCTCAGGAAAAAATCCTAGAATCAAACTTATTAAATAAATTTAATAAACAAATAAAGTTACTCAGGGATATTCTTACAATTTAATTTTATCGCGATATTTAAGCGAGAAAACTAAAATATTCGTTTCTAGTTCCAAAATAATAAAAACATCGTTACTCGTCAGGAAAAAATGCTAGAATCGAACTTATTAATAAAATCTAATAATCAAATAGAGTTACTCAGGGATATTCTTACAATTTAATTTTATCGTGATATTTAAGCAATAAATCTAAAATATTCGTTTCTAGTTCCAAAATAATAAAAACATCGTTACTCGTCAGGAAAAAATGCTAGAATCAAACTTATTAAATAAATTTAATAAACAAATAAAGTTACTCAGGGATATTCTTACAATTTAATTTAATCGCGATATTTAAGCGAGAAAACTAAAATATTCTTTTCTAGTTCCAAAATAATAAAAACATCGTTACTCATCAGGAAAAAATGCTAGAATCAAACTTATAAAAAAAATCTAACAAACAAATAAAGTTACTCAGGGATATTCTTACAATTTAATTTTATCGTGATATTTAAGCAAGAAAACTAAAATATTCGTTTTTAGTTCCAAAATAATAAAAACATCGTTACTCGTCAGGAAAAAATGCTAGAATCAAACTTATTAAATAAATTTTAATACGCAAATAAAGTTACTCAGGGATATTCCTACAATTTAATTTTATCAAGATATTTATGCGAGAAACCTAAAATATTCGTTTCTAGTTCCAGAGAAATTTAAACAGCGTTTCTCCTCAGGAAAAAATCCTAGAATCAAACTTATTAAATAAATTTAATAAACCAATAAAGTTACTCAGGGATAATCCTACAATTTAATTTTATCAAGATATTTAAGCGAGAAAACTAAAATATTCGTTTCTAGTTCCTGAGAAATTTAAACAGCGTTTCTCCTCAGGAAAAAATCCTAGAATCAAACTTATTAAATAAATTTAATAAACAAATAAAGTTACTCAGGGATATTCTTACAATTTAATTTTATCGCGATATTTAAGCGAGAAATCTAAAATATTCGTTTCTAGTTCCAAAATAATAGAAACATCGTTACTCGTCAGGAAAAAATGCTAGAATCAAACTTATTAAATAAATTTTAATACACAAATAAAGTTACTCAGGGATATTTTTACAATTTAATTTTATCGTGATATTTAAGCGAGAAAACTAAAATATTCTTTTCTAGTTCCAAAATAATAAAAACATCGTTACTCGTCAGGAAAAAATGCTAGAATCAAACTTATTAAATAAATTTTAATACACAAATAAAGTTACTCAGGGATATTTTTACAATTTAAATTTATCGTGATATTTAAGTGAGAAAACTAAAATATTCGTTTCTAGTTCCAAAATAATAAAAACATCGTTACTCGTCAGGACAAAATGCTAGAATCGAACTTATTAATAAAATCTAATAAACAAATAAAGTTACTCAGGGATATTATTACAATTTAATTTTATCGTGATATTTAAGCAATAAATCTAAAATATTCGTTTCTAGTTCCAAAATAATAAAAACATCGTTACTCGTCAGGAAAAAATGCTAGAATCAAACTTATTAAATAAATTTAATACACGAATAAAGTTACTCAGGGATATTCCTACAATTTAATTTTATCGTGATATTTAAGTGTGAAAACCAAAATATTCGTTTCTTGCTTCAAAATAATAAAAACATCGTTTCTCCTCAGGAAAAAATCCTAGAATCAAACTTATTAAATAAATTTAATAAACAAATAAAGTTACTCAGGGATATTCTTACAATTTAATTTTATCGCGATATTTAAGCGAGAAAACTAAAATATTCGTTTCTAGTTCCAAAATAATAAAAACATCGTTACTCGACAGGAAAAAATGCTAGACTCGAACTTATTAAAAAAATCTAATAAACAAATAAAGTTACTGAGGGATATTCATACAATTATATTTTATCGTGATATTTACGCAAGAAAACTAAAATATACGTTTCTAGTTCCAGAAAATTGAAACATTGTTACTCCTCAGGAAAAAATGCTAGAATCAAACTTATTAAATAAATTTAATAAACAAATAAAGTTACTCAGGGATATTCCTACAATTTAATTTTATCGTGATATTTAAGCGAGAAAACTAAAATATTCTTTTCTAGTTCCAAAATAATAAAAACATCGTTTCTCCTCAGGAAAAAATCCTAGAATCAAACTTATTAAATAAATCTAATAAACAAATAAAGTTACTGAGGGATATTCTACAATTTAATTTTATCGTGATATTTAAGCAATAAATCTAAAATATTCGTTTCTAGTTCCAAAATAATAAAAACATCGTTACTCGTCAGGAAAAAATGCTAGAAACAAACTTAATAAATAAATTTAATACACGAATAAAGTTACTCATTGATATCCCTACAATTTAATTTTATCGTGATATTTAAGCGAGAAAACTAAAATATTCGTTTTTAGTTCCAGAAAAATGTAAACACCGTTTCTCCTCAGAAAAAATCCTAGAATCAAACTTATTAAATAAATTTAATAAACAAATAAAGTTACTCAGGGATATTCTCAAAATTTAATTTTATCGTGATATTTAAGCAATAAAACTAAAATATTCGTTTCTAGTTCCAAAATAATAAAATCATCGTTACTCGGCAGGAAAAAATGCTAGAATCAAACTTAATAAATAAATTTAATAAACAAATTAAGTTACTCAGGGATATTCTTACAATTTAATTTTATCGTGATATTTAAGCGAGAAAACTAAAATATTCTTTTCTAGTTCCAAAATAATAAAAACATCGTTTCTCCTCAGTAAAAAATCCTAGAATCAAACTTATTAAATAAATCTAATAAACAAATAAAGTTACTGAGGGATATTCTTACAATTTAATTTTATCTTGATATTTAAGCGAGAAAACTAAAATATTCGTTTCTAGTTCCAAAATAATATAAACATCGTTACTCGTCAGGACAAAATGCTAGAATCGAACTTATTAAAAAAATCTAATAAACAAATAAAGTTATTTAGGGATATTCCTACAATTTAATTTTATCAAGATATTTAAGCGAGAAAACTAAAATATTCGTTTCTATTTCCAGAGAAATTTAAACAGCGTTTCTCCTCAGGAAAAAATCCTAGAATCAAACTTATTAAATAAATTTAATAAACAAATAAAGTTACTCAGGGATATTCTTACAATTTAATTTTATCGCGATATTTAAGCGAGAAAACTAAAATATTCTTTTCTAGTTCCAAAATAATAAAAACATCGTTACTCGTCAGGATAAAATGCTAGAATCGAACTTATTAAAAAAATCTAACAAACAAATAAAGTTACTCAGGGATATTCTTACAATTTAATTTTATCGTGATATTTAAGCAATAAATCTAAAATATTCGTTTCTAGTTCCAAAATAATAAAAACATCGTTACTCGTCAGGAAAAAATGCTAGAAACAAACTTATTAAATAAATTTAATACACGAATAAAGTTACTCATTGATATTCCTACAATTTAATTTTATCGTGATATTTAAGCGAGAAAACTAAAATATTAGTTTTTAGTTCCAGAAAAATGTAAACACCGTTTCTCCTCAGGAAAAAATCCTAGAATCAAACTTATTAAATAAATTTAATAAACAAATAAAGTTACTCAGGGATATTCTCAAAATTTAATTTTATCGTGATATTTAAGCAATAAAACTAAAATATTCGTTTCTAGTTCCAAAATAATAAAATCATCGTTACTCGGCAGGAAAAAATGCTAGAATCAAAGTTATTAAATAAATTTCATAAACAAATAAAGTTACTTAGGGATATTCTTACAATTTAATTTTATCGTGATATTTAAGCGAGAAAACTAAAATATTCTTTTCTAGTTCCAAAATAATAAAAACATCGTTTCTCCTCAGTAAAAAATCCTAGAATCAAACTTATTAAATAAATCTAATAAACAAATAAAGTTACTGAGGGATATTCTTACAATTTAATTTTATCTTGATATTTAAGCGAGAAAACTAAAATATTCGTTTCTAGTTCCAAAATAATATAAACATCGTTACTCGTCAGGACAAAATGCTAGAATCGAACTTATTAAAAAAATCTAATAAACAAATAAAGTTACTCAGGGATATTCCTACAATTTAATTTTATCAAGATATTTAAGTGAGAAAACCAAAATATTCGTTTCTTGCTTCAAAATAATAAAAACATCGTTTCTCCTCAGTAAAAAATCCTAGAATCAAACTTATTAAATAAATCTAATAAACAAATAAAGTTACTGAGGGATATTCTTACAATTTAATTTTATCTTGATATTTAAGCGAGAAAACTAAAATATTCGTTTCTAGTTCCAAAATAATATAAACATCGTTACTCGTCAGGACAAAATGCTAGAATCGAACTTTTGAAAAAAATCTAATAAACAAATAAAGTTACTCAAGGATATTCCTACAATTTAATTTTATCAAGATATTTAAGCGAGAAAACTAAAATATTCGTTTCTATTTCCAGAGAAATTTAAACAGCGTTTCTCCTCAGGAAAAAATCCTAGAACCAAACTTATTAAATAAATTTAATAAACAAATAAAGTTACTCAGGGATATTCTTACAATTTAATTTTATCGCGATATTTAAGCGAGAAAACTAAAATATTCGTTTCTAGTTCCAAAATAATAAAAACATCGTTACTCGTCAGGAAAAAATGCTAGTATCGAACTTATTAAAAAAATCTAATAAACAAATAAAGTTACTCAGGGATATTCTTACAATTTAATTTTATCGTGATATTTAAGCAAGAAAACTAAAATATTCGTTTTTAGTTCCAGAAAAATTTAAACATCGTTTCTCCTCAGGAAAAAATCCTAGAATCAAACTTATTGAATTAATTTAATAAACCTATAAAGTTACTCAGGGATATTCCTACAATTTAATTTTATCAAGATATTTAAGCGAGATAACTAAAATATTCGTTTCTAGTTCCAGAGAAATTTAAACAGCGTTTCTCCTCAGGAAAAAATCCTAGAATCAAACTTATTAAATAACTTTAATAAACAAATAAAGTTACTCAGGGATATTCTTACAATTTAATTTTATCGCGATATTTAAGCGAGAAAACTAAAATATTCGTTTCTAGTTCCAAAATAATAAAAACATCGTTACTCGTCAGGAAAAAATGCTAGAATCAAACTTATTAAATAAATTTTAATACACAAATAAAGTTACGCAGGGATATTTTTACAATTTAATTTTATCGTGATATTTAAGTGAGAAAACTAAAATATTCGTTTCTAGTTCCAAAATAATATAAACATCGTTACTCGTCAGGACAAAATGCTAGAATCGAACTTTTGAAAAAAATCTAATAAACAAATAAAGTTACTCAGGGATATTCCTACAATTTAATTTTATCAAGATATTTAAGCGAGAAAACTAAAATATTCGTTTCTATTTCCAGAGAAATTTAAACAGCGTTTCTCCTCAGGAAAAAATCCTAGAACCAAACTTATTAAATAAATTTAATAAACAAATAAAGTTACTCAGGGATATTCTTACAATTTAATTTTATCGCGATATTTAAGCGAGAAAACTAAAATATTCGTTTCTAGTTCCAAAATAATAAAAACATCGTTACTCGTCAGGAAAAAATGCTAGTATCGAACTTATTAAAAAAATCTAATAAACAAATAAAGTTACTCAGGGATATTCTTACAATTTAATTTTATCGTGATATTTAAGCAAGAAAACTAAAATATTCGTTTTTAGTTCCAGAAAAATTTAAACATCGTTTCTCCTCAGGAAAAAATCCTAGAATCAAACTTATTAAATTAATTTAATAAACCAATAAAGTTACTCAGGGATATTCCTACAATTTAATTTTATCAAGATATTTAAGCGAGATAACTAAAATATTCGTTTCTAGTTCCAGAGAAATTTAAACAGCGTTTCTCCTCAGGAAAAAATCCTAGAATCAAACTTATTAAATAAATTTAATAAACAAATAAAGTTACTCAGGGATATTCTTACAATTTAATTTTATCGCGATATTTAAGCGAGAAAACTAAAATATTCTTTTCTAGTTCCAAAATAATAAAAACATCGTTACTCGTCAGGATAAAATGCTAGAATCGAACTTATTAAAAAAATCTAACAAACAAATAAAGTTACTCAGGGATATTCTTACAATTTAATTTTATCGTGATATTTAAGCAATAAATCTAAAATATTCGTTTCTAGTTCCAAAATAATAAAAACATCGTTACTCGTCAGGAAAAAATGCTAGAAACAAACTTATTAAATAAATTTAATACACGAATAAAGTTACTCATTGATATTCCTACAATTTAATTTTATCGTGATATTTAAGCGAGAAAACTAAAATAAACGTTTTTAGTTCCAGAAAAATGTAAACACCGTTTCTCCTCAGGAAAAAATCCTAGAATCAAACTTATTAAATAAATTTAATAAACAAATAAAGTTACTCAGGGATATTCTCAAAATTTAATTTTATCGTGATATTTAAGCAATAAAACTAAAATATTCGTTTCTAGTTCCAAAATAATAAAATCATCGTTACTCGGCAGGAAAAAATGCTAGAATCAAACTTATTAAATAAATTTCATAAACAAATAAAGTTACTTAGGGATATTCTTACAATTTAATTTTATCGTGATATTTAAGCGAGAAAACTAAAATATTCTTTTCTAGTTCCAAAATAATAAAAACATCGTTTCTCCTCAGTAAAAAATCCTAGAATCAAACTTATTAAATAAATCTAATAAACAAATAAAGTTACTGAGGGATATTCTTACAATTTAATTTTATCTTGATATTTAAGCGAGAAAACTAAAATATTCGTTTCTAGTTCCAAAATAATATAAACATCGTTACTCGTCAGGACAAAATGCTAGAATCGAACTTATTTAAAAAATCTAATAAACAAATAAAGTTACTCAGGGATATTCCTACAATTTAATTTTATCAAGATATTTAAGTGAGAAAACCAAAATATTCGTTTCTTGCTTCAAAATAATAAAAACATCGTTTCTCCTCAGGAAAAAATCCTAGAATCAAACTTATCAAATAAATTTAATAAACAAATAAAGTTACTTAGGAATATTCTTACAATTTAATTTTATCGCGATATTTAAGCGAGAAAACTAAAATATTTCTTTTCTAGTTCCAAAATAATAAAAACATCGTTACTCGTCAGGAAAAAATGCTAGTATCGAACTTATTAAAAAAATCTAATAAACAAATAAAGTTACTCAGGGATATTCTTACAATTTAATTTTATCGTGATATTTAAGCAAGAAAACTAAAATATTCGTTTTTAGTTCCAGAAAAATTTAAACATCGTTTCTCCTCAGGAAAAAATCCTAGAATCAAACTTATTAAATAAATTTAATAAACCAATAAAGTTACTCAGGGATATTCCAACAATTTAATTTTATCAAGATATTTAAGCGAGAAAACTAAAATATTCGTTTCTAGTTCCAGAGAAATTTAAACAGCGTTTCTCCTCAGGAAAAAATCCTAGAATCAAACTTATTAAATAAATTTAATAAACAAATAAAGTTACTCAGGGATATTCTTACAATTTAATTTTATCGCGATATTTAAGCGAGAAAACTAAAATATTCGTTTCTAGTTCCAAAATAATAAAAACATCGTTACTCGTCAGGAAAAAATGCTAGAATCAAACTTATTAAATAAATTTTAATACACAAATAAAGTTACGCAGGGATATTTTTACAATTTAATTTTATCGTGATATTTAAGTGAGAAAACTAAAATATTCGTTTCTAGTTCCAAAATAATAAAAACATCGTTACTCGTCAGGACAAAATGCTAGAATCGAACTTATTAAAAAAATCTAATAAACAAGTAAAGTTACTCAGGGATATTCATACAATTAAATTTTATCGTGATATTTAAGCAAGAAAACTAAAATAATCGTTTCTAGTTCCAGAAAATTGAAACATTGTTACTCCTCAGGAAAAAATGCTAGAATCAAACTTATTAAATAAATTTAATAAACAAATAAAGTTACTCAGGGATATTCCTACAATTTAATTTTATCGTGATATTTAAACGAGAAAACTAAAATATTCCTTTTTAGTTCCAGAAAAATGTAAACACCGTTTCTCCTCAGAAAAAAATCCTAGAATCAAACTTATTAAATAAATTTAATAAACAAATAAAGTTACTCAGGGATATTCTTACAATTTAATTTTATCGTGATATTTAAGCGAGAAAACTAAAATATTCTTTTCTAGTTCCAAAATAATAAAAACATCGTTTCTCCTCAGTAAAAAATCCTAGAATCAAACTTATTAAATAAATCTAATAAACAAATAAAGTTACTGAGGGATATTCTTACAATTTAATTTTATCTTGATATATAAGCGAGAAAACTAAAATATTCGTTTCTAGTTCCAAAATAATATAAACATCGTTACTCGTCAGGACAAAATTCTAGAATCGAACTTTTGAAAAAAATCTAATAAACAAATAAAGTTACTCAGGGATATTCCTACAATTTAATTTTATCAAGATATTTAAGCGAGAAAACTAAAATATTCGTTTCTATTTCCAGAGAAATTTAAACAGCGTTTCTCCTCAGGAAAAAATCCTAGAATCAAACTTATTAAATAAATTTAATAAACAAATAAAGTTACTCAGGGATATTCTTACAATTTAATTTTATCGTGATATTTAAGCAATAAATCTAAAATATTCGTATCTAGTTCCAAAATAATAAAAACATCGTTACTCGTCAGGAAAAAATGCTAGAAACAAACTTATTAAATAAATTTAATACACGAATAAAGTTACTCAGGGATATTCCTACAATTTAATTTTATCGTGATATTTAAGCGAGAAAACTAAAATATTCGTTTTTAGTTCCAGAAAAATGTAAACACCGTTTCTCCTCAGGAAAAAATCCTAGAATCAAACTTATTAAATAAATTTAATAAACAAATAAAGTTACTCAGGGATATTCTCAAAATTTAATTTTTCGTGATATTTAAGCAATAAAACTAAAATATTCGTTTCTAGTTCCAAAATAATAAAATCATCGTTACTCGGCAGGAAAAAATGCTAGAATCAAACTTATTAAATAAATTTAATAAACAAATAAAGTTACTCAGGGATATTCTTACAATTTAATTTTATCGTGATATTTAAGCGAGAAAACTAAAATATTCTTTTCTAGTTCCAAAATAATAAAAACATCGTTACTCGTCAGGAAAAAATGCTAGAATCAAACTTATTAAATAAATTTTAATACACAAATAAAGTTACTCAGGGATATTTTTACAATTTAAATTTATCGTGATATTTAAGTGAGAAAACTAAAATATTCGTTTCTAGTTCCAAAATAATAAAAACATCGTTACTCGTCAGGACAAAATGCTAGAATCGAACTTATTAAAAAAATCTAATAAACAAATAAAGTTACTCAGGGATATTCCTACAATTTAATTTTATCAAGATATTAAAGCGAGAAAACTAAAATATTCGTTTCTATTTCCAGAGAAATTTAAACAGCGTTACTCCTCAGGAAAAAATCCTAGAATCAAACTTATTAAATAAATTTAATAAACAAATAAAGTTACTCAGGGATATTCTTACAATTTAATTTTATCGCGATATTTAAGCGAGAAAACTAAAATATTCGTTTCTAGTTCCAAAATAATAAAAACATCGTTACTCGACAGGAAAAAATGCTAGAATCGAACTTATTAAAAAAATCTAATAAACAAATAAAGTTACTCAGGGATATTCATACAATTATATTTTATCGTGATATTTAAGCAAGAAAACTAAAATAATCGTTTCTAGTTCCAGAAAATTGAAACATTGTTACTACTCAGGAAAAAATGCTAGAATTAAACTTATTAAATAAATTTAATAAACAAATAAAGTTACTCAGGGATATTCCTACAATTTAATTTTATCGTGATATTTAAGTGAGAAAACCAAAATATTCGTTTCTAGCTTCAAAATAAAAAACATTGTTACTCGTCAAGAAAAAAGCTAGAATCAAACTTATTAAATAAATTTAATACACGAATAAAGTTACTCAGGGATATTCCTACAATTTAATTTTATCGTGATATTTAAGTGAGAAAACCAAAATATTCGTTTCTTGCTTCAAAATAATAAAAACATCGTTTCTCCTCAGGAAAAAATCCTAGAATCAAACTTATCAAATAAATTTAATAAACAAATAAAGTTACTTAGGAATATTCTTACAATTTAATTTTATCGCGATATTTAAGCGAGAAAACTAAAATATTTCTTTTCTAGTTCCAAAATAATAAAAACATCGTTACTCGTCAGGAAAAAATGCTAGTATCGAACTTATTAAAAAAATCTAATAAACAAATAAAGTTACTCAGGGATATTCTTACAATTTAATTTTATCGTGATATTTAAGCAAGAAAACTAAAATATTCGTTTTTAGTTCCAGAAAAATTTAAACATCGTTTCTCCTCAGGAAAAAATCCTAGAATCAAACTTATTAAATAAATTTAATAAACCAATAAAGTTACTCAGGGATATTCCTACAATTTAATTTTATCAAGATATTTAAGCGAGAAAACTAAAATATTCGTTTCTAGTTCCAAAATAATAAAAACATCGTTACTCGTCAGGAAAAAATGCCAGAATCAAACTTATTAAATAAATTTTAATACACAAATAAAGTTACGCAGGGATATTTTTACAATTTAATTTTATCGTGATATTTAAGTGAGAAAACTAAAATATACGTTTCTAGTTCCAAAATAATAAAAACATCGTTACTCGTCAGGACAAAATGCTAGAATCGAACTTATTAAAAAAATCTAATAAACAAATAAAGTTACTCAGGGATATTCATACAATTTAATTTTATCGTGATATTTAAGCGAGAAAACCAAAATATTCGTTTCTAGCTCCAAAATAAAAAAACATTGTTACTCGTCAAGAAAAAAGCTAGAAACGAACATATTAAATAAATTTAATACACAAATAAAGTTACACAGGGATATTTTTACAATTTAATTTTATCGTGATATTTAAACGAGAAAACTAAAATATTCGTTTTTAGTTCCAGAAAAATGTAAACACCGTTTCTCCTCAGGAAAAAATCCTAGAATCAAACTTATTAAATAAATTTAATAAACAAATAAAGTTACTCAGGGATATTCTTACAATTTAATTTTATCGCGATATTTAAGCGAGAAAACTAAAATATTCTTTTCTAGTTCCAAAATAATAAAAACATCGTTACTCGTCAGGATAAAATGCTAGAATCGAACTTATTAAAAAAATCTAACAAACAAATAAAGTTACTCAGGGATATTCTTACAATTTAATTTTATCGTGATATTTAAGCAAGAAAACTAAAATATTCGTTTCTAGTTTTCCTACAATTTAATTTTATCAAGATATTTAAACGAGAAAACTAAAATATTCGTTTCTATTTCCAGAGAAATTTAAACAGCGTTTCTCCTCAGGAAAAAATCCTAGAATCAAACTTATTAAATAAATTTAATAAACAAATAAAGTTACTCAGGGATATTCTTACAATTTAATTTTATCGCGATATTTAAACGAGAAAACTAAAATATTCGTTTCTAGTTCCAAAATAATAAAAACATCGTTACTCGACAGGAAAAAATGCTAGAATCGAACTTATTAAAAAAATCTAATAAACAAATAAAGTTACTCAGGGATATTCTTACAATTTAATTTTATCGTGATATTTAAGCGAGAAAACCAAAATATTCGTTTCTAGCTCCAAAATAAAAAAAAACATCGTTACTCGTCAAGACAAAAGCTAGAAACGAACTTATTAAATAAATTTATACACAAATAAAGTTACACAGGGATAGTTTTACAATTTAATTTTATCGTGATATTTAAACGAGAAAACTAAAATATTCGTTTTTAGTTCCAGAAAAATGTAAACACCGTTTCTCCTCAGGAAAAAATCCTAGAATCAAACTTATTAAATAAATTTAATAAACAAATAAAGTTACTCAGGGATATTCTTACAATTTAATTTTATCGCGATATTTAAGCGAGAAAACTAAAATATTCTTTTCTAGTTCCAAAATAATAAAAACATCGTTACTCGTCAGGATAAAATGCTAGAATCGAACTTATTAAATAAATTTAATAAACAAATAAAGTTACTCAGGGATATTCTTACAATTTAATTTTATCGCGATATTTAAGCGAGAGAACTAAAATATTCGTTTCTAGTTCCAAAATAATAAAAACATCGTTACTCGTCAGGAAAAAATGCTAGAATCAAACTTATTAAATAAATTTTAATACACAAATAAAGTTACCCGGGGATATTTTTACAATTTAATTTTATCGTGATATTTAAGTGAGAAAACTAAAATAATCGTTTCTTGCTTCAAAATAATAAAAACATCGTTTCTCCTCAGGAAAAAATCCTAGAATCAAACTTATTAAATAAATTTAATAAACCAATAAAGTTACACAGGGATATTCCTACAATTTAATTTTATCAAGATATTTAAACGAGAAAACTAAAATATTCGTTTCTAGTTCCAGAGAAATTTAAACAGCGTTTCTCCTCAGGAAAAAATCCTAGAATCAAACTTGTTAAATAAATTTAATAAACAAATAAAGTTACTCAGGGATATTCTTACAATTTAATTTTATCGCGATATTTAAGCGAGAAAACTAAAATATTCTTTTCTAGTTCCAAAATAATAAAAACATCGTTACTCGTCAAGACAAAATGCTAGAATCAAACTTATTAAATAAATTTAATAAACAAATAAAGTTACTCAGGGATATTCTTACAATTTAATTTTATCGCGATATTTAAGCGAGAAAACTAAAATATTCTTTTCTAGTTCCAAAATAATAAAAACATCGTTACTCGTCAGGAAAAAATGCTAGTATCGAACTTATTAAAAAATCTAATAAACAAATAAAGTTACTCAGGGATATTCTTACAATTTAATTTTATCGTGATATTTAAGCAAGAAAACTAAAATATTCGTTTTTAGGTACAGAAAAATTTAAACATCGTTTCTCCTCAGGAAAAAATCCTAGAATCAAACTTATTAAATAAATTTAATAAACCAATAAAGTTACTCAGGGATATTCCTACAATTTAATTTTATCAAGATATTTAAGCGAGAAAACTAAAATATTCTTTTCTAGTTCCAAAATAATAAAAACATCGTTACTCGTCAGGAAAAAAAGCTAGAATCGAACTTATTAAAAAAATCTAACAAACAAATAAAGTTACTCAGGGATATTCTTACAATTTAATTTTATCGTGATATTTAAGCAAGAAAACTAAAATATTCGTTTTTAGTTCCAGAAAAATTAAAACATCGTTTCTCCTCAGGAAAAAATCCTTGAATCAAACTTATTAAATAAATTTAATAAACCAATAAAGTTACTCAGGGATATTCCTACAATTTAATTTTATCAAGATATTTAAGCGAGAAAACTAAAATATTCGTTTCTAGTTCCAGAGAAATTTAAACAGCGTTTCTCCTCAGGAAAAAATCCTAGAATCAAACTTGTTAAATTATTTATTTTATTTTATTTTGCGTATAGCTACAGAAACATATACGATTATAGTTACATCAACACTTATGATATAGTTATGATATAGTAAAGACACAAGCTGAGCATTTACATACATACACATACATACATATATACACATACACATGTACACATACATACACTGCATACATATGCATACACACACATATACACATAAGTATAAATATAAGTATAAATTTAGATATTTCATAGTTCGGTGTCCAGAGTGCTTAACCAATTGAGCGCTGTTGGGGTACCTTGTTCTATGTCTTTCCAAGTGCCTTGGAGTTTTCGTTTGGGGCATTCTGTAACAATGTGGGCTACTGTTTGTTGACTTGCTCCACAGTCGCATTGTGGGCTGTCAGTAGCTCCCCACTTGTACAAGGTTGCTTTACATCGAGCGTGTCCTGTTCTTATACGGTTTAGTTGGGTCCATGTTTTTCTTGGGAGATGCATGCCTGAAGGCATTGATGTTGGATCAATTTGACTCTGTTGTTGATTGAATGATGCCCATTTTTCTCTCCATTGTTTATTTAGGTTAAATAGTGTGGTGTGATTGAGGCTGTCAGTTGTCCATATTGGTTTCCTAGATTTTAGGCGTATATTTGGTGGTTGGTTTAGAGTTTTATGAATTGGAGCACTTCTAGGGAATAATGGGTGATTTATTTTTCTCCACTCACGGTTTGTTGCTTGAAGTCGCCTAAGATCTGGTGGGGCAATATTAGAGAGCACATGGAGCCATGGGATCGGTGTTGATTTGAGGTTACCAGTGATAATTCTCATTGAGTTATTCAGATGTACGTCTATTTTGTCCGTATGTGAGCTTCTTGCCCATACTGGTGAGCAGTATTCCGCAGTAGAATAGACTAATGTTTGGGCCGCTGTTCGTAAAATTGTCGCTTGTGCTCCCCAGGTAGTGCCCGTCAGCTTTCTTAATATGTTAAATAAATTTAATAAACAAATAAAGTTACTCAGGGATATTCTTACAATTTAATTTTATCGCGATATTTAAGCGAGAAAACTAAAATATTCGTTTCTAGTTTCAAAATAATAAAAACATCGTTACTCGTCAAGACAAAATGCTAGAATCAAACTTATTAAATAAATTTAATAAACAAATAAAGTTACTCAGGGATATTCTTACAATTTAATTTTATCGCGATATTTAAGCGAGAAAACTAAAATATCCTTTTCTAGTTCCAAAATAATAAAAACATCGTTACTCGTCAGGAAAAAATGCTAGTATCGAACTTATTAAAAAATCTAATAAACAAATAAAGTTACTCAGGGATATTCTTACAATTTAATTTTATCGTGATATTTAAGCAAGAAAACTAAAATATTCGTTTTTAGGTACAGAAAAATTTAAACATCGTTTCTCCTCAGGAAAAAATCCTAGAATCAAACTTATTAAATAAATTTAATAAACCAATAAAGTTACTCAGGGATATTCCTACAATTTAATTTTATCAAGATATTTAAGCGAGAAAACTAAAATATTCGTTTCTAGTTCCAGAGAAATTTAAACAGCGTTTCTCCTCAGGAAAAAATCCTAGAATAGAACTTATTAAATAAAGTTAATAAACAAATAAAGTTACTCAGGGATATTCTTACAATTTAATTTTATCGCAATATTTAAGCGAGAAAACTAAAATATTCGTTTCTAGTTCCAAAATAATAAAAACATCGTTACTCGTCAGGACAAAATGCTAGAATCGAACTTATTAAAAAAATCTAATAAACAAATAAAGTTACTCAGGGATATTCATACAATTTAATTTTATCGTGATATTTAAGCAAGAAAACTAAAATAATCGTTTCTAGTTCCAGAAAATTGAAACATTGTTACTCCTCAGGAAAAAATGCTAGAATCAAACTTATTAATAAATTTAATAAACAAATAAAGTTAGTCAGGGATTTTCCTACAAGTTAATTTTATCGTGATATTTAAGCGAGAATACCAAAATATTCGTTTCTAGCTCCAAAATAAAAAAAACATCGTTACTCGTCAAGAAAAAAGCTAGAAACGAACTTATTAAATAAATTTAATACACAAATAAAGTTACACAGGGATATTTTTACAATTTAATTTTATCGTGATATTTAAGCGAGAAAACTAAAATATTCGTTTCTTGCTTCAAAATAATAAAAACATCGTTTCTCCTCAGGAAAAAATCCTAGAATAAAACTTATTAAATAAATTTAATAAACCAATAAAGTTACTCAGGGATATTCCTGCAATTTAATTTTATCAAGATATTTAAGCAAGAAAACTAAAATATTCGTTTCTAGTTCCAAAATAATAAAAACATCGTTACTCGTCAGGAAAAAATGCTAGAATCAAACTTATTAAATAAATTTTAATACACAAATTAAGTTACGCAGGGATATTTTTACAATTTAATTTTATCGTGATATTTAAGTGAGAAAACTAAAATATTCGTTTCTAGTTCCAAAATAATAAAAACATCGTTACTCGTCAGGACAAAATGCTAGAATCGAACTTATTAAAAAAATCTAACAAACAAATAAAGTTACTCAGGGATATTCTTACAATTTAATTTTATCGTGATATTTAAGCAAGAAAACTAAACTATTCGTTTCTAGTTTTCCTACAATTTAATTTTATCAAGATATTTAAGCGAGAAAACTAAAATATTCGTTTCTATTTCCAGAGAAATTTAAACAGCGTTTCTCCTCAGGAAAAAATCCTAGAATCAAACTTATTAAATAAATTTAATAAACAAATAAAGTTACTCAGGGATATTCCTACAATTTAATTTTATCGTGATATTTAAGCGAGAAAAACAAAATATTCGTTTCTAGCTCCAAAATAAAAAAACATTGTTACTCGTCAAGAAAAAAGCTAGAAACGAACTTATTAAATAAATTTAATACACAAATAAAGTTACACAGGGCTATTTTTACAATTTAATTTTATCGTGATATTTAAACGAGAAAACTAAAATATTCGTTTTTAGTTCCAGAAAAATGTAAACACCGTTTCTCCTCAGAAAAAAATCCTAGAATCAAACTTATTAAATAAATTTAATAAACAAATAAAGTTACTCAGGAATTTTCTTACAATTTAATTTTATCGCGATATTTAAGCGAGAAAACTAAAATATTCTTTTCTAGTTCCAAAATAATAAAAACATCGTTACTCGTCAGGATAATATGCTAGAATCGAACTTATTAAAAAAATCTAACAAACAAATAAAGTTACTCAGGGATATTCTTACAATTTAATTTTATCGTGATATTTAAGCAAGAAAACTAAAATATTCGTTTTTAGTTCCAGAAAAATTAAAATATCGTTTCTCCTCAGGAAAAAATCCTAGAATCAAACTTATTAAATAAATTTAATAAACAAATAAAGTTATTCAGGGATATTCTTACAATTTAATTTTATCGCGATATTTAAGCGAGAAAACTAAAATATTCGTTTCTAGTTCCAAAATAATAAAAACATCGTTACTCGTCAGGAAAAAATGCTAGAATCAAACTTATTAAATAAATTTTAATACACAAATAAAGTTACCCAGGGATATTTTTACAATTTAATTTTATCGTGATATTTAAGTGAGAAAACTAAAATATTCGTTTCTAGTTCCAAAATAATAAAAACATCATTACTCGTCAGGACAAAATGCTAGAATCGAACTTATTAAAAAAATCTAATAAACAAATAAAGTTACTCAGGGATATTCATACAATTTAATTTTATCGTGATATTTAAGCAAGAAAACTAAAATAATCGTTTCTAGTTCCAGAAAATTGAAACATTGTTACTCCTCAGGAAAAAATGCTAGAATCAAACTTATTAATAAATTTAATAAACAAATAAAGTTACTCAGGGATTTTCCTACAATTTAATTTTATCGTGATATTTAAGCGAGAATACCAAAATATTCGTTTCTAGCTCCAAAATAAAAAAAACATCGTTACTCGTCAAGAAAAAAGCTAGAAACGAACTTATTAAATAAATTTAATACACAAATAAAGTTACACAGGGATATTTTTACAATTTAATTTTATCGTGATATTTAAGCGAGAAAACTAAAATATTCGTTTCTTGCTTCAAAATAATAAAAACATCGTTTCTCCTCAGGAAAAAATCCTAGAATCAAACTTATTAAATAAATTTAATAAACCAATAAAGTTACTCAGGGATATTCCTGCAATTTAATTTTATCAAGATATTTAAGCAAGAAAACTAAAATATTCGTTTCTAGTTCCAAAATAATAAAAACATCGTTACTCGTCAGGAAAAAATGCTAGAATCAAACTTATTAAATAAATTTTAATACACAAATTAAGTTACGCAGGGATATTTTTACAATTTAATTTTATCGTGATATTTAAGTGAGAAAACTAAAATATTCGTTTCTAGTTCCAAAATAATAAAAACATCGTTACTCGTCAGGACAAAATGCTAGAATCGAACTTATTAAAAAAATCTAACAAACAAATAAAGTTACTCAGGGATATTCTTACAATTTAATTTTATCGTGATATTTAAGCAAGAAAACTAAACTATTCGTTTCTAGTTTTCCTACAATTTAATTTTATCAAGATATTTAAGCGAGAAAACTAAAATATTCGTTTCTATTTCCAGAGAAATTTAAACAGCGTTTCTCCTCAGGAAAAAATCCTAGAATCAAACTTATTAAATAAATTTAATAAACAAATAAAGTTACTCAGGGATATTCCTACAATTTAATTTTATCGTGATATTTAAGCGAGAAAAACAAAATATTCGTTTCTAGCTCCAAAATAAAAAAACATTGTTACTCGTCAAGAAAAAAGCTAGAAACGAACTTATTAAATAAATTTAATACACAAATAAAGTTACACAGGGCTATTTTTACAATTTAATTTTATCGTGATATTTAAACGAGAAAACTAAAATATTCGTTTTTAGTTCCAGAAAAATGTAAACACCGTTTCTCCTCAGAAAAAAATCCTAGAATCAAACTTATTAAATAAATTTAATAAACAAATAAAGTTACTCAGGGATTTTCTTACAATTTAATTTTATCGCGATATTTAAGCGAGAAAACTAAAATATTCTTTTCTAGTTCCAAAATAATAAAAACATCGTTACTCGTCAGGATAATATGCTAGAATCGAACTTATTAAAAAAATCTAACAAACAAATAAAGTTACTCAGGGATATTCTTACAATTTAATTTTATCGTGATATTTAAGCAAGAAAACTAAAATATTCGTTTTTAGTTCCAGAAAAATTAAAATATCGTTTCTCCTCAGGAAAAAATCCTAGAATCAAACTTATTAAATAAATTTAATAAACAAATAAAGTTACTCAGGGATATTCTTACAATTTAATTTTATCGCGATATTTAAGCGAGAAAACTAAAATATTCGTTTCTAGTTCCAAAATAATAAAAACATCGTTACTCGTCAGGAAAAAATGCTAGAATCAAACTTATTAAATAAATTTTAATACACAAATAAAGTTACCCAGGGATATTTTTACAATTTAATTTTATCGTGATATTTAAGTGAGAAAACTAAAATATTCGTTTCTAGTTCCAAAATAATAAAAACATCATTACTCGTCAGGACAAAATGCTAGAATCGAACTTATTAAAAAAATCTAATAAACAAATAAAGTTACTCAGGGATATTCATACAATTTAATTTTATCGTGATATTTAAGCAAGAAAACTAAAATAATCGTTTCTAGTTCCAGAAAATTGAAACATTGTTACTCCTCAGGAAAAAATGCTAGAATCAAACTTATTAATAAATTTAATAAACAAATAAAGTTACTCAGGGATTTTCCTACAATTTAATTTTATCGTGATATTTAAGCGAGAATACCAAAATATTCGTTTCTAGCTCCAAAATAAAAAAAAACATCGTTACTCGTCAAGAAAAAAGCTAGAAACGAACTTATTAAATAAATTTAATACACAAATAAAGTTACACAGGGATATTTTTACAATTTAATTTTATCTTGATATTTAAGCGAGAAAACTAAAATATTCGTTTCTTGCTTCAAAATAATAAAAACATCGTTTCTCCTCAGGAAAAAATCCTAGAATCAAACTTATTAAATAAATTTAATAAACCAATAAAGTTACACAGGGATCTCCTACACATTAATTTTATCGAGATATTTAAGCGAGAAAACTAAATTTTTCGTTTCTAGTTTCAAAATAATAAAAACATCGTTACTCGTCAAGAAAAAAAGGCTAGAATCGAACTTATTAAAAAATCTAATAAACAAATAAAGTTACTCAGGGATATTCTTACAATTTAATTTTATCGTGATATTTAAACGAGAAAACTAAAATATTCGTTTTTAGTTCCAGAAAAATGTAAACACCGTTTCTCCTCAGGAAAAAATCCTCGAATCAAACTTATTAAATAAATTTAATAAACCAATAAAGTTACTCAGGGATATTCCTACAATTTAATTTTATCAAGATATTTAAGCGAGAAAACTAAAATATTCTTTTCTAGTTCCAAAATAATAAAAACAACGTTACTCGTCAGGAAAAAAAGCTAGAATCGAACTTATTAAAAAAATCTAACAAACAAATAAAGTTACTCAGGGATATTCTTACAATTTAATTTTATCGTGATATTTAAGCAAGAAAACTAAAATATTCGTTTTTAGTTCCAGAAAAATTAAAACATCGTTTCTCCTCAGGAAAAAATCCTAGAATCAAACTTATTAAATAAATTTAATAAACCAATAAAGTTACTCAGGGATATTCCTACAATTTAATTTTATCAAGATATTTAAGCGAGAAAACTAAAATATTCGTTTCTAGTTCCAGAGAAATTTAAACAGCGTTTCTCCTCAGGAAAAAATCCTAGAATCAAACTTGCTAAATAAATTTAATAAACAAATAAAGTTACTCAGGGATATTCTTACAATTTAATTTTATCGCGATATTTAAGCGAGAAAACTAAAATATTCGTTTCTAGTTCCAAAATAATAAAAACATCGTTATTCGTCAAGACAAAATGCTAGAATCAAACTTATTAAGTAAATTTAATAAACAAATAAAGTTACTCAGGGATATTCTTACAATTTAATTTTATCGCGATATTTAAGCGAGAAAACTAAAATATTCTTTTCTAGTTCCAAAATAATAAAAACATCGTTACTCGTCAGGAAAAGATGCTAGTATCGAACTTATAAAAAAATCTAATAAACAAATAAAGTTACTCAGGGATATTCTTACAATTTAATTTTATCGTGATATTTAAGCAAGAAAACTAAAATATTCGTTTTTAGGTACAGAAAAATTTAAACATCGTTTCTCCTCAGGAAAAAATCCTAGAATCAAACTTATTAAATAAATTTAATAAACCAATAAAGTTACTCAGGGATATTCCTACAATTTAATTTTATCAAGATATTTAAGCGAGAAAACTAAAATATTCGTTTCTAGTTCCAGAGAAATTTAAACAGCGTTTCTCCTCAGGAAAAAATCCTAGAATCAAACTTATTAAATAAATTTAATAAACAAATAAAGTTGCTCAGGGATATTCTTACAATTTAATTTTATCGCGATATTTAAGCGAGAAAACTAAAATATTCGTTTCTAGTTCTAAAATAATAAAAACAGCGTTACTCGTCAGGAAAAAATGCTAGAATCAAACTTATTAAATAAATTTTAATACACAAATAAAGTTACTCAGGGATATTTTTACAATTTAATTTTATCGTGATATTTAAGTGAGAGAACTAAATTATTCGTTTCTAGTTCCAAAATAATAAAAACATCGTTACTCGTCAAGACAAAATGCTAGAAACAAACTTATTAAATAAATTTAATACACGAATAAAGTTACTCAGGGATATTCCTACAATTTAATTTTATCGTGATATTTAAACGAGAAAACTAAAATATTCGTTTCTAGTTCCAGAGAAATTTAAACAGCGTTTCTCCTCAGGAAAAAATCCTAGAATCAAACTTGTTAAATAAATTTAATAAACAAATAAAGTTACTCAGGGATATTCTTACAATTTAATTTTATCGTGATATTTAAGCAATAAAACTAAAATATTCGTTTCTAGTTCCAAAATAATAAAATCATCGTTACTCGGCAGGAAAAAATGCTAGAATCAAACTTAAAAAATAAATTTAATAGACAAATAAAGTTACTCAGGGATATTCTTACAATTTAATTTTATCGCGATATTTAAGCGAGAAAACTAAAATATTCTTTCTAGTTCCAAAATAATAAAAACATCGTTACTCGTCAGGAAAAAATGCTAGAATCAAACTTATCAAATAAATTTTAATACACAAATAAAGTTACTCAGGGATATTTTTACAATTTAAATTTATCGTGATATTTAAGTGAGAAAACTAAAATATTCGTTTCTAGTTCCAAAATAATAAAAACATCGTTACTCGTCAGGACAAAATGCTAGAATCGAACTTAATAAAAAAATCTAATAAACAAATAAAGTTACTCAGGGATATTCCTACAATTTAATTTTATCAAGATATTTAAGCGAGAAAACTAAAATATTCGTTTCTATTTCCAGAGAAATTTAAACAGCGTTTCTCTTCAGGAAAAAATCCTAGAATCAAACTTATTAAATAAATTTAATAAACAAATAAAGTTACTCAGGGATATTCTTACAATTTAATTTTATCGCGATATTTAAGCGAGAAAACTAAAATATTCGTTTCTAGTTCCAAAATAATAAAAACATCGTTACTCGTCAGGAAAAAATGCTAGAATCGAACTTATTAATAAAATCTAATAAACAAATAAAGTTACTCAGGGATATTCTTACAATTTAATTTTATCGTGATATTTAAGCAATAAATCTAAAATATTCGTTTCTAGTTCCAAAATAATAAAAACATCGTTACTCGTCAGGAAAAATGCTAGAATCAAACTTATTAAATAAATTTAATACACGAATAAAGTTACTCAGGGATATTCCTACAATTTAATTTTATCGCGATATTTAAGCGAGAAAACTAAAATATTCTTTTCTAGTTCCAAAATAATAAAAACATCGTTACTCGTCAGAAAAAAATGCTAGAATCGAACTTATTAAAAAAATCTAATAAACATATAAAGTTACTCAGGGATATTCTTACAATTTAATTTTATCGTGATATTTAAGCAAGAAAACTATAATATTCGTTTTTAGTTCCAGAAAAATTTAAACATCGTTTCTCCTCAGGAAAAAAGTCTAGAATCAAACTTATTAAATAAATTAAATAAACCAATAAAGTTACTCAGGGATAATCCTACAATTTAATTTTATCAAGATATTTAAGCGAGAAAACTAAAATATTCGTTTCTAGTTCCAGAGAAATTTAAACAGCGTTTCTCCTCAGGAAAAAATCCTAGAATCAAACTTATTAAATAAATTTAATAAACAAATAAAGTTACTCAGGGAAATTCTTACAAATTAATTTTATCGCAATATTTAAGCGAGAAAACTAAAATATTCGTTTCTAGTTCCAAAATAATAAAAACATCGTTACTCGTCAGGAAAAAATGCTAGAATCAAACTTATTAAATAAATTTTAATACACAAATAAAGTTACTCAGGGATATTTTTACAATTTAATTTTATCGTGATATTTAAGTGAGAAAATTAAAATATTCGTTTCTAGTTCCAAAATAATAAAAACATCGTTACTCGTCAGGACAAAATGCTAGAATCGAACTTATAAAATAAATTTAATACACAAATAAAGTTACACAGGGATATTTTTACAATTTAATTTTATCGTGATATTTAAGCAAGAAAACTAAAATAATCGTTTCTAGTTCCAGAAAATTGAAACATTGTTACTCCTCAGGAAAAAATGCTAGAATCAAACTTATTAATAAATTTAATAAACAAATAAAGTTACTCAGGGATATTCCTACAATTTAATTTTATCGTGATATTTAAGCGAGAATACCAAAATATTCGTTTCTAGCTCCAAAATAAAAAAAACATCGTTACTCGACAAGAAAAAAGCTAGAAACGAACTTATAAAATAAATTTAATACACAAATAAAGTTACACAGGGATATTTTTACAATTTAATTTTATCGTGATATTTAAGCGAGAAAACTAAAATATTCGTTTCTTGCTTCAAAATAATAAAAACATCGTTTCTCCTCAGGAAAAAATCCTAGAATCAAACTTATTAAATAAATTTAATAAACAAATAAAGTTACTCAGGGATATTCTTACAATTTAATTTTATCGCGATATTTAAGCGAGAAAACTAAAATATTCTTTTCTAGTTCCAAAATAATAAAAACATCGTTACTCGTCAGGAAAAAATGCTAGAATCGAACTTATTAAAAAAATCTAATAAACAAATAAAGTTACTCAGGAATATTCTTACAATTTAATTTTATCGTGATATTTAAGCAAGAAAACTAAAATATTCGTTTTTAGTTCCAGAAAAATTTAAACATCGTTTCTCCTCAGGAAAAAATCCTAGAATCAATCTTATTAAATAAATTTAATAAACCAATAAAGTTACACAGGGATATTCCTACAATTTAATTTTATCGTCAGAACAAAATGCTAGAATCGAACTTATTAAAAAAATCTAATAAACAAATAAAGTTACTCAGGGATATTTTCCTGAGGAGAAACGATGTTTTTATTATTTTGAAGCAAGAAACGAATATTTTGGTTTTCACACTTAAATATCACGATAAAATTAAATTGTAGGAATATCCCTGAGTAACTTTATTCGTGTATTAAATTTATTTAATAAGTTTGATTCTAGCATTTTTTCCTGACGAGTAACGATGTTTTTATTATTTTGGAACTAGAAACGAATATTTTAGATTTATTGTTTAAATATCACGATAAAATTTAATTGTAAGAATATCCCTGAGTAACTTTATTTGTTTATTAGATTTTATTAATAAGTTAGATTCTAGCATTTTTTCCTGACGAGTAACGATGTTTTTATTATTTTGGAACTAGAAACGGATATTTTAGTTTTCTCGCTTAAATATCGCGATAAAATTAAATTGTAAGAATATCCCTGAGTAACTTTATTTGTTTATTAAATTTATTTAATAAGTTTGATTCTAGGATTTTTTCCTGAGGAGAAACACTGTTTAAATTTCTCTGGAAATAGAAACGAATATTTTAGTTTTCTCGCTTAAATATCATGATAAAATTAAATTGTAAAAATATCCCTGAGTAACTTTATTTGTGTATTAAAATTTATTTAATAAGTTTGATTTTTTCCTGACGAGTAACGATGTTTTTATTATTTTGGAACTAGAAAAGAATATTTTAGTTTTTGTCGCTTAAATATCGCGATAAAACTAAATTGTAAGAATATCCCTGAGTAACTTTATTTGTTTATTAAATTTATTTAATAAGTTTGATTCTAGCATTTTTTCCTGCCGAGTAACGATGATTTTATTATTTTGGAACTAGAGACGAATATTTTAGTTTTATTGCTTAAATATCACGATAAAATTAAATTGTAAGAATATCCCTGAGTAACTTTGTTTGTTTATTAAATTTATTTAATAAGTTTGATTCTAGCACTTTTTCCTCAGGAGTAACAATGTTTCAATTTTCTGGAACTAGAAACGATTATTTTAGTTTTCTTGCTTAAATATCACGATAAAATTAAATTGTATGAATATCCCTGAGTAACTTTATTTGTTTATTAGATTTTTTTAATAAGTTCGATTCTAGAATTTTTTCCTGACGAGTAACGATGTTTTTATTATTTTGGAACTAGAAAAGAATATTTTAGTTTTCTCGCTTAAATATCGCGATAAAATTAAATTGTAAGAATATCCCTGAGTAACTTTATTTGTTTATTAAATTTATTTAATAAGTTTGATTCTAGGATTTTTTCCTGAGGAGAAACGATGTTTTTATTATTTTGAAGCAAGAAACGAATATTTTAGTTTTCTCGCTTAAATATCACGATAAAATTAAATTGTAAAAATATCCCTGAGTAACTTTATTTGTGTATTAAAATTTATTTAATAAGTTTGATTCTAGCATTTTTTCCTGACGAGTAACGATGTTTTTATTATTTTGGAACTAGAAACGAATATTTTAGTTTTCTCGCTTAAATATCGCGATAAAATTAAATTGTAAGTATTTCCCTGAGTAACTTTATTTGTTTATTAAATTTATTTAATAAGTTTGATTCTAGGATTTTTTCCTGAGGAGAAACGTGTTTACATTTTTCTGGAACTAAAAACGAATATTTTAGTCTTCTCGTTTAAATATGACGATAAAATTAAATTGTAAAAATATCCCTGTGTAACTTTATTTGTGTATTAAATTTATTTAATAAGTTCGTTTCTAGCTTTTTTCTTGACGAGTAACGATGTTTTTTTATTTTGGAGCTAGAAACGAATATTTTGGTTTTCTCGCTTAAATATCACGATAAAATTAAATTGTAGGAATATCCCTGAGTAACTTTATTTGTTTATTAAATTTATTTAATAAGTTTGATTCTAGCATTTTTTCCTGAGGAGTAACAATGTTTCAATTTTCTGGAACTAGAAACGATTATTTTAGTTTTCTTGCTTAAATATCACGATAAAATTAAATTGTAGGAATATCCCTGAGTAACTTTATTTGTTTATTAGATTTTTTTAATAAGTTTGATTCTAGCATTTTTTCCTGAAGAGTAACGATGTTTTTATTATTTTGGAACTAAAAAAGAATATTTTAGTTTTCTCGCTTAAATATCACAATAAAATTAAATTGTAAGAATATCCCTGAGTAACTTTATTTGTTTATTAAATTTATTTAATAAGTTTGATTCTAGGATTTTTTCCTGAGGAGAAACGATGTTTTTATTATTTTGAAGCAAGAAACGAATATTTTAGTTTTCTCGCTTAAATATCACGATAAAATTAAATTGTAAAAATATCCCTGTGTAACTTTATTTGTGTATTAAATTTATTTTATAAGTTCGTTTCTAGCTTTTTTTCTTGACGAGTAACGATGTTTTTTTTATTTTGGAGCTAGAAACGAATATTTTGGTATTCTCGCTTAAATATCACGATAAAATTAAATTGTAGGAATATCCCTGAGTAACTTTATTTGTTTATTAAATTTATTAATAAGTTTGATTCTAGCATTTTTTCCTGAGGAGTAACAATGTTTCAATTTTCTGGAACTAGAAACGATTATTTTAGTTTTCTTGCTTAAATATCACGATAAAATTAAATTGTAGGAATATCCCTGAGTAACTTTCTTTGTTTATTTATTTTAGTTTTCTCGCTTAAATATCGCGATAAAATTAAATTGTAAGAATATCCCTGAGTAACTTTATTTGTTTATTAAATTTATTTAATAAGTTTAATTCTAGGATTTTTTCCTGAGGAGAAACGCTGTTTAAATTTCTCTGGAAATAGAAACGAATATTTTAGTTTTCTCGCTTAAATATCTTGATAAAATTAAATTGTAGGTATATCCCTGAGTAACTTTATTTGTTTATTAGATTTTTTTAATAAGTTCGATTCTAGCATTTTGTCCTGACGAGTAACGATGTTTTTATTATTTTGGAACTAGAAACGAATATTTTAGTTTTCTCACTTAAATATCACGATAAATTTAAATTGTAAAAATATCCCTGAGTAACTTTATTTGTGTATTAAAATTTATTTGATAAGTTTGATTCTAGCATTTTTTCCTGACGAGTAACGATGTTTTTATTATTTTGGAACTAGAAAAGAATATTTTAGTTTTCTCGCTTAAATATCGCGATAAAATTAAATTGTAAGAATATCCCTGAGTAACTTTATTCGTTTATTAAATTTATTTAATAAGTTTGATTCTAGCATTTTTTCTTGCCGAGTAACGATGATTTTATTATTTTTGAACTAGAAACGAATATTTTAGTTTTATTGCTTAAATATCACGATAAAATTAAATTGTAAGAATATCCCTGAGTAACTTTATTCGTGTATTAAATTTATTTAATAAGTTTGTTTCTAGTATTTTGTCTTGACGAGTAACGATGTTTTTATTATTTTAGAACTAGAAACGAATATTTTAGTTTTCTCACTTAAATATCACGATAAAATTAAATTGTAAAAATATCCCTGAGTAATTTTATTTGTGTATTAAAATTTATTTAATAAGTTTGATTCTAGCATTTTTTCCTGTCGAGTAACGATGTTTTTATTATTTTGGAACTAGAAACGAATATTTTAGTTTTCTCGCTTAAATATCGCGATAAAATTAAATTGTAGGAATATCCCTGAGTAACTTTATTGGTTTATTAAATTTATTTAATAAGTTTGATTCTAGGATTTTTTCCTGAGGAGAAACGATGTTTTTATTATTTTGAAGCAAGAAACGAATATTTTGGTTTTCACACTTAAATATCACGATAAAATTAAATTGTAAGAATATCCCTGAGTAACTTTATTTGTTTGTTAGATTTTTTAATAAGTTCGATTCTAGCATTTTTTCCTGACGAGTAACGATGTTTTTATTATTTTGGAACTAGAAAAGAATATTTTAGTTTTCTCGCTTAAATATCGCGATAAAATTAAATTGTAAGAATATCACTGAGTAACTTTATTTGTTTGTTAGATTTTTTTAATAAGTTCGATTCTAGCATTTATTCCTGACGAGTAACGATGTTTTTATTATTTTGGAACTAGAAAAGAATATTTTAGTTTTCTCGCTTAAATATCGCGATAAAATTAAATTGTAAGAATATCCCTGAGTAACTTTATTTGTTTATTAAATTTATTTAATAAGTTTGATTCTAGGATTTTTTCCTGAGGAGAAACGATGTTTTTATTATTTTGGAGCAAGAAACGAATATTTTGGTTTTCTCACTTAAATATCACTATAAAATTAAATTGTAGGAATATCCCTGAGTAACTTTATTCGTGTATTAAATTTATTTAATAAGTTTGATTTTAGGATTTTTTCCTGAGGAGAAACGCTGTTTAAATTTCTCTGGAACTAGAAACGAATATTTTAGTTTTCTCGCTTAAATATCTTGATAAAATTAAATTGAAGGACTATCCCTGAGTAACTTTATTGGTTTATTAAATTTATTTAATAAGTTTGATTCTAGGATTTTTTCCTGAGGAGAAACGATGTTTAAATTTTTCTGGAACTAAAAACAAATATTTTAGTTTTCTTGCTTAAATATCACGATAAAATTAAATTGTAAGAATATCCCTGAGTAACTTTATTTGTTTGTTAGATTTTTTTAATAAGTTCGATTCTAGCTTTTTTTCCTGACGAGTAACGATGTTTTTATTATTTTGGAACTAGAAAAGAATATTTTAGTTTTCTCGTTTAAATATCGCGATAAAATTAAATTGTAAGAATATCCCTGAGTAACTTTATTTGCTTGTTAGATTTTTTTAATAAGTTCGATTCTAGAATTTTTTCCTGACGAGTAACGATGTTTTTATTATTTTGGAACTGGAAAAGAATATTTTAGTTTTTCTCGCTTAAATATCGCGATAAAATTAAATTGTAAGAATATCCCTGAGTAACTTTATTTGTTTATTAAATTTATTTAATAAGTTTGATTCTAGGATTTTTTCCTGAGGAGAAACGATGTTTTTATTATTTTGAAGCAAGAAACGAATATTTTAGTTTTCTCGCTTAAATATCACGATAAAATTAAATTGTAAAAATATCCCTGAGTAACTTTATTTGTGTATTAAAATTTATTTAATAAGTTTGATTCTAGCATTTTTTCCTGACGAGTAACGATGTTTTTATTATTTTGGAACTAGAAAGGAATATTTTAGTTATCTCGCTTAAATATCGCGATAAAATTAAATTGTAAGAATATCCCTGAGTAACTTTATTTGTTTATTAAATTTATTTAATAAGTTTGATTCTAGCATTTTTTCCTGAGGAGTAACAATGTTTCAATTTTCTGGAACTAGAAACGATTATTTTAGTTTTCTTGCTTAAATATCACGATCAAATTAAATTGTATGAATATCCCTGAGTAACTTTATTTGTTTATTAGATTTTTTTAATAAGTTCGATTCTAGAATTTTTTCCTGACGAGTAACGATGTTTTTATTATTTTGGAACTAGAAAAGAATATTTTAGTTTTCTCGCTTAAATATCGCGATAAAATTAAATTGTAAGATTATCCCTGAGTAACTTTATTTGTTTATTAAATTTATTTAATAAGTTTGATTCTAGGATTTTTTCCTGAGGAGAAACGATGTTTTTATTATTTTGAAGCAAGAAACGAATATATTAGTTTTCTCGCTTAAATATCACGATAAAATTAAATTGTAAAAATATCCCTGAGTAACTTTATTTGTGTATTAAAATTTATTTAATAAGTTTGATTCTAGCATTTTTTCCTGACGAGTAACTATGTTTTTATTATTTTGGAACTAGAAACGAATATTTTAGTTTTCTCGCTTAAATATCGCGATAAAATTAAATTGTAAGAATTTCCCTGAGTAACTTTATTTGTTTATTAAATTTATTTAATAAGTTTGATTCTAGGATTTTTTCCTGAGGAGAAACGGTGTTTACATTTGTCTGGAACTAAAAACGAATATTTTAGTTTTCTTGTTTAAATATGACGATAAAATTAAATTGTAAAAATATCCCTGTGTAACTTTATTTGTGTATTAAATTTATTTAATAAGTTCGTTTCTAGCTTTTTTCTTGACGAGTAACGATGTTTTTTTATTTTGGAGCTAGAAACGAATATTTTGGTTTTCTCGCTTAAATATCACGATAAAATTAAATTGTAGGAATATCCCTGAGTAACTTTATTTGTTTATTAAATTTATTTAATAAGTTTGATTCTAGCATTTTTTCCTGAGGAGTAACAATGTTTCAATTTTCTGGAACTAGAAACGATTATTTTAGTTTTCTTGCTTAAATATCACGATAAAATTTAATTGTATGAATATCCCTGAGTAACTTTATTTGTTTATTAGATTTTTTTTAATAAGTTCGATTCTAGCATTTTGTCCTGACGAATAACGATGTTTTTATTATTTTGGAACTAGAAAGGAATATTTTAGTTTTCTCACTTAAATATCACGATAAAATTAAATTGTAAAAATATCCCTGCGTAACTTTATTTGTGTATTAAAATTTATTTAATAAGTGTGATTCTAGCATTTTTTCCTGACGAGTAACGATGTTTATATTATTTTGGAACTAGAAACGAATATTTTAGTTTTCTCGCTTAAATATCTCGATAAAATTAAATTGCAGGAATATCCCTGAGTAACTTTATTGGTTTATTAAATTTATTTAATAAGTTTGATTCTAGGATTTTTTTCTGAGGAGAAACGATGTTTAAATTTTTCTGGAACTAAAAACGAATATTTTAGTTTTCTTGCTTAAATATCACGATAAAATTAAATTGTAAGAATATCCCTGAGTAACTTTATTTGTTTGTTAGATTTTTTTAATAAGTTCGATTCTAGCATTTTATCCTGACGAGTAACGATGTTTTTATTATTTTGGAACTAGAAAAGAATATTTTAGTTTTCTCGCTTAAATATCGCGATAAAATTAAATTGTAAGAATATCCCTGAGTAACTTTATTTGTTTATTAAATTTATTTAATAAGTTTGATTCTAGGATTTTTTCCTGAGGAGAAACGGTGTTTACATTTTTCTGGAATTAAAAACGAATATTTTAGTTTTCTCGTTTAAATATCACGATAAAATTAATTTGTAAAAAAATCCCTGTGTAACTTTTTTGTGTATTAAATTTATTTAATAAGTTCGTTTCTAGCTTTTTTCTTGACGAGTAACGATGTTTTTTTTATTTTGGAGCTAGAAACGAATATTTTGGTTTTCTCGCTTAAATATCACGATAAAATTAAATTGTAAGAATATCTCTGAGTAACTTTACTTGTTTATTAGATTTTTTAATAAGTTCGATTCTAGCATTTTTTCTTGACGAGTAACGATGTTTTTATTATTTTGGAACTAGAAACGAAAATTTTAGTTTTCTCGCTTAAATATCTCGATAAAATTAAATTGTAGGAATATCCCTGTGTAACTTTATTGGTTTATTAAATTTATTTAATAAGTTTGATTCTTGGATTTTTTCCTGAGGAGAAACGATGTTTAAATTTTTCTGGAACTAAAAACGAATATTTTAGTTTTCTTGTTTAAAAATCACGATAAAATTAAATTGTAAGAATATCCCTGAGTAACTTTATTTGTTTATTAGATTTTTTTAATAAGTTCGATTCTAGCATTTTTTTCTGACGAGTAACTATGTTTTTATTATTTTGGAACTAGAAACGCATATTTTAGTTTTCTCGCTTAAATATCGCGACAAAATTAAATTGTGAGAATATCCCTGAGTAACTTTATTTGTGTATTAAATTTATTTAATAAGTTTGATTCTAGCATTTTTTCCTGACGAGTAACGATGTTTATATTATTTTGGAACTAGAAACGAATATTTTAGTTTTCTCGCTTAAATATCACGATATAATTAAATTGTAATAATATCCCTCAGTAACTTTATTTGTTTATTAGATTTATTTAATAAGTTTGATTCTAGGATTTTTCCTGAGGAGAAACGATGTTTAAATTTTTCTGGAACTAAAAACGAATATTTTAGTTTTCTTGCTTAAATATCACGATAAAATTAAATTGTAAGAATATCCCCGAGTAACTTTATTTGTTTATTAGATTTTTTTAATAAGTTCGATTCTAGCATTTTTTCCTGACGAGTAACGATGTTATTATTATTTTGGAACTAGAAATGAATATTTTAGTTTTCTCACTTAAATATCGCGATAAAATTAAATTTTAAGAATATCACTGAGTAACTTTATTTGTTTATGAAATTTATTTAATAAGTTTGATTCAAGGATTTTTTCCTGAGGAGAAACGATGATAAATTTTTCTGGAACTAGTAACGAATATTTTAGTTTTCTCGGTTAATTATCTCGATAAAATTAAATTGTAGGAATATCCCCGAGTAACTTTATTTGTTTATTAAATTTATTTAATAAGTTTGATTCTAGGATTTTTTCCTGAGGAAAAACGATGTTTAAATTTTTCTGGAACTAAAAACTAATATTTTAGTTTTCTTGCTTAAATATCAAGTTAAAATTAAATTGTAAGAATATCCCTGAGTAACTTTATTTGTTTATTAGATTTTTTAATAAGTTCGATTCTAGCATTTTTTCTTGACGAGTAACGATGTTTTTATTATTTTGGAACTAGAAACGAAAATTTTAGTTTTCTCGCTTAAATATCTCGATAAAATTAAATTGTAGGAATATCCCTGTGTAACTTTATTGGTTTATTAAATTTATTTAATAAGTTTGATTCTAGGATTTTTTCCTGAGGAGAAACGGTGTTTACATTTTTCTGGAACTAAAAACGAATATTTTAGTTTTCTCGTTTAAATATGACGATAAAATTAAATTGTAAAAATATCCCTGTGTAACTTTATTTGTGTTTTAAATTTATTTAATAAGTTCGTTTCTAGCCTTTTTTCCTGACGAGTAACGATGTTTTTATTATTTTGGAACTAGAAAAGAATATTTTAGTTTTCACACTTAAATATCACGATAAAATTAAATTGTAGGAATATCCCTGAGTAACTTTATTCGTGTATTAAATTTATTTAATAAGTTTGATTCTAGCATTTTTTCCTGACGAGTAACGATGTTTTTATTATTTTGGAACTAGAAACGAATATTATAGATTTATTGCTTAAATATCAAAATTAAATTGTAAGCTTATCCCTGAGTAACTTTATTTGTTTATTAGATTTTAATAATAAGTTTTTATTATTTTGGAACTAGAAACGAATATTTTAGTTTTCTCGCTTAAATATCGCGATAAAATTAAATTGTTAGAATATCCCTGAGTAACTTTATTTGTTTATTAAATTTATTTAATAAGTTTGATTCTAGGATTTTTTCCTGAGGAGAAACGCTGTTTAAATTTCTCTGGAAATAGAAACGAATAATTTAGTTTTCTCGTTTAAATATCTTGATAAAATTAAATTGTAGGAATATCCCTGAGTAACTTTATTTGTTTATTAGATTTTTTTTAATAAGTTCGATTCTAGCATTTTGTCCTGACGAGTAACGATGTTTTTATTATTTTGGAACTAGAAACGAATATTTTAGTTTTCGCACTTAAATATCACGATAAATTTAAATTGTAAAAATATCCCTGAGTAACTTTATTTGTGTATTAAAATTTATTTGATAAGTTTGATTCTAGCATTTTTTCCTGACGAGTAACGATGTTTTTATTATTTTGGAACTAGAAAAGAATATTTTAGTTTTCTCGCTTAAATATCGCGATAAAATTAAATTGTAAAAATATCCCTGAGTAACTTTATTTGTTTATTAAATTTATTTTTTAAGTTTGATTCTAGCATTTTTTCCTGCCGAGTAACGATGATTTTATTATTTTGGAACTAGAAACGAATATTTTAGTTTTATTGCTTAAATATCACGATAAAATTAAATTGTAAGAATATCCCTGAGTAACTTTATTTGTTTATTAAATTTATTTAATAAGTTTGATTCTAGGATTTTTTCCTGAGGAGAAACGGTGTTTACATTTTTCTGGAACTAAAAACGAATATTTTAGTTTTCTCGCTTAAATATCACGATAAAATTAAATTGTAGGAATATCCCTGAGTAACTTTATTCGTGTATTAAATTTATTTAATAAGTTTGTTTCTAGCATTTTGTCTTGTTGTTTTTATTATTTTGGAACTAGAAACGAATATTTTAGTTTTCTCACTTAAATAACACGATAAAATTAAATTGTAAAAAATATCCCTGAGTAACTTTATTTGTGTATTAAAATTTATTTAATAAGTTTGATTCTAGCATTTTTTCCTGACGAGTAACGATGTTTTTATTATTTTGGAACTAGAAACGAATATTTTAGTTTTCTTGGTTAAATATCACGATAAAATTAAATTGTAAGAATATCCCTGAGTAACTTTATTTGTTTGTTAGATTTTTTAATAAGTTCGATTCTAGCTTTTTTTCCTGACGAGTAACGATGTTTTTATTATTTTGGAACTAGAAAAGAATATTTTAGTTTTCTCGCTTAAATATCTTGATAAAATTAAATTGTAGGAATATCCCTGAGTAACTTTATTGGTTTATTAAATTTATTTAATAAGTTTGATTAGAGGATTTTTTCCTGAGGAGAAACGGTGTTTACATTTTTCTGGAACTAAAAACGAATATTTTAGTTTTCTCGTTTAAATATCACGATAAAATTAAATTGTAAAAATATCCCTGTGTAACTTTATTTGTGTATTATATTTATTTAATAAGTTCGTTTCTAGCTTTTTTCTTGACGAGTAACGATGTTTTTTTTATTTTGGAGCTAGAAACGAATATTTTGGTTTTCTCGCTTAAATATCACGATAAAATTAAATTGTAAGAATATCCCTGAGTAACTTTATTTGTTTATTAGATTTTTTTAATTAGTTCGATTTTAGCATTTTTTCCTGTCGAGTAACGATGTTTTTATTATTTTGGAACTATAAACGAATATTTTAGTTTTCTCGCTTAAATATCGCGATAAAATTAAATTGTAAGAATATCCCTGAGTAACTTTATTTGTTTATTAAATTTATTTAATAAGTTTGATTCTAGGATTTTTTCCTGAGGAGAAACGCTGTTTAAATTTCTCTGGAAATAGAAACGAATATTTTAGTTTTCTCGCTTAAATATCTTGATAAAATTAAATTGTAGGAAAACTAGAAACGAATAGTTTAGTTTTCTTGCTTAAATATCACGATAAAATTAAATTGTAAGAATATCCCTGAGTAACTTTATTTGTTTGTTAGATTTTTTTAATAAGTTCGATTCTAACATTTTATCCTGACGAGTAACGATGTTTTTATTATTTTGGAACTTGAAAAGAATATTTTAGTTTTCTCGCTTAAATATCGCGATAAAATTAAATTGTAAGAATATCCCTGAGTAACTTTATTTGTTTATTAAATTTATTTAATAAGTTTGATTCTAGGATTTTTTCCTGAGGAGATACGATGTTTTTATTATTTTGAAGCAAGAAACGAATATTTTAGTTTTCTCGCTTAAATATCACGATATAATTAAATTGTAAAAATATCCCTGTGTAACTTTATTTGTGTATTAAATTTATTTTATAAGTTCGTTTCTAGCTTTTTTTCTTGACGAGTAACGATGTTTTTTTTATTTTGGAGCTAGAAACGAATATTTTGGTATTCTCGCTTAAATATCACGATAAAATTAAATTGTAGGAATATCCCTGAGTAACTTTATTTGTTTATTAAATTTATTAATAAGTTTGATTCTAGCATTTTTTCCTGAGGAGTAACAATGTTTCAATTTTCTGGAACTAGAAACGATTATTTTAGTTTTCTTGCTTAAATATCACGATAAAATTAAATTGTATGAATATCCCTGAGTAACTTTCTTTGTTTATTAGATTTTTTTAATAAGTTCGATTCTAGCAATTTGTCCTGACGAGTAACGATGTTTTTATTATTTTGGAACTAGAAACGAATATTTTAGTTTTCTCACTTAAATAACACGATAAAATTAAATTGTAAAAATATCCCTGAGTAACTTTATTTGTGTATTAAAATTTATTTAATAAGTTTGATTCTAGCATTTTTTCCTGACGAGTAACGATGTTTTTATTATTTTGGAACTAGAAACGAATATTTTAGTTTTCTTGCTTAAATATCACGATAAAATTAAATTGTAAGAATATCCCTGAGTAACTTTATTTGTTTGTTAGATTTTTTTAATAAGTTCGATTCTAGCTTTTTTTCCTGACGAGTAACGATGTTTTTATTATTTTGGAACTAGAAAAGAATATTTTAGTTTTCTCGATTAAATATCGCGATAAAATTAAATTGTAAGAATATCCCTGAGTAACTTTATTTGTTTATTAAATTTATTTAATAAGTTTGATTCTAGGATTTTTTCCTGAGGAGAAACGGTGTTTACATTTTTCTGGAACTAAAAACGAATATTTTAGTTTTCTCGTTTAAATATCACGATAAAATTAAATTGTAAAAATATCCCTGAGTAACTTTATTTGTGTATTAAATTTATTTAATAAGTTCGTTTCTAGCTTTTTTCTTGACGAGTAACGATGTTTTTTTATTTTGGAGCTAGAAACGAATATTTTGGTTTTCTCGCTTAAATATCACGATAAAATTAAATTGTAGGAATATCCCTGAGTAACTTTATTTGTTTATTCAATTTATTTAATAAGTTTGATTCTAGCATTTTTTCCTGACGAGTAACGATGTTTTTATTATTTTGGAAGTAGAAACGAATATTTTAGTTTTCTCGCTTAAATATCTTGATAAAATTAAATTGCAGAAATATCCCTGAGTAACTTTATTGGTTTATTAAATTTATTTAATAAGTTTGATTCTAGGATTTTTTCCTGAGGAGAAACGATGTTTAAATTTTTCTGGAACTAAAAACGAATATTTTAGTTTTCTTGCTTAAATATCACGATAAAATTAAATTGTAAGAATATCCCTGAGTTAATTTATTTGTTTATTAAATTTATTTAATAAGTTTGATTCTAGGATTTTTTCCTGAGGAGAAACGCTGTTTAAATTTCTCTGGAAATAGAAACGAATATTTTAGTTTTCTCGCTTAAATATCTTGATAAAATTAAATTGTAGGAAAACTAGAAACGAATATTTTAGTTTTCTTTTGTTTAAATATCACGATAAAATTAAATTGTAAGAATATCCCTGAGTAACTTTATTTGTTTGTTAGATTTTTTTAATAAGTTCGATTCTAGCATTTTATCCTGACGAGTAGCGATGTTTTTATTACTTTGGAACTAGAAAAGAATATTTTAGTTTTCTCGCTTAAATATCGCGATAAAATTAAATTGTAAGAATATCCCTGAGTAACTTTATTTGTTTATTAAATTTATTTAATAAGTTTGATTCTAGGATTTTTTCCTGAGGAGAAACGGTGTTTACATTTTTCTGGAACTAAAAACGAATATTTTAGTTTTCTCGTTTAAATATCACGATAAAATTAAATTGTAAAAATGTCCCTGTGTAAGTTTATTTGTATATTAAATTTATTTCTTGACGAGTAACAATGTTTTTTTTATTTTGGAGCTAGAAACGAATATTTTAGTTTTCTCGCTTAAATATCTTGATAAAATTAAATTGTAGGAATATCCCTGAGTAACTTTATTGGTTTATTAAATTTATTTAATAAGTTTGATTAGAGGATTTTTTCCTGAGGAGAAACGATGTTTACATTTTTCTGGAACTAAAAACGAATATTTTATTTTTCTCGTTTAAATATCACGATAAAATTAAATTGTAAAAATATCCCTGTGTAACTTTATTTGTGTATTATATTTATTTAATAAGTTCGTTTCTAGCTTTTTTCTTGACGAGTAACGATGTTTTTTTTATTTTGGAGCTAGAAACGAATATTTTGGTTTTCTCGCTTAAATATCACGATAAAATTAAATTGTATAAATATCCCTGAGTAACTTTATTTGTTTATTAAATTTATTTAATAAGTTTGAATCTAGGATTTTTTCCAGAGGAGAAACGGTGTTTAAATTTTGCTGGAACTAAAAACGAATATTTTAGTTTTCTCGTTTAAATATCACGATAAAATTAAATTGTAAAAATATCCCTGTGTAACTTTTTTGGAGTATTAAATTTATTTAATAAGTTCGTTTCTAGCTTTTTTCTTGACGAGTAACAATGTTTTTTTATTTTGGAGCTAGAAACGAATATTTTGGTTTTCTCGCTAAAATATCACGATAAAATTAAATTGTGGGAATATCCCTGAGTAACTTTATTTGTTTATTAAATTTATTTAATAAGTTTTGATTCTAGCATTTTTTCCTGAGGAGTAACAATGTTTCAATTTTCTGGAACTAGAAACGATTATTTTAGTTTTCTTGTTTAAATATCACGATAAAATATAATTGTATGAATATCCCTGAGTAACTTTATTTGTTTATTAGATTTTTTAATAAGTTCGATTCTAGCATTTTTTCCTGTTGAGTAACGATGTTTTTATTATTTTGGAACTAGAAACGAATATTTTAGTTTTCTCGCTTAAATATCTCGATAAAATTAAATTGTAGGAATATCCCTGAGTAACTTTATTTGTTTATTAAATTTATTTAATAAGTTTGATTCTAGGATTTTTTCCTGAGGAGAAACGATGTTTAAATTTTTCTGGAACTAAAAACGAATATTTTAGTTTTCTTGTTTAAATATCACGATAAAATTAAATTGTAAGAATATCCCTGAGTAACTTTATTTGTTTATTAGATTTTTTTAATAAGTTCGATTCTAGCTTTTTTTTCTGACGAGTAACGATGTTTTTATTATTTTGGAACTAGAAACGAATATTCTAGTTTTCTCGCTTAAATATCGCGATAAAATTAAATTGTAAGAATATCCCTGAGTAACTTTATTTGTTTATTAAATTTATTTAATGAGTTTGATTCTAGGATTTTTTCCTGAGGAGAAACGCTGTTTAAATTTCTCTGGAAATAGAAACGAATATTTTAGTTTTCTCGCTTAAATATCTTGATAAAATTAAATTGTAGGAATATCCCTGAGTAACTTTATTTGTTTATTAGATTTTTTAAATAAGTTCGATTCTAGCATTTTGTCCTGACGAGTAACGATGTTTTTATTATTTTGGAACTAGAAACGAATATTTTAGTTTTCTCACTTAAATATCACGATAAATTTAAATTGTAAAAATATCCCTGAGTAACTTTATTTGTGTATTAAAATTTATTTAATAAGTTTGATTCTAGCATTTTTTCCTGACGAGTAACGATGTTTTTATTATTTTGGAACTAGAAAAGAATATTTTAGTTTTCTCGTTTAAATATCGCGATAAAATTAAATTGTAAGAATATCCCTGAGTAACTTTATTTCTTTATTAAATTTATTTAATAAGTTTGATTCTAGCATTTTTTCCTGCCGAGTATCGAGGATTTTATTATTTTGGAACTAGAAACGAATATTTTAGTTTTATTGCTTAAATATCACGATAAAATTAAATTGTAAGAATATCCCTGAGTAACTTTATTTGTTTATTAAATTTATTTAAAAAGTTTGATTCTAGGATTTTTTCCTAAGGAGAAACGGTGTTTACATTTTTCTGGATCTAAAAACGAATATTTTAGTTTTCTCGCTTAAATATCACGATAAAATTAAATTGCAGGAATATCCCTGAGTAACTTTATTCGTGTATTATATTTATTTAATAAGTTTGTTTCTAGCATTTTGTTTTGACGAGTAACGATGTTTTTATTATTTTGGAACTAGAAACGAATATTTTTGTTTTCTCACTTAAATATCACGATAAAATGAAATTGTAAAAATATCCCTGAGTAACTTTATTTGTGTATTAAAATTTATTTAATAAGTTTGTTTCTAGCATTTTTTCCTGACGAGTAACGATGTTTGTATTATTTTGGAACTAGAAACGAATATTTTAGTTTTCTCGCTTAAATATCGCGATAAAATTAAATTGTAAGAATATCCCTGAGTAACTTTTTTGGAGTATTAAATTTATTTAATAAGTTCGTTTCTAGCTTTTTTCTTGACGAGTAACAATGTTTTTTTATTTTGGAGCTAGAAACGAATATTTTGGTTTTCTCGCTAAAATATCACGATAAAATTAAATTGTAGGAATATCCCTGAGTAACTTTATTTGTTTATTAAATTTATTTAATAAGTTTTGATTCTAGCATTTTTTCCTGAGGAGTAACAATGTTTCAATTTTCTGGAACTAGAAACGATTATTTTAGTTTTCTTGTTTAAATATCACGATAAAATATAATTGTATGAATATCCCTGAGTAACTTTATTTGTTTATTAGATTTTTTAATAAGTTCGATTCTAGCATTTTTTCCTGTTGAGTAACGATGTTTTTATTATTTTGGAACTAGAAACGAATATTTTAGTTTTCTCGCTTAAATATCTCGATAAAATTAAATTGTAGGAATATCCCTGAGTCACTTTATTTGTTATTAAATTTATTTAATAAGTTTGATTCTAGGATTTTTTCCTGAGGAGAAACGATGTTTAAATTTTTCTGGAACTAAAAACGAATATTTTAGTTTTCTTTTTTAAATATCACGATAAAATTAAATTGTAAGAATATCCCTGAGTAACTTTATTTGTTTATTAGATTTTTTAATAAGTTCGATTCTAGCTTTTTTTTCTGATGAGTAACGATGTTTTTATTATTTTGAACTAGAAACGAATATTTTAGTTTTCTCGCTTAAATATCGCGATAAAATTAAATTGTAAGAATATCCCTGAGTAACTTTATTTGTTTATTAAATTTATTTAATGAGTTTGATTCTAGGATTTTTTCCTGAGGAGAAACGCTGTTTAAATTTCTCTGGAAATAGAAACGAATATTTTAGTTTTCTCGCTTAAATATCTTGATAAAATTAAATTGTAGGAATATCCCTGAGTAACTTTATTTGTTTATTAGATTTTTTAAATAAGTTCGATTCTAGCATTTTGTCCTGACGAGTAACGATGTTTTTATTATTTTGGAACTAGAAACGAATATTTTAGTTTTCTCACTTAAATATCACGATAAATTTAAATTGTAAAAATATCCCTGAGTAACTTTATTTGTGTATTAAAATTTATTTAATAAGTTTGATTCTAGCATTTTTTCCTGACGAGTAACGATGTTTTTATTATTTTGGAACTAGAAAAGAATATTTTAGTTTTCTCGCTTAAATATCGCGATAAAATTAAATTGTAAGAATATCCCTGAGTAACTTTATTTCTTTATTAAATTTATTTAATAAGTTTGATTCTAGCATTTTTTCCTGCCGAGTATCGAGGATTTTATTATTTTGGAACTAGAAACGAATATTTTAGTTTTATTGCTTAAATATCACGATAAAATTAAATTGTAAGAATATCCCTGAGTAACTTTATTTGTTTATTAAATTTATTTAATAAGTTTGATTCTAGGATTTTTTCCTAAGGAGAAACGGTGTTTACATTTTACTGGATCTAAAAACGAATATTTTAGTTTTCTCGCTTAAATATCACGATAAAATTAAATTGCAGGAATATCCCTGAGTAACTTTATTCGTGTATTAAATTTATTTAATAAGTTTGTTTCTAGCATTTTGTTTTGACGAGTAACGATGTTTTTATTATTTTGGAACTAGAAACGAATATTTTAGTTTTCTCACTTAAATATCACGATAAAATGAAATTGTAAAAATATCCCTGAGTAACTTTATTTGTGTATTAAAATTTATTTAATAAGTTTGTTTCTAGCATTTTTTCCTGACGAGTAACGATGTTTGTATTATTTTGGAACTAGAAACGAATATTTTAGTTTTCTCGCTTAAATATCGCGATAAAATTAAATTGTAAGAATATCCCTGAGTAACTTTATTTGTTTATTAAATTTATTTAATAAGTTTGATTCTATGATTTTTTCCTGAGGAGAAACGCTGTTTAAATTTCTCTGGAACTAGAAACGAATATTTTAGTTTTCTCGCTTAAATATCTTGATAAAATTAAATTGTAGGAATATCCCTGAGTAACTTTATTGGTTTATTAAATTTATTTAATAAGTTTGATTCTAGGATTTTTTCCTGAGGAGAAACGATGTTTAAATTTTTCTGGAACTAAAAACGAATATTTTAGTTTTCTTGCTTAAATATAACGATAAAATTAAATTGTAAGAATATCCCTGAGTAACTTTATTTGTTTGTTAGATTTTTTTAATAAGTTCGATTCTAGCATTTTTTCCTGACGAGTAACGAAGTTTTTATTATTTTGGAACTTGAAAAGAATATTTTAGTTTTCTCGCTTAAATATCGCGATAAAATTAAATTGTAAGAATATCCCTGAGTAAATTTATTTGTTTATTAAATTTGTTTAATAAGTTTGATTCTAGGATTTTTTCCAGAGGAGAAACGGAGTTTACATTTTTCTGGAACTAAAAACGAATATTTTAGTTTTCTCGTTTAAATATCACGATAAAATTAAATTGTAAAAATATCCCTGAGTAACTTTATTTGTGTATTAAAATTTATTTAATAAGTTTGATTCTAGCATTTTTTCCTGACGAGTAACGATGTTTTTATTATTTTGGAACTAGAAACGAATATTTTAGTTTTCTCGCTTAAATATCGCGAAAAAATTAAATTGTAAGAATATCGCTGAGTAACTTTATTTGTTTATTAAATTTATTTAATAAGTTTGATTCTAGGATTTTTTCCTGAGGAGAAACGCTGTTTAAATTTCTTTGGAACTAGAAAAGAATATTTTAGTTTTCTCGTTTAAATATCGCGATAAAATTAAATTGTAAGAATATCCCTGAGTAACTTTATTTGTTTATTAAATTTATTTAATAAGTTTGATTCTAGGATTTTTTCCAGAGGAGAAACGGAGTTTACATTTTTCTGGAACTAAAAACGAATATTTTAGTTTTCTCGTTTAAATATCACGATAAAATTAAATTGTAAAAATATCCCTGAGTAACTTTATTTGTGTATTAAAATTTATTTAATAAGTTTGATTCTAGCATTTTTTCCTGACGAGTAACGATGTTTTTATTATTTTGGAACTAGAAACGAATATTTTAGTTTTCTCACTTAAATATCACGATAAAATTAAATTGTAAAAATATCCCTGAGTAACTTTATTTATGTATTAAAATTTATTTAATAAGTTTGATTCTAGCATTTTTTCCTGACGAGTAACGATGTTTTTATTATTTTGTAACTAGAAACGAATATTTTAGTTTTCTTGCTTAAATATCACGATAAAATTAAATTGTAAGAATATCCCTGAGTAACTTTATTTGTTTATTAAATTTATTTAATAAGTTTGATTCTAGGATTTTTTCCTGATGAGAAACGGTGTTTACATTTTTCTGGAACTAAAAACGAATATTTTAATTTTCTCGTTTAAATATCACGATAAAATTAAATTGTAAAAATATCCCTGTGTAACTTTTTTTGTGTATTAAATTTATTTAATAAGTTCGTTTCTAGCTTTTTTCTTGACGAGTAACGATGTTTTTTTATTTTGGAGCTAGAAACGAATATTTTGGTTTTCTCGCTTAAATATCACGATAAAATTAAATTGTAAAAATATCCCTGAGTAACTTTATTTGTGTATTAAAATTCAATTAATAAGTTTGATTCTAGCATTTTTTCCTGACGAGTAACGATGTTTTTATTATTTTGGAACTAGAAACGAATATTTTAGATTTCTCGCTTAAATATCGCGATAAAATTAAATTGTAAGAATATCCCTGAGTAACTTTATTTGTTTATTAAATTTATTTAATAAGTTTGATCCTAGGATTTTTTCCTGAGGAGAAACGCTGTTTAAATTTCTCTGGAACTAGAAACGAATATTTTAGTTTTCTCGCTTAAATATCTTGATAAAATTAAATTGTAGGAATATCCCTGAGTAACTTTATTGGTTTATTAAATTTATTTAATAAGTTTGATTCTAGCATATTTTCCTGACGAGTAACGATGTTTTTATTATTTTGGAACTAGAAACGAATATTTTGGATTTATTGCTTAAATATCACGATAAAATTAAATTCTAAGAATATCCCTGAGTAACTTTATTTGTTTATTAGATTTTTTTAATAAGTTCGATTCTAGCATTTTTTCCTGTCGAGAAACGATGTTTTATATTATTTTGGAACTAGAAACGAATATTTTAGTTTTCTCGCTTAAATATCGCGATAAAATTAAATTGTAAGAATATCCCCGAGTAACTTTATTTGTTTATTAAATTTATTTAATAAGTTTGATTCTAGGATTTTTTCCTGAGGTGAAACGCTGTTTAAATTTCTCTGGAAATAGAAACGAATATTTTAGTTTTCTCGCTTAAATATCTTGATAAAATTAAATTGTAGGAAAACTAGAAACGAATATTTTAGTTTTCTTGCTTAAATATCACGATAAAATTAAATTGTAAGAATATCCCTGAGTAACTTTATTTGTTTGTTAGATTTTTTTAATAAGTTCGATTCTAGCATTTTATCCTGACTAGTAACGATGTTTTTATTATTTTGGAACTAGAAAAGAATATTTTAGTTTTCTCGCTTAAATATCGCGATAAAATTAAATTGTAAGAATATCCCTGAGTAACTTTATTTGTTTATTAAATTTATTTAATAAGTTTGATTCTAGGATTTTTTCCTGAGGAGAAACGGTGTTTAAATTTTTCTGGAACTAAAAACGAATATTTTAGTTTTCTCGTTTAAATATCACGATAAAATTAAATTGTAAAAATATCCCTGTGTAACTTTTTTGTGTATTAAATTTATTTAATAAGTTCGTTTCTACCTTTTTTCTTGACAAGTAACAATATTTTTTTATTTTGGAGCTAGAAACGAATATTTTGGTTTTCTCGCTAAAATATCACGATAAAATTAAATTGTAGGAATATCCCTGAGTAACTTTATTTGTTTATTAAATTTATTTAATAAGTTTGATTCTAGCATTTTTTCCTGACGAGTAACGATGTTTTTATTATTTTGGAACTAGAAACGAATATTTTAGATTTATTGCTTAAATATCACGATAAAATTAAATTGTAAGAATATCCCTGAGTAACTTTATTTGTTTATTAGATTTTTTTAATAAGTTCGATTCTAGCATTTTTTCCTGTCGAGTAACGATGTTTTTATTATTTTGGAACTAGAAACGAATATTTTAGTTTTCTCGCTTAAATATCGCGATAAAATTAAATTGTAAGAATATCCCCGAGTTAATTTATTTGTTTATTAAATTTATTTAATAAGTTTGATTCTAGGATTTTTTCCTGAGGAGAAACGGTGTTAACATTTTTCTGGAACTAAAAACGAATATTTTAATTTTATTGCTTAAATATCACGATAAAATTAAATTGTAAGAATATCCCTGAGTAACTTTGTTTACTAAATTTATTTAATAAGTTTGATTCTAGGATTTTTTCCTGAGGAGAAACGGTGTTTACATTTTTCTGGAACTAAAAACGAATATTTTAGTTTTCTTGCTTAAATATCACGATAAAATTAAATTGTAAGAATATCCCTGAGTAACTTTATTCGTGTATTAAATTTATTTAATAAGTTTGTTTCTAGCATTTTGTCTTGACGAGTAACGATGTTTTTATTATTTTGGAACTAGAAACGAATATTTTAGTTTTCTTACTTAAATATCACGATAAAATTAAATTGTAAAAATATCCCTGAGTAACTTTATTTGTGTATTAAAATTCAATTAATAAGTTTGATTCTAGCATTTTTTCCTGACGAGTAACGATGTTTTTATTATTTTGGAACTAGAAACGAATATTTTAGATTTCTCGCTTAAATATCGCGATAAAATTAAATTGTAAGAATATCCCTGAGTAACTTTATTTGTTTATTAAATTTATTTAATAAGTTTGATCCTAGGATTTTTTCCTGAGGAGAAACGCTGTTTAAATTTCTCTGGAACTAGAAAGGAATATTTTAGTTTTCTCGCTTAAATATCTTGATAAAATTAAATTGTAGGAATATCCCTGAGTAACTTTATTGGTTTATTAAATTTATTTAATAAGTTTGATTCTAGCATATTTTCCTGACGAGTAACGATGTTTTTATTATTTTGGAACTAGAAACGAATATTTTAGATTTATTGCTTAAATATCACGATAAAATTAAATTCTAAGAATATCCCTGAGTAACTTTATTTGTTTATTAGATTTTTTTAATAAGTTCGATTCTAGCATTTTTTTCTGATGAGTAACGATGTTTTTATTATTTTGAACTAGAAACGAATATTTTAGTTTTCTCGCTTAAATATCGCGATAAAATTAAATTGTAAGAATATCCCTGAGTAACTTTATTTGTTTATTAAATTTATTTAATGAGTTTGATTCTAGGATTTTTTCCTGAGGAGAAACGCTGTTTAAATTTCTCTGGAAATAGAAACGAATATTTTAGTTTTCTCGCTTAAATATCTTGATAAAATTAAATTGTAGGAATATCCCTGAGTAACTTTATTTGTTTATTAGATTTTTTAAATAAGTTCGATTCTAGCATTTTGTCCTGACGAGTAACGATGTTTTTATTATTTTGGAACTAGAAACGAATATTTTAGTTTTCTCACTTAAATATCACGATAAATTTAAATTGTAAAAATATCCCTGAGTAACTTTATTTGTGTATTAAAATTTATTTAATAAGTTTGATTCTAGCATTTTTTCCTGACGAGTAACGATGTTTTTATTATTTTGGAACTAGAAAAGAATATTTTAGTTTTCTCGCTTAAATATCGCGATAAAATTAAATTGTAAGAATATCCCTGAGTAACTTTATTTCTTTATTAAATTTATTTAATAAGTTTGATTCTAGCATTTTTTCCTGCCGAGTATCGAGGATTTTATTATTTTGGAACTAGAAACGAATATTTTAGTTTTATTGCTTAAATATCACGATAAAATTAAATTGTAAGAATATCCCTGAGTAACTTTATTTGTTTATTAAATTTATTTAATAAGTTTGATTCTAGGATTTTTTCCTAAGGAGAAACGGTGTTTACATTTTACTGGATCTAAAAACGAATATTTTAGTTTTCTCGCTTAAATATCACGATAAAATTAAATTGCAGGAATATCCCTGAGTAACTTTATTCGTGTATTAAATTTATTTAATAAGTTTGTTTCTAGCATTTTGTTTTGACGAGTAACGATGTTTTTATTATTTTGGAACTAGAAACGAATATTTTAGTTTTCTCACTTAAATATCACGATAAAATGAAATTGTAAAAATATCCCTGAGTAACTTTATTTGTGTATTAAAATTTATTTAATAAGTTTGTTTCTAGCATTTTTTCCTGACGAGTAACGATGTTTGTATTATTTTGGAACTAGAAACGAATATTTTAGTTTTCTCGCTTAAATATCGCGATAAAATTAAATTGTAAGAATATCCCTGAGTAACTTTATTTGTTTATTAAATTTATTTAATAAGTTTGATTCTATGATTTTTTCCTGAGGAGAAACGCTGTTTAAATTTCTCTGGAACTAGAAACGAATATTTTAGTTTTCTCGCTTAAATATCTTGATAAAATTAAATTGTAGGAATATCCCTGAGTAACTTTATTGGTTTATTAAATTTATTTAATAAGTTTGATTCTAGGATTTTTTCCTGAGGAGAAACGATGTTTAAATTTTTCTGGAACTAAAAACGAATATTTTAGTTTTCTTGCTTAAATATAACGATAAAATTAAATTGTAAGAATATCCCTGAGTAACTTTATTTGTTTGTTAGATTTTTTTAATAAGTTCGATTCTAGCATTTTTTCCTGACGAGTAACGAAGTTTTTATTATTTTGGAACTTGAAAAGAATATTTTAGTTTTCTCGCTTAAATATCGCGATAAAATTAAATTGTAAGAATATCCCTGAGTAAATTTATTTGTTTATTAAATTTGTTTAATAAGTTTGATTCTAGGATTTTTTCCAGAGGAGAAACGGAGTTTACATTTTTCTGGAACTAAAAACGAATATTTTAGTTTTCTCGTTTAAATATCACGATAAAATTAAATTGTAAAAATATCCCTGAGTAACTTTATTTGTGTATTAAAATTTATTTAATAAGTTTGATTCTAGCATTTTTTCCTGACGAGTAACGATGTTTTTATTATTTTGGAACTAGAAACGAATATTTTAGTTTTCTCGCTTAAATATCGCGAAAAAATTAAATTGTAAGAATATCGCTGAGTAACTTTATTTGTTTATTAAATTTATTTAATAAGTTTGATTCTAGGATTTTTTCCTGAGGAGAAACGCTGTTTAAATTTCTTTGGAACTAGAAACGAATATTTTAGTTTTCTCGCTTAAATATCGCGATAAAATTAAATTGTAAGAATATCCCTGAGTAACTTTATTTGTTTATTAAATTTATTTAATAAGTTTGATTCTAGGATTTTTTCCAGAGGAGAAACGGAGTTTACATTTTTCTGGAACTAAAAACGAATATTTTAGTTTTCTCGTTTAAATATCACGATAAAATTAAATTGTAAAAATATCCCTGAGTAACTTTATTTGTGTATTAAAATTTATTTAATAAGTTTGATTCTAGCATTTTTTCCTGACGAGTAACGATGTTTTTATTATTTTGGAACTAGAAACGAATATTTTAGTTTTCTCACTTAAATATCACGATAAAATTAAATTGTAAAAATATCCCTGAGTAACTTTATTTATGTATTAAAATTTATTTAATAAGTTTGATTCTAGCATTTTTTCCTGACGAGTAACGATGTTTTTATTATTTTGTAACTAGAAACGAATATTTTAGTTTTCTTGCTTAAATATCACGATAAAATTAAATTGTAAGAATATCCCTGAGTAACTTTATTTGTTTATTAAATTTATTTAATAAGTTTGATTCTAGGATTTTTTCCTGATGAGAAACGGTGTTTACATTTTTCTGGAACTAAAAACGAATATTTGAATTTTCTCGTTTAAATATCACGATAAAATTAAATTGTAAAAATATCCCTGTGTAACTTTTTTTGTGTATTAAATTTATTTAATAAGTTCGTTTCTAGCTTTTTTCTTGACGAGTAACGATGTTTTTTTATTTTGGAGCTAGAAACGAATATTTTGGTTTTCTCGCTTAAATATCACGATAAAATTAAATTGTAAAAATATCCCTGAGTAACTTTATTTGTGTATTAAAATTCAATTAATAAGTTTGATTCTAGCATTTTTTCCTGACGAGTAACGATGTTTTTATTATTTTGGAACTAGAAACGAATATTTTAGATTTCTCGCTTAAATATCGCGATAAAATTAAATTGTAAGAATATCCCTGAGTAACTTTATTTGTTTATTAAATTTATTTAATAAGTTTGATCCTAGGATTTTTTCCTGAGGAGAAACGCTGTTTAAATTTCTCTGGAACTAGAAACGAATATTTTAGTTTTCTCGCTTAAATATCTTGATAAAATTAAATTGTAGGAATATCCCTGAGTAACTTTATTGGTTTATTAAATTTATTTAATAAGTTTGATTCTAGCATATTTTCCTGACGAGTAACGATGTTTTTATTATTTTGGAACTAGAAACGAATATTTTAGATTTATTGCTTAAATATCACGATAAAATTAAATTCTAAGAATATCCCTGAGTAACTTTATTTGTTTATTAGATTTTTTTAATAAGTTCGATTCTAGCATTTTTTCCTGTCGAGAAACGATGTTTTATATTATTTTGGAACTAGAAACGAATATTTTAGTTTTCTCGCTTAAATATCGCGATAAAATTAAATTGTAAGAATATCCCCGAGTAACTTTATTTGTTTATTAAATTTATTTAATAAGTTTGATTCTAGGATTTTTTCCTGAGGTGAAACGCTGTTTAAATTTCTCTGGAAATAGAAACGAATATTTTAGTTTTCTCGCTTAAATATCTTGATAAAATTAAATTGTAGGAAAACTAGAAACGAATATTTTAGTTTTCTTGCTTAAATATCACGATAAAATTAAATTGTAAGAATATCCCTGAGTAACTTTATTTGTTTGTTAGATTTTTTTAATAAGTTCGATTCTAGCATTTTATCCTGACTAGTAACGATGTTTTTATTATTTTGGAACTAGAAAAGAATATTTTAGTTTTCTCGCTTAAATATCGCGATAAAATTAAATTGTAAGAATATCCCTGAGTAACTTTATTTGTTTATTAAATTTATTTAATAAGTTTGATTCTAGGATTTTTTCCTGAGGAGAAACGGTGTTTAAATTTATCTGGAACTAAAAACGAATATTTTAGTTTTCTCGTTTAAATATCACGATAAAATTAAATTGTAAAAATATCCCTGTGTAACTTTTTTGTGTATTAAATTTATTTAATAAGTTCGTTTCTACCTTTTTTCTTGACAAGTAACAATATTTTTTTATTTTGGAGCTAGAAACGAATATTTTGGTTTTCTCGCTAAAATATCACGATAAAATTAAATTGTAGGAATATCCCTGAGTAACTTTATTTGTTTATTAAATTTATTTAATAAGTTTGATTCTAGCATTTTTTCCTGACGAGTAACGATGTTTTTATTATTTTGGAACTAGAAACGAATATTTTAGATTTATTGCTTAAATATCACGATAAAATTAAATTGTAAGAATATCCCTGAGTAACTTTATTTGTTTATTAGATTTTTTTAATAAGTTCGATTCTAGCATTTTTTCCTGTCGAGTAACGATGTTTTTATTATTTTGGAACTAGAAACGAATATTTTAGTTTTCTCGCTTAAATATCGCGATAAAATTAAATTGTAAGAATATCCCCGAGTTAATTTATTTGTTTATTAAATTTATTTAATAAGTTTGATTCTAGGATTTTTTCCTGAGGAGAAACGGTGTTAACATTTTTCTGGAACTAAAAACGAATATTTTAATTTTATTGCTTAAATATCACGATAAAATTAAATTGTAAGAATATCCCTGAGTAACTTTGTTTACTAAATTTATTTAATAAGTTTGATTCTAGGATTTTTTCCTGAGGAGAAACGGTGTTTACATTTTTCTGGAACTAAAAACGAATATTTTAGTTTTCTAGCTTAAATATCACGATAAAATTAAATTGTAGGAATATCCCTGAGTAACTTTATTCGTGTATTAAATTTATTTAATAAGTTTGTTTCTAGCATTTTGTCTTGACGAGTAACGATGTTTTTATTATTTTGGAACTAGAAACGAATATTTTAGTTTTCTTACTTAAATATCACGATAAAATTAAATTGTAAAAATATCCCTGAGTAACTTTATTTGTGTATTAAAATTCAATTAATAAGTTTGATTCTAGCATTTTTTCCTGACGAGTAACGATGTTTTTATTATTTTGGAACTAGAAACGAATATTTTAGATTTCTCGCTTAAATATCGCGATAAAATTAAATTGTAAGAATATCCCTGAGTAACTTTATTTGTTTATTAAATTTATTTAATAAGTTTGATCCTAGGATTTTTTCCTGAGGAGAAACGCTGTTTAAATTTCTCTGGAACTAGAAAGGAATATTTTAGTTTTCTCGCTTAAATATCTTGATAAAATTAAATTGTAGGAATATCCCTGAGTAACTTTATTGGTTTATTAAATTTATTTAATAAGTTTGATTCTAGCATATTTTCCTGACGAGTAACGATGTTTTTATTATTTTGGAACTAGAAACGAATATTTTAGATTTATTGCTTAAATATCACGATAAAATTAAATTCTAAGAATATCCCTGAGTAACTTTATTTGTTTATTAGATTTTTTTAATAAGTTCGATTCTAGCATTTTTTCCTGTCGAGTAACGATGTTTTATATTATTTTGGAACTAGAAACGAATATTTTAGTTTTCTCGCTTAAATATCGCGATAAAATTAAATTGTAAGAATATCCCCGAGTAACTTTATTTGTTTATTAAATTTATTTAATAAGTTTGATTCTAGGATTTTTTCCTGAGGTGAAACGCTGTTTAAATTTCTCTGGAAATAGAAACGAATATTTTAGTTTTCTCGCTTAAATATCTTGATAAAATTAAATTGTAGGAAAACTAGAAACGAATATTTTAGTTTTCTTGCTTAAATATCACGATAAAATTAAATTGTAAGAATATCCCTGAGTAACTTTATTTGTTTGTTAGATTTTTTTAATAAGTTCGATTCTAGCATTTTATCCTGACTAGTAACGATGTTTTTATTATTTTGGAACTAGAAAAGAATATTTTAGTTTTCTCGCTTAAATATCGCGATAAAATTAAATTGTAAGAATATCCCTGAGTAACTTTATTTGTTTATTAAATTTATTTAATAAGTTTGATTCTAGGATTTTTTCCTGAGGAGAAACGGTGTTTAAATTTTTCTGGAACTAAAAACGAATATTTTAGTTTTCTCGTTTAAATATCACGATAAAATTAAATTGTAAAAATATCCCTGTGTAACTTTTTTGTGTATTAAATTTATTTAATAAGTTCGTTTCTACCTTTTTTCTTGACAAGTAACAATATTTTTTTAATTTGGAGCTAGAAACGAATATTTTGGTTTTCTCGCTAAAATATCACGATAAAATTAAATTGTAGGAATATCCCTGAGTAACTTTATTTGTTTATTAAATTTATTTAATAAGTTTGATTCTAGCATTTTTTCCTGAGGAGTAACAATGTTTCAATTTTCTGGAACTAGAAACGATTATTTTAGTTTTCTTGTTTAAATATCACGATAAAATATAATTGTATGAATATCCCTGAGTAACTTTATTTGTTTATTAGATTTTTTAATAAGTTCGATTCTAGCATTTTTTCCTGTTGAGTAACGATGTTTTTATTATTTTGAAACTAGAAACGAATATTTTAGTTTTGTCGCTTAAATATCTCGATAAAATTAAATTGTAGGAATATCCCTGAGTAACTTTATTTGTTTATTAAATTTATTTAATAAGTTTGATTCTAGGATTTTTTCCTGAGGAGAAACGATGTTTAAATTTTTCTGGAACTAAAAACGAATATTTTAGTTTTCTTGCTTAAATATCACGATAAAATTAAATTGTAAGAATATCCCTGAGTAACTTTACTTGTTTATTAGATTTTTTAATAAGTTCGATTCTAGCATTTTTTCTTGACGAGTAACGATGTTTTTATTATTTTGGAACTAGAAACGAAAATTTTAGTTTTCTCGCTTAAATATCTCGATAAAATTAAATTGTAGGAATATCCTTGTGTAACTTTATTGGTTTATTAAATTTATTTAATAAGTTTGATTCTAGGATTTTTTCCTGAGGAGAAACGGTGTTTACATTTTTCTGGAACTAAAAACGAATATTTTAGTTTTCTCGTTTAAATATCACGATAAAATTAAATTGTAAAAATATCCCTGTGTAACTTTTTTGTGTATTAAATTTATTTAATAAGTTCGTTTCTAGCTTTTTTATGGACGAGTAACAATGTTTTTTTATTTTGGAGCTAGAAACGAATATTTTGGTTTTCTCGCTAAAATATCACGATAAAATTTAATTGTAGGAATATCCCTGAGTAACTTTATTTGTTTATTAAATTTATTTAATAAGTTTGATTCTAGCATTTTTTCCTGAGGAGTAACAATGTTTCAATTTTCTGGAACTAGAAACGATTATTTTAGTTTTCTTGTTTAAATATCACGATAAAATATAATTGTATGAATATCCCTGAGTAACTTTATTTGTTTGTTAGATTTTTTTAATAAGTTCGATTCTAGCATTTTATCCTGACGAGTAACGATGTTTTTATTATTTTGGAACTAGAAACGAATATTTTAGTTTTCTCGCTTAAATATCTCGATAAAATTAAATTGTAGGAATATCCCTGAGTAACTTTATTTGTTTATTAAATTTATTTAATAAGTTTGATTCTAGGATGTTTTCCTGAGGAGAAACGATGTTTAAATTTTTCGGGAACTAAAAACGAATATTTTAGTTTTCTTGCTTAAATATCACGATAAAATTAAATTGTAAGAATATCTCTGAGTAACTTTACTTGTTTATTAGATTTTTTAATAAGTTCGATTCTAGCATTTTTTCTTGACGAGTAACGATGTTTTTATTATTTTGGAACTAGAAACGAAAATTTTAGTTTTCTCGCTTAAATATCTCGATAAAATTAAATTGTAGGAATATCCCTGTGTAACTTTATTGGTTTATTAAATTTATTTAATAAGTTTGATTCTAGGATTTTTTCCTGAGGAGAAACGATGTTTAAATTTTTCTGGAACTAAAAACGAATATTTTAGTTTTCTTGTTTAAATATCACGATAAAATTAAATTGTAAGAATATCCCTGAGTAACTTTATTTGTTTATTAGATTTTTTTAATAAGTTCGATTCTAGGATTTTTTCCTGAGGTGAAACGCTGTTTAAATTTCTCTGGAAATAGAAACGAATATTTTAGTTTTCTCGCTTAAATATCTTGATAAAATTAAATTGTAGGAAAACTAGAAACGAATATTTTAGTTTTCTTGCTTAAATATCACGATAAAATTAAATTGTAAGAATATCCCTGAGTAACTTTATTTGTTTGTTAGATTTATTTAATAAGTTCGATTCTAGCATTTTATCCTGACGAGTAACGATGTTTTTATTATTTTGGAACTAGAAAAGATTATTTTAGTTTTCTCGCTTAAATATCGCGATAAAATTAAATTGTAAGAATATCCCTGAGTAACTTTATTTGTTTATTAAATTTATTTAATAAGTTTGATTCTAGGATTTTTTCCTGAGGAGAAACGGTGTTTAAATTTTTCTGGAACTAAAAACGAATATTTTAGTTTTCTCGTTTAAATATCACGATAAAATTAAATTGTAAAAATATCCCTGTGTAACTTTTTTGTGTATTAAATTTATTTAATAAGTTCGTTTCTACCTTTTTTCTTGACAAGTAACAATATTTTTTTATTTTGGAGCTAGAAACGAATATTTTGGTTTTCTCGCTAAAATATCACGATAAAATTAAATTGTAGGAATATCCCTGAGTAACTTTATTTGTTTATTAAATTTATTTAATAAGTTTGATTCTAGCATTTTTTCCTGAGGAGTAACAATGTTTCAATTTTCTGGAACTAGAAACGATTATTTTAGTTTTCTTGTTTAAATATCACGATAAAATATAATTGTATGAATATCCCTGAGTAACTTTATTTGTTTATTAGATTTTTTAATAAGTTCGATTCTAGCATTTTTTCCTGTTGAGTAACGATGTTTTTATTATTTTGGAACTAGAAACGAATATTTTAGTTTTGTCGCTTAAATATCTCGATAAAATTAAATTGTAGGAATATCCCTGAGTAACTTTATTTGTTTATTAAATTTATTTAATAAGTTTGATTCTAGGATTTTTTCCTGAGGAGAAACGGTGTTTAAATTTTTCTGGAACTAAAAACGAATATTTTAGTTTTCTCGTTTAAATATCACGATAAAATTAAATTGTAAAAATATCCCTGTGTAACTTTTTTGTGTATTAAATTTATTTAATAAGTTCGTTTCTACCTTTTTTCTTGACAAGTAACAATATTTTTTTATTTTGGAGCTAGAAACGAATATTTTGGTTTTCTCGCTAAAATATCACGATAAAATTAAATTGTAGGAATATCCCTGAGTATCTTTATTTGTTTATTAAATTTATTTAATAAGTTTGATTCTAGCATTTTTTCCTGAGGAGTAACAATGTTTCAATTTTCTGGAACTAGAAACGATTATTTTAGTTTTCTTGTTTAAATATCACGATAAAATATAATTGTATGAATATCCCTGAGTAACTTTATTTGTTTGTTAGATTTTTTTAATAAGTTCGATTCTAGCATTTTATCCTGACGAGTAACGATGTTTTTATTATTTTGGAACTAGAAACGAATATTTTAGTTTTCTCGCTTAAATATCGCGATAAAATTAAATTGTAAGAATATCCCCGAGTAACTTTATTTGTTTATTAAATTTATTTAATAAGTTTGAATCTAGGATTTTTTCCTGAGGTGAAACGCTGTTTAAATTTCTCTGGAAATAGAAACGAATATTTTAGTTTTCTCGCTTAAATATCTTGATAAAATTAAATTGTAGGAAAACTAGAAACGAATACTTTAGTTTTCTTGCTTAAATATCAAGATAAAATTAAATTGTAAGAATAACCCTGAGTAACTTTATTTGTTTGTTAGATTTTTTTAATAAGTTCGATTCTAGCATTTTATCCTGACGAGTAACGATGTTTTTATTATTTTGGAACTAGAAAAGAATATTTTAGTTTTCTCGCTTAAATATCGCGATAAAATTAAATTGTAAGAATATCCCTGAGTAACTTTATTTGTTTATTAAATTTATTTAATAAGTTTGATTCTAGGATTTTTTCCTGTGGAGAAACGGTGTTTATATTTTTCTGGAACTAAAAACGAATATTTTAGTTTTCTCGTTTAAATATCACGATAAAATTAAATTGTAAAAATATCCCTGTGTAACTTTTTTGTGTATTAAATTTATTTAATAAGTTCGTTTCTAGCTTTTTTCTTGACGAGTAACAATGTTTTTTTATTTTGGAGCTAGAAACGAATACTTTGGTTTTCTCGCTAAAATATCACGATAAAATTAAATTGTAGTAATATCCCTGAGTAACTTTATTTGTTTATTAAATTTATTTAATAAGTTTGATTCTAGCATTTTTTCCTGAGGAGTAACAATGTTTCAATTTTCTGGAACTAGAAACGATTATTTTAGTTTTCTTGTTTAAATATCACGATAAAATATAATTGTATGAATATCCCTGAGTAACTTTATTTGTTTATTAGATTTTTTTAATAAGTTCGATTCTAGCATTTTATCCTGACGAGTAACGATGTTTTTATTATTTTGGAACTAGAAACGAATATTTTAGTTTTCTCGCTTAAATATCTCGATAAAATTAAATTGTAGGAATATCCCTGAGTAACTTTATTTGTTTATTAAATTTATTTAATAAGTTTGATTCTAGGATTTTTTCCTGAGGAGAAACGATGTTTAAATTTTTCTGGAACTAAAAACGAATATTTTAGTTTTCTTGCTTAAATATCACGATAAAATTAAATTGTAAGAATATCTCTGAGTAACTTTACTTGTTTATTAGATTTTTTAATAAGTTCGATTCTAGCATTTTTTCTTGACGAGTAACGATGTTTTTACTATTTTGGAACTAGAAACGAAAATTTTAGTTTTCTCGCTTAAATATCTCGATAAAATTAAATTGTAGGAATATCCCTGTGTAACTTTATTGGTTTATTAAATTTATTTAATAAGTTTGATTCTAGGATTTTTTCCTGAGGAGAAACGATGTTTAAATTTTTCTGGAACTAAAAACGAATATTTTAGTTTTCTTGTTTAAATATCACGATAAAATTAAATTGTAAGAATATCCCTGAGTAACTTTATTTGTTTATTAGATTTTTTTAATAAGTTCGATTCTAGCATTTTTTTCTGACGAGTAACGATGTTTTTATTATTTTGGAACTAGAAACGCATATTTTAGTTTTCTCGCTTAAATATCGCGACAAAATTAAATTGTGAGAATATCCCTGAGTAACTTTATTTGTGTATTAAATTTATTTAATAAGTTTGATTCTAGCATTTTTTCCTGAGGAAAACGGTGTTTACATTTGTCTGGAACTAAAAAAGAATATTTTGGTTTTCTCGCTTAAATATCACTATAAAATTAAATTGTAAGAATATCCCTGAGTAACTTTATTTGTTTATTAAATTTATTTAATAAGTTTGATTCTAGCATTTTGTCCTGACGAGTAACGATGTTTTTTATTATTTTGGAACTAGAAACGAATATTTTAGATTTCTCACTTAAATATCACGTTAAATTTAAATTGTAAAAATATCCATGATTAACTTTAATTGTGTATTAAAATTTATTTAACAAGTTTGATTCTAGCATTTTTTCCTGACGAGTAACGATGTTTTTATTATTTTGGAACTAGAAACGAATATTTTAGTTTTCTCGCTTAAATATCGCGATAAAATTAAATTGTAGGAATATCCCTGAGTAGCTTTATTTGTTTATTAAATTTATTTAATAAGTTTGATTCTAGGATTTTTTCCTGAGGAGAAACGATGTTTTTATTATTTTGGAACTAGAAAAGAATATTTTAGTTTTCTCGCTTAAATATCGCGATAAAATTAAATTGTAAGAATGTCCCTGTGTAACTTTATTTGTTTATTAAATGTATTTATTAAGTTTGATTCTAGCATCTTTTCCTGACGAGTAACGATGTTTATATTATTTTGGAACTAGAAACGAATATTTTAATTTTCTCGCTTAAATATCACGATATAATTAAATTGTAAGAATATCCCTCAGTAACTTTATTTGTTTATTAGATTTATTTAATAAGTTTGATTCTAGGATTGTTTCCTGAGGAGAAACGATGTTTAAATTTTTCTGGAACTAAAAACGAATATTTTAGTTTTCTTGCTTAAATATCACGATAAAATTAAATTGTAAGAATATCCCTGAGTAACTTTATTTGTTTATTAGATTTTTTTAATAAGTTCGATTCTAGCATTTTTTCCTGACGAGTAACGATGTTATTATTATTTTGGAACTAGAAATGAATATTTTAGTTTTCTCACTTAAATATCGCGATAAAATTAAATTTTAAGAATATCACTGAGTAACTTTATTTGTTTATTAAATTTATTTAATAAGTTTGATTCTAGGATTTTTTCCTGAGGAGAAACGATGATAAATTTTTCTGGAACTAGTAACGAATATTTTAGTTTTCTCGTTTAAATATCACGATAAAATTAATTTGTAAAAAAATCCCTGTGTAACTTTTTTGTGTATTAAATTTATTTGATAAGTTCGTTTCTAGCTTTTTTCTTGACGAGTAACAATGTTTTTTTATTTTGGAGCTAGAAACGAATATTTTGGTTTTCTCGCTAAAATATTACGATAAAATTAAATTGTAGTAATATCCCTGAGTAACTTTATTTGTTTATTAAATTTATTTAATAAGTTTGATTCTAGGATTTTTTCCTGAGGAGAAACGATGTTTTTATTATTTTGGAACTAGAAAAGAATATTTTAGTTTTCTCGCTTAAATATCGCGATAAAATTAAATTGTAAGAATATCCCTGAGTAACTTTATTTGTTTATTAAATTTATTTAATAAGTTTGATTCTAGGATTTTTTCCTGAGGAAAAACGATGTTTAAATTTTTCTGGAACTAAAAACTAATATTTTAGTTTTCTTGCTTAAATATCAAGTTAAAATTAAATTGTAAGAATATCCCTGAGTAACTTTATTTGTTTATTAGATTTTTTAATAAGTTCGATTCTAGCATTTTTTCTTGACGAGTAACGATGTTTTTATTATTTTGGAACTAGAAACGAAAATTTTAGTTTTCTCGCTTAAATATCTCGATAAAATTAAATTGTAGGAATATCCCTGTGTAACTTTATTGGTTTATTAAATTTATTTAATAAGTTTGATTCTAGGATTTTTTCCTGAGGAGAAACGGTGTTTACATTTTTCTGGAACTAAAAACGAATATTTTAGTTTTCTCGTTTAAATATGACGATAAAATTAAATTGTAAAAATATCCCTGTGTAACTTTATTTGTGTTTTAAATTTATTTAATAAGTTCGTTTCTAGCTTTTTTCTTGACGAGTAACGATGTTTTTTTATTTTGGAACTAGAAAAGAATATTTTAGTTTTCTCGCTTAAATATCGCGATAAAATTAAATTGTAAGAATATCCCTGAGTAACTTTATTTGTTTATTAAATTTATTTAATAAGTTTGATTCTAGGATTTTTTCCTGAGGAGAAACGATGTTTTTATTATTTTGGAACTAGAAAAGAATATTTTAGTTTTCTCGCTTAAATATCGCGATAAAATTAAATTGTAAGAATATCCCTGAGTAACTTTATTTGTTTATTAAATTTATTTAATAAGTTTGATTCTAGGATTTTTTCCTGAGGAAAAACGATGTTTAAATTTTTCTGGAACTAAAAACTAATATTTTAGTTTTCTTGCTTAAATATCAAGTTAAAATTAAATTGTAAGAATATCCCTGAGTAACTTTATTTGTTTATTAGATTTTTTAATAAGTTCGATTCTAGCATTTTTTCTTGACGAGTAACGATGTTTTTATTATTTTGGAACTAGAAACGAAAATTTTAGTTTTCTCGCTTAAATATCTCGATAAAATTAAATTGTAGGAATATCCCTGTGTAACTTTATTGGTTTATTAAATTTATTTAATAAGTTTGATTCTAGGATTTTTTCCTGAGGAGAAACGGTGTTTACATTTTTCTGGAACTAAAAACGAATATTTTAGTTTTCTCGTTTAAATATCACGATAAAATTAAATTGTATGAATATCCCTGAGTAACTTTATTTGTTTATTAGATTTTTTTAATAAGTTCGATTCTAGCATTTTGTCCTGACGAGTAACGATGTTTTTATTATTTTGGAACTAGAAACGAATATTTTAGTTTTCTCACTTAAATATCACGATAAAATTAAATTGTAAAAATATCCCTGAGTAACTTTATTTGTGTATTAAAATTTATTTAATAAGTTTGATTCTAGCCTTTTTTCCTGACGAGTAACGATGTTTTTATTATTTTGGAACTAGAAAAGAATATTTTAGTTTTCACACTTAAATATCACGATAAAATTAAATTGTAGGAATATCCCTGAGTAGCTTTATTCGTGTATTAAATTTATTTAATAAGTTTGATTCTAGCATTTTTTCCTGACGAGTAACGATGTTTTTATTATTTTGGAACTAGAAACGAATATTATAGATTTATTGCTTAAATATCACGACAAAATTAAATTGTAAGATTATCCCTGAGTAACTTTATTTGTTTATTAGATTTTAATAATAAGTTTTTATTATTTTGGAACTAGAAACGAATATTTTAGTTTTCTCGCTTAAATATCGCGATAAAATTAAATTGTGAGAATATCCCTGAGTAACTTTATTTGTTTATTAAATTTATTTAATAAGTTTGATTCTAGGAATTTTTCCTGAGGAGAAACGGTGTTTACATTTTTCTGGAATTAAAAACGAATATTTTAGTTTTCTCGTTTAAATATCACGATAAAATTAATTTGTAAAAAAATCCCTGTGTAACTTTTTTGTGTATTAAATTTATTTGATAAGTTCGTTTCTAGCTTTTTTCTTGACGAGTAACAATGTTTTTTTATTTTGGAGCTAGAAACGAATATTTTGGTTTTCTCGCTAAAATATTACGATAAAATTAAATTGTAGGAATATCCCTGAGTAACTTTATTTGTTTATTAAATTTATTTAATAAGTTTGATTCTAGCATTTTTTCCTGAGGAGTAACAATGTTTCAATTTTCTGGATCTAGAAACGATTATTTTAGTTTTCTTGTTTAAATATCACGATAAAATATAATTGTATGAACATCCCTGAGTAACTTTATTTGTTTATTAGATTTTTTAATAAGTTCGATTCTAGCATTTTTTCCTGTTGAGTAACGATGTTTTTATTATTTTGGAACTAGAAACGAATATTTTAGTTTTCTCGGTTAAATATCTCGATAAAATTAAATTGTAGGAATATCCCTGAGTAACTTTATTTGTTTATTAAATTTATATAATAAGTTTGATTCTAGGATTTTTTCTTGAGGAAAAACGATGTTTAAATTTTTCTGGAACTAAAAACGAATATTTTAGTTTTCTTGCTTAAATATCACGATAAAATTAAATTGTAAGAATATCTCTGAGTAACTTTACTTGTTTATTAGATTTTTTAATAAGTTCGATTCTAGCATTTTTTCTTGACGAGTAACGATGTTTTTATTATTTTGGAACTAGAAACGAAAATTTTAGTTTTCTCGCTTAAATATCTCGATAAAATTAAATTGTAGGAATATCCCTGTGTAACTTTATTGGTTTCTTAAATTTATTTAATAAGTTTGATTCTTGGATTTTTTCCTGAGGAGAAACGATGTTTAAATTTTTCTGGAACTAAAAACGAATATTTTAGTTTTCTTGTTTAAAAATCACGATAAAATTAAATTGTAAGAATATCCCTGAGTAACTTTATTTGTTTATTAGATTTTTTTAATAAGTTCGATTCTAGCATTTTTTTCTGACGAGTAACGATGTTTTTATTATTTTGGAACTAGAAACGCATATTTTAGTTTTCTCGCTTAAATATCGCGACAAAATTAAATTGTGAGAATATCCCTGAGTAACTTTATTTGTGTATTAAATTTATTTAATAAGTTTGATTCTAGCATTTTTTCCTGACGAGTAACGATGTTTATATTATTTTGGAACTAGAAACGAATATTTTAGTTTTCTCGCTTAAATATCACGATATAATTAAATTGTAAGAATATCCCTCAGTAACTTTATTTGTTTATTAGATTTATTTAATAAGTTTGATTCTAGGATTTTTTCCTGAGGAGAAACGATGTTTAAATTTTTCTGGAACTAAAAACGAATATTTTAGTTTTCTTGCTTAAATATCACGATAAAATTAAATTGTAAGAATATCCCCGAGTAACTTTATTTGTTTATTAGATTTTTTTAATAAGTTCGATTCTAGCATTTTTTCCTGACGAGTAACGATGTTATTATTATTTTGGAACTAGAAATGAATATTTTAGTTTTCTCACTTAAATGATAAATTTTTCTGGAACTAGTAACGAATATTTTAGTTTTCTCGGTTAATTATCTCGATAAAATTAAATTGTAGGAATATCCCCGAGTAACTTTATTTGTTTATTAAATTTATTTAATAAGTTTGATTCTAGGATTTTTTCCTGAGGAAAAACGATGTTTAAATTTTTCTGGAACTAAAAACTAATATTTTAGTTTTCTTGCTTAAATATCAAGTTAAAATTAAATTGTAAGAATATCCCTGAGTAACTTTATTTGTTTATTAGATTTTTTAATAAGTTCGATTCTAGCATTTTTTCTTGACGAGTAACGATGTTTTTATTATTTTGGAACTAGAAACGAAAATTTTAGTTTTCTCGCTTAAATATCTCGATAAAATTAAATTGTAGGAATATCCCTGTGTAACTTTATTGGTTTATTAAATTTATTTAATAAGTTTGATTCTAGGATTTTTTCCTGAGGAGAAACGGTGTTTACATTTTTCTGGAACTAAAAACGAATATTTTAGTTTTCTCGTTTAAATATGACGATAAAATTAAATTGTAAAAATATCCCTGTGTAACTTTATTTGTGTTTTAAATTTATTTAATAAGTTCGTTTCTAGCTTTTTTCTTGACGAGTAACGATGTTTTTTTATTTTGGAACTAGAAAAGAATATTTTAGTTTTCTCGCTTAAATATCGCGATAAAATTAAATTGTAAAATATCCCTGAGTAACTTTATTTGTTTATTAAATTTATTTAATAAGTTTGATTCTAGGATTTTTTCCTGAGGAGAAACGATGTTTTTATTATTTTGAAGCAAGAAACGAATATTTTAGTTTTCTCGCTTAAATATCACGATAAAATTAAATTGTATGAATATCCCTGAGTAACTTTATTTGTTTATTAAAATTTATTTAATGAGTTTGATTCTAGCCTTTTTTCCTGACGAGTAACGATGTTTTTATTATTTTGGAACTAGAAAAGAATATTTTAGTTTTCACACTTAAATATCACGATAAAATTAAATTGTAGGAATATCCCTGAGTAACTTTATTCGTGTATTAAATTTATTTAATAAGTTTGATTCTAGCATTTTTTCCTGACGAGTAACGATGTTTTTATTATTTTGGAACTAGAAACGAATATTATAGATTTATTGCTTAAATATCAAAATTAAATTGTAAGATTATCCCTGAGTAACTTTATTTGTTTATTAGATTTTAATAATAAGTTTTTATTATTTTGGAACTAGAAACGAATATTTTAGTTTTCTCGCTTAAATATCGCGATAAAATTAAATTGTAAGAATATCCCTGAGTAACTTTATTTGTTTATTAAATTTATTTAATAAGTTTGATTCTAGGATTTTTTCCTGAGGAGAAACGCTGTTTAAATTTCTCTGGAAATAGAAACGAATAATTTAGTTTTCTCGTTTAAATATCTTGATAAAATTAAATTGTAGGAATATCCCTGAGTAACTTTATTTGTTTATTAGATTTTTTTTAATAAGTTCGATTCTAGCATTTTGTCCTGACGAGTAACGATGTTTTTATTATTTTGGAACTAGAAACGAATATTTTAGTTTTCTCACTTAAATATCACGATAAATTTAAATTGTAAAAATATCCCTGAGTAACTTTATTTGTGTATTAAAATTTATTTGATAAGTTTGATTCTAGCATTTTTTCCTGACGAGTAACGATGTTTTTATTATTTTGGAACTAGAAAAGAATATTTTAGTTTTCTCGCTTAAATATCGCGATAAAATTAAATTGTAAGAATATCCCTGAGTAACTTTATTTGTTTATTAAATTTATTTTTTAAGTTTGATTCTAGCATTTTTTCCTGCCGAGTAACGATGATTTTATTATTTTGGAACTAGAAACGAATATTTTAGTTTTATTGCTTAAATATCACGATAAAATTAAATTGTAAGAATATCCCTGAGTAACTTTATTTGTTTATTAAATTTATTTAATAAGTTTGATTCTAGGATTTTTTCCTGAGGAGAAACGGTGTTTACATTTTTCTGGAACTAAAAACGAATATTTTAGTTTTCTCGCTTAAATATCACGATAAAATTAAATTGTAGGAATATCCCTGAGTAACTTTATTCGTGTATTAAATTTATTTAATAAGTTTGTTTCTAGCATTTTGTCTTGTTGTTTTTATTATTTTGGAACTAGAAACGAATATTTTAGTTTTCTCACTTAAATAACACGATAAAATTAAATTGTAAAAATATCCCTGAGTAACTTTATTTGTGTATTAAAATTTATTTAATAAGTTTGATTCCAGCATTTTTTCCTGACGAGTAACGATGTTTTTATTATTTTGGAACTAGAAACGAATATTTTAGTTTTCTTGGTTAAATATCACGATAAAATTAAATTGTAAGAATATCCCTGAGTAACTTTATTTGTTTGTTAGATTTTTTTAATAAGTTCGATTCTAGCTTTTTTTCCTGACGAGTAACGATGTTTTTATTATTTTGGAACTAGAAAAGAATATTTTAGTTTTCTCGCTTAAATATCTTGATAAAATTAAATTGTAGGAATATCCCTGAGTAACTTTATTGGTTTATTAAATTTATTTAATAAGTTTGATTAGAGGATTTTTTCCTGAGGAGAAACGGTGTTTACATTTTTCTGGAACTAAAAACGAATATTTTAGTTTTCTCGTTTAAATATCACGATAAAATTAAATTGTAAAAATATCCCTGTGTAACTTTATTTGTGTATTATATTTATTTAATAAGTTCGTTTCTAGCTTTTTTCTTGACGAGTAACGATGTTTTTTTTATTTTGGAGCTAGAAACGAATATTTTGGTTTTCTCGCTTAAATATCACGATAAAATTAAATTGTAAGAATATCCCTGAGTAACTTTATTTGTTTATTAGATTTTTTTAATTAGTTCGATTTTAGCATTTTTTCCTGTCGAGTAACGATGTTTTTATTATTTTGGAACTATAAACGAATATTTTAGTTTTCTCGCTTAAATATCGCGATAAAATTAAATTGTAAGAATATCCCTGAGTAACTTTATTTGTTTATTAAATTTATTTAATAAGTTTGATTCTAGGATTTTTTCCTGAGGAGAAACGCTGTTTAAATTTCTCTGGAAATAGAAACGAATATTTTAGTTTTCTCGCTTAAATATCTTGATAAAATTAAATTGTAGGAAAACTAGAAACGAATAGTTTAGTTTTCTTGCTTAAATATCACGATAAAATTAAATTGTAAGAATATCCCTGAGTAACTTTATTTGTTTGTTAGATTTTTTTAATAAGTTCGATTCTAGCATTTTATCCTGACGAGTAACGATGTTTTTATTATTTTGGAACTAGAAACGAATATTATAGATTTATTGCTTAAATATCAAAATTAAATTGTAAGATTATCCCTGAGTAACTTTATTTGTTTATTAGATTTTAATAATAAGTTTTTATTATTTTGGAACTAGAAACGAATATTTTAGTTTTCTCGCTTAAATATCGCGATAAAATTAAATTGTAAGAATATCCCTGAGTAACTTTATTTGTTTATTAAATTTATTTAATAAGTTTGATTCTAGGATTTTTTCCTGAGGAGAAACGCTGTTTAAATTTCTCTGGAAATAGAAACGAATAATTTAGTTTTCTCGTTTAAATATCTTGATAAAATTAAATTGTAGGAATATCCCTGAGTAACTTTATTTGTTTATTAGATTTTTTTTAATAAGTTCGATTCTAGCATTTTGTCCTGACGAGTAACGATGTTTTTATTATTTTGGAACTAGAAACGAATATTTTAGTTTTCTCACTTAAATATCACGATAAATTTAAATTGTAAAAATATCCCTGAGTAACTTTATTTGTGTATTAAAATTTATTTGATAAGTTTGATTCTAGCATTTTTTCCTGACGAGTAACGATGTTTTTATTATTTTGGAACTAGAAAAGAATATTTTAGTTTTCTCGCTTAAATATCGCGATAAAATTAAATTGTAAGAATATCCCTGAGTAACTTTATTTGTTTATTAAATTTATTTTTTAAGTTTGATTCTAGCATTTTTTCCTGCCGAGTAACGATGATTTTATTATTTTGGAACTAGAAACGAATATTTTAGTTTTATTGCTTAAATATCACGATAAAATTAAATTGTAAGAATATCCCTGAGTAACTTTATTTGTTTATTAAATTTATTTAATAAGTTTGATTCTAGGATTTTTTCCTGAGGAGAAACGGTGTTTACATTTTTCTGGAACTAAAAACGAATATTTTAGTTTTCTCGCTTAAATATCACGATAAAATTAAATTGTAGGAATATCCCTGAGTAACTTTATTCGTGTATTAAATTTATTTAATAAGTTTGTTTCTAGCATTTTGTCTTGTTGTTTTTATTATTTTGGAACTAGAAACGAATATTTTAGTTTTCTCACTTAAATAACACGATAAAATTAAATTGTAAAAATATCCCTGAGTAACTTTATTTGTGTATTAAAATTTATTTAATAAGTTTGATTCTAGCATTTTTTCCTGACGAGTAACGATGTTTTTATTATTTTGGAACTAGAAACGAATATTTTAGTTTTCTTGGTTAAATATCACGATAAAATTAAATTGTAAGAATATCCCTGAGTAACTTTATTTGTTTGTTAGATTTTTTTAATAAGTTCGATTCTAGCTTTTTTTCCTGACGAGTAACAATGTTTTTATTATTTTGGAACTAGAAAAGAATATTTTAGTTTTCTCGCTTAAATATCTTGATAAAATTAAATTGTAGGAATATCCCTGAGTAACTTTATTGGTTTATTAAATTTATTTAATAAGTTTGATTAGAGGATTTTTTCCTGAGGAGAAACGGTGTTTACATTTTTCTGGAACTAAAAACGAATATTTTAGTTTTCTCGTTTAAATATCACGATAAAATTAAATTGTAAAAATATCTCTGTGTAACTTTATTTGTGTATTATATTTATTTAATAAGTTCGTTTCTAGCTTTTTTCTTGACGAGTAACGATGTTTTTTTTATTTTGGAGCTAGAAACGAATATTTTGGTTTTCTCGCTTAAATATCACGATAAAATTAAATTGTAAGAATATCCCTGAGTAACTTTATTTGTTTATTAGATTTTTTTAATTAGTTCGATTTTAGCATTTTTTCCTGTCGAGTAACGATGTTTTTATTATTTTGGAACTATAAACGAATATTTTAGTTTTCTCGCTTAAATATCGCGATAAAATTAAATTGTAAGAATATCCCTGAGTAACTTTATTTATTAAATTTATTTAATAAGTTTGATTCTAGGATTTTTTCCTGAGGAGAAACGCTGTTTAAATTTCTCTGGAAATAGAAACGAATATTTTAGTTTTCTCGCTTAAATATCTTGATAAAATTAAATTGTAGGAAAACTAGAAACGAATAGTTTAGTTTTCTTGCTTAAATATCACGATAAAATTAAATTGTAAGAATATCCCTGAGTAACTTTATTTGTTTGTTAGATTTTTTTAATAAGTTCGATTCTAGCATTTTATCCTGACGAGTAACGATGTTTTTATTATTTTGGAACTTGAAAAGAATATTTTAGTTTTCTCGCTTAAATATCGCGATAAAATTAAATTGTAAGAATATCCCTGAGTAACTTTATTTGTTTATTAAATTTATTTAATAAGTTTGATTCTAGGATTTTTTCCTGAGGAGATACGATGTTTTTATTATTTTGAAGCAAGAAACGAATATTTTAGTTTTCTCGCTTAAATATCACGATAAAATTAAATTGTAAAAATATCCCTGTGTAACTTTATTTGTGCATTAAATTTATTTTATAAGTTCGTTTCTAGCTTTTTTTCTTGACGAGTAACGATGTTTTTTTTATTTTGGAGCTAGAAACGAATATTTTGGTATTCTCGCTTAAATATCACGATAAAATTAAATTGTAGGAATATCCCTGAGTAACTTTATTTGTTTATTAAATTTATTAATAAGTTTGATTCTAGCATTTTTTCCTGAGGAGTAACAATGTTTCAATTTTCTGGAACTAGAAACGATTATTTTAGTTTTCTTGCTTAAATATCACGATAAAATTAAATTGTATGAATATCCCTGAGTAACTTTCTTTGTTTATTAGATTTTTTTAATAAGTTCGATTCTAGCAATTTGTCCTGACGAGTAACGATGTTTTTATTATTTTGGAACTAGAAACGAATATTTTAGTTATCTCACTTAAATATCACGATAAAATTAAATTGTAAAAATATCCCTGAGTAACTTTATTTGTGTATTAAAATTTATTTAATAAGTTTGATTCTAGCATTTTTTCCTGACGAGTAACGATGTTTTTATTATTTTGGAACTAGAAACGAATATTTTAGTTTTCTTGCTTAAATATCACGATAAAATTAAATTGTAAGAATATCCCTGAGTAACTTTATTTGTTTGTTAGATTTTTTTAATAAGTTCGATTCTAGCTTTTTTTCCTGACGAGTAACGATGTTTTTATTATTTTGGAACTAGAAAAGAATATTTTAGTTTTCTCGCTTAAATATCGCGATAAAATTAAATTGTAAGAATATCCCTGAGTAACTTTATTTGTTTATTAAATTTATTTAATAAGTTTGATTCTAGGATTTTTTCCTGAGGAGATACGATGTTTTTATTATTTTGAAGCAAGAAACGAATATTTTAGTTTTCTCGCTTAAATATCACGATAAAATTAAATTGTAAAAATATCCCTGTGTAACTTTATTTGTGCATTAAATTTATTTTATAAGTTCGTTTCTAGCTTTTTTTCTTGACGAGTAACGATGTTTTTTTTATTTTGGAGCTAGAAACGAATATTTTGGTATTCTCGCTTAAATATCACGATAAAATTAAATTGTAGGAATATCCCTGAGTAACTTTATTTGTTTATTAAATTTATTAATAAGTTTGATTCTAGCATTTTTTCCTGAGGAGTAACAATGTTTCAATTTTCTGGAACTAGAAACGATTATTTTAGTTTTCTTGCTTAAATATCACGATAAAATTAAATTGTATGAATATCCCTGAGTAACTTTCTTTGTTTATTAGATTTTTTTAATAAGTTCGATTCTAGCAATTTGTCCTGACGAGTAACGATGTTTTTATTATTTTGGAACTAGAAACCAATATTTTAGTTTTCTCACTTAAATATCACGATAAAATTAAATTGTAAAAATATCCCTGAGTAACTTTATTTGTGTATTAAAATTTATTTAATAAGTTTGATTCTAGCATTTTTTCCTGACGAGTAACGATGTTTTTATTATTTTGGAACTAGAAACGAATATTTTAGTTTTCTTGCTTAAATATCACGATAAAATTAAATTGTAAGAATATCCCTGAGTAACTTTATTTGTTTGTTAGATTTTTTTAATAAGTTCGATTCTAGCTTTTTTTCCTGACGAGTAACGATGTTTTTATTATTTTGGAACTAGAAAAGAATATTTTAGTTTTCTCGCTTAAATATCGCGATAAAATTAAATTGTAAGAATATCCCTGAGTAACTTTATTTGTTTATTAAATTTATTTAATAAGTTTGATTCTAGGATTTTTTCCTGAGGAGACACGGTGTTTACATTTTTCTGGAACTAAAAACGAATATTTTAGTTTTCTCGTTTAAATATCACGATAAAATTAAATTGTAAAAATATCCCTGTGTAACTTTATTTGTGTATTAAATTTATTTAATAAGTTCGTTTCTAGCTTTTTTCTTGACGAGTAACGATGTTTTTTTATTTTGGAGCTAGAAACGAATATTTTGGTTTTCTCGCTTAAATATCACGATAAAATTAAATTGTAGGAATATCCCTGAGTAACTTTATTTGTTTATTAAATTTATTTAATAAGTTTGATGCTAGCATTTTTTCCTGACGAGTAACGATGTTTTTATTATTTTGGAACTAGAAACGAATATTTTAGTTTTCTCGCTTAAATATCTTGATAAAATTAAATTGCAGGAATATCCCTGAGTAACTTTATTGGTTTATTAAATTTATTTAATAAGTTTGATTCTAGGATTTTTTCCTGAGGAGAAACGATGTTTAAATTTTTCTGGAACTAAAAACGAATATTTTAGTTTTCTTGCTTAAATATCACGATAAAATTAAATTGTAAGAATATCCCTGAGTTAATTTATTTGTTTATTAAATTTATTTAATAAGTTTGATTCTAGGATTTTTTCCTGAGGAGAAACGCTGTTTAAATTTCTCTGGAAATAGAAACGAATATTTTAGTTTTCTCGCTTAAATATCTTGATAAAATTAAATTGTAGGAAAACTAGAAACGAATATTTTAGTTTTCTTTTGTTTAAATATCACGATAAAATTAAATTGTAAGAATATCCCTGAGTAACTTTATTTGTTTGTTAGATTTTTTTAATAAGTTCGATTCTAGCATTTTATCCTGACGAGTAGCGATGTTTTTATTACTTTGGAACTAGAAAAGAATATTTTAGTTTTCTCGCTTAAATATCGCGATAAAATTAAATTGTAAGAATATCCCTGAGTAACTTTATTTGTTTATTAAATTTATTTAATAAGTTTGATTCTAGGATTTTTTCCTGAGGAGAAACGGTGTTTACATTTTTCTGGAACTAAAAACGAATATTTTAGTTTTCTCGTTTAAATATCACGATAAAATTAAATTGTAAAAATGTCCCTGTGTAAGTTTATTTGTATATTAAATTTATTTCTTGACGAGTAACAATGTTTTTTTATTTTGGAGCTAGAAACGAATATTTTTGTTTTCTCGCTTAAATATCACGATAAAATTAAATTGTATAAATATCCCTGAGTAACTTTATTTGTTTATTAAATTTATTTAATAAGTTTGAATCTAGGATTTTTTCCTGAGGAGAAACGGTGTTTAAATTTTTCTGGAACTAAAAACGAATATTTTAGTTTTCTCGTTTAAATATCACGATAAAATTAAATTGTAAAAATATCCCTGTGTAACTTTTTTGGAGTATTAAATTTATTTAATAAGTTCGTTTCTAGCTTTTTTCTTGACGAGTAACAATGTTTTTTTATTTTGGAGCTAGAAACGAATATTTTGGTTTTCTCGCTAAAATATCACGATAAAATTAAATTGTAGGAATATCCCTGAGTAACTTTATTTGTTTATTAAATTTATTTAATAAGTTTTGATTCTAGCATTTTTTCCTGAGGAGTAACAATGTTTCAATTTTCTGGAACTAGAAACGATTATTTTAGTTTTCTTGTTTAAATATCACGATAAAATATAATTGTATGAATATCCCTGAGTAACTTTATTTGTTTATTAGATTTTTTAATAAGTTCGATTCTAGCATTTTTTCCTGTTGAGTAACGATGTTTTTATTATTTTGGAACTAGAAACGAATATTTTAGTTTTCTCGCTTAAATATCTCGATAAAATTAAATTGTAGGAATATCCCTGAGTAACTTTATTTGTTTATTAAATTTATTTAATAAGTTTGATTCTAGGATTTTTTCCTGAGGAGAAACGATGTTTAAATTTTTCTGGAACTAAAAACGAATATTTTAGTTTTCTTGTTTAAATATCACGATAAAATTAAATTGTAAGAATATCCCTGAGTAACTTTATTTGTTTATTAGATTTTTTTAATAAGTTCGATTCTAGCTTTTTTTTCTGATGAGTAACGATGTTTTTATTATTTTGGAACTAGAAACGAATATTTTAGTTTTCTCGCTTAAATATCGCGATAAAATTAAATTGTAAGAATATCCCTGAGTAACTCTATTTGTTTATTAAATTTATTTAATGAGTTTGATTCTAGGATTTTTTCCTGAGGAGAAACGCTGCTTAAATTTCTCTGGAAATAGAAACGAATATTTTAGTTTTCTCGCTTAAATATCTTGATAAAATTAAATTGTAGGAATATCCCTGAGTAACTTTATTTGTTTATTAGATTTTTTAAATAAGTTCGATTCTAGCATTTTGTCCTGACGAGTAACGATGTTTTTATTATTTTGGAACTAGAAACGAATATTTTAGTTTTCTCACTTAAATATCACGATAAATTTAAATTGTAAAAATATCCCTGAGTAACTTTATTTGTGTATTAAAATTTATTTAATAAGTTTGATTCTAGCATTTTTTCCTGACGAGTAACGATGTTTTTATTATTTTGGAACTAGAAAAGATTATTTTAGTTTTCTCGTTTAAATATCGCGATAAAATTAAATTGTAAGAATATCCCTGAGTAACTTTATTTCTTTATTAAATTTATTTAATAAGTTTGATTCTAGCATTTTTTCCTGCCGAGTATCGAGGATTTTATTATTTTGGAACTAGAAACGAATATTTTAGTTTTATTGCTTAAATATCACGATAAAATTAAATTGTAAGAATATCCCTGAGTAACTTTATTTGTTTATTAAATTTATTTAATAAGTTTGATTCTAGGATTTTTTCCTAAGGAGAAACGGTGTTTACATTTTTCTGGATCTAAAAACGAATATTTTAGTTTTCTCGCTTAAATATCACGATAAAATTAAATTGCAGGAATATCCCTGAGTAACTTTATTCGTGTATTATATTTATTTAATAAGTTTGTTTCTAGCATTTTGTTTTGACGAGTAACGATGTTTTTATTATTTTGGAACTAGAAACGAATATTTTTGTTTTCTCACTTAAATATCACGATAAAACGAAATTGTAAAAATATCCCTGAGTAACTTTATTTGTGTATTAAAATTTATTTAATAAGTTCGTTTCTAGCTTTTTTCTTGACGAGTAACAATGTTTTTTTATTTTGGAGCTAGAAACGAATATTTTGGTTTTCTCGCTAAAATATCACGATAAAATTAAATTGTAGGAATATCCCTGAGTAACTTTATTTGTTTATTAAATTTATTTAATAAGTTTTGATTCTAGCATTTTTTCCTGAGGAGTAACAATGTTTCAATTTTCTGGAACTAGAAACGATTATTTTAGTTTTCTTGTTTAAATATCACGATAAAATATAATTGTATGAATATCCCTGAGTAACTTTATTTGTTTATTAGATTTTTTAATAAGTTCGATTCTAGCATTTTTTCCTGTTGAGTAACGATGTTTTTATTATTTTGGAACTAGAAACGAATATTTTAGTTTTCTCGCTTAAATATCTCGATAAAATTAAATTGTAGGAATATCCCTGAGTAACTTTATTTGTTTATTAAATTTATTTAATAAGTTTGATTCTAGGATTTTTTCCTGAGGAGAAACGCTGTTTAAATTTCTCTGGAAATAGAAACGAATATTTTAGTTTTCTCGCTTAAATATCTTGATAAAATTAAATTGTAGGAAAACTAGAAACGAATATTTTAGTTTTCTTGCTTAAATATCACGATAAAATTAAATTGTAAGAATATCCCTGAGTAACTTTATTTGTTTGTTAGATTTTTTTAATAAGTTCGATTCTAGCATTTTATCCTGACGAGTAACGATGTTTTTATTATTTTGGAACTTGAAAAGAATATTTTAGTTTTCTCGCTTAAATATCGCGATAAAATTAAATTGTAAGAATATCCCTGAGTAACTTTATTTGTTTATTAAACTTATTTAATAAGTTTGATTCTAGGATTTTTTCCTGAGGAGATACGATGTTTTTATTATTTTGAAGCAAGAAACGAATATTTTAGTTTTCTCGCTTAAATATCACGATAAAATTAAATTGTAAAAATATCCCTGTGTAACTTTATTTGTGCATTAAATTTATTTTATAAGATCGTTTCTAGCTTTTTTTCTTGACGAGTAACGATGTTTTTTTTATTTTGGAGCTAGAAACGAATATTTTGGTATTCTCGCTTAAATATCACGATAAAATTAAATTGTAGGAATATCCCTGAGTAACTTTATTTGTTTATTAAATTTATTAATAAGTTTGATTCTAGCATTTTTTCCTGAGGAGTAACAATGTTTCAATTTTCTGGAACTAGAAACGATTATTTTAGTTTTCTTGCTTAAATATCACGATAAAATTAAATTGTATGAATATCCCTGAGTAACTTTCTTTGTTTATTAGATTTTTTTAATAAGTTCGATTCTAGCAATTTGTCCTGACGAGTAACGATGTTTTTATTATTTTGGAACTAGAAACGAATATTTTAGTTTTCTCACTTAAATATCACGATAAAATTAAATTGTAAAAATATCCCTGAGTAACTTTATTTGTGTATTAAAATTTATTTAATAAGTTTGATTCTAGCATTTTTTCCTGACGAGTAACGATGTTTTTATTATTTTGGAACTAGAAACGAATATTTTAGTTTTCTTGCTTAAATATCACGATAAAATTAAATTGTAAGAATATCCCTGAGTAACTTTATTTGTTTGTTAGATTTTTTTAATAAGTTCGATTCTAGCTTTTTTTCCTGACGAGTAACGATGTTTTTATTATTTTGGAACTAGAAAAGAATATTTTAGTTTTCTCGCTTAAATATCGCGATAAAATTAAATTGTAAGAATATCCCTGAGTAACTTTATTTGTTTATTAAATTTATTTAATAAGTTTGATTCTAGGATTTTTTCCTGAGGAGACACGGTGTTTACATTTTTCTGGAACTAAAAACGAATATTTTAGTTTTCTCGTTTAAATATCACGATAAAATTAAATTGTAAAAATATCCCTGTGTAACTTTATTTGTGTATTAAATTTATTTAATAAGTTCGTTTCTAGCTTTTTTCTTGACGAGTAACGATGTTTTTTTATTTTGGAGCTAGAAACGAATATTTTGGTTTTCTCGCTTAAATATCACGATAAAATTAAATTGTAGGAATATCCCTGAGTAACTTTATTTGTTTATTAAATTTATTTAATAAGTTTGATGCTAGCATTTTTTCCTGACGAGTAACGATGTTTTTATTATTTTGGAACTAGAAACGAATGTTTTAGTTTTCTCGCTTAAATATCATGATAAAATTAAATTGCAGGAATATCCCTGAGTAACTTTATTGGTTTATTAAATAAATTTAATAAGTTTGATTCTAGGATTTTTTCCTGAGGAGAAACGATGTTTAAATTTTTCTGGAACTAAAAACGAATATTTTAGTTTTCTTGCTTAAATATCACGATAAAATTAAATTGTAAGAATATCCCTGAGTTAATTTATTTGTTTATTAAATTTATTTAATAAGTTTGATTCTAGGATTTTTTCCTGAGGAGAAACGCTGTTTAAATTTCTCTGGAAATAGAAACGAATATTTTAGTTTTCTCGCTTAAATATCTTGATAAAATTAAATTGTAGGAAAACTAGAAACGAATATTTTAGTTTTCTTTTGTTTAAATATCACGATAAAATTAAATTGTAAGAATATCCCTGAGTAACTTTATTTGTTTGTTAGATTTTTTTAATAAGTTCGATTCTAGCATTTTATCCTGACGAGTAGCGATGTTTTTATTACTTTGGAACTAGAAAAGAATATTTTAGTTTTCTCGCTTAAATATCGCGATAAAATTAAATTGTAAGAATATCCCTGAGTAACTTTATTTGTTTATTAAATTTATTTAATAAGTTTGATTCTAGGATTTTTTCCTGAGGAGAAACGGTGTTTACATTTTTCTGGAACTAAAAACGAATATTTTAGTTTTCTCGTTTAAATATCACGATAAAATTAAATTGTAAAAATGTCCCTGTGTAAGTTTATTTGTATATTAAATTTATTTCTTGACGAGTAACAATGTTTTTTTATTTTGGAGCTAGAAACGAATATTTTTGTTTTCTCGCTTAAATATCACGATAAAATTAAATTGTATAAATATTCCTGAGTAACTTTATTTGTTTATTAAATTTATTTAATAAGTTTGAATCTAGGATTTTTTCCTGAGGAGAAACGGTGTTTAAATTTTTCTGGAACTAAAAACGAATATTTTAGTTTTCTCGTTTAAATATCACGATAAAATTAAATTGTAAAAATATCCCTGTGTAACTTTTTTGGAGTATTAAATTTATTTAATAAGTTCGTTTCTAGCTTTTTTCTTGACGAGTAACAATGTTTTTTTATTTTGGAGCTAGAAACGAATATTTTGGTTTTCTCGCTAAAATATCACGATAAAATTAAATTGTAGGAATATCCCTGAGTAACTTTATTTGTTTATTAAATTTATTTAATAAGTTTTGATTCTAGCATTTTTTCCTGAGGAGTAACAATGTTTCAATTTTCTGGAACTAGAAACGATTATTTTAGTTTTCTTGTTTAAATATCACGATAAAATATAATTGTATGAATATCCCTGAGTAACTTTATTTGTTTATTAGATTTTTTAATAAGTTCGATTCTAGCATTTTTTCCTGTTGAGTAACGATGTTTTTATTATTTTGGAACTAGAAACGAATATTTTAGTTTTCTCGCTTAAATATCTCGATAAAATTAAATTGTAGGAATATCCCTGAGTAACTTTATTTGTTTATTAAATTTATTTAATAAGTTTGATTCTAGGATTTTTTCCTGAGGAGAAACGATGTTTAAATTTTTCTGGAACTAAAAACGAATATTTTAGTTTTCTTGTTTAAATATCACGATAAAATTAAATTGTAAGAATATCCCTGAGTAACTTTATTTGTTTATTAGATTTTTTTAATAAGTTCGATTCTAGCTTTTTTTTCTGATGAGTAACGATGTTTTTATTATTTTGGAACTAGAAACGAATATTTTAGTTTTCTCGCTTAAATATCGCGATAAAATTAAATTGTAAGAATATCCCTGAGTAACTTTATTTGTTTATTAAATTTATTTAATGAGTTTGATTCTAGGATTTTTTCCTGAGGAGAAACGCTGTTTAAATTTCTCTGGAAATAGAAACGAATATTTTAGTTTTCTCGCTTAAATATCTTGATAAAATTAAATTGTAGGAATATCCCTGAGTAACTTTATTTGTTTATTAGATTTTTTAAATAAGTTCGATTCTAGCATTTTGTCCTGACGAGTAACGATGTTTTTATTATTTTGGAACTAGAAACGAATATTTTAGTTTTCTCACTTAAATATCACGATAAATTTAAATTGTAAAAATATCCCTGAGTAACTTTATTTGTGTATTAAAATTTATTTAATAAGTTTGATTCTAGCATTTTTTCCTGACGAGTAACGATGTTTTTATTATTTTGGAACTAGAAAAGAATATTTTAGTTTTCTCGTTTAAATATCGCGATAAAATTAAATTGTAAGAATATCCCTGAGTAACTTTATTTCTTTATTAAATTTATTTAATAAGTTTGATTCTAGCATTTTTTCCTGCCGAGTATCGAGGATTTTATTATTTTGGAACTAGAAACGAATATTTTAGTTTTATTGCTTAAATATCACGATAAAATTAAATTGTAAGAATATCCCTGAGTAACTTTATTTGTTTATTAAATTTATTTAATAAGTTTGATTCTAGGATTTTTTCCTAAGGAGAAACGGTGTTTACATTTTTCTGGATCTAAAAACGAATATTTTAGTTTTCTCGCTTAAATATCACGATAAAATTAAATTGCAGGAATATCCCTGAGTAACTTTATTCGTGTATTATATTTATTTAATAAGTTTGTTTCTAGCATTTTGTTTTGACGAGTAACGATGTTTTTATTATTTTGGAACTAGAAACGAATATTTTTGTTTTCTCACTTAAATATCACGATAAAATGAAATTGTAAAAATATCCCTGAGTAACTTTATTTGTGTATTAAAATTTATTTAATAAGTTTGTTTCTAGCATTTTTTCCTGACGAGTAACGATGTTTGTATTATTTTGGAACTAGAAACGAATATTTTAGTTTTCTCGCTTAAATATCGCGATAAAATTAAATTGTAAGAATATCCCTGAGTAACTTTTTTGGAGTATTAAATTTATTTAATAAGTTCGTTTCTAGCTTTTTTCTTGACGAGTAACAATGTTTTTTTATTTTGGAGCTAGAAACGAATATTTTGGTTTTCTCGCTAAAATATCACGATAAAATTAAATTGTAGGAATATCCCTGAGTAACTTTATTTGTTTATTAAATTTATTTAATAAGTTTTGATTCTAGCATATTTTCCTGAGGAGTAACAATGTTTAAATTTTCTGGAACTAGAAACGATTATTTTAGTTTTCTTGTTTAAATATCACGATAAAATATAATTGTATGAATATCCCTGAGTAACTTTATTTGTTTATTAGATTTTTTAATAAGTTCGATTCTAGCATTTTTTCCTGTTGAGTAACGATGTTTTGATTATTTTGGAACTAGAAACGAATATTTTAGTTTTCTCGCTTAAATATCTCGATAAAATTAAATTGTAGGAATATCCCTGAGTAACTTTATTTGTTTATTAAATTTATTTAATAAGTTTGATTCTAGGATTTTTTCCTGAGGAGAAACGATGTTTAAATTTTTCTGGAACTAAAAACGAATATTTTAGTTTTCTTGTTTAAATATCACGATAAAATTAAATTGTAAGAATATCCCTGAGTAACTTTATTTGTTTATTAGATTTTTTTAATAAGTTCGATTCTAGCTTTTTTTTCTGATGAGTAACGATGTTTTTATTATTTTGGAACTAGAAACGAATATTTTAGTTTTCTCGCTTAAATATCGCGATAAAATTAAATTGTAAGAATATCCCTGAGTAACTTTATTTGTTTATTAAATTTATTTAATGAGTTTGATTCTAGGATTTTTTCCTGAGGAGAAACGCTGTTTAAATTTCTCTGGAAATAGAAACGAATATTTTAGTTTTCTCGCTTATATATCTTGATAAAATTAAATTGTAGGAATATCCCTGAGTAACTTTATTTGTTTATTAGATTTTTTAAATAAGTTCGATTCTAGCATTTTGTCCTGACGAGTAACGATGTTTTTATTATTTTGGAACTAGAAACGAATATTTTAGTTTTCTCACTTAAATATCACGATAAATTTAAATTGTAAAAATATCCCTGAGTAACTTTATTTGTGTATTAAAATTTATTTAATAAGTTTGATTCTAGCATTTTTTCCTGACGAGTAACGATGTTTTTATTATTTTGGAACTAGAAAAGAATATTTTAGTTTTCTCGCTTAAATATCGCGATAAAATTAAATTGTAAGAATATCCCTGAGTAACTTTATTTCTTTATTAAATTTATTTAATAAGTTTGATTCTAGCATTTTTTCCTGCCGAGTATCGAGGATTTTATTATTTTGGAACTAGAAACGAATATTTTAGTTTTATTGCTTAAATATCACGATAAAATTAAATTGTAAGAATATCCCTGAGTAACTTTATTTGTTTATTAAATTTATTTAATAAGTTTGATTCTAGGATTTTTTCCTAAGGAGAAACGGTGTTTACATTTTACTGGATCTAAAAACGCTGTTTAAATTTCTCTGGAAATAGAAACGAATATTTTAGTTTTCTCGCTTAAATATCACGATAAAATTAAATTGCAGGAATATCCCTGAGTAACTTTATTCGTGTATTAAATTTATTTAATAAGTTTGTTTCTAGCACTTTGTTTTGACGAGTAACGATGTTTTTATTATTTTGGAACTAAAAACGAATATTTTTGTTTTCTCACTTAAATATCACGATAAAGTGAAATTGTAAAAATATCCCTGAGTAACTTTATTTGTGTATTAAAATTTATTTAATAAGTTTGTTTCTAGCATTTTTTCCTGACGAGTAACGATGTTTGTATTATTTTGGAACTAGAAACGAATATTTTAGTTTTCTCGCTTAAATATCGCGATAAAATTAAATTGTAAGAATATCCCTGAGTAACTTTATTTGTTTATTAAATTTATTTAATAAGTTTGATTCTATGATTTTTTCCTGAGGAGAAACGCTGTTTAAATTTCTCTGGAACTAGAAACGAATATTTTAGTTTTCTCGCTTAAATATCTTGATAAAATTAAATTGTAGGAATATCCCTGAGTAACTTTATTGGTTTATTAAATTTATTTAATAAGTTTGATTCTAGGATTTTTTCCTGAGGAGAAACGATGTTTAAATTTTTCTGGAACTAAAAACGAATATTTTAGTTTTCTTGCTTAAATATAACGATAAAATTAAATTGTAAGAATATCCCTGAGTAACTTTATTTGTTTGTTAGATTTTTTTAATAAGTTCGATTCTAGCATTTTTTCCTGACGAGTAACGAAGTTTTTATTATTTTGGAACTTGAAAAGAATATTTTAGTTTTCTCGTTTAAATATCGCGATAAAATTAAATTGTAAGAATATCCCTGAGTAAATTTATTTGTTTATTAAATTTGTTTAATAAGTTTGATTCTAGGATTTTTTCCTGAGGAGAAACGATGTTTTTATTATTTTAAAGCAAGAAACGAATATTTCGGTTTTCTCACTTAAATATCACGATAAAATTAAATTGTAGGAATATCCCTGAGTAACTTTATTCGTGTATTAAATTTATTTAATAGGTTTGATTCTAGCATTTTGTCTTGACGAGTAACGATGTTTTTATAATTTTGGAACTAGAAACGAATATTTTAGTTTTCTCACTTAAATATCACGATAAAATTAAATTGTAAAAATATCCCTGAGTAACTTTATTTGTGTATTAAAATTTATTTAATAAGTTTGATTCTAGCATTTTTTTCTGACGAGTAACGATGTTTTTATTATTTTGGAACTAGAAACGAATATTTTAGTTTTCTCGCTTAAATATCGCGAAAAAATTAAATTGTAAGAATATCGCTGAGTAACTTTATTTGTTTATTAAATTTATTTAATAAGTTTGATTCTAGGATTTTTTCCTGAGGAGAAACGCTGTTTAAATTTCTTTGGAACTAGAAAAGAATATTTTAGTTTTCTCCTTTAAATATCGCGATAAAATTAAATTGTAAGAATATCCCTGAGTAACTTTATTTGTTTATTAAATTTATTTAATAAGTTTGATTCTAGGATTTTTTCCAGAGGAGAAACGGTGTTTACATTTTTCTGGAACTAAAAACGAATATTTTAGTTTTCTCGTTTAAATATCACGATAAAATTAAATTGTAAAAATATCCCTGAGTAACTTTATTTGTGTATTAAAATTTATTTAATAAGTTTGATTCTAGCATTTTTTCCTGACGAGTAACGATGTTTTTATTATTTTGGAACTAGAAACGAATATTTTAGTTTTCTCACTTAAATATCACGATAAAATTAAATTGTAAAAATATCCCTGAGTAACTTTATTTATGTATTAAAATTTATTTATTAAGTTTGATTCTAGCATTTTTTCCTGACGAGTAACGATGTTTTTATTATTTTGTAACTAGAAACGAATATTTTAGTTTTCTTGCTTAAATATCACGATAAAATTAAATTGTAAGAATATCCCTGAGTAACTTTATTTGTTTATTAAATTTATTTAATAAGTTTGATTCTAGGATTTTTTCCTGATGAGAAACGGTGTTTACATTTTTCTGGAACTAAAAACGAATATTTTAGTTTTCTCGTTTAAATATCACGATAAAATTAAACTGTAAAAATATCCCTGTGTAACTTTATTTGTGTATTAAATTTATTTAATAAGTTCGTTTCTAGCTTTTTTCTTGACGAGTAACGATGTTTTTTTATTTTGGAGCTAGAAACGAATATTTTGGTTTTCTCGCTTAAATATCACGATAAAATTAAATTGTAGGAATATCCCTGAGTAACTTTATTCGTGTATTAAATTTATTTAATAAGTTTGATTCTAGCATTTTTTCCTGACGAGTAACGATGTTTTTATTATTTTGGAACTAGAAACGAATATTTTAGATTTATTGCTTAAATATCACGATAAAATTAAATTGTAAGAATATCCCTGAGTAACTTTATTTGTTTATTAGATTTTTTTAATAAGTTCGATTCTAGCATTTTTTCCTGTCGAGTAACGATGTTTTTATTATTTTGGAACTAGAAACGAATATTTTAGTTTTCTCGCTTAAATATCGCGATAAAATTAAATTGTAAGAATATCCCCGAGTTAATTTATTTGTTTATTAAATTTATTTAATAAGTTTGATTCTAGGATTTTTTCCTGAGGAGAAACGGTGTTAACATTTTTCTGGAACTAAAAACGAATATTTTAATTTTATTGCTTAAATATCACGATAAAATTAAATTGTAAGAATATCCCTGAGTAACTTTGTTTATTAAATTTATTTAATAAGTTTGATTCTAGGATTTTTTCCTGAGGAGAAACGGTGTTTACATTTTTCTGGAACTAAAAACGAATATTTTAGTTTTCTAGCTTAAATATCACGATAAAATTAAATTGTAGGAATATCCCTGAGTAACTTTATTCGTGTATTAAATTTATTTAATAAGTTTGTTTCTAGCATTTTGTCTTGACGAGTAACGATGTTTTTATTATTTTGGAACTAGAAACGAATATTTTAGTTTTCTTACTTAAATATCACGATAAAATTAAATTGTAAAAATATCCCTGAGTAACTTTATTTGTTTATTAAATTTATTTAATAAGTTTGATCCTAGGATTTTTTCCTGAGGAGAAACGCTGTTTAAATTTCTCTGGAACTAGAAACGAATATTTTAGTTTTCTCGCTTAAATATCTTGATAAAATTAAATTGTAGGAATATCCCTGAGTAACTTTATTGGTTTATTAAATTTATTTAATAAGTTTGATTCTAGCATATTTTCCTGACGAGTAACGATGTTTTTATTATTTTGGAACTAGAAACGAATATTTTAGATTTATTGCTTAAATATCACGATAAAATTAAATTCTAAGAATATCCCTGAGTAACTTTATTTGTTTATTAAATTTATTTAATAAGTTTGATTCTAGCATTTTTTCCTGTCGAGTAACGATGTTTTATATTATTTTGGAACTAGAAACGAATATTTTAGTTTTCTCGCTTAAATATCGCGATAAAATTAAATTGTAAGAATATCCCCGAGTAACTTTATTTGTTTATTAAATTTATTTAATAAGTTTGATTCTAGGATTTTTTCCTGAGGTGAAACGCTGTTTAAATTTCTCTGGAAATAGAAACGAATATTTTAGTTTTCTCGCTTAAATATCTTGATAAAATTAAATTGTAGGAAAACTAGAAACGAATATTTTAGTTTTCTTGCTTAAATATCACGATAAAATTAAATTGTAAGAATATCCCTGAGTAACTTTATTTGTTTGTTAGATTTTTTTAATAAGTTCGATTCTAGCATTTTATCCTGACTAGTAACGATGTTTTTATTATTTTGGAACTAGAAACGAATATTTTAGTTTTGTCGCTTAAATATCTCGATAAAATTAAATTGTAGGAATATCCCTGAGTAACTTTATTTGTTTATTAAATTTATTTAATAAGTTTGATTCTAGGATTTTTTCCTGAGGAGAAACGATGTTTAAATTTTTCTGGAACTAAAAACGAATATTTTAGTTTTCTTGCTTAAATATCACGATAAAATTAAATTGTAAGAATATCCCTGAGTAACTTTACTTGTTTATTAGATTTTTTAATAAGTTCGATTCTAGCATTTTTTCTTGACGAGTAACGATGTTTTTATTATTTTGGAACTAGAAACGAAAATTTTAGTTTTCTCGCTTAAATATCTCGATAAAATTAAATTGTAGGAATATCCCTGTGTAACTTTATTGGTTTATTAAATTTATTTAATAAGTTTGATTCTAGGATTTTTTCCTGAGGAGAAACGGTGTTTACATTTTTCTGGAACTAAAAACGAATATTTTAGTTTTCTCGTTTAAATATCACGATAAAATTAAATTGTAAAAATATCCCTGTGTAACTTTTTTGTGTATTAAATTTATTTAATAAGTTCGTTTCTAGCTTTTTTCTTGACGAGTAACAATGTTTTTTTATTTTGGAGCTAGAAACGAATATTTTGGTTTTCTCGCTAAAATATCACGATACAATTAAATTGTAGGAATATCCCTGAGTAACTTTATTTGTTTATTAAATTTATTTAATAAGTTTGATTCTAGCATTTTTTCCTGAGGAGTAACAATGTTTCAATTTTCTGGAACTAGAAACGATTATTTTAGTTTTCTTGTTTAAATATCACGATAAAATATAATTGTATGAATATCCCTGAGTAACTTTATTTGTTTGTTAGATTTTTTTAATAAGTTCGATTCTAGCATTTTATCCTGACGAGTAACGATGTTTTTATTATTTTGGAACTAGAAACGAATATTTTAGTTTTCTCGCTTAAATATCTCGATAAAATTAAATTGTAGGAATATCCCTGAGTAACTTTATTTGTTTATTAAATTTATTTAATAAGTTTGATTCTAGGATTTTTTCCTGAGGAGAAACGATGTTTAAATTTTTCGGGAACTAAAAACGAATATTTTAGTTTTCTTGCTTAAATATCACGATAAAATTAAATTGTAAGAATATCTCTGAGTAACTTTACTTGTTTATTAGATTTTTTAATAAGTTCGATTCTAGCATTTTTTCTTGACGAGTAACGATGTTTTTATTATTTTGGAACTAGAAACGAAAATTTTAGTTTTCTCGCTTAAATATCTCGATAAAATTAAATTGTAGGAATATCCCTGTGTAACTTTATTGGTTTATTAAATTTATTTAATAAGTTTGATTCTAGGATTTTCTCCTGAGGAGAAACGATGTTTAAATTTTTCTGGAACTAAAAACAAATATTTTAGTTTTCTTGTTTAAATATCACGATAAAATTAAATTGTAAGAATATCCCTGAGTAACTTTATTTGTTTATTAGATTTTTTTAATAAGTTCGATTCTAGCATTTTTTCCTGTCGAGTAACGATGTTTTATATTATTTTGGAACTAGAAACGAATATTTTAGTTTTCTCGCTTAAATATCGCGATAAAATTAAATTGTAAGAATATCCCCGAGTAACTTTATTTGTTTATTAAATTTATTTAATAAGTTTGATTCTAGAATTTTTTCCTGAGGTGAAACGCTGTTTAAATTTCTCTGGAAATAGAAACGAATATTTTAGTTTTCTCGCTTAAATATCTTGATAAAATTAAATTGTAGGAAAACTAGAAACGAATATTTTAGTTTTCTTGCTTAAATATCACGATAAAATTAAATTGTAAGAATATCCCTGAGTAACTTTATTTGTTTGTTAGATTTTTTTAATAAGTTCGATTCTAGCATTTTATCCTGACGAGTAACGATGTTTTTATTATTTTGGAACTAGAAAAGATTATTTTAGTTTTCTCGCTTAAATATCGCGATAAAACTAAATTGTAAGAATATCCCTGAGTAACTTTATTTGTTTATTAAATTTATTTAATAAGTTTGATTCTAGGATTTTTTCCTGAGGAGAAACGGTGTTTAAATTTTTCTGGAACTAAAAACGAATATTTTAGTTTTCTCGTTTAAATATCACGATAAAATTAAATTGTAAAAATATCCCTGTGTAACTTTTTTGTGTATTAAATTTATTTAATAAGTTCGTTTCTACCTTTTTTCTTGACAAGTAACAATATTTTTTTATTTTGGAGCTAGAAACGAATATTTTGGTTTTCTCGCTAAAATATCACGATAAAATTAAATTGTAGGAATATCCCTGAGTAACTTTATTTGTTTATTAAATTTATTTAATAAGTTTGATTCTAGCATTTTTTCCTGAGGAGTAACAATGTTTCAATTTTCTGGAACTAGAAACGATTATTTTAGTTTTCTTGTTTAAATATCACGATAAAATATAATTGTATGAATATCCCTGAGTAACTTTATTTGTTTATTAGATTTTTTAATAAGTTCGATTCTAGCATTTTTTCCTGTTGAGTAACGATGTTTTTATTATTTTGGAACTAGAAACGAATATTTTAGTTTTGTCGCTTAAATATCTCGATAAAATTAAATTGTAGGAATATCCCTGAGTAACTTTATTTGTTTATTAAATTTATTTAATAAGTTTGATTCTAGGATTTTTTCCTGAGGAGAAACGATGTTTAAATTTTTCTGGAACTAAAAACGAATATTTTAGTTTTCTTGCTTAAATATCACGATAAAATTAAATTGTAAGAATATCCCTGAGTAACTTTACTTGTTTATTAGATTTTTTAATAAGTTCGATTCTAGCATTTTTTCTTGACGAGTAACGATGTTTTTATTATTTTGGAACTAGAAACGAAAATTTTAGTTTTCTCGCTTAAATATCTCGATAAAATTAAATTGTAGGAATATCCCTGTGTAACTTTATTGGTTTATTAAATTTATTTAATAAGTTTGATTCTAGGATTTTTTCCTGAGGAGAAACGGTGTTTACATTTTTCTGGAACTAAAAACGAATATTTTAGTTTTCTCGTTTAAATATCACGATAAAATTAAATTGTAAAAATATCCCTGTGTAACTTTTTTGTGTATTAAATTTATTTAATAAGTTCGTTTCTAGCTTTTTTCTTGACGAGTAACAATGTTTTTTTATTTTGGAGCTAGAAACGAATATTTTGGTTTTCTCGCTAAAATATCACGATAAAATTAAATTGTAGGAATATCCCTGAGTAACTTTATTTGTTTATTAAATTTATTTAATAAGTTTGATTCTAGCATTTTTTCCTGAGGAGTAACAATGTTTCAATTTTCTGGAACTAGAAACGATTATTTTAGTTTTCTTGTTTAAATATCACGATAAAATATAATTGTATGAATATCCCTGAGTAACTTTATTTGTTTGTTAGATTTTTTTAATAAGTTCGATTCTAGCATTTTATCCTGACGAGTAACGATGTTTTCATTATTTTGGAACTAGAAACGAATATTTTAGTTTTCTCGCTTAAATATCTCGATAAAATTAAATTGTAGGAATATCCCTGAGTAACTTTATTTGTTTATTAAATTTATTTAATAAGTTTGATTCTAGGATTTTTTCCTGAGGAGAAACGATGTTTAAATTTTTCTGGAACTAAAAACGAATATTTTAGTTTTATTGCTTAAATATCACGATAAAATTAAATTGTAAGAATATCTCTGAGTAACTTTACTTGTTTATTAGATTTTTTAATAAGTTCGATTCTAGCATTTTTTCTTGACGAGTAACGATGTTTTTACTATTTTGGAACTAGAAACGAAAATTTTAGTTTTCTCGCTTAAATATCTCGATAAAATTAAATTGTAGGAATATCCCTGTGTAACTTTATTGGTTTATTAAATTTATTTAATAAGTTTGATTCTAGGATTTTTTCCTGAGGAGAAACGATGTTTAAATTTTTCTGGAACTAAAAACGAATATTTTAGTTTTCTTGTTTAAATATCACGATAAAATTAAATTGTAAGAATATCCCTGAGTAACTTTATTTGTTTATTAGATTTTTTTAATAAGTTCGATTCTAGCATTTTTTTCTGACGAGTAACGATGTTTTTATTATTTTGGAACTAGAAACGCATATTTTAGTTTTCTCGCTTAAATATCGCGACAAAATTAAATTGTGAGAATATCCCTGAGTAACTTTATTTGTGTATTAAATTTATTTAATAAGTTTGATTCTAGCATTTTTTCCTGAGGAAAACGGTGTTTACATTTGTCTGGAACTAAAAAAGAATATTTTGGTTTTCTCGCTTAAATATCACTATAAAATTAAATTGTAAGAATATCCCTGAGTAACTTTATTTGTTTATTAAATTTATTTAATAAGTTTGATTCTAGCATTTTGTCCTGACGAGTAACGATGTTTTTTATTATTTTGGAACTAGAAACGAATATTTTAGATTTCTCACTTAAATATCACGTTAAATTTAAATTGTAAAAATATCCATGATTAACTTTAATTGTGTATTAAAATTTATTTAACAAGTTTGATTCTAGCATTTTTTCCTGACGAGTAACGATGTTTTTATTATTTTGGAACTAGAAACGAATATTTTAGTTTTCTCGCTTAAATATCGCGATAAAATTAAATTGTAGGCATATCCCTGAGTAACTTTATTTGTTTATTAAATTTATTTAATAAGTTTGATTCTAGGATTTTTTCCTGAGGAGAAACGATGTTTTTATTATTTTGGAACTAGAAAAGAATATTTTAGTTTTCTCGCTTAAATATCGCGATAAAATTAAATTGTAAGAATGTCCCTGTGTAACTTTATTTGTTTATTAAATGTATTTATTAAGTTTGATTCTAGCATCTTTTCCTGACGAGTAACGATGTTTATATTATTTTGGAACTAGAAACGAATATTTTAATTTTCTCGCTTAAATATCACGATATAATTAAATTGTAAGAATATCCCTCAGTAACTTTATTTGTTTATTAGATTTATTTAATAAGTTTGATTCTAGGATTGTTTCCTGAGGAGAAACGATGTTTAAATTTTTCTGGAACTAAAAACGAATATTTTAGTTTTCTTGCTTAAATATCACGATAAAATTAAATTGTAAGAATATCCCTGAGTAACTTTATTTGTTTATTAGATTTTTTTAATAAGTTCGATTCTAGCATTTTTTCCTGACGAGTAACGATGTTATTATTATTTTGGAACTAGAAATGAATATTTTAGTTTTCTCACTTAAATATCGCGATAAAATTAAATTTTAAGAATATCACTGAGTAACTTTATTTGTTTATTAAATTTATTTAATAAGTTTGATTCTAGGATTTTTTCCTGAGGAGAAACGATGATAAATTTTTCAGGAACTAGTAACGAATATTTTAGTTTTCTCGCTTAAATATCTCGATAAAATTAAATTGTAAGAATATCCCCGAGTAACTTTATTTGTTTATTAAATTTATTTAATAAGTTTGATTCTAGGATTTTTTCCTGAGGAAAAACGATGTTTAAATTTTTCTGGAACTAAAAACTAATATTTTAGTTTTCTTGCTTAAATATCAAGTTAAAATTAAATTGTAAGAATGTCCCTGAGTAACTTTATTTGTTTATTAGATTTTTTAATAAGTTCGATTCTAGCATTTTTTCTTGACGAGTAACGATGTTTTTATTATTTTGGAACTAGAAACGAAAATTTTAGTTTTCTCGCTTAAATATCTCGATAAAATTAAATTGTAGGAATATCCCTGTGTAACTTTATTGGTTTATTAAATTTATTTAATAAGTTTGATTCTAGGATTTTTTCCTGAGGAGAAACGGTGTTTACATTTTTCTGGAACTAAAAACGAATATTTTAGTTTTCTCGTTTAAATATGACGATAAAATTAAATTGTAAAAATATCCCTGTGTAACTTTATTTGTGTTTTAAATTTATTTAATAAGTTCGTTTCTAGCTTTTTTCTTGACGAGTAACGATGTTTTTTTATTTTGGAACTAGAAAAGAATATTTTAGTTTTCTCGCTTAAATATCGCGATAAAATTAAATTGTAAGAATATCCCTGAGTAACTTTATTTGTTTATTAAATTTATTTAATAAGTTTGATTCTAGGATTTTTTCCTGAGGAGAAACGATGTTTTTATTATTTTGGAACTAGAAACGAATATTTTAGTTTTCTCGCTTAAATATCGCGATAAAATTAAATTGTAAGAATATCCCTGAGTAACTTTATTTGTTTATTAAATTTATTTAATAAGTTTGATTCTAGGATTTTTTCCTGAGGAAAAACGATGTTTAAATTTTTCTGGAACTAAAAACTAATATTTTAGTTTTCTTGCTTAAATATCAAGTTAAAATTAAATTGTAAGAATATCCCTGAGTAACTTTATTTGTTTATTAGATTTTTTAATAAGTTCGATTCTAGCATTTTTTCTTGACGAGTAACGATGTTTTTATTATTTTGGAACTAGAAACGAAAATTTTAGTTTTCTCGCTTAAATATCTCGATAAAATTAAATTGTAGGAATATCCCTGTGTAACTTTATTGGTTTATTAAATTTATTTAATAAGTTTGATACTAGGATTTTTTCCTGAGGAGAAACGGTGTTTACATTTTTCTGGAACTAAAAACGAATATTTTAGTTTTCTCGTTTAAATATCACGATAAAATTAAATTGTATGAATATCCCTGAGTAACTTTATTTGTTTATTAGATTTTTTTAATAAGTTCGATTCTAGCATTTTGTCCTGACGAGTAACGATGTTTTTATTATTTTGGAACTAGAAACGAATATTTTAGTTTTCTCACTTAAATATCACGATAAAATTAAATTGTAAAAATATCCCTGAGTAACTTTATTTGTTTGTTAGATTTTTTTAATAAGTTCGATTCTAGCTTTTTTTCCTGACGAGTAACGATGTTTTTATTATTTTGGAACTAGAAAAGAATATTTTAGTTTTCTCGCTTAAATATCTTGATAAAATTAAATTGTAGGAATATCCCTGAGTAACTTTATTGGTTTATTAAATTTATTTAATAAGTTTGATTCGAGGATTTTTCCTGAGGAGAAACGATGTTTTTATTATTTTGAAGCAAGAAACGAATATATTAGTTTTCTCGCTTAAATATCACGATAAAATTAAATTGTAAAAATATCCCTGAGTAACTTTATTTGTGTATTAAAATTTATTTAATAAGTTTGATTCTAGCATTTTTTCCTGACGAGTAACGATGTTTTTATTATTTTGGAACTAGAAACGAATATTTTAGTTTTCTCGCTTAAATATCGCGATAAAATTAAATTGTAAGAATATCCCTGAGTAACTTTATTTGTTTATTAAATTTATTTAATAAGTTTAATTCTAGGATTTTTTCCTGAGGAGAAACGCTGTTTAAATTTCTCTGGAAATAGAAACGAATATTTTAGTTTTCTCGCTTAAATATCTTGATAAAATTAAATTGTAGGAAAACTAGAAACGAATATTTTAGTTTTCTTGCTTAAATATCACGATAAAATTAAATTGTAAGAATATCCCTGAGTAACTTTATTTGTTTGTTAGATTTTTTTAATAAGTTCGATTCTAGCATTTTATCCTGACGAGTAACGATGTTTTTATTATTTTGGAACTAGTAACGAATATTTTAGTTTTCTCGCTTAAATATCGCGATAAAATTAAATTGTAAGAATATCCCCGAGTTAATTTATTTGTTTATTAAATTTATTTAATAAGTTTGATTCTAGGATTTTTTGCTGAGGAGAAACGCTGTTTAAATTTCTCTGGAAATAGAAACGAATATTTTAGTTTTCTCGCTTAAATATCTTGATAAAATTAAATTGTAGGAAAACTAGAAACGAATATTTTAGTTTTCTTGCTTAAATATCACGATAAAATTTAATTGTAAGAATATCCCTGAGTAACTTTATTTGTTTGTTAGATTTTTTTAATAAGTTCGATTCTAGCATTTTTTCCTGACGAGTAACGATGTTTTTATTATTTTGGAACTAGAAAAGAATATTTTAGTTTTCTCGCTTAAATATCGCGATAAAATTAAATTGTAAGAATATCCCTGAGTAACTTTATTTGTTTATTAAATTTATTTAATAAGTTTGATTCTAGGATTTTTTCCTGAGGAGAAACGATGTTTTTATTATTTTGAAGCAAGAAACGAATATTTTAGTTTTCTCGCTTAAATATCTTGATAAAATTAAATTGCAGGAATATCCCTGAGTAACTTTATTGGTTTATTAAATTTATTTAATAAGTTTGATTCTAGGATTTTTTCCTGAGGAGAAACGATGTTTAAATTTTTCTGGAACTAAAAAGGAATATTTTAGTTTTCTTGCTTAAATATCACAATAAAATTAAATTGTAAGAATATCCCTGAGTAACTTTATTTGTTTATTAGATTTTTTTAATAAGTTCGATTCTAGCATTTTTTTATGACGAGTAACGATGTTTTTATTATTTTGGAACTAGAAAAGAATATTTTAGTTTTCTCGCTTAAATATCGCGATAAAATTAAATTGTAAGAATATCCCTGAGTAACTTTATTTGTTTATTAAATTTATTTAATAAGTTTGATTCTAGGATTTTTTCCTGAGGAGAAACGATGTTTTTATTATTTTGAAGCAAGAAACGAATATTTTAGTTTTCTCGCTTAAATATCACGATAAAATTAAATTGTAAAAATATCCCTGTGTAACTTTATTTGTGTATTAAATTTATTTAATAACTTCGTTTCTAGCTTTTTTCTTGACGAGTAACGATGTTTTTTTTATTTTGGAGCTAGAAATGAATATTTTGGTATTCTCGCTTAAATATCACGATAATATTAAATTGTAGGAAAATCCCTGAGTAACTTTATTTGTTTATTAAATTTATTAATAAGTTTGATTCTAGCATTTTTTCCTGAGGAGAAACGCTGTTTAAATTTCTCTGGAAATAGAAACGAATATTTTAGTTTTCTCGCTTAAATATCTTGATAAAATTAAATTGTTGGAAAACTAGAAACGAATATTTTAGTTTTCTTGCTTAAATATCACGATAAAATTAAATTGTAAGAATATCCCTGAGTAACTTTATTTGTTTGTTAGATTTTTTTAATAAGTTCGATTCTAGCATTTTATCCTGACGAGTAACGATGTTTTTATTATTTTGGAACTAGAAAAGAATATTTTAGTTTTCTCGCTTAAATATCGCGATAAAATTAAATTGTAAGAATATCCCTGAGTAACTTTATTTGTTTATTAAATTTATTTAATAAGTTTGATTCTAGGATTTTTTCCTGAGGAGAAACGGTGTTTACATTTTTCTGGAACTAAAAACGAATATTTTAGTTTTCTCGTTTAAATATCACGATAAAATTAAATTGTAAAAATATCCCTGTGTAACTTTATTTGTGTATTAAATTTATTTAATAAGTTCGTTTCTAGCTTTTTTCTTGACGAGTAACGATGTTTTTTTATTTTGGAGCTAGAAACGAATATTTTGGTTTTCTCGCTTAAATATCACGATAAAATTAAATTGTAGGAATATCCCTGAGTAACTTTATTTGTTTATTAAATTTATTTAATAAGTTTGATTCTAGCATTTTTTCCTGAGGAGTAACAATGTTTCAATTTTCTGGAACTAGAAACGATTATTTTAGTTTTCTTGCTTAAATATCACGATAAAATTAAATTGTATGAATATCCCTGAGTAACTTTATTTGTTTATTAGATTTTTTTAATAAGTTCGATTCTAGCATTTTGTCCTGACGAGTAACGATGTTTTTATTATTTTGGAACTAGAAACGAATATTTTAGTTTTCTCACTTAAATATCACGATAAAATTAAATTGTAAAAATATCCCTGGGTAACTTTATTTGTGTATTAAAATTTATTTAATAAGTTTGATTCTAGCATTTTTTCCTGACGAGTAACGATGTTTTTATTATTTTGGAACTAGAAACGAATATTTTAGTTTTCTCGCTTAAATATCGCGATAAAATTAAATTGTAAGAATATCCCTGAGTAACTTTATTTGTTTATTAAATTTATTTAATAAGTTTGATTCTAGGATTTTTTCCTGAGGAGAAACGCTGTTTAAATTTCTCTGGAACTAGAAACGAATATTTTAGTTTTCTCGCTTAAATATCTTGATGAAATTAAATTGTAGGAATATCCCTGAGTAACTTTATTTGTTTATTAAATTTATTTAATAAGTTTGATTCTAGCATTTTTTCCTGAGGAGTAACGATGTTTCAATTTTCTGGAACTAGAAACGATTATTTTAGTTTTCTTGCTTAAATATCACGATAAAATATAATTGTATGAATATCCCTGAGTAACTTTATTTGTTTATTAGATTTTTTTAATAAGTTCGATTCTAGCATTTTTTCCTGTCGAGTAACGATGTTTTTATTATTTTGGAACTAGAAACGAATATTTTAGATTTATTGCTTAAATATCGCGATAAAATTAAATTGTAAGAATATCCCTGAGTTTGTTTAATAAATTTATTTAATAAGTTTGATTCTAGGATTTTTTCCTGAGGAGAAACGATGTTTTTATTATTTTGAAGCAAGAAACGAATATTTTGGTTTTCACACTTAAATATCACGATAAAATTAAATTGTAGGAATATCCCTGAGTAACTTTATTCGTGTATTAAATATATTTAATAAGTTTGATTCTAGCATTTTTTCCTGACGAGTAACGATGTTTTTATTATTTTGGAACTAGAAACGAATATTTTAGATTTATTGCTTAAATATCACGATAAAATTAAATTGTAAGAATATCCCTGAGTAACTTTATTTGTTTATTAGATTTTTTTAATAAGTTCGATTCAAGAATTTTTTCCTGTCGAGTATCGATCTTTTTATTATTTTGGAACTAGAAACGAATATTTTAGTTTTCTCGCTTAAATATAGCGATAAAATTAAATTGTAAGAATATCCCCGAGTTAATTTATTTGTTTATTAAATTTATTTAATAAGTTTGATTCTAGGATTTTTTCCTGAGGAGAAACGCTGTTTAAATTTCTCTGGAAATAGAAACGAATATTTTAGTTTTCTCGCTTAAATATCTTGATAAAATTAAATTGTAGGAAAACTAGAAACGAATATTTTAGTTTTCTTGCTTAAATATCACGATAAAATTAAATTGTAAGTATATCCCTGAGTAACTTTATTTGTTTGTTAGATTTTTTTAATAAGTTCGATTCTAGCATTTTATCCTGACGAGTAACGATGTTTTTATTATTTTGGAACTAGAAACGAATATTTTAGTTTTCTCGCTTAAATATCGCGATAAAATTAAATTGTAAGAATATCCCCGAGTTAATTTATTTGTTTATTAAATTTATTTAATAAGTTTGATTCTAGGATTTTTTCCTGAGGAGAAACGCTGTTTAAATTTCTCTGGAAATAGAAACGAATATTTTAGTTTTCTCGCTTAAATATCTTGATAAAATTAAATTGTAGGAAAACTAGAAACGAATATTTTAGTTTTCTTGCTTAAATATCAAGATAAAATTAAATTGTAAGAATATCCCTGAGTAACTTTATTTGTTTGTTAGATTTTTTTAATAAGTTCGATTCTAGCATTTTATCCTGACGAGTAACGATGTTTTTATTATTTTGGAACTAGAAAAGAATATTTTAGTTTTCTCGCTTAAATATCGCGATAAAATTAAATTGTAAGAATATCCCTGAGTAACTTTATTTGTTTATTAAATTTATTTAATAAGTTTGGTCTAGCATTTTTTCCTGACGAGTAACGATGTTTTTATTATTTTGGAACTAGAAACGAATATTTTAGATTTATTGCTTAAATATCACGATAAAATTAAATTGTAAGAATATCCCTGAGTAACTTTATTTGTTTATTAGATTTTTTAATAAGTTCGATTCTAGCATTTTTTCCTGTCGAGTAACGATGTTTTTATTATTTTGGAACTAGAAACGAATATTTTAGTTTTCTGGCTTAAATATCGCGATAAAATTAAATTGTAAGAATATCCCCGAGTTAATTTATTTGTTTATTAAATTTATTTAATAAGTTTGATTCTAGGATTTTTTCCTGAGGAGAAACGGTGTTTACATTTTTCTGGAACTAAAAACGAATATTTTAGTTTTCTCGTTTAAATATCACGATAAAATTAAATTGTAAAATATCCAGGTGTAACTTTATTTGTGTATTAAATTTATTTAATAAGTTCGTTTCTAGCTTTTTTCTTGACGAGTAACAATGTTTTTTTATTTTGGAGCTAGAAACGATTATTTTGGTTTTCTCGCTTAAATATCGCGATAAAATTAAATTGTAAGAATATCCCTGAGTAACTTTGTTTATTAAATTTATTTAATAAGTTTGATTCTAGGATTTTTTCCTGAGGAGAAACGGTGTTTACATTTTTCTGGAACTAAAAACGAATATTTTAGTTTTCTAGCTTAAATATCACGATAAAATTAAATTGTAGGAATATCCCTGAGTAACTTTATTCGTGTATTAAATTTATTTAATAAGTTTGTTTCTAGCATTTTGTCTTGACGAGTAACGATGTTTTTATTATTTTGGAACTAGAAACGAATATTTTAGTTTTCTTACTTAAATATCACGATAAAATTAAATTGTAAAAATATCCCTGAGTAACTTTATTTGTGTATTAAAATTCAATTAATAAGTTTGATTCTAGCATTTTTTCCTGACGAGTAACGATGTTTTTATTATTTTGGAACTAGAAACGAATATTTTAGATTTCTCGCTTAAATATCGCGATAAAAATAAATTGTAAGAATATCCCTGAGTAACTTTATTTGTTTATTAAATTTATTTAATAAGTTTGATCCTAGGATTTTTCCTGAGGCGAAACGCTGTTTAAATTTCTCTGGAACTAGAAACGAATATTTTAGTTTTCTCGCTTAAATATCTTGATAAAATTAAATTGTAGGAATATCCCTGAGTAACTTTATTGGTTTATTAAATTTATTTAATAAGTTTGATTCTAGCATTTTTTCCTGACGAGTAACGATGTTTTTATTATTTTGGAACTAGAAAAGAATATTTTAGTTTTCTCGTTTAAATATCGCGATAAAATTAAATTGTAAGAATATCCCTGAGTAACTTTATTTGTTTAAGAAATTTATTTAATAAGTTTGATTCTAGGATTTTTTCCTGAGGAGAAACGATGTTTTTATTATATTGCAGCAAGAAACGAATATTTTGGTTTTCACACTTAAATATCACGATAAAATTAAATTGTAGGAATATCCCTGAGTAACTTTATTCGTGTATTAAATTTATTTAATAAGTTTGATTCTAGCATTTTTTCCTGACGAGTAACGATGTTTTTATTATTTTGGAACTAGAAACGAATATTTTAGATTTATTGCTTAAATATCACGATAAAATTAAATTGTAAGAATATCCCTGAGTAACTTTATTTGTTTATTAGATTTTTTTAATAAGTTCGATTCTAGCATTTTTTCCTGTCGAGTAACGATGTTTTTATTATTTTGGAACTAGAAACGAATATTTTAGTTTTCTCGCTTAAATATCGCGATAAAATTAAATTGTAAGAATATCCCCGAGTAACTTTATTTGTTTATTAAATTTATTTAATAAGTTTGATTCTAGGATTTTTTCCTGAGGTGAAACGCTGTTTAAATTTCTCTGGAAATAGAAACGAATATTTTAGTTTTCTCGCTTAAATATCTTGATAAAATTAAATTGTAGGAAAACTAGAAACGAATATTTTAGTTTTCTTGCTTAAATATCACGATAAAATTAAATTGTAAGAATATCCCTGAGTAACTTTATTTGTTTGTTAGATTTATTTAATAAGTACGATTCTAGTATTTTATCCTGACGAGTAACGATGTTTTTATTATTTTGGAACTTCTTCTTCTTCTTTACTGGCGCTACAGCCCGAGTCGGGCCTGGGCCTACCGGGCACACCGAGCCTCAGTTTTTACGCTGCCGTACTGCCGGTTTTCTGAGTCGATGTTACTTACTTTTAAGGCATATGTATAAGTGACTAGCTTATAGCGCCCGAGTATGATTGATACAAGTAACTGTATTTTTTATTTTATCGACAAATCATACTTTGTCGACAGGCGGATTCGAACTGACGAACCTTGGTTCGGATGACGTCACAGTATGTTAAGAGATGTGCATTAACACGCTCGGCCATCGCGCCTTTTGGAATATTTTAGTTTTCTCGTTTAAATATCTTGATAAAATTAAATTGTAGGAATATCCCTGAGTAACTTTATTGGTTTATTAAATTTATTTAATAAGTTTGATTCGAGGATTTTTCCTGAGGAGAAACGATGTTTTTATTATTTTGAAGCAAGAAACGAATATATTAGTTTTCTCGCTTAAATATCACGATAAAATTAAATTGTAAAAATATCCCTGAGTAACTTTATTTGTGTATTAAAATTTATTTAATAAGTTTGATTCTAGCATTTTTTCCTGACGAGTAACGATGTTTTTATTATTTTGGAACTAGAAACGAATATTTTAGTTTTCTCGCTTAAATATCGCGATAAAATTAAATTGTAAGAATATCCCTGAGTAACTTTATTTGTTTATTAAATTTATTTAATAAGTTTAATTCTAGGATTTTTTCCTGAGGAGAAACGCTGTTTAAATTTCTCTGGAAATAGAAACGAATATTTTAGTTTTCTCGCTTAAATATCTTGATAAAATTAAATTGTAGGAAAACTAGAAACGAATATTTTAGTTTTCTTGCTTAAATATCACGATAAAATTAAATTGTAAGAATATCCCTGAGTAACTTTATTTGTTTGTTAGATTTTTTTAATAAGTTCGATTCTAGCATTTTATCCTGACGAGTAACGATGTTTTTATTATTTTGGAACTAGTAACGAATATTTTAGTTTTCTCGTTTAAATATCACGATAAAATTAAATTGTAAAAATATCCCTGTGTAACTTTTTTGTGTATTAAATTTATTTAATAAGTTCGTTTCTAGATTTTTCTTGACGAGTAACAATGTTTTTTTATTTTGGAGCTAGAAACGAATATTTTGGTTTTCTCGCTAAAATATCACGATAAAATTAAATTGTAGGAATATCCCTGAGTAACTTTATTTGTTTATTAAATTTATTTAATAAGTTTGATTCTAGCATTTTTTCCTGAGGAGTAACAATGTTTCAATTTTCTGGTACTAGAAACGATTATTTTAGTTTTCTTGTTTAAATATCACGATAAAATATAATTGTATGAATATCCCTGAGTAACTTTATTTGTTTATTAGATTTTTTAATAAGTTCGATTCTAGCATTTTTTCCTGTTGAGAAACGATGTTTAAATTTTTCTGGAACTAAAAACGAATATTTTAGTTTTCTTGCTTAAATATCACGATAAAATTAAATTGTAAGAATATCCCTGAGTAACTTTACTTGTTTATTAGATTTTTTAATAAGTTCGATTCTGGCATTTTTTCTTGACGTGTAACGATGTTTTTATTATTTTGGAAATAGAAACGAAAATTTTAGTTTTCTCGCTTAAATATCTCGATAAAATTAAATTGTAGGAATATCCCTGTGTAACTTTATTGGTTTATTAAATTTATTTAATAAGTTTGAATCTAGGATTTTTTCCTGAGGAGAAACGGTGTTTACATTTGTCTGGAACTATAAACGAATATTATAGTTTTCTCGTTTAAATATCACGATAAAATTAAATTGTAAAAATATCCCTGTGTAACTTTTTTGTGTATTAAATTTATTTAATAAGTTCGATTCTAGCATTTTATCCTGACGAGTAACGATGTTTTTATTATTTTGGAACTAGAAACGAATATTTTAGTTTTCTCGCTTAAATATCTTGATAAAATTAAATTGTAGGAAAACTAGAAACGAATACTTTAGTTTTCTTGCTTAAATATCACGATAAAATTAAATTGTAAGAATAACCCTGAGTAACTTTATTTGTTTTTTAGATTTTTTTAATAAGTTCGATTCTAGCATTTTATCATGACGAGTAACGATGTTTTTATTATTTTGGAACTAGAAAAGAATATTTTAGTTTTCTCGCTTAAATATCGCGATAAAATTTAATTGTAAGAATATCCCTGAGTAACTTTATTTGTTTATTAAATTTATTTAATAAGTTTGATTCTAGGATTTTTTCCTGAGAAGAAACGCTGTTTAAATTTCTCTGGAACTAGAAACGAATATTTTAGTTTTCTCGCTTAAATATCTTGATAAAATTAAATTGTAGGAATATCCCTGAGTAGCTTTATTGGTTTATTAAATTTATTTAATAAGTTCGATTCTAGCATTTTGTCCTGACGAGTAACGATGTTCTTATTATTTTGGAACTAAAAACGAATATTTTAGTTTTCTCGTTTAAATATCACGATAAAATTAAATTGTAAAAATATCCCTGTGTAACTTTTTTGTGTATTAAATTTATTTAATAAGTTCGTTTCTAGCTTTTTTCTTGACGAGTAACAATGTTTTTTTTATTTTGGAGCTAGAAACGAATATTTTGGTTTTCTCGCTAAAATATCACGATAAAATTAAATTGTAAGAATATCCCTGAGTAACTTTATTTGTTTGTTAGATTTTTTTAATAAGTACAATTCTAGTATTTTATCCTGACGAGTAACGATGTTTTTATTATTTTGGAACTAGAAACGAATATTTTAGATTTATTGCTTAAATATCACGATAAAATTAAATTGTAAGAATATCCCTGAGTAACTTTCTTTGTTTATTAGATTTTTTTAATAAGTTCGATTCTAGCATTTTATCCTGACGAGTAACGATGTTTTTATTATTTTGGAACTAGAAACGAATATTTTAGTTTTCTCGCTTAAATATCTCGATAAAATTAAATGGTAGGAATATCCCTGAGTAACTTTATTTGTTTATTAAATTTATTTAATAAGTTTGATTCTAGCATTTTTTCCTAGGGAGAAACGGTGTTTACATTTTTCTGGAACTAAAAACGAATATTTTACTTTTCTCGCTTAAATATCACGATAAAATTAAATTGTAAGAATATCCCTGAGTAACTTTCTTTGTTTATTAGATTTTTTTAATAAGTTCGATTCTAGCATTTTATCCTGACGAGTAACGATGTTTTTATTATTTTGGAACTAGAAACGAATATTTTAGTTTTCTCGCTTAAATATCTTGATAAAATTAAATTGTAGGAAAACTAGAAACGAATATTTTAGTTTTCTTGCTTAAATATCACGATAAAATTAAATTGTAAGAATAACCCTGAGTAACTTTATTTGTTTTTTAGATTTTTTTAATAAGTTCGATTCTAGCATTTTATCCTGACGAGTAACGATGTTTTTATTATTTTGGAACTAGAAAAGAATATTTTAGTTTTCTCGCTTAAATATCGCGATAAAATTTAATTGTAAGAATATCCCTGAGTAACTTTATTTGTTTATTAAATTTATTTAATAAGTTTGATTCTAGGATTTTTTCCTGAGGAGAAACGCTGTTTAAATTTCTCTGGAACTAGAAACGAATATTTTAGTTTTCTCGCTTAAATATCTTGATAAAATTAAATTGTAGGAATATCCCTGAGTAGCTTTATTGGTTTATTAAATTTATTTAATAAGTTCGATTCTAGCATTTTGTCCTGACGAGTAACGATGTTCTTATTATTTTGGAACTAAAAACGAATATTTTAGTTTTCTCGTTTAAATATCACGATAAAATTAAATTGTAAAAATATCCCTGTGTAACTTTTTTGTGTATTAAATTTATTTAATAAGTTCGTTTCTAGCTTTTTTCTTGACGAGTAACAATGTTTTTTTTATTTTGGAGCTAGAAACGAATATTTTGGTTTTCTCGCTAAAATATCACGATAAAATTAAATTGTAAGAATATCCCTGAGTAACTTTATTTGTTTGTTAGATTTTTTTAATAAGTACAATTCTAGTATTTTATCCTGACGAGTAACGATGTTTTTATTATTTTGGAACTAGAAACGAATATTTTAGATTTATTGCTTAAATATCACGATAAAATTAAATTGTAAGAATATCCCTGAGTAACTTTCTTTGTTTATTAGATTTTTTTAATAAGTTCGATTCTAGCATTTTATCCTGACGAGTAACGATGTTTTTATTATTTTGGAACTAGAAACGAATATTTTAGTTTTCTCGCTTAAATATCTCGATAAAATTAAATGGTAGGAATATCCCTGAGTAACTTTATTTGTTTATTAAATTTATTTAATAAGTTTGATTCTAGCATTTTTTCCTAGGGAGAAACGGTGTTTACATTTTTCTGGAACTAAAAACGAATATTTTAGTTTTCTCGCTTAAATATCTCGATAAAATTAAATTGTAGGAATATCCCTGAGTAGCTTTATTGGTTTATTAAATTTATTTAATAAGTTCGATTCTAGCATTTTGTCCTGACGAGTAACGATGTTCTTATTATTTTGGAACTAAAAACGAATATTTTAGTTTTCTCGCTTAAATATCGCGATAAAATTAAATTGTAAGAATATCCCCGAGTTAATTTATTTGTTTATTAAATTTATTTAATAAGTTTGATTCTAGGATTTTTTCCTGAGGAGAAACGGTGTTTACATTTTTCTGGAACTAAAAACGAATATTTTAGTTTTCTCGTTTAAATATCACGATAAAATTAAATTGTAAAATATCCAGGTGTAACTTTATTTGTGTATTAAATTTATTTAATAAGTTCGTTTCTAGCTTTTTTCTTGACGAGTAACGATGTTTTTTTATTTTGGAGCTAGAAACGAATATTTTGGTTTTCTCGCTTAAATATCACGATAAAATTAAATTGTAGGAATATCCCTGAGTAACTTTATTTGTTTATTAAATTTATTTAATAAGTTTGATGCTAGCATTTTTTCCTGACGAGTAACGATGTTTTTATTATTTTGGAACTAGAAACGAATATTTTAGTTTTCTCGCTTAAATATCTTGATAAAATTAAATTGCAGGAATATCCCTGAGTAACTTTATTGGTTTATTAAATTTATTTAATAAGTTTGATTCTAGGATTTTTTCCTGAGGAGAAACGATGTTTAAATTTTTCTGGAACTAAAAACGAATATTTTAGTTTTCTTGCTTAAATATCACGATAAAATTAAATTGTAAGAATATCCCTGAGTTAATTTATTTGTTTATTAAATTTATTTAATAAGTTTGATTCTAGGATTTTTTCCTGAGGAGAAACGCTGTTTAAATTTCTCTGGAAATAGAAACGAATATTTTAGTTTTCTCGCTTAAATATCTTGATAAAATTAAATTGTAGGAAAACTAGAAACGAATATTTTAGTTTTCTTTTGTTTAAATATCACGATAAAATTAAATTGTAAGAATATCCCTGAGTAACTTTATTTGTTTGTTAGATTTTTTTAATAAGTTCGATTCTAGCATTTTATCCTGACGAGTAGCGATGTTTTTATTACTTTGGAACTAGAAAAGAATATTTTAGTTTTCTCGCTTAAATATCGCGATAAAATTAAATTGTAAGAATATCCCTGAGTAACTTTATTTGTTTATTAAATTTATTTAATAAGTTTGATTCTAGGATTTTTTCCTGAGGAGAAACGGTGTTTACATTTTTCTGGAACTAAAAACGAATATTTTAGTTTTCTCGTTTAAATATCACGATAAAATTAAATTGTAAAAATGTCCCTGTGTAAGTTTATTTGTATATTAAATTTATTTCTTGACGAGTAACAATGTTTTTTTATTTTGGAGCTAGAAACGAATATTTTTGTTTTCTCGCTTAAATATCACGATAAAATTAAATTGTATAAATATCCCTGAGTAACTTTATTTGTTTATTAAATTTATTTAATAAGTTTGAATCTAGGATTTTTTCCTGAGGAGAAACGGTGTTTAAATTTTTCTGGAACTAAAAACGAATATTTTAGTTTTCTCGTTTAAATATCACGATAAAATTAAATTGTAAAAATATCCCTGTGTAACTTTTTTGGAGTATTAAATTTATTTAATAAGTTCGTTTCTAGCTTTTTTCTTGACGAGTAACAATGTTTTTTTATTTTGGAGCTAGAAACGAATATTTTGGTTTTCTCGCTAAAATATCACGATAAAATTAAATTGTAGGAATATCCCTGAGTAACTTTATTTGTTTATTAAATTTATTTAATAAGTTTTGATTCTAGCATTTTTTCCTGAGGAGTAACAATGTTTCAATTTTCTGGAACTAGAAACGATTATTTTAGTTTTCTTGTTTAAATATCACGATAAAATATAATTGTATGAATATCCCTGAGTAACTTTATTTGTTTATTAGATTTTTTAATAAGTTCGATTCTAGCATTTTTTCCTGTTGAGTAACGATGTTTTTATTATTTTGGAACTAGAAACGAATATTTTAGTTTTCTCGCTTAAATATCTCGATAAAATTAAATTGTAGGAATATCCCTGAGTAACTTTATTTGTTTATTAAATTTATTTAATAAGTTTGATTCTAGGATTTTTTCCTGAGGAGAAACGATGTTTAAATTTTTCTGGAACTAGAAACGAATATTTTATTTTTCTTGTTTAAATATCACGATAAAATTAAATTGTAAGAATATCCCTGAGTAACTTTATTTGTTTATTAGATTTTTTTAATAAGTTCGATTCTAGCTTTTTTTTCTGATGAGTAACGATGTTTTTATTATTTTGGAACTAGAAACGAATATTTTAGTTTTCTCGCTTAAATATCGCGATAAAATTAAATTGTAAGAATATCCCTGAGTAACTCTATTTGTTTATTAAATTTATTTAATGAGTTTGATTCTAGGATTTTTTCCTGAGGAGAAACGCTGCTTAAATTTCTCTGGAAATAGAAACGAATATTTTAGTTTTCTCGCTTAAATATCTTGATAAAATTAAATTGTAGGAATATCCCTGAGTAACTTTATTTGTTTATTAGATTTTTTAAATAAGTTCGATTCTAGCATTTTGTCCTGACGAGTAACGATGTTTTTATTATTTTGGAACTAGAAACGAATATTTTAGTTTTCTCACTTAAATATCACGATAAATTTAAATTGTAAAAATATCCCTGAGTAACTTTATTTGTGTATTAAAATTTATTTAATAAGTTTGATTCTAGCATTTTTTCCTGACGAGTAACGATGTTTTTATTATTTTGGAACTAGAAAAGATTATTTTAGTTTTCTCGTTTAAATATCGCGATAAAATTAAATTGTAAGAATATCCCTGAGTAACTTTATTTCTTTATTAAATTTATTTAATAAGTTTGATTCTAGCATTTTTTCCTGCCGAGTATCGAGGATTTTATTATTTTGGAACTAGAAACGAATATTTTAGTTTTATTGCTTAAATATCACGATAAAATTAAATTGTAAGAATATCCCTGAGTAACTTTATTTGTTTATTAAATTTATTTAATAAGTTTGATTCTAGGATTTTTTCCTAAGGAGAAACGGTGTTTACATTTTTCTGGATCTAAAAACGAATATTTTAGTTTTCTCGCTTAAATATCACGATAAAATTAAATTGCAGGAATATCCCTGAGTAACTTTATTCGTGTATTATATTTATTTAATAAGTTTGTTTCTAGCATTTTGTTTTGACGAGTAACGATGTTTTTATTATTTTGGAACTAGAAACGAATATTTTTGTTTTCTCACTTAAATATCACGATAAAACGAAATTGTAAAAATATCCCTGAGTAACTTTATTTGTGTATTAAAATTTATTTAATAAGTTCGTTTCTAGCTTTTTTCTTGACGAGTAACAATGTTTTTTTATTTTGGAGCTAGAAACGAATATTTTGGTTTTCTCGCTAAAATATCACGATAAAATTAAATTGTAGGAATATCCCTGAGTAACTTTATTTGTTTATTAAATTTATTTAATAAGTTTTGATTCTAGCATTTTTTCCTGAGGAGTAACAATGTTTCAATTTTCTGGAACTAGAAACGATTATTTTAGTTTTCTTGTTTAAATATCACGATAAAATATAATTGTATGAATATCCCTGAGTAACTTTATTTGTTTATTAGATTTTTTAATAAGTTCGATTCTAGCATTTTTTCCTGTTGAGTAACGATGTTTTTATTATTTTGGAACTAGAAACGAATATTTTAGTTTTCTCGCTTAAATATCTCGATAAAATTAAATTGTAGGAATATCCCTGAGTAACTTTATTTGTTTATTAAATTTATTTAATAAGTTTGATTCTAGGATTTTTTCCTGAGGAGAAACGCTGTTTAAATTTCTCTGGAAATAGAAACGAATATTTTAGTTTTCTCGCTTAAATATCTTGATAAAATTAAATTGTAGGAAAACTAGAAACGAATAGTTTAGTTTTCTTGCTTAAATATCACGATAAAATTAAATTGTAAGAATATCCCTGAGTAACTTTATTTGTTTGTTAGATTTTTTTAATAAGTTCGATTCTAGCATTTTATCCTGACGAGTAACGATGTTTTTATTATTTTGGAACTTGAAAAGAATATTTTAGTTTTCTCGCTTAAATATCGCGATAAAATTAAATTGTAAGAATATCCCTGAGTAACTTTATTTGTTTATTAAACTTATTTAATAAGTTTGATTCTAGGATTTTTTCCTGAGGAGATACGATGTTTTTATTATTTTGAAGCAAGAAACGAATATTTTAGTTTTCTCGCTTAAATATCACGATAAAATTAAATTGTAAAAATATCCCTGTGTAACTTTATTTGTGCATTAAATTTATTTTATAAGATCGTTTCTAGCTTTTTTTCTTGACGAGTAACGATGTTTTTTTTATTTTGGAGCTAGAAACGAATATTTTGGTATTCTCGCTTAAATATCACGATAAAATTAAATTGTAGGAATATCCCTGAGTAACTTTATTTGTTTATTAAATTTATTAATAAGTTTGATTCTAGCATTTTTTCCTGAGGAGTAACAATGTTTCAATTTTCTGGAACTAGAAACGATTATTTTAGTTTTCTTGCTTAAATATCACGATAAAATTAAATTGTATGAATATCCCTGAGTAACTTTCTTTGTTTATTAGATTTTTTTAATAAGTTCGATTCTAGCAATTTGTCCTGACGAGTAACGATGTTTTTATTATTTTGGAACTAGAAACGAATATTTTAGTTTTCTCACTTAAATATCACGATAAAATTAAATTGTAAAAATATCCCTGAGTAACTTTATTTGTGTATTAAAATTTATTTAATAAGTTTGATTCTAGCATTTTTTCCTGACGAGTAACGATGTTTTTATTATTTTGGAACTAGAAACGAATATTTTAGTTTTCTTGCTTAAATATCACGATAAAATTAAATTGTAAGAATATCCCTGAGTAACTTTATTTGTTTGTTAGATTTTTTTAATAAGTTCGATTCTAGCTTTTTTTCCTGACGAGTAACGATGTTTTTATTATTTTGGAACTAGAAAAGAATATTTTAGTTTTCTCGCTTAAATATCGCGATAAAATTAAATTGTAAGAATATCCCTGAGTAACTTTATTTGTTTATTAAATTTATTTAATAAGTTTGATTCTAGGATTTTTTCCTGAGGAGACACGGTGTTTACATTTTTCTGGAACTAAAAACGAATATTTTAGTTTTCTCGTTTAAATATCACGATAAAATTAAATTGTAAAAATATCCCTGTGTAACTTTATTTGTGTATTAAATTTATTTAATAAGTTCGTTTCTAGCTTTTTTCTTGACGAGTAACGATGTTTTTTTATTTTGGAGCTAGAAACGAATATTTTGGTTTTCTCGCTTAAATATCACGATAAAATTAAATTGTAGGAATATCCCTGAGTAACTTTATTTGTTTATTAAATTTATTTAATAAGTTTGATGCTAGCATTTTTTCCTGACGAGTAACGATGTTTTTATTATTTTGGAACTAGAAACGAATATTTTAGTTTTCTCGCTTAAATATCTTGATAAAATTAAATTGCAGGAATATCCCTGAGTAACTTTATTGGTTTATTAAATTTATTTAATAAGTTTGATTCTAGGATTTTTTCCTGAGGAGAAACGATGTTTAAATTTTTCTGGAACTAAAAACGAATATTTTAGTTTTCTTGCTTAAATATCACGATAAAATTAAATTGTAAGAATATCCCTGAGTTAATTTATTTGTTTATTAAATTTATTTAATAAGTTTGATTCTAGGATTTTTTCCTGAGGAGAAACGCTGTTTAAATTTCTCTGGAAATAGAAACGAATATTTTAGTTTTCTCGCTTAAATATCTTGATAAAATTAAATTGTAGGAAAACTAGAAACGAATATTTTAGTTTTCTTTTGTTTAAATATCACGATAAAATTAAATTGTAAGAATATCCCTGAGTAACTTTATTTGTTTGTTAGATTTTTTTAATAAGTTCGATTCTAGCATTTTATCCTGACGAGTAGCGATGTTTTTATTACTTTGGAACTAGAAAAGAATATTTTAGTTTTCTCGCTTAAATATCGCGATAAAATTAAATTGTAAGAATATCCCTGAGTAACTTTATTTGTTTATTAAATTTATTTAATAAGTTTGATTCTAGGATTTTTTCCTGAGGAGAAACGGTGTTTACATTTTTCTGGAACTAAAAACGAATATTTTAGTTTTCTCGTTTAAATATCACGATAAAATTAAATTGTAAAAATGTCCCTGTGTAAGTTTATTTGTATATTAAATTTATTTCTTGACGAGTAACAATGTTTTTTTATTTTGGAGCTAGAAACGAATATTTTTGTTTTCTCGCTTAAATATCACGATAAAATTAAATTGTATAAATATTCCTGAGTAACTTTATTTGTTTATTAAATTTATTTAATAAGTTTGAATCTAGGATTTTTTCCTGAGGAGAAACGGTGTTTAAATTTTTCTGGAACTAAAAACGAATATTTTAGTTTTCTCGTTTAAATATCACGATAAAATTAAATTGTAAAAATATCCCTGTGTAACTTTTTTGGAGTATTAAATTTATTTAATAAGTTCGTTTCTAGCTTTTTTCTTGACGAGTAACAATGTTTTTTTATTTTGGAGCTAGAAACGAATATTTTGGTTTTCTCGCTAAAATATCACGATAAAATTAAATTGTAGGAATATCCCTGAGTAACTTTATTTGTTTATTAAATTTATTTAATAAGTTTTGATTCTAGCATTTTTTCCTGAGGAGTAACAATGTTTCAATTTTCTGGAACTAGAAACGATTATTTTAGTTTTCTTGTTTAAATATCACGATAAAATATAATTGTATGAATATCCCTGAGTAACTTTATTTGTTTATTAGATTTTTTAATAAGTTCGATTCTAGCATTTTTTCCTGTTGAGTAACGATGTTTTTATTATTTTGGAACTAGAAACGAATATTTTAGTTTTCTCGCTTAAATATCTCGATAAAATTAAATTGTAGGAATATCCCTGAGTAACTTTATTTGTTTATTAAATTTATTTAATAAGTTTGATTCTAGGATTTTTTCCTGAGGAGAAACGATGTTTAAATTTTTCTGGAACTAAAAACGAATATTTTAGTTTTCTTGTTTAAATATCACGATAAAATTAAATTGTAAGAATATCCCTGAGTAACTTTATTTGTTTATTAGATTTTTTTAATAAGTTCGATTCTAGCTTTTTTTTCTGATGAGTAACGATGTTTTTATTATTTTGGAACTAGAAACGAATATTTTAGTTTTCTCGCTTAAATATCGCGATAAAATTAAATTGTAAGAATATCCCTGAGTAACTTTATTTGTTTATTAAATTTATTTAATGAGTTTGATTCTAGGATTTTTTCCTGAGGAGAAACGCTGTTTAAATTTCTCTGGAAATAGAAACGAATATTTTAGTTTTCTCGCTTAAATATCTTGATAAAATTAAATTGTAGGAATATCCCTGAGTAACTTTATTTGTTTATTAGATTTTTTAAATAAGTTCGATTCTAGCATTTTGTCCTGACGAGTAACGATGTTTTTATTATTTTGGAACTAGAAACGAATATTTTAGTTTTCTCACTTAAATATCACGATAAATTTAAATTGTAAAAATATCCCTGAGTAACTTTATTTGTGTATTAAAATTTATTTAATAAGTTTGATTCTAGCATTTTTTCCTGACGAGTAACGATGTTTTTATTATTTTGGAACTAGAAAAGAATATTTTAGTTTTCTCGTTTAAATATCGCGATAAAATTAAATTGTAAGAATATCCCTGAGTAACTTTATTTCTTTATTAAATTTATTTAATAAGTTTGATTCTAGCATTTTTTCCTGCCGAGTATCGAGGATTTTATTATTTTGGAACTAGAAACGAATATTTTAGTTTTATTGCTTAAATATCACGATAAAATTAAATTGTAAGAATATCCCTGAGTAACTTTATTTGTTTATTAAATTTATTTAATAAGTTTGATTCTAGGATTTTTTCCTAAGGAGAAACGGTGTTTACATTTTTCTGGATCTAAAAACGAATATTTTAGTTTTCTCGCTTAAATATCACGATAAAATTAAATTGCAGGAATATCCCTGAGTAACTTTATTCGTGTATTATATTTATTTAATAAGTTTGTTTCTAGCATTTTGTTTTGACGAGTAACGATGTTTTTATTATTTTGGAACTAGAAACGAATATTTTTGTTTTCTCACTTAAATATCACGATAAAATGAAATTGTAAAAATATCCCTGAGTAACTTTATTTGTGTATTAAAATTTATTTAATAAGTTTGTTTCTAGCATTTTTTCCTGACGAGTAACGATGTTTGTATTATTTTGGAACTAGAAACGAATATTTTAGTTTTCTCGCTTAAATATCGCGATAAAATTAAATTGTAAGAATATCCCTGAGTAACTTTTTTGGAGTATTAAATTTATTTAATAAGTTCGTTTCTAGCTTTTTTCTTGACGAGTAACAATGTTTTTTTATTTTGGAGCTAGAAACGAATATTTTGGTTTTCTCGCTAAAATATCACGATAAAATTAAATTGTAGGAATATCCCTGAGTAACTTTATTTGTTTATTAAATTTATTTAATAAGTTTTGATTCTAGCATATTTTCCTGAGGAGTAACAATGTTTAAATTTTCTGGAACTAGAAACGATTATTTTAGTTTTCTTGTTTAAATATCACGATAAAATATAATTGTATGAATATCCCTGAGTAACTTTATTTGTTTATTAGATTTTTTAATAAGTTCGATTCTAGCATTTTTTCCTGTTGAGTAACGATGTTTTGATTATTTTGGAACTAGAAACGAATATTTTAGTTTTCTCGCTTAAATATCTCGATAAAATTAAATTGTAGGAATATCCCTGAGTAACTTTATTTGTTTATTAAATTTATTTAATAAGTTTGATTCTAGGATTTTTTCCTGAGGAGAAACGATGTTTAAATTTTTCTGGAACTAAAAACGAATATTTTAGTTTTCTTGTTTAAATATCACGATAAAATTAAATTGTAAGAATATCCCTGAGTAACTTTATTTGTTTATTAGATTTTTTTAATAAGTTCGATTCTAGCTTTTTTTTCTGATGAGTAACGATGTTTTTATTATTTTGGAACTAGAAACGAATATTTTAGTTTTCTCGCTTAAATATCACGATAAAATTAAATTGTAAGAATATCCCTGAGTAACTTTATTTGTTTATTAAATTTATTTAATGAGTTTGATTCTAGGATTTTTTCCTGAGGAGAAACGCTGTTTAAATTTCTCTGGAAATAGAAACGAATATTTTAGTTTTCTCGCTTAAATATCTTGATAAAATTAAATTGTAGGAATATCCCTGAGTAACTTTATTTGTTTATTAGATTTTTTAAATAAGTTCGATTCTAGCATTTTGTCCTGACGAGTAACGATGTTTTTATTATTTTGGAACTAGAAACGAATATTTTAGTTTTCTCACTTAAATATCACGATAAATTTAAATTGTAAAAATATCCCTGAGTAACTTTATTTGTGTATTAAAATTTATTTAATAAGTTTGATTCTAGCATTTTTTCCTGACGAGTAACGATGTTTTTATTATTTTGGAACTAGAAAAGAATATTTTAGTTTTCTCGCTTAAATATCGCGATAAAATTAAATTGTAAGAATATCCCTGAGTAACTTTATTTCTTTATTAAATTTATTTAATAAGTTTGATTCTAGCATTTTTTCCTGCCGAGTATCGAGGATTTTATTATTTTGGAACTAGAAACGAATATTTTAGTTTTATTGCTTAAATATCACGATAAAATTAAATTGTAAGAATATCCCTGAGTAACTTTATTTGTTTATTAAATTTATTTAATAAGTTTGATTCTAGGATTTTTTCCTAAGGAGAAACGGTGTTTACATTTTACTGGATCTAAAAACGCTGTTTAAATTTCTCTGGAAATAGAAACGAATATTTTAGTTTTCTCGCTTAAATATCACGATAAAATTAAATTGCAGGAATATCCCTGAGTAACTTTATTCGTGTATTAAATTTATTTAATAAGTTTGTTTCTAGCACTTTGTTTTGACGAGTAACGATGTTTTTATTATTTTGGAACTAAAAACGAATATTTTTGTTTTCTCACTTAAATATCACGATAAAGTGAAATTGTAAAAATATCCCTGAGTAACTTTATTTGTGTATTAAAATTTATTTAATAAGTTTGTTTCTAGCATTTTTTCCTGACGAGTAACGATGTTTGTATTATTTTGGAACTAGAAACGAATATTTTAGTTTTCTCGCTTAAATATCGCGATAAAATTAAATTGTAAGAATATCCCTGAGTAACTTTATTTGTTTATTAAATTTATTTAATAAGTTTGATTCTATGATTTTTTCCTGAGGAGAAACGCTGTTTAAATTTCTCTGGAACTAGAAACGAATATTTTAGTTTTCTCGCTTAAATATCTTGATAAAATTAAATTGTAGGAATATCCCTGAGTAACTTTATTGGTTTATTAAATTTATTTAATAAGTTTGATTCTAGGATTTTTTCCTGAGGAGAAACGATGTTTAAATTTTTCTGGAACTAAAAACGAATATTTTAGTTTTCTTGCTTAAATATAACGATAAAATTAAATTGTAAGAATATCCCTGAGTAACTTTATTTGTTTGTTAGATTTTTTTAATAAGTTCGATTCTAGCATTTTTTCCTGACGAGTAACGAAGTTTTTATTATTTTGGAACTTGAAAAGAATATTTTAGTTTTCTCGTTTAAATATCGCGATAAAATTAAATTGTAAGAATATCCCTGAGTAAATTTATTTGTTTATTAAATTTGTTTAATAAGTTTGATTCTAGGATTTTTTCCTGAGGAGAAACGATGTTTTTATTATTTTAAAGCAAGAAACGAATATTTCGGTTTTCTCACTTAAATATCACGATAAAATTAAATTGTAGGAATATCCCTGAGTAACTTTATTCGTGTATTAAATTTATTTAATAGGTTTGATTCTAGCATTTTGTCTTGACGAGTAACGATGTTTTTATAATTTTGGAACTAGAAACGAATATTTTAGTTTTCTCACTTAAATATCACGATAAAATTAAATTGTAAAAATATCCCTGAGTAACTTTATTTGTGTATTAAAATTTATTTAATAAGTTTGATTCTAGCATTTTTTTCTGACGAGTAACGATGTTTTTATTATTTTGGAACTAGAAACGAATATTTTAGTTTTCTCGCTTAAATATCGCGAAAAAATTAAATTGTAAGAATATCGCTGAGTAACTTTATTTGTTTATTAAATTTATTTAATAAGTTTGATTCTAGGATTTTTTCCTGAGGAGAAACGCTGTTTAAATTTCTTTGGAACTAGAAAAGAATATTTTAGTTTTCTCCTTTAAATATCGCGATAAAATTAAATTGTAAGAATATCCCTGAGTAACTTTATTTGTTTATTAAATTTATTTAATAAGTTTGATTCTAGGATTTTTTCCAGAGGAGAAACGGTGTTTACATTTTTCTGGAACTAAAAACGAATATTTTAGTTTTCTCGTTTAAATATCACGATAAAATTAAATTGTAAAAATATCCCTGAGTAACTTTATTTGTGTATTAAAATTTATTTAATAAGTTTGATTCTAGCATTTTTTCCTGACGAGTAACGATGTTTTTATTATTTTGGAACTAGAAACGAATATTTTAGTTTTCTCACTTAAATATCACGATAAAATTAAATTGTAAAAATATCCCTGAGTAACTTTATTTATGTATTAAAATTTATTTATTAAGTTTGATTCTAGCATTTTTTCCTGACGAGTAACGATGTTTTTATTATTTTGTAACTAGAAACGAATATTTTAGTTTTCTTGCTTAAATATCACGATAAAATTAAATTGTAAGAATATCCCTGAGTAACTTTATTTGTTTATTAAATTTATTTAATAAGTTTGATTCTAGGATTTTTTCCTGATGAGAAACGGTGTTTACATTTTTCTGGAACTAAAAACGAATATTTTAGTTTTCTCGTTTAAATATCACGATAAAATTAAACTGTAAAAATATCCCTGTGTAACTTTATTTGTGTATTAAATTTATTTAATAAGTTCGTTTCTAGCTTTTTTCTTGACGAGTAACGATGTTTTTTTATTTTGGAGCTAGAAACGAATATTTTGGTTTTCTCGCTTAAATATCACGATAAAATTAAATTGTAGGAATATCCCTGAGTAACTTTATTCGTGTATTAAATTTATTTAATAAGTTTGATTCTAGCATTTTTTCCTGACGAGTAACGATGTTTTTATTATTTTGGAACTAGAAACGAATATTTTAGATTTATTGCTTAAATATCACGATAAAATTAAATTGTAAGAATATCCCTGAGTAACTTTATTTGTTTATTAGATTTTTTTAATAAGTTCGATTCTAGCATTTTTTCCTGTCGAGTAACGATGTTTTTATTATTTTGGAACTAGAAACGAATATTTTAGTTTTCTCGCTTAAATATCGCGATAAAATTAAATTGTAAGAATATCCCCGAGTTAATTTATTTGTTTATTAAATTTATTTAATAAGTTTGATTCTAGGATTTTTTCCTGAGGAGAAACGGTGTTAACATTTTTCTGGAACTAAAAACGAATATTTTAATTTTATTGCTTAAATATCACGATAAAATTAAATTGTAAGAATATCCCTGAGTAACTTTGTTTATTAAATTTATTTAATAAGTTTGATTCTAGGATTTTTTCCTGAGGAGAAACGGTGTTTACATTTTTCTGGAACTAAAAACGAATATTTTAGTTTTCTAGCTTAAATATCACGATAAAATTAAATTGTAGGAATATCCCTGAGTAACTTTATTCGTGTATTAAATTTATTTAATAAGTTTGTTTCTAGCATTTTGTCTTGACGAGTAACGATGTTTTTATTATTTTGGAACTAGAAACGAATATTTTAGTTTTCTTACTTAAATATCACGATAAAATTAAATTGTAAAAATATCCCTGAGTAACTTTATTTGTTTATTAAATTTATTTAATAAGTTTGATCCTAGGATTTTTTCCTGAGGAGAAACGCTGTTTAAATTTCTCTGGAACTAGAAACGAATATTTTAGTTTTCTCGCTTAAATATCTTGATAAAATTAAATTGTAGGAATATCCCTGAGTAACTTTATTGGTTTATTAAATTTATTTAATAAGTTTGATTCTAGCATATTTTCCTGACGAGTAACGATGTTTTTATTATTTTGGAACTAGAAACGAATATTTTAGATTTATTGCTTAAATATCACGATAAAATTAAATTCTAAGAATATCCCTGAGTAACTTTATTTGTTTATTAAATTTATTTAATAAGTTTGATTCTAGCATTTTTTCCTGTCGAGTAACGATGTTTTATATTATTTTGGAACTAGAAACGAATATTTTAGTTTTCTCGCTTAAATATCGCGATAAAATTAAATTGTAAGAATATCCCCGAGTAACTTTATTTGTTTATTAAATTTATTTAATAAGTTTGATTCTAGGATTTTTTCCTGAGGTGAAACGCTGTTTAAATTTCTCTGGAAATAGAAACGAATATTTTAGTTTTCTCGCTTAAATATCTTGATAAAATTAAATTGTAGGAAAACTAGAAACGAATATTTTAGTTTTCTTGCTTAAATATCACGATAAAATTAAATTGTAAGAATATCCCTGAGTAACTTTATTTGTTTGTTAGATTTTTTTAATAAGTTCGATTCTAGCATTTTATCCTGACTAGTAACGATGTTTTTATTATTTTGGAACTAGAAACGAATATTTTAGTTTTGTCGCTTAAATATCTCGATAAAATTAAATTGTAGGAATATCCCTGAGTAACTTTATTTGTTTATTAAATTTATTTAATAAGTTTGATTCTAGGATTTTTTCCTGAGGAGAAACGATGTTTAAATTTTTCTGGAACTAAAAACGAATATTTTAGTTTTCTTGCTTAAATATCACGATAAAATTAAATTGTAAGAATATCCCTGAGTAACTTTACTTGTTTATTAGATTTTTTAATAAGTTCGATTCTAGCATTTTTTCTTGACGAGTAACGATGTTTTTATTATTTTGGAACTAGAAACGAAAATTTTAGTTTTCTCGCTTAAATATCTCGATAAAATTAAATTGTAGGAATATCCCTGTGTAACTTTATTGGTTTATTAAATTTATTTAATAAGTTTGATTCTAGGATTTTTTCCTGAGGAGAAACGGTGTTTACATTTTTCTGGAACTAAAAACGAATATTTTAGTTTTCTCGTTTAAATATCACGATAAAATTAAATTGTAAAAATATCCCTGTGTAACTTTTTTGTGTATTAAATTTATTTAATAAGTTCGTTTCTAGCTTTTTTCTTGACGAGTAACAATGTTTTTTTATTTTGGAGCTAGAAACGAATATTTTGGTTTTCTCGCTAAAATATCACGATACAATTAAATTGTAGGAATATCCCTGAGTAACTTTATTTGTTTATTAAATTTATTTAATAAGTTTGATTCTAGCATTTTTTCCTGAGGAGTAACAATGTTTCAATTTTCTGGAACTAGAAACGATTATTTTAGTTTTCTTGTTTAAATATCACGATAAAATATAATTGTATGAATATCCCTGAGTAACTTTATTTGTTTGTTAGATTTTTTTAATAAGTTCGATTCTAGCATTTTATCCTGACGAGTAACGATGTTTTTATTATTTTGGAACTAGAAACGAATATTTTAGTTTTCTCGCTTAAATATCTCGATAAAATTAAATTGTAGGAATATCCCTGAGTAACTTTATTTGTTTATTAAATTTATTTAATAAGTTTGATTCTAGGATTTTTTCCTGAGGAGAAACGATGTTTAAATTTTTCGGGAACTAAAAACGAATATTTTAGTTTTCTTGCTTAAATATCACGATAAAATTAAATTGTAAGAATATCTCTGAGTAACTTTACTTGTTTATTAGATTTTTTAATAAGTTCGATTCTAGCATTTTTTCTTGACGAGTAACGATGTTTTTATTATTTTGGAACTAGAAACGAAAATTTTAGTTTTCTCGCTTAAATATCTCGATAAAATTAAATTGTAGGAATATCCCTGTGTAACTTTATTGGTTTATTAAATTTATTTAATAAGTTTGATTCTAGGATTTTCTCCTGAGGAGAAACGATGTTTAAATTTTTCTGGAACTAAAAACAAATATTTTAGTTTTCTTGTTTAAATATCACGATAAAATTAAATTGTAAGAATATCCCTGAGTAACTTTATTTGTTTATTAGATTTTTTTAATAAGTTCGATTCTAGCATTTTTTCCTGTCGAGTAACGATGTTTTATATTATTTTGGAACTAGAAACGAATATTTTAGTTTTCTCGCTTAAATATCGCGATAAAATTAAATTGTAAGAATATCCCCGAGTAACTTTATTTGTTTATTAAATTTATTTAATAAGTTTGATTCTAGAATTTTTTCCTGAGGTGAAACGCTGTTTAAATTTCTCTGGAAATAGAAACGAATATTTTAGTTTTCTCGCTTAAATATCTTGATAAAATTAAATTGTAGGAAAACTAGAAACGAATATTTTAGTTTTCTTGCTTAAATATCACGATAAAATTAAATTGTAAGAATATCCCTGAGTAACTTTATTTGTTTGTTAGATTTTTTTAATAAGTTCGATTCTAGCATTTTATCCTGACGAGTAACGATGTTTTTATTATTTTGGAACTAGAAAAGATTATTTTAGTTTTCTCGCTTAAATATCGCGATAAAACTAAATTGTAAGAATATCCCTGAGTAACTTTATTTGTTTATTAAATTTATTTAATAAGTTTGATTCTAGGATTTTTTCCTGAGGAGAAACGGTGTTTAAATTTTTCTGGAACTAAAAACGAATATTTTAGTTTTCTCGTTTAAATATCACGATAAAATTAAATTGTAAAAATATCCCTGTGTAACTTTTTTGTGTATTAAATTTATTTAATAAGTTCGTTTCTACCTTTTTTCTTGACAAGTAACAATATTTTTTTATTTTGGAGCTAGAAACGAATATTTTGGTTTTCTCGCTAAAATATCACGATAAAATTAAATTGTAGGAATATCCCTGAGTAACTTTATTTGTTTATTAAATTTATTTAATAAGTTTGATTCTAGCATTTTTTCCTGAGGAGTAACAATGTTTCAATTTTCTGGAACTAGAAACGATTATTTTAGTTTTCTTGTTTAAATATCACGATAAAATATAATTGTATGAATATCCCTGAGTAACTTTATTTGTTTATTAGATTTTTTAATAAGTTCGATTCTAGCATTTTTTCCTGTTGAGTAACGATGTTTTTATTATTTTGGAACTAGAAACGAATATTTTAGTTTTGTCGCTTAAATATCTCGATAAAATTAAATTGTAGGAATATCCCTGAGTAACTTTATTTGTTTATTAAATTTATTTAATAAGTTTGATTCTAGGATTTTTTCCTGAGGAGAAACGATGTTTAAATTTTTCTGGAACTAAAAACGAATATTTTAGTTTTCTTGCTTAAATATCACGATAAAATTAAATTGTAAGAATATCCCTGAGTAACTTTACTTGTTTATTAGATTTTTTAATAAGTTCGATTCTAGCATTTTTTCTTGACGAGTAACGATGTTTTTATTATTTTGGAACTAGAAACGAAAATTTTAGTTTTCTCGCTTAAATATCTCGATAAAATTAAATTGTAGGAATATCCCTGTGTAACTTTATTGGTTTATTAAATTTATTTAATAAGTTTGATTCTAGGATTTTTTCCTGAGGAGAAACGGTGTTTACATTTTTCTGGAACTAAAAACGAATATTTTAGTTTTCTCGTTTAAATATCACGATAAAATTAAATTGTAAAAATATCCCTGTGTAACTTTTTTGTGTATTAAATTTATTTAATAAGTTCGTTTCTAGCTTTTTTCTTGACGAGTAACAATGTTTTTTTATTTTGGAGCTAGAAACGAATATTTTGGTTTTCTCGCTAAAATATCACGATAAAATTAAATTGTAGGAATATCCCTGAGTAACTTTATTTGTTTATTAAATTTATTTAATAAGTTTGATTCTAGCATTTTTTCCTGAGGAGTAACAATGTTTCAATTTTCTGGAACTAGAAACGATTATTTTAGTTTTCTTGTTTAAATATCACGATAAAATATAATTGTATGAATATCCCTGAGTAACTTTATTTGTTTGTTAGATTTTTTTAATAAGTTCGATTCTAGCATTTTATCCTGACGAGTAACGATGTTTTCATTATTTTGGAACTAGAAACGAATATTTTAGTTTTCTCGCTTAAATATCTCGATAAAATTAAATTGTAGGAATATCCCTGAGTAACTTTATTTGTTTATTAAATTTATTTAATAAGTTTGATTCTAGGATTTTTTCCTGAGGAGAAACGATGTTTAAATTTTTCTGGAACTAAAAACGAATATTTTAGTTTTATTGCTTAAATATCACGATAAAATTAAATTGTAAGAATATCTCTGAGTAACTTTACTTGTTTATTAGATTTTTTAATAAGTTCGATTCTAGCATTTTTTCTTGACGAGTAACGATGTTTTTACTATTTTGGAACTAGAAACGAAAATTTTAGTTTTCTCGCTTAAATATCTCGATAAAATTAAATTGTAGGAATATCCCTGTGTAACTTTATTGGTTTATTAAATTTATTTAATAAGTTTGATTCTAGGATTTTTTCCTGAGGAGAAACGATGTTTAAATTTTTCTGGAACTAAAAACGAATATTTTAGTTTTCTTGTTTAAATATCACGATAAAATTAAATTGTAAGAATATCCCTGAGTAACTTTATTTGTTTATTAGATTTTTTTAATAAGTTCGATTCTAGCATTTTTTTCTGACGAGTAACGATGTTTTTATTATTTTGGAACTAGAAACGCATATTTTAGTTTTCTCGCTTAAATATCGCGACAAAATTAAATTGTGAGAATATCCCTGAGTAACTTTATTTGTGTATTAAATTTATTTAATAAGTTTGATTCTAGCATTTTTTCCTGAGGAAAACGGTGTTTACATTTGTCTGGAACTAAAAAAGAATATTTTGGTTTTCTCGCTTAAATATCACTATAAAATTAAATTGTAAGAATATCCCTGAGTAACTTTATTTGTTTATTAAATTTATTTAATAAGTTTGATTCTAGCATTTTGTCCTGACGAGTAACGATGTTTTTTATTATTTTGGAACTAGAAACGAATATTTTAGATTTCTCACTTAAATATCACGTTAAATTTAAATTGTAAAAATATCCATGATTAACTTTAATTGTGTATTAAAATTTATTTAACAAGTTTGATTCTAGCATTTTTTCCTGACGAGTAACGATGTTTTTATTATTTTGGAACTAGAAACGAATATTTTAGTTTTCTCGCTTAAATATCGCGATAAAATTAAATTGTAGGCATATCCCTGAGTAACTTTATTTGTTTATTAAATTTATTTAATAAGTTTGATTCTAGGATTTTTTCCTGAGGAGAAACGATGTTTTTATTATTTTGGAACTAGAAAAGAATATTTTAGTTTTCTCGCTTAAATATCGCGATAAAATTAAATTGTAAGAATGTCCCTGTGTAACTTTATTTGTTTATTAAATGTATTTATTAAGTTTGATTCTAGCATCTTTTCCTGACGAGTAACGATGTTTATATTATTTTGGAACTAGAAACGAATATTTTAATTTTCTCGCTTAAATATCACGATATAATTAAATTGTAAGAATATCCCTCAGTAACTTTATTTGTTTATTAGATTTATTTAATAAGTTTGATTCTAGGATTGTTTCCTGAGGAGAAACGATGTTTAAATTTTTCTGGAACTAAAAACGAATATTTTAGTTTTCTTGCTTAAATATCACGATAAAATTAAATTGTAAGAATATCCCTGAGTAACTTTATTTGTTTATTAGATTTTTTTAATAAGTTCGATTCTAGCATTTTTTCCTGACGAGTAACGATGTTATTATTATTTTGGAACTAGAAATGAATATTTTAGTTTTCTCACTTAAATATCGCGATAAAATTAAATTTTAAGAATATCACTGAGTAACTTTATTTGTTTATTAAATTTATTTAATAAGTTTGATTCTAGGATTTTTTCCTGAGGAGAAACGATGATAAATTTTTCAGGAACTAGTAACGAATATTTTAGTTTTCTCGCTTAAATATCTCGATAAAATTAAATTGTAAGAATATCCCCGAGTAACTTTATTTGTTTATTAAATTTATTTAATAAGTTTGATTCTAGGATTTTTTCCTGAGGAAAAACGATGTTTAAATTTTTCTGGAACTAAAAACTAATATTTTAGTTTTCTTGCTTAAATATCAAGTTAAAATTAAATTGTAAGAATGTCCCTGAGTAACTTTATTTGTTTATTAGATTTTTTAATAAGTTCGATTCTAGCATTTTTTCTTGACGAGTAACGATGTTTTTATTATTTTGGAACTAGAAACGAAAATTTTAGTTTTCTCGCTTAAATATCTCGATAAAATTAAATTGTAGGAATATCCCTGTGTAACTTTATTGGTTTATTAAATTTATTTAATAAGTTTGATTCTAGGATTTTTTCCTGAGGAGAAACGGTGTTTACATTTTTCTGGAACTAAAAACGAATATTTTAGTTTTCTCGTTTAAATATGACGATAAAATTAAATTGTAAAAATATCCCTGTGTAACTTTATTTGTGTTTTAAATTTATTTAATAAGTTCGTTTCTAGCTTTTTTCTTGACGAGTAACGATGTTTTTTTATTTTGGAACTAGAAAAGAATATTTTAGTTTTCTCGCTTAAATATCGCGATAAAATTAAATTGTAAGAATATCCCTGAGTAACTTTATTTGTTTATTAAATTTATTTAATAAGTTTGATTCTAGGATTTTTTCCTGAGGAGAAACGATGTTTTTATTATTTTGGAACTAGAAAAGAATATTTTAGTTTTCTCGCTTAAATATCGCGATAAAATTAAATTGTAAGAATATCCCTGAGTAACTTTATTTGTTTATTAAATTTATTTAATAAGTTTGATTCTAGGATTTTTTCCTGAGGAAAAACGATGTTTAAATTTTTCTGGAACTAAAAACTAATATTTTAGTTTTCTTGCTTAAATATCAAGTTAAAATTAAATTGTAAGAATATCCCTGAGTAACTTTATTTGTTTATTAGATTTTTTAATAAGTTCGATTCTAGCATTTTTTCTTGACGAGTAACGATGTTTTTATTATTTTGGAACTAGAAACGAAAATTTTAGTTTTCTCGCTTAAATATCTCGATAAAATTAAATTGTAGGAATATCCCTGTGTAACTTTATTGGTTTATTAAATTTATTTAATAAGTTTGATACTAGGATTTTTTCCTGAGGAGAAACGGTGTTTACATTTTTCTGGAACTAAAAACGAATATTTTAGTTTTCTCGTTTAAATATCACGATAAAATTAAATTGTATGAATATCCCTGAGTAACTTTATTTGTTTATTAGATTTTTTTAATAAGTTCGATTCTAGCATTTTGTCCTGACGAGTAACGATGTTTTTATTATTTTGGAACTAGAAACGAATATTTTAGTTTTCTCACTTAAATATCACGATAAAATTAAATTGTAAAAATATCCCTGAGTAACTTTATTTGTTTGTTAGATTTTTTTAATAAGTTCGATTCTAGCTTTTTTTCCTGACGAGTAACGATGTTTTTATTATTTTGGAACTAGAAAAGAATATTTTAGTTTTCTCGCTTAAATATCTTGATAAAATTAAATTGTAGGAATATCCCTGAGTAACTTTATTGGTTTATTAAATTTATTTAATAAGTTTGATTCGAGGATTTTTCCTGAGGAGAAACGATGTTTTTATTATTTTGAAGCAAGAAACGAATATATTAGTTTTCTCGCTTAAATATCACGATAAAATTAAATTGTAAAAATATCCCTGAGTAACTTTATTTGTGTATTAAAATTTATTTAATAAGTTTGATTCTAGCATTTTTTCCTGACGAGTAACGATGTTTTTATTATTTTGGAACTAGAAACGAATATTTTAGTTTTCTCGCTTAAATATCGCGATAAAATTAAATTGTAAGAATATCCCTGAGTAACTTTATTTGTTTATTAAATTTATTTAATAAGTTTAATTCTAGGATTTTTTCCTGAGGAGAAACGCTGTTTAAATTTCTCTGGAAATAGAAACGAATATTTTAGTTTTCTCGCTTAAATATCTTGATAAAATTAAATTGTAGGAAAACTAGAAACGAATATTTTAGTTTTCTTGCTTAAATATCACGATAAAATTAAATTGTAAGAATATCCCTGAGTAACTTTATTTGTTTGTTAGATTTTTTTAATAAGTTCGATTCTAGCATTTTATCCTGACGAGTAACGATGTTTTTATTATTTTGGAACTAGTAACGAATATTTTAGTTTTCTCGCTTAAATATCGCGATAAAATTAAATTGTAAGAATATCCCCGAGTTAATTTATTTGTTTATTAAATTTATTTAATAAGTTTGATTCTAGGATTTTTTGCTGAGGAGAAACGCTGTTTAAATTTCTCTGGAAATAGAAACGAATATTTTAGTTTTCTCGCTTAAATATCTTGATAAAATTAAATTGTAGGAAAACTAGAAACGAATATTTTAGTTTTCTTGCTTAAATATCACGATAAAATTTAATTGTAAGAATATCCCTGAGTAACTTTATTTGTTTGTTAGATTTTTTTAATAAGTTCGATTCTAGCATTTTTTCCTGACGAGTAACGATGTTTTTATTATTTTGGAACTAGAAAAGAATATTTTAGTTTTCTCGCTTAAATATCGCGATAAAATTAAATTGTAAGAATATCCCTGAGTAACTTTATTTGTTTATTAAATTTATTTAATAAGTTTGATTCTAGGATTTTTTCCTGAGGAGAAACGATGTTTTTATTATTTTGAAGCAAGAAACGAATATTTTAGTTTTCTCGCTTAAATATCTTGATAAAATTAAATTGCAGGAATATCCCTGAGTAACTTTATTGGTTTATTAAATTTATTTAATAAGTTTGATTCTAGGATTTTTTCCTGAGGAGAAACGATGTTTAAATTTTTCTGGAACTAAAAAGGAATATTTTAGTTTTCTTGCTTAAATATCACAATAAAATTAAATTGTAAGAATATCCCTGAGTAACTTTATTTGTTTATTAGATTTTTTTAATAAGTTCGATTCTAGCATTTTTTTATGACGAGTAACGATGTTTTTATTATTTTGGAACTAGAAAAGAATATTTTAGTTTTCTCGCTTAAATATCGCGATAAAATTAAATTGTAAGAATATCCCTGAGTAACTTTATTTGTTTATTAAATTTATTTAATAAGTTTGATTCTAGGATTTTTTCCTGAGGAGAAACGATGTTTTTATTATTTTGAAGCAAGAAACGAATATTTTAGTTTTCTCGCTTAAATATCACGATAAAATTAAATTGTAAAAATATCCCTGTGTAACTTTATTTGTGTATTAAATTTATTTAATAACTTCGTTTCTAGCTTTTTTCTTGACGAGTAACGATGTTTTTTTTATTTTGGAGCTAGAAATGAATATTTTGGTATTCTCGCTTAAATATCACGATAATATTAAATTGTAGGAAAATCCCTGAGTAACTTTATTTGTTTATTAAATTTATTAATAAGTTTGATTCTAGCATTTTTTCCTGAGGAGAAACGCTGTTTAAATTTCTCTGGAAATAGAAACGAATATTTTAGTTTTCTCGCTTAAATATCTTGATAAAATTAAATTGTTGGAAAACTAGAAACGAATATTTTAGTTTTCTTGCTTAAATATCACGATAAAATTAAATTGTAAGAATATCCCTGAGTAACTTTATTTGTTTGTTAGATTTTTTTAATAAGTTCGATTCTAGCATTTTATCCTGACGAGTAACGATGTTTTTATTATTTTGGAACTAGAAAAGAATATTTTAGTTTTCTCGCTTAAATATCGCGATAAAATTAAATTGTAAGAATATCCCTGAGTAACTTTATTTGTTTATTAAATTTATTTAATAAGTTTGATTCTAGGATTTTTTCCTGAGGAGAAACGGTGTTTACATTTTTCTGGAACTAAAAACGAATATTTTAGTTTTCTCGTTTAAATATCACGATAAAATTAAATTGTAAAAATATCCCTGTGTAACTTTATTTGTGTATTAAATTTATTTAATAAGTTCGTTTCTAGCTTTTTTCTTGACGAGTAACGATGTTTTTTTATTTTGGAGCTAGAAACGAATATTTTGGTTTTCTCGCTTAAATATCACGATAAAATTAAATTGTAGGAATATCCCTGAGTAACTTTATTTGTTTATTAAATTTATTTAATAAGTTTGATTCTAGCATTTTTTCCTGAGGAGTAACAATGTTTCAATTTTCTGGAACTAGAAACGATTATTTTAGTTTTCTTGCTTAAATATCACGATAAAATTAAATTGTATGAATATCCCTGAGTAACTTTATTTGTTTATTAGATTTTTTTAATAAGTTCGATTCTAGCATTTTGTCCTGACGAGTAACGATGTTTTTATTATTTTGGAACTAGAAACGAATATTTTAGTTTTCTCACTTAAATATCACGATAAAATTAAATTGTAAAAATATCCCTGGGTAACTTTATTTGTGTATTAAAATTTATTTAATAAGTTTGATTCTAGCATTTTTTCCTGACGAGTAACGATGTTTTTATTATTTTGGAACTAGAAACGAATATTTTAGTTTTCTCGCTTAAATATCGCGATAAAATTAAATTGTAAGAATATCCCTGAGTAACTTTATTTGTTTATTAAATTTATTTAATAAGTTTGATTCTAGGATTTTTTCCTGAGGAGAAACGCTGTTTAAATTTCTCTGGAACTAGAAACGAATATTTTAGTTTTCTCGCTTAAATATCTTGATGAAATTAAATTGTAGGAATATCCCTGAGTAACTTTATTTGTTTATTAAATTTATTTAATAAGTTTGATTCTAGCATTTTTTCCTGAGGAGTAACGATGTTTCAATTTTCTGGAACTAGAAACGATTATTTTAGTTTTCTTGCTTAAATATCACGATAAAATATAATTGTATGAATATCCCTGAGTAACTTTATTTGTTTATTAGATTTTTTTAATAAGTTCGATTCTAGCATTTTTTCCTGTCGAGTAACGATGTTTTTATTATTTTGGAACTAGAAACGAATATTTTAGATTTATTGCTTAAATATCGCGATAAAATTAAATTGTAAGAATATCCCTGAGTTTGTTTAATAAATTTATTTAATAAGTTTGATTCTAGGATTTTTTCCTGAGGAGAAACGATGTTTTTATTATTTTGAAGCAAGAAACGAATATTTTGGTTTTCACACTTAAATATCACGATAAAATTAAATTGTAGGAATATCCCTGAGTAACTTTATTCGTGTATTAAATATATTTAATAAGTTTGATTCTAGCATTTTTTCCTGACGAGTAACGATGTTTTTATTATTTTGGAACTAGAAACGAATATTTTAGATTTATTGCTTAAATATCACGATAAAATTAAATTGTAAGAATATCCCTGAGTAACTTTATTTGTTTATTAGATTTTTTTAATAAGTTCGATTCAAGAATTTTTTCCTGTCGAGTATCGATCTTTTTATTATTTTGGAACTAGAAACGAATATTTTAGTTTTCTCGCTTAAATATAGCGATAAAATTAAATTGTAAGAATATCCCCGAGTTAATTTATTTGTTTATTAAATTTATTTAATAAGTTTGATTCTAGGATTTTTTCCTGAGGAGAAACGCTGTTTAAATTTCTCTGGAAATAGAAACGAATATTTTAGTTTTCTCGCTTAAATATCTTGATAAAATTAAATTGTAGGAAAACTAGAAACGAATATTTTAGTTTTCTTGCTTAAATATCACGATAAAATTAAATTGTAAGTATATCCCTGAGTAACTTTATTTGTTTGTTAGATTTTTTTAATAAGTTCGATTCTAGCATTTTATCCTGACGAGTAACGATGTTTTTATTATTTTGGAACTAGAAACGAATATTTTAGTTTTCTCGCTTAAATATCGCGATAAAATTAAATTGTAAGAATATCCCCGAGTTAATTTATTTGTTTATTAAATTTATTTAATAAGTTTGATTCTAGGATTTTTTCCTGAGGAGAAACGCTGTTTAAATTTCTCTGGAAATAGAAACGAATATTTTAGTTTTCTCGCTTAAATATCTTGATAAAATTAAATTGTAGGAAAACTAGAAACGAATATTTTAGTTTTCTTGCTTAAATATCAAGATAAAATTAAATTGTAAGAATATCCCTGAGTAACTTTATTTGTTTGTTAGATTTTTTTAATAAGTTCGATTCTAGCATTTTATCCTGACGAGTAACGATGTTTTTATTATTTTGGAACTAGAAAAGAATATTTTAGTTTTCTCGCTTAAATATCGCGATAAAATTAAATTGTAAGAATATCCCTGAGTAACTTTATTTGTTTATTAAATTTATTTAATAAGTTTGGTCTAGCATTTTTTCCTGACGAGTAACGATGTTTTTATTATTTTGGAACTAGAAACGAATATTTTAGATTTATTGCTTAAATATCACGATAAAATTAAATTGTAAGAATATCCCTGAGTAACTTTATTTGTTTATTAGATTTTTTAATAAGTTCGATTCTAGCATTTTTTCCTGTCGAGTAACGATGTTTTTATTATTTTGGAACTAGAAACGAATATTTTAGTTTTCTGGCTTAAATATCGCGATAAAATTAAATTGTAAGAATATCCCCGAGTTAATTTATTTGTTTATTAAATTTATTTAATAAGTTTGATTCTAGGATTTTTTCCTGAGGAGAAACGGTGTTTACATTTTTCTGGAACTAAAAACGAATATTTTAGTTTTCTCGTTTAAATATCACGATAAAATTAAATTGTAAAATATCCAGGTGTAACTTTATTTGTGTATTAAATTTATTTAATAAGTTCGTTTCTAGCTTTTTTCTTGACGAGTAACAATGTTTTTTTATTTTGGAGCTAGAAACGATTATTTTGGTTTTCTCGCTTAAATATCGCGATAAAATTAAATTGTAAGAATATCCCTGAGTAACTTTGTTTATTAAATTTATTTAATAAGTTTGATTCTAGGATTTTTTCCTGAGGAGAAACGGTGTTTACATTTTTCTGGAACTAAAAACGAATATTTTAGTTTTCTAGCTTAAATATCACGATAAAATTAAATTGTAGGAATATCCCTGAGTAACTTTATTCGTGTATTAAATTTATTTAATAAGTTTGTTTCTAGCATTTTGTCTTGACGAGTAACGATGTTTTTATTATTTTGGAACTAGAAACGAATATTTTAGTTTTCTTACTTAAATATCACGATAAAATTAAATTGTAAAAATATCCCTGAGTAACTTTATTTGTGTATTAAAATTCAATTAATAAGTTTGATTCTAGCATTTTTTCCTGACGAGTAACGATGTTTTTATTATTTTGGAACTAGAAACGAATATTTTAGATTTCTCGCTTAAATATCGCGATAAAAATAAATTGTAAGAATATCCCTGAGTAACTTTATTTGTTTATTAAATTTATTTAATAAGTTTGATCCTAGGATTTTTCCTGAGGCGAAACGCTGTTTAAATTTCTCTGGAACTAGAAACGAATATTTTAGTTTTCTCGCTTAAATATCTTGATAAAATTAAATTGTAGGAATATCCCTGAGTAACTTTATTGGTTTATTAAATTTATTTAATAAGTTTGATTCTAGCATTTTTTCCTGACGAGTAACGATGTTTTTATTATTTTGGAACTAGAAAAGAATATTTTAGTTTTCTCGTTTAAATATCGCGATAAAATTAAATTGTAAGAATATCCCTGAGTAACTTTATTTGTTTAAGAAATTTATTTAATAAGTTTGATTCTAGGATTTTTTCCTGAGGAGAAACGATGTTTTTATTATATTGCAGCAAGAAACGAATATTTTGGTTTTCACACTTAAATATCACGATAAAATTAAATTGTAGGAATATCCCTGAGTAACTTTATTCGTGTATTAAATTTATTTAATAAGTTTGATTCTAGCATTTTTTCCTGACGAGTAACGATGTTTTTATTATTTTGGAACTAGAAACGAATATTTTAGATTTATTGCTTAAATATCACGATAAAATTAAATTGTAAGAATATCCCTGAGTAACTTTATTTGTTTATTAGATTTTTTTAATAAGTTCGATTCTAGCATTTTTTCCTGTCGAGTAACGATGTTTTTATTATTTTGGAACTAGAAACGAATATTTTAGTTTTCTCGCTTAAATATCGCGATAAAATTAAATTGTAAGAATATCCCCGAGTAACTTTATTTGTTTATTAAATTTATTTAATAAGTTTGATTCTAGGATTTTTTCCTGAGGTGAAACGCTGTTTAAATTTCTCTGGAAATAGAAACGAATATTTTAGTTTTCTCGCTTAAATATCTTGATAAAATTAAATTGTAGGAAAACTAGAAACGAATATTTTAGTTTTCTTGCTTAAATATCACGATAAAATTAAATTGTAAGAATATCCCTGAGTAACTTTATTTGTTTGTTAGATTTATTTAATAAGTACGATTCTAGTATTTTATCCTGACGAGTAACGATGTTTTTATTATTTTGGAACTTCTTCTTCTTCTTTACTGGCGCTACAGCCCGAGTCGGGCCTGGGCCTACCGGGCACACCGAGCCTCAGTTTTTACGCTGCCGTACTGCCGGTTTTCTGAGTCGATGTTACTTACTTTTAAGGCATATGTATAAGTGACTAGCTTATAGCGCCCGAGTATGATTGATACAAGTAACTGTATTTTTTATTTTATCGACAAATCATACTTTGTCGACAGGCGGATTCGAACTGACGAACCTTGGTTCGGATGACGTCACAGTATGTTAAGAGATGTGCATTAACACGCTCGGCCATCGCGCCTTTTGGAATATTTTAGTTTTCTCGTTTAAATATCTTGATAAAATTAAATTGTAGGAATATCCCTGAGTAACTTTATTGGTTTATTAAATTTATTTAATAAGTTTGATTCGAGGATTTTTCCTGAGGAGAAACGATGTTTTTATTATTTTGAAGCAAGAAACGAATATATTAGTTTTCTCGCTTAAATATCACGATAAAATTAAATTGTAAAAATATCCCTGAGTAACTTTATTTGTGTATTAAAATTTATTTAATAAGTTTGATTCTAGCATTTTTTCCTGACGAGTAACGATGTTTTTATTATTTTGGAACTAGAAACGAATATTTTAGTTTTCTCGCTTAAATATCGCGATAAAATTAAATTGTAAGAATATCCCTGAGTAACTTTATTTGTTTATTAAATTTATTTAATAAGTTTAATTCTAGGATTTTTTCCTGAGGAGAAACGCTGTTTAAATTTCTCTGGAAATAGAAACGAATATTTTAGTTTTCTCGCTTAAATATCTTGATAAAATTAAATTGTAGGAAAACTAGAAACGAATATTTTAGTTTTCTTGCTTAAATATCACGATAAAATTAAATTGTAAGAATATCCCTGAGTAACTTTATTTGTTTGTTAGATTTTTTTAATAAGTTCGATTCTAGCATTTTATCCTGACGAGTAACGATGTTTTTATTATTTTGGAACTAGTAACGAATATTTTAGTTTTCTCGTTTAAATATCACGATAAAATTAAATTGTAAAAATATCCCTGTGTAACTTTTTTGTGTATTAAATTTATTTAATAAGTTCGTTTCTAGATTTTTCTTGACGAGTAACAATGTTTTTTTATTTTGGAGCTAGAAACGAATATTTTGGTTTTCTCGCTAAAATATCACGATAAAATTAAATTGTAGGAATATCCCTGAGTAACTTTATTTGTTTATTAAATTTATTTAATAAGTTTGATTCTAGCATTTTTTCCTGAGGAGTAACAATGTTTCAATTTTCTGGTACTAGAAACGATTATTTTAGTTTTCTTGTTTAAATATCACGATAAAATATAATTGTATGAATATCCCTGAGTAACTTTATTTGTTTATTAGATTTTTTAATAAGTTCGATTCTAGCATTTTTTCCTGTTGAGAAACGATGTTTAAATTTTTCTGGAACTAAAAACGAATATTTTAGTTTTCTTGCTTAAATATCACGATAAAATTAAATTGTAAGAATATCCCTGAGTAACTTTACTTGTTTATTAGATTTTTTAATAAGTTCGATTCTGGCATTTTTTCTTGACGTGTAACGATGTTTTTATTATTTTGGAAATAGAAACGAAAATTTTAGTTTTCTCGCTTAAATATCTCGATAAAATTAAATTGTAGGAATATCCCTGTGTAACTTTATTGGTTTATTAAATTTATTTAATAAGTTTGAATCTAGGATTTTTTCCTGAGGAGAAACGGTGTTTACATTTGTCTGGAACTATAAACGAATATTATAGTTTTCTCGTTTAAATATCACGATAAAATTAAATTGTAAAAATATCCCTGTGTAACTTTTTTGTGTATTAAATTTATTTAATAAGTTCGATTCTAGCATTTTATCCTGACGAGTAACGATGTTTTTATTATTTTGGAACTAGAAACGAATATTTTAGTTTTCTCGCTTAAATATCTTGATAAAATTAAATTGTAGGAAAACTAGAAACGAATACTTTAGTTTTCTTGCTTAAATATCACGATAAAATTAAATTGTAAGAATAACCCTGAGTAACTTTATTTGTTTTTTAGATTTTTTTAATAAGTTCGATTCTAGCATTTTATCATGACGAGTAACGATGTTTTTATTATTTTGGAACTAGAAAAGAATATTTTAGTTTTCTCGCTTAAATATCGCGATAAAATTTAATTGTAAGAATATCCCTGAGTAACTTTATTTGTTTATTAAATTTATTTAATAAGTTTGATTCTAGGATTTTTTCCTGAGAAGAAACGCTGTTTAAATTTCTCTGGAACTAGAAACGAATATTTTAGTTTTCTCGCTTAAATATCTTGATAAAATTAAATTGTAGGAATATCCCTGAGTAGCTTTATTGGTTTATTAAATTTATTTAATAAGTTCGATTCTAGCATTTTGTCCTGACGAGTAACGATGTTCTTATTATTTTGGAACTAAAAACGAATATTTTAGTTTTCTCGTTTAAATATCACGATAAAATTAAATTGTAAAAATATCCCTGTGTAACTTTTTTGTGTATTAAATTTATTTAATAAGTTCGTTTCTAGCTTTTTTCTTGACGAGTAACAATGTTTTTTTTATTTTGGAGCTAGAAACGAATATTTTGGTTTTCTCGCTAAAATATCACGATAAAATTAAATTGTAAGAATATCCCTGAGTAACTTTATTTGTTTGTTAGATTTTTTTAATAAGTACAATTCTAGTATTTTATCCTGACGAGTAACGATGTTTTTATTATTTTGGAACTAGAAACGAATATTTTAGATTTATTGCTTAAATATCACGATAAAATTAAATTGTAAGAATATCCCTGAGTAACTTTCTTTGTTTATTAGATTTTTTTAATAAGTTCGATTCTAGCATTTTATCCTGACGAGTAACGATGTTTTTATTATTTTGGAACTAGAAACGAATATTTTAGTTTTCTCGCTTAAATATCTCGATAAAATTAAATGGTAGGAATATCCCTGAGTAACTTTATTTGTTTATTAAATTTATTTAATAAGTTTGATTCTAGCATTTTTTCCTAGGGAGAAACGGTGTTTACATTTTTCTGGAACTAAAAACGAATATTTTACTTTTCTCGCTTAAATATCACGATAAAATTAAATTGTAAGAATATCCCTGAGTAACTTTCTTTGTTTATTAGATTTTTTTAATAAGTTCGATTCTAGCATTTTATCCTGACGAGTAACGATGTTTTTATTATTTTGGAACTAGAAACGAATATTTTAGTTTTCTCGCTTAAATATCTTGATAAAATTAAATTGTAGGAAAACTAGAAACGAATACTTTAGTTTTCTTGCTTAAATATCACGATAAAATTAAATTGTAAGAATAACCCTGAGTAACTTTATTTGTTTTTTAGATTTTTTTAATAAGTTCGATTCTAGCATTTTATCCTGACGAGTAACGATGTTTTTATTATTTTGGAACTAGAAAAGAATATTTTAGTTTTCTCGCTTAAATATCGCGATAAAATTTAATTGTAAGAATATCCCTGAGTAACTTTATTTGTTTATTAAATTTATTTAATAAGTTTGATTCTAGGATTTTTTCCTGAGGAGAAACGCTGTTTAAATTTCTCTGGAACTAGAAACGAATATTTTAGTTTTCTCGCTTAAATATCTTGATAAAATTAAATTGTAGGAATATCCCTGAGTAGCTTTATTGGTTTATTAAATTTATTTAATAAGTTCGATTCTAGCATTTTGTCCTGACGAGTAACGATGTTCTTATTATTTTGGAACTAAAAACGAATATTTTAGTTTTCTCGTTTAAATATCACGATAAAATTAAATTGTAAAAATATCCCTGTGTAACTTTTTTGTGTATTAAATTTATTTAATAAGTTCGTTTCTAGCTTTTTTCTTGACGAGTAACAATGTTTTTTTTATTTTGGAGCTAGAAACGAATATTTTGGTTTTCTCGCTAAAATATCACGATAAAATTAAATTGTAAGAATATCCCTGAGTAACTTTATTTGTTTGTTAGATTTTTTTAATAAGTACAATTCTAGTATTTTATCCTGACGAGTAACGATGTTTTTATTATTTTGGAACTAGAAACGAATATTTTAGTTTTCTTGCTTAAATATCACGATAAAATTAAATTGTAAGAATATCCCTGAGTAACTTTCTTTGTTTATTAGATTTTTTTAATAAGTTCGATTCTAGCATTTTATCCTGACGAGTAACGATGTTTTTATTATTTTGGAACTAGAAACGAATATTTTAGTTTTCTCGCTTAAATATCTCGATAAAATTAAATGGTAGGAATATCCCTGAGTAACTTTATTTGTTTATTAAATTTATTTAATAAGTTTGATTCTAGCATTTTTTCCTAGGGAGAAACGGTGTTTACATTTTTCTGGAACTAAAAACGAATATTTTACTTTTCTCGCTTAAATATCAAGATAAAATTAAATTGTAAGAATATCCCTGAGTAACTTTCTTTGTTTATTAGATTTTTTTAATAAGTTCGATTCTAGCATTTTATCCTGACGAGTAACGATGTTTTTATTATTTTGGAACTAGAAACGAATATTTTAGTTTTCTCGCTTAAATATCTTGATAAAATTAAATTGTAGGAAAACTAGAAACGAATACTTTAGTTTTCTTGCTTAAATATCACGATAAAATTAAATTGTACGAATAACCCTGAGTAACTTTATTTGTTTTTTAGATTTTTTTAATAAGTTCGATTCTAGCATTTTATCCTGACGAGTAACGATGTTTTTATTATTTTGGAACTAGAAAAGAATATTTTAGTTTTCTCGCTTAAATAACGCGATAAAATTTAATTGTAAGAATATCCCTGAGTAACTTTATTTGTTTATTAAATTTATTTAATAAGTTTGATTCTAGGATTTTTTCCTGAGGAGAAACGCTGTTTAAATTTCTCTGGAACTAGAAACGAATATTTTAGTTTTCTCGCTTAAATATCTTGATAAAATTAAATTGTAGGAATATCCCTGAGTAGCTTTATTGGTTTATTAAATTTATTTAATAAGTTCGATTCTAGCATTTTGTCCTGACGAGTAACGATGTTCTTATTATTTTGGAACTAAAAACGAATATTTTAGTTTTCTCGTTTAAATATCACGATAAAATTAAATTGTAAAAATATCCCTGTGTAACTTTTTTGTGTATTAAATTTATTTAATAAGTTCGTTTCTAGCTTTTTTCTTGACGAGTAACAATGTTTTTTTTATTTTGGAGCTAGAAACGAATATTTTGGTTTTCTCGCTAAAATATCACGATAAAATTAAATTGTAAGAATATCCCTGAGTAACTTTATTTGTTTGTTAGATTTTTTTAATAAGTACAATTCTAGTATTTTATCCTGACGAGTAACGATGTTTTTATTATTTTGGAACTAGAAACGAATATTTTAGATTTATTGCTTAAATATCACGATAAAATTAAATTGTAAGAATATCCCTGAGTAACTTTCTTTGTTTATTAGATTTTTTTAATAAGTTCGATTCTAGCATTTTATCCTGACGAGTAACGATGTTTTTATTATTTTGGAACTAGAAACGAATATTTTAGTTTTCTCGCTTAAATATCTCGATAAAATTAAATTGTAGGAATATCCCTGAGTAACTTTATTTGTTTATTAAATTTATTTAATAAGTTTGATTCTAGCATTTTTTCCTAGGGAGAAACGGTGTTTAAATTTTTCTGGAACTAAAAACGAATATTTTACTTTTCTCGCTTAAATATCACGATAAAATTAAATTGTAAGAATATCCCTGAGTAACTTTCTTTGTTTATTAGATTTTTTTAATAAGTTCGATTCTAGCATTTTATCCTGACGAGTAACGATGTTTTTATTATTTTGGAACTAGAAACGAATATTTTAGTTTTCTCGCTTAAATATCTTGATAAAATTAAATTGTAGGAAAACTAGAAACGAATACTTTAGTTTTCTTGCTTAAATATCACGATAAAATTAAATTGTAAGAATAACCCTGAGTAACTTTATTTGTTTTTTAGATTTTTTTAATAAGTTCGATTCTAGCATTTTATCCTGACGAGTAACGATGTTTTTATTATTTTGGAACTAGAAAAGAATATTTTAGTTTTCTCGCTTAAATATCGCGATAAAATTTAATTGTAAGAATATCCCTGAGTAACTTTATTTGTTTATTAAATTTATTTAATAAGTTTGATTCTAGGATTTTTTCCTGAGGAGAAACGCTGTTTAAATTTCTCTGGAACTAGAAACGAATATTTTAGTTTTCTCGCTTAAATATCTTGATAAAATTAAATTGTAGGAATATCCCTGAGTAGCTTTATTGGTTTATTAAATTTATTTAATAAGTTCGATTCTAGCATTTTGTCCTGACGAGTAACGATGTTCTTATTATTTTGGAACTAAAAACGAATATTTTAGTTTTCTCGTTTAAATATCACGATAAAATTAAATTGTAAAAATATCCCTGTGTAACTTTTTTGTGTATTAAATTTATTTAATAAGTTCGTTTCTAGCTTTTTTCTTGACGAGTAACAATGTTTTTTTTATTTTGGAGCTAGAAACGAATATTTTGGTTTTCTCGCTAAAATATCACGATAAAATTAAATTGTAAGAATATCCCTGAGTAACTTTATTTGTTTGTTAGATTTTTTTAATAAGTACAATTCTAGTATTTTATCCTGACGAGTAACGATGTTTTTATTATTTTGGAACTAGAAACGAATATTTTAGATTTATTGCTTAAATATCACGATAAAATTAAATTGTAAGAATATCCCTGAGTAACTTTCTTTGTTTATTAGATTTTTTTAATAAGTTCGATTCTAGCATTTTATCCTGACGAGTAACGATGTTTTTATTATTTTGGAACTAGAAACGAATATTTTAGTTTTCTCGCTTAAATATCTCGATAAAATTAAATTGTAGGAATATCCCTGAGTAACTTTATTTGTTTATTAAATTTATTTAATAAGTTTGATTCTAGCATTTTTTCCTAGGGAGAAACGGTGTTTACATTTTTCTGGAACTAAAAACGAATATTTTACTTTTCTCGCTTAAATATCACGATAAAATTAAATTGTAAGAATATCCCTGAGTAACTTTCTTTGTTTATTAGATTTTTTTAATAAGTTCGATTCTAGCATTTTATCCTGACGAGTAACGATGTTTTTATTATTTTGGAACTAGAAACGAATATTTTAGTTTTCTCGCTTAAATATCGCGATAAAATTAAATTGTAAGAATATCCCCGAGTATCTTTATTTGTTTATTAAATTTATTTAATAAGTTTGATTCTAGCATTTTTTCCTGAGGTGAAACGCTGTTTAAATTTCTCTGGAAATAGAAACGAATATTTTAGTTTTCTCGCATAAATATCTTGATAAAATTAAATTGTAGGAAAACTAGAAACGAATATTTTAGTTTTCTTGCTTAAATATCACGATAAAATTAAATTGTAGGAATATCCCTGAGTAACTTTATTTGTTTGTTAGATTTTTTTAATAAGATCGATTCTAGCATTTTATCCTGACGAGTAACGATGTTTTTATTATTTTGGAACTAGAAAAGAATATTTTAGTTTTCTCGCTTAAATATCGCGATAAAATTAAATTGTAAGAATATCCCTGAGTAACTTTATTTGTTTATTAAATTTATTTAATAAGTTTGATTCTAGGATTTTTTCCTGAGGAGAAACGGTGTTAACATTTTTCTGGAACTAAAAACGAATATTTTAGTTTTCTCGTTTAAATATCACGATAAAATTAAATTGTAAAAAAATCCCTGTGTAACTTTTTTGTGTATTAAATTTATTTGATAAGTTCGTTTCTAGCTTTTTTCTTGACGAGTAACAATGTTTTTTTATTTTGGAGCTAGAAACGAATATTTTGGTTTTCTCGCTAAAATATTACGATAAAATTAAATTGTAGGAATATCCCTGAGTAACTTTATTTGTTTATTAAATTTATTTAATAAGTTTGATTCTAGCATTTTTTCCTGAGGAGTAACAATGTTTCAATTTTCTGGAACTAGGAACGATTATTTTAGTTTTCTTGTTTAAATATCACGATAAAATATAATTGTATGAACATCCCTGAGTAACTTTATTTGTTTATTAGATTTTTTAATAAGTTCGATTCTAGCATTTTTTCCTGTTGAGTAACGATGTTTTTATTATTTTGGAACTAGAAACGAATATTTTAGTTTTCTCGCTTAAATATCGCGATAAAATTAAATTGTAGGAATATCCCTGAGTAACTTTATTTGTTTATTAAATTTATATAATAAGTTTGATTCTAGGATTTTTTCCTGAGGAGAAACGATGTTTAAATTTTTCTGGAACTAAAAACGAATATTTTAGTTTTCTTGCTTAAATATCACGATAAAATTAAATTGTAAGAATATCTCTGAGTAACTTTACTTGTTTATTAGATTTTTTAATAAGTTCGATTCTAGCATTTTTTCTTGACGAGTAACGATGTTTTTATTATTTTGGAACTAGAAACGAAAATTTTAGTTTTCTCGCTTAAATATCTCGATAAAATTAAATTGTAGGAATATCCCTGTGTAACTTTATTGGTTTATTAAATTTATTTAATAAGTTTGATTCTAGGATTTTATCCTGAGGAGAAACGATGTTTAAATTTTTCTGGAACTAAAAACGAATATTTTAGTTTTCTTGTTTAAATATCACGATAAAATTAAATTGTAAGAATATTCCTGAGTAACTTTATTTGTTTATTAGATTTTTTTAATAAGTTCGATTCTAGCATTTTTTTCTGACGAGTAACGATGTTTTTATTATTTTGGAACTAGAAACGCATATTTTAGTTTTCTCGCTTAAATATCGCGATAAAATTAAATTGTAAGAATATTCCTGAGTAACTTTATTTGTGTATTAAATTTATTTAATAAGTTTGATTCTAGCATTTTTTCCTGAGGAGAAACGGTGTTTACATTTTTCTGGAACTAAAAACGAATATTTTAGTTTTCTCGCTTAAATATCACGATAAAATTAAATTGTAAGAATATCCCGGAGTAACTTTATTTGTTTATTAGATTTTTTTAATAAGTTCGATTCTAGCATTTTGTCCTGACGAGTAACGATGTTTTTATTATTTTGGAACTAGAAACGAATATTTTAGTTTTCTCACTTAAATATCACGATAAATTTAAATTGTAAAAATATCCCTGAGTAACTTTATTTGTGTATTAAATTTATTTAATACGTTTGATTCTAGCATTTTTTCCTGAGGAAAACGGTGTTTACATTTGTCTGGAACTAAAAAAGAATATTTTGGTTTTCTCGCTTAAATATCACGATAAAATTAAATTGTAGGAATATCCCTGAGTAACTTTATTCGTGTATTAAATTTATTTAATAAGTTTGATTCTAGCATTTTTTCCTGACGAGTAACGATGTTTTTATTATTTTGGAACTAAAAAAGAAATATTTTAGTTTTCTCGCTTAAATATCGCGATAAAATTAAATTGTAAGAATATCCCTGAGTAACTTTATTTGTTTATTAAATTTATTTAATAAGTTTGATTCTAGGATTTTATCCTGAATATTATAGATTTATTGCTTAAATATCACGACAAAATTAAATTGTAGGAATATCCCTGAGTAACTTTATTCGTGTATTAAATTTATTTAATAGGTTTGAATGTAGCATTTTGTCTTGACGAGTAACGATGTTTTTATAATTTTGGAACTAGAAACGAATATTTTAGTTTTCTCACTTAAATATCACGATAAAATTAAATTGTAAAAATATCCCTGAGTAACTTCATTTGTGTATTAAAATTTATTTAATAAGTTTGATTCTAGCATTTTTTCCTGACGAGAAACGATGTTTTTATTATTTTGGAACTAGAAACGAATATTTTAGTTTTCTTGCTTAAATATCACGATAAAATTAAATTGTAAGAATATCCCTGAGTAACTTTATTTGTTTGTTAGATTTTTTTAATAAGTTCGATTCTAGCTTTTTTTCCTGACGAGTAACGATGTTTTTATTATTTTGGAACTAGAAACGAATATTTTAGTTTTCTCGCGTAAATATCGCGATAAAATTAAATTGTAAGAATATCGCTGAGTAACTTTATTTGTTTATTAAATTTATTTAATAAGTTTGATTCTAGGATTTTTTCCTGAGGAGAAACGCTGTTTAAATTTCTCTGGAACTAGAAACGAATATTTTAGTTTTCTCGCTTAAATATCTTGATAAAATTAAATTGTAGGAATATCCCTGAGTAACTTTATTGGTTTATTAAATTTATTTAATAAGTTTGATTCTAGGATTTTTTCCTGAGGAGAAACGATGTTTAAATTTTTCTGGAACTAAAAACGAATATTTTAGTTTTCTTTCTTAAATATCACGATAAAATTAAATTGTAAGAATATACCTAAGTAACTTTATTTGTTTATTAGATTTTTTTAATAAGTTCGATTCTAGCATTTTTTCCTGACGAGTAACGATGTTTTTATTATTTTGGAACTAGAAACGAATATTTTAGATTTATTGCTTAAATATCACGATAAAATTAAATTGTAAGAATATCCCTGAGTAACTTTATTTGTTTATTAAATTTATTTAATAAGTTTGATTCTAGGATTTTTTCCTGAGGAGAAACGATGTTTTTATTATTTTGAAGCAAGAAACGAATATTTTGGTTTTCTCACTTAAATATCACGAGAAAATTAAATTGTAGGAATATCCCTGAGTAACTTTATTCGTGTATTAAATTTATTTAATAAGTTTGATTCTAGCATTTTTGCCTGACGAGTAACGATGTTTTTATTATTTTGGAACTAGAAACGAATATTTTAGATTTATTGCTTAAATATCACGATAAAATTAAATTGTAAGAATATCCCTGAGTAACTTTATTTGTTTATTATATTTTTTTAATAAGTTCGATTCTAGCATTTTTTCCTGTCGAGTAACGATGTTTTTATTATTTTGGAACTAGAAACGAATATTTTAGTTTTCTCGCTTAAATATCGCGATAAAATTAAATTGTAAGAATATCCCCGAGTAACTTTATTTGTTTATTAAATTTATTTAATAAGTTTGATTCTAGGATTTTTTCCTGAGGAGAAACGCTGTTTAAATTTCTCTGGAAATAGAAACGAATATTTTAGTTTTCTCGCTTAAATATCTTGATCAAATTAAATTGTAGGAAAACTAGAAACGAATATTTTAGTTTTCTTGCTTAAATATCAAGATAAAATTAAATTGTAAGAATATCCCTGAGTAACTTTATTTGTTTGTTAGATTTTTTTAATAAGTTCGATTCTAGCATTTTATCCTGACGAGTAACGATGTTTTTATTATTTTGGAACTAGAATAGAATATTTTAGTTTTCTCGCTTAAATATCGCGATAAAATTAAATTGTAAGAATATCCCTGAGTAACTTTATTTGTTTATTAAATTTATTTAATAAGTTTGATTCTAGGATTTTTTCCTGAGGAGAAACGGTGTTTACATTTTTCGGGAACTAAAAACGAATATTTTAGTTTTCTCGTTTATATACCACGATAAAATTAAATTGTAAAAATATCCCTGTGTAACTTTATTTGTGTATTAAATTTTTTTAATAAGTTCGTTTCTAGCTTTTTTCTTGACGAGTAACAATGTTTTTTTATTTTGGAGTTAGAAACGAATATTTTGGTTTTCTCGCTTAAATATCACGATAAAATTAAATTGTAGGAATATCCCTGAGTAACTTTATTTGTTTATTAAATTTATTTAATAAGTTTGATTCTAGCATTTTTTCCTGAGGAGTAACAATGTTTCAATTTTCTGGAACTAGAAACGATTATTTTAGTTTTATTGCTTAAATATCACGATAAAATATAATTGTATGAATATCCCTGAGTAACTTTATTTGTTTATTAGATTTTTTTAATTATTTCGATTCTAGCATTTTTTCCTGTCGAGTAACGATGTTTTTATTATTTTGGAACTAGAAACGAATATTTTAGATTTATTGCTTAAATATCACGATAAAATTAAATTGTAAGAATATCCCTGAGTAACTTTATTTGTTTATTAGATTTTATTAATAAGTTCGATTCTAGCATTTTTTCCTGACGAGTAACGATGTTTTTATTATTTTGGAACTAGAAACGAATATTTTAGTTTTCTCGCTTAAATATCGCGATAAAATTAAATTGTAAGAATATCCCTGAGTAACTTTATTTGTTTATTAAATTTATTTAATAAGTTAGATTCTAGCATTTTATCCTGCCGAGTAACGATGATTTTATTATTTTGGAACTAGAAACGAATATTTTAGTTTTATTGCTTAAATATAACGATAAAATTAAATTGTAAGAATATCCCTGAGTAACTTTATTTGTTTATTAAATTTATTTAATAAGTTTGATTCTAGGATTTTTTCCTGAGGAGAAACGGTGTTTACATTTTTCTGGAACTAGAAACGAATATTTTAGTTTTCTCGCTTAAATTTCGCGATAAAATTAAATTGTAAGAATATCCCTGAGTAGCTTTATTTGTTTATTAAATTTATTTAATAAGTTTGATTCTAGGATTTTTTCCTAAGGAGAAACGCTGTTTAAATTTCTCTGGAAATAGAAACGAATATTTTAGTTTTCTCGCTTAAATATCTTGATAAAATTAAATTGTAGGAATATCCCTGAGTAACTTTATTTGTTTATTAGATTTTTTTAATAAGTTCGATTCTAGCATTTTTTCCTGACGAGTAACGATGTTTTTATTATTTTGGAACTAGAAACGAATATTTTAGTTTTCTCGCTTAAATATCGCGATAAAATTAAATTGTAAGAATATCCCTGAGTAACTTTATTTGTTTATTAAATTTATTTAATAAGTTTGATTCTAGAATTTTTTCCTGAGGAGAAACGCTGTTTAAATTTCTCTGGAAATAGAAACGAATATTTTAGTTTTCTCGCTTAAATATCTTGATAAAATTAAATTGTAGGAATATCCCTGAGTAACTTTATTTGTTTATTAGATTTTTTTAATAAGTTCGATTCTAGCATTTTGTCTTGGCGAGTAACGATGTTTTTATTATTTTGGAACTAGAAACGAATATTTTAGTTTTCTCACTTAAATATCACGATAAATTTAAATTGTAAAAATATCCCTGAGTAACTTTATTTGTGTATTAAAATTTATTTAATAAGTTTGATTCTAGAATTTTTTCCTGACGAGTAACGATGTTTTGTATTATTTTGGAACTAGAAAAGAATATTTTAGTTTTCTCGCTTAAATATCGCGATAAAATTAAATTGTAAGAATATCCCTGAGTAACTTTATTTGTTTATTAAATTTATTTAATAAGTTAGATTCTAGCATTTTTTCCTGCCGAGTAACGATGATTTTATTATTTTGGAACTAGAAACGAATATTTTAGTTTTATTGCTTAAATATCACGATAAAATTAAATTGTAAGAATATCCCTGAGTAACTTTATTTGTTTATTAAATTTATTTAATAAGTTTGATTCTAGGATTTTTTCCTGAGGAGAAACGGTGTTTACATTTTTCTGGAACTAGAAACGAATATTTTAGTTTTCTCGCTTAAATATCGCGATAAAATTAAATTGTAAGAATATCCCTGAGTAACTTTATTTGTTTATTAAATTTATTTAATAAGTTTGATTCTAGGATTTTTTCCTAAGGAGAAACGCTGTTTAAATTTCTCTGGAAATAGAAACGAATATTTTAGTTTTCTCGCTTAAATATCTTGATAAAATTAAATTGTAGGAATATCCCTGAGTAACTTTATTTGTTTATTAGATTTTTTTATAAGTTCGATTCTAGCATTTTGTCCTGACGAGTAACGATGTTTTTATTATTTTGGAACTAGAAACGAATATTTTAGTTTTCTCACTTAAATATCACGATAAATTTAAATTGTAAAAATATCCCTGAGTAACTTTATTTGTGTATTAAAATTTATTTAATAAGTTTGATTCTAGCATTTTTTCCTGACGAGTAACGATGTTTTGTATTATTTTGGAACTAGAAAAGAATATTTTAGTTTTCTCGCTTAAATATCGCGATAAAATTAAATTGTAAGAATATCCCTGAGTAACTTTATTTGTTTATTAAATTTATTTAATAAGTTAGATTCTAGCATTTTTTCCTGCCGAGTAACGATGTTTTTATTATTTTGGAACTAGAAACGAATATTTTAGATTTCTCGCTTAAATATCGCGATAAAATTAAATTGTAAGAATATCCCTGAGTAACTTTATTTGTTTATTAAATTTATTTAATAAGTTTGATTCTAGGATTTTTTCCTTAGGAGAAACGCTGTTTAAATTTCTCTGGAACTAGAAACGTATATTTTAGTTTTCTCGTTTAAATATCTTGATAAAATTAAATTGTAGGAATATCCCTGAGTAACTTTATTGGTTTATTAAATTTATTTAATAAGTTTGATTCTAGCATTTTTTCCTGACGAGTAACTATGTTTTTATTATTTTGGAACTAGAAACGAATATTTTAGTTTTCTTGCTTAAATATCACGATAAAATTAAATTGTAAGAATATCCATGAGTAACTTTATTTGTTTGTTAGATTTTTTTAATAAGTTCGATTCTAGCATTTTATCCTGACGAGTAACGATGTTTTTATTATTTTGGAACTAGAAAAGAGTCTAGGAGAACAAAGTTGCATAGACACACACTAAGTTAAAGAAGAAAGTTCGGTTGTCGCCTTCAACTTGCCACCGATGCCGTGGTGTAGTGGTTATCACGTCTGACTAGCAATTAGACTGTCCCTGGTTCGAATCCAGGCGGCATCCGAATTTTCTTTAACTTTAATAGATTAGAAAAGAATATTTTAGTTTTCTCGCTTAAATATCGCGATAAAATTAAATTGTAAGAATATCCCTGAGTAACTTTATTTGTTTATTAAATTTATTTAATAAGTTTGATTCTAGGATTTTTTCCTGAGGAGAAACGGTGTTTACATTTTTCGGGAACTAAAAACGAATATTTTAGTTTTCTCGTTTAAATATCACGATAAAATTAAATTGTAAAAATATCCCTGTGTAACTTTTTTGTGTATTAAATTTATTTAATAAGTTCGTTTCTAGCTTTTTTCTTGACGAGTAACAATGTTTTTTTATTTTGGAGCTAGAAACGAATATTTTGGATTTCTCGCTAAAATATCACGATAAAATTAAATTGTAGGAATATCCCTGGGTAACTTTATTTGTTTATTAAATTTATTTAATAAGTTTGATTCTAGCATTTTTTCCTGAGGAGTAACAATGTTTCAATTTTCTGGAACTAGAAACGATTATTTTAGTTTTCTTGCTTAAATATCGCGATAAAATATAATTGTATGAATATCCCTGAGTAACTTTATTTGTTTATTAGATTTTTTAATAAGTTCGATTCTAGCAATTTTTCCTGTCGAGTAACGATGTTTTTATTATTTTGGAACTAGAAACGAATATTTTAGTTTTCTGGCTTAAATATCGCGATAAAATTAAATTGTAAGAATATCCCTGAGTAACTTTATTTGTTTATTAAATTTATTTAATAAGTTTGATTCTAGGATTTTTTCCAGAGGAGAAACGATGTTTAAATATCTCTGGAAATAGAAACGAATATTTTAGTTTTCTCGCTTAAATATCTTGATAAAATTAAATTACAGGAATATCCCTGAGTAACTTTATTTGTTTATTAAATTTATTTAATAAGTTTGATTCTAGGATTTTTTCCTGAGGAGAAACGATGATAAATTTTTCTGGAACTAGAAACGAATATTTTAGTTTTCTCGCTTAAATATCTCGATAAAATTCAATTGTAGGAATATCCCTGAGTAACTTTATTTGTTTATTAAATTTATTTAATAAGTTTGATTCTAGGATTTTTTCCTGAGGAGAAACGATGTTTAAATTTTTCTGGAACTAAAAACGAATTTTTTAGTTTTCTTGCTTAAATATCACGATAAAATTAAAATGTAAGAATATCCCTGAGTAACTTTATTTGTTTATTAGATTTTTTTAATAAGTTCGATTCTAGCATTTTTTCCTGACGAGTAACGATGTTTTTATTATTTTGGAACTAGAAACGAATATTTTGGTTTTCTCGATTAAATATCACTATAAAATTAAATTGTAAGAATATCCCTGAGTAACTTTATTTGTTTATTAAATTTATTTAATAAGTTTGATTCTAGGATTTTTTCCTGAGGAGAAACGATGTTTAAATTTTTCTGGAACTAAAAACGAATATTTTATTTTTCTTGCTTAAATATCACGATAAAATTAAATTGTAAGAATATCCCTGAGTAACTTTATTTGTTTATTAGATTTTTTAATAAGTTCGATTCTAGCATTTTTTCTTGACGAGTAACGATGTTTTTATTATTTTGGAACTAGAAAGGAAAATTTTAGTTTTCTCGCATAAATATCTCGATAAAATTAAATTGTAGGAATATCCCTGTGTAACTTTATTGGTTTATTAAATTTATTTAATAAGTTTGATTCTAGGATTTTTTCCTGAGGAGAAACGATGTTTAAATTTTTCTGGAACTAAAAACGAATATTTCAGTTTTCTTGTTTAAATATCACGATAAAATTAAATTGTAAGAATATCCCTGAGTAACTTTATTTGTGTATTAAATTTATTTAATAAGTTTGATTCTAGCAATTTTTCCTGAGGAGAAACGGTGTTTACATTTTTCTGGAACTAAAAACGAATATTTTAGTTTTCTTGCTTAAATATCACGATAAAATTAAATTGTAAGAATATCCCTGAGTAACTTTATTTGTTTATTAGATTTTTTTAATAAGTTCGATTCTAGCATTTTTTCCTGATGAGTAACGATGTTTTTATTATTTTGGAACTAGAAACTAATATTTTAGTTTTCTCGCTTAAATATCGCGATAAAATTAAATTGTAAGAATATCACTGAGTAACCTTATTTGTTTATTAAATTTATTTAATAAGTTTGATTCTAGGATTTTTTCCTGAGGAGAAACGATGATAAATTTTTCTGGAACTAGAAAAATTATTTTAGTTTTAACGCTTAAATATCTCGATAAAATTAAATTGTAGGAATATCCCTGTGTAACTTTATTGGTTTATTAAATTTGTTTAATAAGTTTGATTCTAGGATTTTTTCCTGAGGAGAAACGATGTTTAAATTTTTCTGGAACTAAAAACGAATATTTCAGTTTTCTTGTTTAAATATCACGATAAAATTAAATTGTAAGAATATCCCTGAGTACCTTTATTTGTTTATTAGATTTTTTTAATAAGTTCGATTCTAGCATTTTTTCCTGACGAGTAACGATGTTTTTATTATTTTGGAACTAGAAACGAATATTTTAGTTTTCTCGCTTAAATATCGCGATAAAATTAAATTGTAAGAATATCACTGAGTAACCTTATTTGTTTATTAAATTTATTTAATAAGTTTGATTCTAGGATTTTTTCCTGAGGAGAAACGATGATAAATTTTTCTGGAACTAGAAACGAATATTTTAGTTTTCTCGCTTAAATATCTCGATAAAATTAAATTGTAGGAATATCCCTGAGTAACTTTATTTGTTTATAAAATTTATTTATTAAGTTTGATTCTAGGATTTTTTCCTGAGGAGAAACGATGTTTAAATTTTTCTGGAACTAAAAACGAATATTTTAGTTTTCTTGCTTAAATATCACGATAAAATTAAATTGTAAGAATATCCCTGAGTAACTTTATTTGTTTATTAAATTTATTTAATAAGTTTGATTCTAGGATTTTTTCCTGAGGAGAAACGATGTTTAAATTTTTCTGGAACTAAAAACTAATATTTCAGTTTTCTTGTTTAAATATCACGATAAAATTAAATTGTAAGAATATCCCTGTGTAACTTTATTGGTTTATTAAATTTATTTAATATGTTTGATTCTAGGATTTTTTCCTGAGGAGAAACGATGTTTTTATTATTTTGGAACTAGAAACGCATATTTTAGTTTTCTCGCTTAAATATCCCTGAGTAACTTTATTTGTGTATTAAATTTATTTAATAAGTTTGATTCTAGCATTTTTTCCTGAGGAGAAACGGTGTTTACATTTTTCTGGAACTAAAAACGAATATTTTAGTTTTCTCGCTTAAATATCATGATAAAATTAAATTGTAAGAATATCCCTGAGTAACTTTATTTGTTTATTAGATTTTTTTAATAAGTTTGATTCTAGCATTTTTTGCTGACGAGTAACGATGTTTTTGTTATTTTGGAACTAGAAACGCATATTTTAGTTTTCTCGCTTAAATATCGCGACAAAATTAAATTGTGAGAATATCCCTGAGTAACTTTATTTATGTATTAAATTTATTTAATAAGTTTGATTCTAGCATTTTTTCTTGACGAGTAACGATGTTTTTATTATTTTGGACCTAGAAACGAAAATTTTAGTTTTCTCGCATAAATATCTCGATAAAATTAAATTGTAGGAATATCCCTGTGTAACTTTATTGGTTTATTAAATTTATTTAATATGTTTGATTCTAGGATTTTTTCCTGAGGAGAAACGATGTTTTTATTATTTTGGAACTAGAAAAGCATATTTTAGTTTTCTCGCTTAAATATCCCTGAGTAACTTTATTTGTGTATTAAATTTATTTAATAAGTTTGATTCTAGCATTTTTTCCTGAGGAGAAACGGTGTTTACATTTTTCTGGAACTGAAAACGAATATTTTAGTTTTCTCGCTTAAATATCATGATAAAATTAAATTGTAAGAATATCCCTGAGTAACTTTATTTGCTTATTAGATTTTTTTAATAAGTTTGATTCTAGCATTTTTTTCTGACGAGTAACGATGTTTTTGTTATTTTGGAACTAGAAACGCATATTTTAGTTTTCTCGCTTAAATATCGCGACAAAATTAAATTGTGAGAATATCCCTGAGTAACTTTATTTATGTATTAAATTTATTTAATAAGTTTGATTCTAGCATTTTTTCCTGAGGAGAAACGGTGTTTACATTGTTCTGGAACTAAAAACGAATATTTTGGTTTTCTCGCTTAAATATCACTATAAAATTAAATTGTAAGAATATCCCTGAGTAACTTTATTTGTTTATTAAATTTATTTAATAAGTTTGATTCTAGGATTTTTTCCTGAGGAGAAACGATGTTTAAATTTTTCTGGAACTAAAAACTAATATTTCAGATTTCTTGTTTAAATATCACGAGAAAATTAAATTGTAAGAATATCCCTGAGTAACTTTATTTGTTTATTAGATTTTTTTAATAAGTTCGATTCTAGCCTTTTTTTCTGACGAGTAACGATGTTTTTATTATTTTGGAACTAGAAACGCATATTTTAGTTTTCTCGCTTAAATATCGTGACAAAATTAAATTGTGAGAATATCCCTGAGTAACTTTATTTGTTTATTAGATTTTTTAATAAGTTCGATTCTAGCATTTTTTCTTGACGAGTAACGATGTTTTTATTATTTTGGAACTAGAAACGAAAATTTTAGTTTTCTCGCATAAATATCTCGATAAAATTAAATTGTAGGAATATCCCTGTGTAACTTTATTGGTTTATTAAATTTGTTTAATAAGTTTGATTCTAGGATTTTTTCCTGAGGAGAAACGATGTTTACATTTTTCTGGAACTAAAAACGAATATTTTAGTTATCTTGCTTAAATATCACGATAAATTAAATTGTAAGAATATCCCAGAGTAACTTTATTTGTTTATTAGATTTTTTTAATAAGTTCGATTCTAGCATTTTTTCCTGACGAGTAACGATGTTTTTATTATTTTGGAACTAGAAACGAATATTTTAGTTTTCTCGTTTAAATATCGCGATAAAATTAAATTGTAAGAATATCACTGAGTAAACTTATTTGTTTATTAAATTTATTTAATAAGTTTGATTCTAGGATTTTTTCCTGAGGAGAAACGATGATAAATTTTTCTGGAACTAGAAACGAATATTTTAGTTTTCTCGCTTAAATATCTCGATAAAATTAAATTGTAGGAATATCCCTGAGTAACTTTATTTGTTTATAAAATTTATTTATTAAGCTTGATTCTAGGATTTTTTCCTGAGGAGAAACGATGTTTAATTTTTTCTGGAACTAAAAAAGGAAAATATTTTAGTTTTCTTGCTTAAATATCACGATAAAATTAAATTGTAAGAATATCCCTGAGTAACTTTACTTGTTTATTAGATTTTTTAATAAGTTCGATTCTAGAATTTTTTCTTGACGAGTAACGATGTTTTTATTATTTTGGAACTAGAAACGCATATTTTAGTTTTCTCGCTTAAATATCGCGACAAAATTAAATTGTGAGAATATCCCTGAGTAACTTTATTTGTGTATTAAATTTATTTAATAAGTTTGATTCTAGCAATTTTTCCTGAGGAGAAACGGTGTTTACATTTTTCTGGAACTAAAAACGAATATTTTAGTTTTCTTGCTTAAATATCACGATAAAATTAAATTGTAAGAATATCCCTGAGTAACTTTATTTGTTTATTAGATTTTTTTAATAAGTTCGATTCTAGCATTTTTTCCTGACGAGTAACGATGTTTTTATTATTTTGGAACTAGAAACGAATATTTTTGTTTTCTCGCTTAAATATCGCGATAAAATTAAATTGTAAGAATATCACTGAGTAACCTTATTTGTTTATTAAATTTATTTAATAAGTTTGATTCTAGGATTTTTTCCTGAGGAGAAACGATGATAAATTTTTCTGGAACTAGAAAAATTATTTTAGTTTTAACGCTTAAATATCTCGATAAAATTAAATTGTAGGAATATCCCTGTGTAACTTTATTGGTTTATTAAATTTGTTTAATAAGTTTGATTCTAGGATTTTTTCCTGAGGAGAAACGATGTTTAAATTTTTCTGGAACTAAAAACGAATATTTCTGTTTTCTTGTTTAAATATCACGATAAAATTAAATTGTAAGAATATCCCTGAGTAACTTTATTTGTTTATTAGATTTTTTTAATAAGTTCGATTCTAGCCTTTTTTTCTGACGAGTAACGATGTTTTTATTATTTTGGAAATAGAAACGCATATTTTAGTTTTCTCGCTTAAATATCGCGACAAAATTAAATTGTGAGAATATCCCCGAGTAACTTTATTTGTGTATTAAATTTATTTAATAAGTTTGATTCTAGCAATTTTTCCTGAGGAAAACGGTGTTTACATTTTTCTGGAAATAAAAACGAATATTTTAGTTTTCTTGCTTAAATATCACGATAAATTAAATTGTAAGAATATCCCTGAGTAACTTTCTTTGTTTATTAGATTTTTTTAATAAGTTCGATTCTAGCATTTTCTCCTGACGAGTAACGATGTTTTTATTATTTTGGAACTAGAAACGAATATTTTAGTTTTCTCGCTTAAATATCGCGATAAAATTAAATTGTAAGAATATCACTGAGTAACCTTATTTGTTTATTAAATTTATTTAATAAGTTTGATTCTAGGATTTTTTCCTGAGGAGAAACGATGATAAATTTTTCTGGAACTAGAAAAGAATATTTTAGTTTTCTCGCTTAAATATCTCGATAAAATTAAATTGTAGGAATATCCCTAAGTAACTTTATTTGTTTATAAAATTTATTTATTAAGTTCGATTCTAGCATTTTTTCCTGACGAGTAACGATGTTTTTATTATTTTGGAACTAGAAACGAATATTTTTGTTTTCTCGCTTAAATATCGCGATAAAATTAAATTGTAAGAATATCACTGAGTAACCTTATTTGTTTATTAAATTTATTTAATAAGTTTGATTCTAGGATTTTTTCCTGAGGAGAAACGATGATAAATTTTTCTGGAACTAGAAAAATTATTTTAGTTTTAACGCTTAAATATCTCGATAAAATTAAATTGTAGGAATATCCCTGTGTAACTTTATTGGTTTATTAAATTTGTTTAATAAGTTTGATTCTAGGATTTTTTCCTGAGGAGAAACGATGTTTAAATTTTTCTGGAACTAAAAACGAATATTTCTGTTTTCTTGTTTAAATATCACGATAAAATTAAATTGTAAGAATATCCCTGAGTAACTTTATTTGTTTATTAGATTTTTTTAATAAGTTCGATTCTAGCCTTTTTTTCTGACGAGTAACGATGTTTTTATTATTTTGGAAATAGAAACGCATATTTTAGTTTTCTCGCTTAAATATCGCGACAAAATTAAATTGTGAGAATATCCCCGAGTAACTTTATTTGTGTATTAAATTTATTTAATAAGTTTGATTCTAGCAATTTTTCCTGAGGAAAACGGTGTTTACATTTTTCTGGAAATAAAAACGAATATTTTAGTTTTCTTGCTTAAATATCACGATAAATTAAATTGTAAGAATATCCCTGAGTAACTTTCTTTGTTTATTAGATTTTTTTAATAAGTTCGATTCTAGCATTTTCTCCTGACGAGTAACGATGTTTTTATTATTTTGGAACTAGAAACGAATATTTTAGTTTTCTCGCTTAAATATCGCGATAAAATTAAATTGTAAGAATATCACTGAGTAACCTTATTTGTTTATTAAATTTATTTAATAAGTTTGATTCTAGGATTTTTTCCTGAGGAGAAACGATGATAAATTTTTCTGGAACTAGAAAAGAATATTTTAGTTTTCTCGCTTAAATATCTCGATAAAATTAAATTGTAGGAATATCCCTAAGTAACTTTATTTGTTTATAAAATTTATTTATTAAGTTTGATTCTAGGATTTTTTCCTGAGGAGAAACGATGTTTAAATTTTTCTGGAACTAAAAACGAATATTTTAATTTTCTTGCTTAAATATCACGATAAAATTAAATTGTAAGAATATCCCTGAGTAACTTTACTTGTTTATTAGATTTTTTAATAAGTTCGATTCTAGCATTTTTTCTTGACGAGTAACGATGTTTTTATTATTTTGAAACTAGAAACGAAAATTTTAGTTTTCTCGCATAAATATCTCGATAAAATTAAATTGTAGGAATATCCCTGTGTAACTTTATTGGTTTATTAAATTTATTTAATATGTTTGATTCTAGGATTTTTTCCTGAGGAGAAACAATGTTTTTATTATTTTGAAACTAGAAACGAAAATTTTAGTTTTCTCGCATAAATATCTCGATAAAATTAAATTGTAGGAATATCCCTGTGTAACTTTATTGGTTTATTAAATTTATTTAATATGTTTGATTCTAGGATTTTTTCCTGAGGAGAAACGAAGTTTTTATTATTTTGGAAATAGAAACGCATATTTTAGTTTTCTCGCTTAAATATCGCGACAAAATTAAATTGTGAGAATATCCCTGAGTAACTTTATTTATGTATTAAATTTATTTAATAAGTTTGATTCTAGCATTTTTTTCCTGAGGAGAAACGGTGTTTACATTGTTCTGGAACTAAAAACGAATATTTTGGTTTTCTCGCTTAAATATCACTATAAAATTAAATTGTAAGAATATCCCTGAGTAACTTTATTTGTTTATTAAATTTATTTAATAAGTTTGATTCTAGCATTTTGTCCTGACGAGTAACGATGTTTTTATTATTTTGGAACTAGAAACGAATATTTTAGTTTTCTCACTTAAATATCACGTTAAATTTAAATTGTAAAAATATCTATGTTTAACTTTATTTGTGTATTAAAATTTATTTAATAAGTTTGATTCTAGCATTTTTTCCTGACGAGTAACGAAGTTTTTATTCTTTTGGAACTAGAAACGAATATGTTAGTTTTCTCGCTTAAATATCGCGATAAAATTAAATTGTAAGAATATCCCTGAGTAACTTTATTTGTTTATTAAATTTATTTAATAAGTTTGATTCTAGGAATTTTTCCTGAGGAGAAACGCTGTTTAAATTTCTCTGGAACTAGAAACGAATACTTTAGTTTTCTCGTTTAAATATCTTGATAAAATTAAATTGTATGAATATCCCTGAGTAACTTTATTGGTTTATTAAATTTATTTAATAAGTTTGATTCTAGGATTTTTTCCTGAGGAGAAACGATGTTTTTATTATTTTGGAACTAGAAAAGAATATTTTAGTTTTCTCGCTTAAATATCGCTAATTAAATTGTAAGAATGTCCCTGAGTAACTTTATTTGTTTATTAAATGTATTTAATAAGTTTGATTCTAGCATTTTTTCCTGACGAGTAACGATGTTTATATTATTTTGGAACTAGAAACGAATATTTTAGTTTTCTCGCTTAAATATCACGATAAAATTAAATTGTAGGAATATCCCTGTGTAACTTTATTGGTTTATTAAATTTATTTAATAAGTTTGATTCTAGGATTTTTTCCTGAGGAGAAACGATGTTTAAATTTTTCTGGAACTAAAAACGAATATTTTAGTTTTCTTGTTTAAATATCACGATAAAATTAAATTGTAAGAGTAACTTTATTTGTTTATTAGATTTTTTTAATAAGTTCGATTCTAGCATTTTTTTCTGACGAGTAACGATGTTTTTATTATTTTGGAACTAGAAACGCATATTTTAGTTTTCTCGCTTAAATATCTCGACAAAATTAAATTGTGAGAATATCCCTGAGTAACTTTATTTGTGTATTAAATTTATTTAATATGTTTGATCTAGCATTTTTTTCTGAGGAGAAACGGTGTTTACATTTTTCTGGAACTAAAAATGAATATTTTAGTTTTCTTGCTTAAATATCACGATAAAATTAAATTGTAAGAATATCCCTGAGTAACTTTATTTGTTTATTAGATTTTTTTAATAAGTTCGATTCTAGCATTTTTTCCTGACGAGTAACGATGTTTTTATTATTTTGGAACTAGAAACGAATATTTTAGTTTTCTCGCTTAAATTTCGCGATAAAATTAAATATTAAGAATATCCCTGAGTAACTTTATTTGTTTATTAAATTTATTTAATAAGTTTGATTCTAGGATTTTTTCCTGAGGAGAAACGCTGTTTAAATTTCTCTGGAACTAGAAACGAATATTTTAGTTTTCTCGTTTAAATATCTTGATAAAATTAAATTGTAAGAATATCCCTGAGTAACTTTATTTGTTTATTAGATTTTTTTAATAAGTTTGATTCTAGCATTTTTTTCTGACGAGTAACGATGTTTTTGTTATTTTGGAACTAGAAACGCATATTTTAGTTTTCTCGCTTAAATATCGCGACAAAATTAAATTGTGAGAATATCCCTGAGTAACTTTATTTATGTATTAAATTTATTTAATAAGTTTGATTCTAGCATTTTTTCCTGAGGAGAAACGGTGTTTACATTGTTCTGGAACTAAAAACGAATATTTTGGTTTTCTCGCTTAAATATCACTATAAAATTAAATTGTAAGAATATCCCTGAGTAACTTTATTTGTTTATTAAATTTATTTAATAAGTTTGATTCTAGCATTTTGTCCTGACGAGTAACGATGTTTTTATTATTTTGGAACTAGAAACGAATATTTTAGTTTTCTCACTTAAATATCACGTTAAATTTAAATTGTAAAAATATCCATGTTTAACTTTATTTGTGTATTAAAATTTATTTAATAAGTTTGATTCTAGCATTTTTTCCTGACGAGTAACGAAGTTTTTATTATTTTGGAACTAGAAACGAATATGTTAGATTTCTCGCTTAAATATCGCGATAAAATTAAATTGTAAGAATATCCCTGAGTAACTTTATTTGTTTATTAAATTTATTTAATAAGTTTGATTCTAGGATTTTTTCCTGAGGAGAAACGCTGTTTAAATTTCTCTGGAACTAGAAACGAATATTTTAGTTTTCTCGTTTAAATATCTTGATAAAATTAAATTGTATGAATATCCCTGAGTAACTTTATTGGTTTATTAAATTTATTTAATAAGTTTGATTCTAGGATTTTTTCCTGAGGAGAAACGATGTTTTTATTATTTTGGAACTAGAAAAGAATATTTTAGTTTTCTCGCTTAAATATCGCTAATTAAATTGTAAGAATGTCCCTGAGTAACTTTATTTGTTTATTAAATGTATTTAATAAGTTTGATTCTAGCATTTTTTCCTGACAAGTAACGATGTTTATATTATTTTGGAACTAGAAACGAATATTTTAGTTTTCTCGCTTAAATATCACGATAAAATTAAATTGTAAGAATATCCCTGAGTAACTTTATTTGTTTATTAAATTTATTTAATAAGTTTGATTCTAGGATTTTTTCCTTAGGAGAAACGCTGTTTAAATTTCTCTGGAACTAGAAACGTATATTTTAGTTTTCTCGTTTAAATATCTTGATAAAATTAAATTGTAGGAATATCCCTGAGTAACTTTATTGGTTTATTAAATTTATTTAATAAGTTTGATTCTAGCATTTTTTCCTGACGAGTAACTATGTTTTTATTATTTTGGAACTAGAAACGAATATTTTAGTTTTCTTGCTTAAATATCACGATAAAATTAAATTGTAAGAATATCCATGAGTAACTTTATTTGTTTGTTAGATTTTTTTAATAAGTTCGATTCTAGCATTTTATCCTGACGAGTAACGATGTTTTTATTATTTTGGAACTAGAAAAGAGTCTAGGAGAACAAAGTTGCATAGACACACACTAAGTTAAAGAAGAAAGTTCGGTTGTCGCCTTCAACTTGCCACCGATGCCGTGGTGTAGTGGTTATCACGTCTGACTAGCAATTAGACTGTCCCTAGTTCGAATCCAGGCGGCATCCGAATTTTCTTTAACTTTAATAGATTAGAAAAGAATATTTTAGTTTTCTCGCTTAAATATCGCGATAAAATTAAATTGTAAGAATATCCCTGAGTAACTTTATTTGTTTATTAAATTTATTTAATAAGTTTGATTCTAGGATTTTTTCCTGAGGAGAAACGGTGTTTACATTTTTCGGGAACTAAAAACGAATATTTTAGTTTTCTCGTTTAAATATCACGATAAAATTAAATTGTAAAAATATCCCTGTGTAACTTTTTTGTGTATTAAATTTATTTAATAAGTTCGTTTCTAGCTTTTTTCTTGACGAGTAACAATGTTTTTTTATTTTGGAGCTAGAAACGAATATTTTGGATTTCTCGCTAAAATATCACGATAAAATTAAATTGTAGGAATATCCCTGGGTAACTTTATTTGTTTATTAAATTTATTTAATAAGTTTGATTCTAGCATTTTTTCCTGAGGAGTAACAATGTTTCAATTTTCTGGAACTAGAAACGATTATTTTAGTTTTCTTGCTTAAATATCGCGATAAAATATAATTGTATGAATATCCCTGAGTAACTTTATTTGTTTATTAGATTTTTTAATAAGTTCGATTCTAGCAATTTTTCCTGTCGAGTAACGATGTTTTTATTATTTTGGAACTAGAAACGAATATTTTAGTTTTCTGGCTTAAATATCGCGATAAAATTAAATTGTAAGAATATCCCTGAGTAACTTTATTTGTTTATTAAATTTATTTAATAAGTTTGATTCTAGGATTTTTTCCAGAGGAGAAACGATGTTTAAATATCTCTGGAAATAGAAACGAATATTTTAGTTTTCTCGCTTAAATATCTTGATAAAATTAAATTACAGGAATATCCCTGAGTAACTTTATTTGTTTATTAAATTTATTTAATAAGTTTGATTCTAGGATTTTTTCCTGAGGAGAAACGATGATAAATTTTTCTGGAACTAGAAACGAATATTTTAGTTTTCTCGCTTAAATATCTCGATAAAATTCAATTGTAGGAATATCCCTGAGTAACTTTATTTGTTTATTAAATTTATTTAATAAGTTTGATTCTAGGATTTTTTCCTGAGGAGAAACGATGTTTAAATTTTTCTGGAACTAAAAACGAATTTTTTAGTTTTCTTGCTTAAATATCACGATAAAATTAAAATGTAAGAATATCCCTGAGTAACTTTATTTGTTTATTAGATTTTTTTAATAAGTTCGATTCTAGCATTTTTTCCTGACGAGTAACGATGTTTTTATTATTTTGGAACTAGAAACGAATATTTTGGTTTTCTCGCTTAAATATCACTATAAAATTAAATTGTAAGAATATCCCTGAGTAACTTTATTTGTTTATTAAATTTATTTAATAAGTTTGATTCTAGGATTTTTTCCTGAGGAGAAACAATGTTTAAATTTTTCTGGAACTAAAAACGAATATTTTATTTTTCTTGCTTAAATATCACGATAAAATTAAATTGTAAGAATATCCCTGAGTAACTTTATTTGTTTATTAGATTTTTTAATAAGTTCGATTCTAGCATTTTTTCTTGACGAGTAACGATGTTTTTATTATTTTGGAACTAGAAAGGAAAATTTTAGTTTTCTCGCATAAATATCTCGATAAAATTAAATTGTAGGAATATCCCTGTGTAACTTTATTGGTTTATTAAATTTATTTAATAAGTTTGATTCTAGGATTTTTTCCTGAGGAGAAACGATGTTTAAATTTTTCTGGAACTAAAAACGAATATTTCAGTTTTCTTGTTTAAATATCACGATAAAATTAAATTGTAAGTATATCCCTGAGTAACTTTATTTGTGTATTAAATTTATTTAACAAGTTTGATTCTAGCAATTTTTCCTGAGGAGAAACGGTGTTTACATTTTTCTGGAACTAAAAACGAATATTTTAGTTTTCTCGCTTAAATATCGCGATAAAATTAAATTGTAAGAATATCACTGAGTAACTTTATTTGTTTATTAGATTTTTTTAATAAGTTCGATTCTAGCCTTTTTTTCTGAAGAGTAACGATGTTTTTATTATTTTGGAACTAGAAACGCATATTTTAGTTTTCTCGCTTAAATATCGCGACAAAATTAAATTGTGAGAATATCCCTGAGTAACTTTATTTGTGTATTAAATTTATTTAATAAGTTTGATTCTAGCAATTTTTCCTGAGGAGAAACGGTGTTTACATTTTTCTGGAACTAAAAACGAATATTTTAGTTTTCTTGCTTAAATATCACGATAAAATTAAATTGTAAGAATATCCCTGAGTAACTTTATTTGTTTATTAGATTTTTTTAATAAGTTCGATTCTAGCATTTTTTCCTGATGAGTAACGATGTTTTTATTATTTTGGAACTAGAAACTAATATTTTAGTTTTCTCGCTTAAATATCGCGATAAAATTAAATTGTAAGAATATCACTGAGTAACCTTATTTGTTTATTAAATTTATTTAATAAGTTTGATTCTAGGATTTTTTCCTGAGGAGAAACGATGATAAATTTTTCTGGAACTAGAAAAATTATTTTAGTTTTAACGCTTAAATATCTCGATAAAATTAAATTGTAGGAATATCCCTGTGTAACTTTATTGGTTTATTAAATTTGTTTAATAAGTTTGATTCTAGGATTTTTTCCTGAGGAGAAACGATGTTTAAATTTTTCTGGAACTAAAAACGAATATTTCAGTTTTCTTGTTTAAATATCACGATAAAATTAAATTGTAAGAATATCCCTGAGTATCTTTATTTGTTTATTAGATTTTTTAATAAGTTCGATTCTAGCATTTTTTCCTGACGAGTAACGATGTTTTTATTATTTTGGAACTAGAAACGAATATTTTAGTTTTCTCGCTTAAATATCGCGATAAAATTAAATTGTAAGAATATCACTGAGTAACCTTATTTGTTTATTAAATTTATTTAATAAGTTTGATTCTAGGATTTTTTCCTGAGGAGAAACGATGATAAATTTTTCTGGAACTAGAAACGAATATTTTAGTTTTCTCGCTTAAATATCTCGATAAAATTAAATTGTAGGAATATCCCTGAGTAACTTTATTTGTTTATAAAATTTATTTATTAAGTTTGATTCTAGGATTTTTTCCTGAGGAGAAACGATGTTTAAATTTTTCTGGAACTAAAAACGAATATTTTAGTTTTCTTGCTTAAATATCACGATAAAATTAAATTGTAAGAATATCCCTGAGTAACTTTATTTGTTTATTAAATTTATTTAATAAGTTTGATTCTAGGATTTTTTCCTGAGGAGAAACGATGTTTAAATTTTTCTGGAACTAAAAACTAATATTTCAGTTTTCTTGTTTAAATATCACGATAAAATTAAATTGTAAGAATATCCCTGTGTAACTTTATTGGTTTATTAAATTTATTTAATATGTTTGATTCTAGGATTTTTTCCTGAGGAGAAACGATGTTTTTATTATTTTGGAACTAGAAACGCATATTTTAGTTTTCTCGCTTAAATATCCCTGAGTAACTTTATTTGTATATTAAATTTATTTAATAAGTTTGATTCTAGCATTTTTTCCTGAGGAGAAACGGTGTTTACATTTTTCTGGAACTAAAAACGAATATTTTAGTTTTCTCGTTTAAATATCATGATAAAATTAAATTGTAAGAATATCCCTGAGTAACTTTATTTGTTTATTAGATTTTTTTAATAAGTTTGATTCTAGCATTTTTTGCTGACGAGTAACGATGTTTTTGTTATTTTGGAACTAGAAACGCATATTTTAGTTTTCTCGCTTAAATATCGCGACAAAATTAAATTGTGAGAATATCCCTGAGTAACTTTATTTATGTATTAAATTTATTTAATAAGTTTGATTCTAGCATTTTTTCTTGACGAGTAACGATGTTTTTATTATTTTGGACCTAGAAACGAAAATTTTAGTTTTCTCGCATAAATATCTCGATAAAATTAAATTGTAGGAATATCCCTGTGTAACTTTATTGGTTTATTAAATTTATTTAATATGTTTGATTCTAGGATTTTTTCCTGAGGAGAAACGATGTTTTTATTATTTTGGAACTAGAAACGCATATTTTAGTTTTCTCGCTTAAATATCCCTGAGTAACTTTATTTGTGTATTAAATTTATTTAATAAGTTTGATTCTAGCATTTTTTCCTGAGGAGAAACGGTGTTTACATTTTTCTGGAACTGAAAACGAATATTTTAGTTTTCTCGCTTAAATATCATGATAAAATTAAATTGTAAGAATATCCCTGAGTAACTTTATTTGCTTATTAGATTTTTTTAATAAGTTTGATTCTAGCATTTTTTTCTGACGAGTAACGATGTTTTTGTTATTTTGGAACTAGAAACGCATATTTTAGTTTTCTCGCTTAAATATCGCGACAAAATTAAATTGTGAGAATATCCCTGAGTAACTTTATTTATGTATTAAATTTATTTAATAAGTTTGATTCTAGCATTTTTTCCTGAGGAGAAACGGTGTTTACATTGTTCTGGAACTAAAAACGAATATTTTGGTTTTCTCGCTTAAATATCACTATAAAATTAAATTGTAAGAATATCCCTGAGTAACTTTATTTGTTTATTAAATTTATTTAATAAGTTTGATTCTAGGATTTTTTCCTGAGGAGAAACGATGTTTAAATTTTTCTGGAACTAAAAACTAATATTTCAGATTTCTTGTTTAAATATCACGATAAAATTAAATTGTAAGAATATCCCTGAGTAACTTTATTTGTTTATTAGATTTTTTTAATAAGTTCGATTCTAGCCTTTTTTTCTGACGAGTAACGATGTTTTTATTATTTTGGAACTAGAAACGCATATTTTAGTTTTCTCGCTTAAATATCGTGACAAAATTAAATTGTGAGAATATCCCTGAGTAACTTTATTTGTTTATTAGATTTTTTAATAAGTTCGATTCTAGCATTTTTTCTTGACGAGTAACGATGTTTTTATTATTTTGGAACTAGAAACGAAAATTTTAGTTTTCTCGCATAAATATCTCGATAAAATTAAATTGTAGGAATATCCCTGTGTAACTTTATTGGTTTATTAAATTTGTTTAATAAGTTTGATTCTAGGATTTTTTCCTGAGGAGAAACGATGTTTAAATTTTTCTGGAACTAAAAACGAATATTTCAGTTTTCTTGTTTAAATATCACGATAAAATTAAATTGTAAGAATATCCCTGAGTAACTTTATTTGTTTATTAGATTTTTTTAATAAGTTCGATTCTAGCCTTTTTTTCTGACGAATAACGATGTTTTTATTATTTTGGAACTAGAAACGCATATTTTAGTTTTCTCGCTTAAATATCGCGACAAAATTAAATTGTGAGAATATCCCTGAGTAACTTTATTTGTGTATTAAATTTATTTAATAAGTTTGATTCTAGCAATTTTTCCTGAGGAAAACGGTGTTTACATTTTTCTGGAACTAAAAACGAATATTTTAGTTTTCTTGCTTAAATATCACGATAAATTAAATTGTAAGAATATCCCAGAGTAACTTTATTTGTTTATTAGATTTTTTTAATAAGTTCGATTCTAGCATTTTTTCCTGACGAGTAACGATGTTTTTATTATTTTGGAACTAGAAACGAATATTTTAGTTTTCTCGTTTAAATATCGCGATAAAATTAAATTGTAAGAATATCACTGAGTAAACTTATTTGTTTATTAAATTTATTTAATAAGTTTGATTCTAGGATTTTTTCCTGAGGAGAAACGATGATAAATTTTTCTGGAACTAGAAACGAATATTTTAGTTTTCTCGCTTAAATATCTCGATAAAATTAAATTGTAGGAATATCCCTGAGTAACTTTATTTGTTTATAAAATTTATTTATTAAGCTTGATTCTAGGATTTTTTCCTGAGGAGAAACGATGTTTAATTTTTTCTGGAACTAAAAACGAATATTTTAGTTTTCTTGCTTAAATATCACGATAAAATTAAATTGTAAGAATATCCCTGAGTAACTTTACTTGTTTATTAGATTTTTTAATAAGTTCGATTCTAGAATTTTTTCTTGACGAGTAACGATGTTTTTATTATTTTGGAACTAGAAACGCATATTTTAGTTTTCTCGCTTAAATATCGCGACAAAATTAAATTGTGAGAATATCCCTGAGTAACTTTATTTGTGTATTAAATTTATTTAATAAGTTTGATTCTAGCAATTTTTCCTGAGGAGAAACGGTGTTTACATTTTTCTGGAACTAAAAACGAATATTTTAGTTTTCTTGCTTAAATATCACGATAAAATTAAATTGTAAGAATATCCCTGAGTAACTTTATTTGTTTATTAGATTTTTTTAATAAGTTCGATTCTAGCATTTTTTCCTGACGAGTAACGATGTTTTTATTATTTTGGAACTAGAAACGAATATTTTAGTTTTCTCGCTTAAATATCGCGACAAAATTAAATTGTAAGAATATCACTGAGTAACCTTATTTGTTTATTAAATTTATTTAATAAGTTTGATTCTAGGATTTTTTCCTGAGGAGAAACGATGATAAATTTTTCTGGAACTAGAAAAATTATTTTAGTTTTAACGCTTAAATATCTCGATAAAATTAAATTGTAGGAATATCCCTGTGTAACTTTATTGGTTTATTAAATTTGTTTAATAAGTTTGATTCTAGGATTTTTTCCTGAGGAGAAACGATGATAAATTTTTCTGGAACTAGAAAAGAATATTTTAGTTTTCTCGCTTAAATATCTCGATAAAATTAAATTGTAGGAATATCCCTAAGTAACTTTATTTGTTTATAAAATTTATTTATTAAGTTTGATTCTAGGATTTTTTCCTGAGGAGAAACGATGTTTAAATTTTTCTGGAACTAAAAACGAATATTTTAATTTTCTTGCTTAAATATCACGATAAAATTAAATTGTAAGAATATCCCTGAGTAACTTTACTTGTTTATTAGATTTTTTAATAAGTTCGATTCTAGCATTTTTTCTTGACGAGTAACGATGTTTTTATTATTTTGAAACTAGAAACGAAAATTTTAGTTTTCTCGCATAAATATCTCGATAAAATTAAATTGTAGGAATATCCCTGTGTAACTTTATTGGTTTATTAAATTTATTTAATATGTTTGATTCTAGGATTTTTTCCTGAGGAGAAACGATGTTTTTATTATTTTGAAACTAGAAACGAAAATTTTAGTTTTCTCGCATAAATATCTCGATAAAATTAAATTGTAGGAATATCCCTGTGTAACTTTATTGGTTTATTAAATTTATTTAATATGTTTGATTCTAGGATTTTTTCCTGAGGAGAAACGAAGTTTTTATTATTTTGGAAATAGAAACGCATATTTTAGTTTTCTCGCTTAAATATCGCGACAAAATTAAATTGTGAGAATATCCCTGAGTAACTTTATTTATGTATTAAATTTATTTAATAAGTTTGATTCTAGCATTTTTTTCCTGAGGAGAAACGGTGTTTACATTGTTCTGGAACTAAAAACGAATATTTTGGTTTTCTCGCTTAAATATCACTATAAAATTAAATTGTAAGAATATCCCTGAGTAACTTTATTTGTTTATTAAATTTATTTAATAAGTTTGATTCTAGCATGTTGTCCTGACGAGTAACGATGTTTTTATTATTTTGGAACTAGAAACGAATATTTTAGTTTTCTCACTTAAATATCACGTTAAATTTAAATTGTAAAAATATCTATGTTTAACTTTATTTGTGTATTAAAATTTATTTAATAAGTTTGATTCTAGCATTTTTTCCTGACGAGTAACGAAGTTTTTATTCTTTTGGAACTAGAAACGAATATGTTAGTTTTCTCGCTTAAATATCGCGATAAAATTAAATTGTAAGAATATCCCTGAGTAACTTTATTTGTTTATTAAATTTATTTAATAAGTTTGATTCTAGGAATTTTTCCTGAGGAGAAACGCTGTTTAAATTTCTCTGGAACTAGAAACGAATACTTTAGTTTTCTCGTTTAAATATCTTGATAAAATTAAATTGTATGAATATCCCTGAGTAACTTTATTGGTTTATTAAATTTATTTAATAAGTTTGATTCTAGGATTTTTTCCTGAGGAGAAACGATGTTTTTATTATTTTGGAACTAGAAAAGAATATTTTAGTTTTCTCGCTTAAATATCGCTAATTAAATTGTAAGAATGTCCCTGAGTAACTTTATTTGTTTATTAAATGTATTTAATAAGTTTGATTCTAGCATTTTTTCCTGACGAGTAACGATGTTTATATTATTTTGGAACTAGAAACGAATATTTTAGTTTTCTCGCTTAAATATCACGATAAAATTAAATTGTAGGAATATCCCTGTGTAACTTTATTGGTTTATTAAATTTATTTAATAAGTTTGATTCTAGGATTTTTTCCTGAGGAGAAACGATGTTTAAATTTTTCTGGAACTAAAAACGAATATTTTAGTTTTCTTGTTTAAATATCACGATAAAATTAAATTGTAAGAGTAACTTTATTTGTTTATTAGATTTTTTTAATAAGTTCGATTCTAGCATTTTTTTCTGACGAGTAACGATGTTTTTATTATTTTGGAACTAGAAACGCATATTTTAGTTTTCTCGCTTAAATATCTCGACAAAATTAAATTGTGAGAATATCCCTGAGTAACTTTATTTGTGTATTAAATTTATTTAATATGTTTGATCTAGCATTTTTTTCTGAGGAGAAACGGTGTTTACATTTTTCTGGAACTAAAAATGAATATTTTAGTTTTCTTGCTTAAATATCACGATAAAATTAAATTGTAAGAATATCCCTGAGTAACTTTATTTGTTTATTAGATTTTTTTAATAAGTTCGATTCTAGCATTTTTTCCTGACGAGTAACGATGTTTTTATTATTTTGGAACTAGAAACGAATATTTTAGTTTTCTCGCTTAAATTTCGCGATAAAATTAAATATTAAGAATATCCCTGAGTAACTTTATTTGTTTATTAAATTTATTTAATAAGTTTGATTCTAGGATTTTTTCCTGAGGAGAAACGCTGTTTAAATTTCTCTGGAACTAGAAACGAATATTTTAGTTTTCTCGTTTAAATATCTTGATAAAATTAAATTGTAAGAATATCCCTGAGTAACTTTATTTGTTTATTAGATTTTTTTAATAAGTTTGATTCTAGCATTTTTTTCTGACGAGTAACGATGTTTTTGTTATTTTGGAACTAGAAACGCATATTTTAGTTTTCTCGCTTAAATATCGCGACAAAATTAAATTGTGAGAATATCCCTGAGTAACTTTATTTATGTATTAAATTTATTTAATAAGTTTGATTCTAGCATTTTTTCCTGAGGAGAAACGGTGTTTACATTGTTCTGGAACTAAAAACGAATATTTTGGTTTTCTCGCTTAAATATCACTATAAAATTAAATTGTAAGAATATCCCTGAGTAACTTTATTTGTTTATTAAATTTATTTAATAAGTTTGATTCTAGCATTTTGTCCTGACGAGTAACGATGTTTTTATTATTTTGGAACTAGAAACGAATATTTTAGTTTTCTCACTTAAATATCACGTTAAATTTAAATTGTAAAAATATCCATGTTTAACTTTATTTGTGTATTAAAATTTATTTAATAAGTTTGATTCTAGCATTTTTTCCTGACGAGTAACGAAGTTTTTATTATTTTGGAACTAGAAACGAATATGTTAGATTTCTCGCTTAAATATCGCGATAAAATTAAATTGTAAGAATATCCCTGAGTAACTTTATTTGTTTATTAAATTTATTTAATAAGTTTGATTCTAGGATTTTTTCCTGAGGAGAAACGCTGTTTAAATTTCTCTGGAACTAGAAACGAATATTTTAGTTTTCTCGTTTAAATATCTTGATAAAATTAAATTGTATGAATATCCCTGAGTAACTTTATTGGTTTATTAAATTTATTTAATAAGTTTGATTCTAGGATTTTTTCCTGAGGAGAAACGATGTTTTTATTATTTTGGAACTAGAAAAGAATATTTTAGTTTTCTCGCTTAAATATCGCTAATTAAATTGTAAGAATGTCCCTGAGTAACTTTATTTGTTTATTAAATGTATTTAATAAGTTTGATTCTAGCATTTTTTCCTGACAAGTAACGATGTTTATATTATTTTGGAACTAGAAACGAATATTTTAGTTTTCTCGCTTAAATATCACGATAAAATTAAATTGTAAGAATATCCCTCAGTAACTTTATTTGTTTATTAGATTTATTTAATAAGTTTGATTCTAGGATTTTTTCCTGAGGAGAAACGATGTTTAAATTTTTCTGGAACTAAAAACGAATATTTTAGTTTTCTTGCTTAAATATCACGATAAAATTAAATTGTAGGAATATCCCTGTGTAACTTTATTGGTTTATTAAATTTATTTAATAAGTTTGATTCTAGGATTTTTTCCTGAGGAGAAACGATGTTTAAATTTTTCTGGAACTAAAAACGAATATTTTAGTTTTCTTGTTTAAATATCACGATAAAATTAAATTGTAAGAATATCCCTGAGTAACTTTATTTGTTTATTAGATTTTTTTAATAAGTTCAATTCTAGCATTTTTTTCTGACGAGTAACGATGTTTTTATTATTTTGGAACTAGAAACGCATATTTTAGTTTTCTCGCTTAAATATCGCGACAAAATTAAATTGTGAGAATATCCCTGAGTAACTTTATTTGTGTATTAAATTTATTTAATAAGTTTGATCTAGCATTTTTTTCTGAGGAGAAACGGTGTTTACATTTTTCTGGAACTAAAAATGAATATTTTAGTTTTCTTGCTTAAATATCACGATAAAATTAAATTGTAAGAATATCCCTGAGTAACTTTATTTGTTTATTAGATTTTTTTAATAAGTTCGATTCTAGCATTTTTTCCTGACGAGTAACGATGTTTTTATTATTTTGGAACTAGAAACGAATATTTTAGTTTTCTCGCTTAAATATCGCGATAAAATTAAATTGTAAGAATATCACTGAGTAACTTTATTTGTTTATTAAATTTATTTAATAAGTTAGATTCTAGCATTTTTTCCTGACGAGTAACGATGTTTTTATTATTTTGGAACTAGAAACGAATATTTTAGTTTTCTGGCTTAAATATCGCGATAAAATTAAATTGTAAGAATATCCCTGAGTAACTTTATTTGTTTATTAAATTTATTTAATAAGTTTGATTCTAGGATTTTTTCCAGAGGAGAAACGATGTTTAAATATCTCTGGAAATAGAAACGAATATTTTAGTTTTCTCGTTTAAATATCTTGATAAAATTAAATTACAGGAATATCCCTGAGTAACTTTATTTGTTTATTAAATTTATTTAATAAGTTTGATTCTAGGATTTTTTCCTGAGGAGAAACGATGATAAATTTTTCTGGAACTAGAAACGAATATTTTAGTTTTCTCGCTTAAATATCTCGATAAAATTCAATTGTAGGAATATCCCTGAGTAACTTTATTTGTTTATTAAATTTATTTAATAAGTTTGATTCTAGGATTTTTTCCTGAGGAGAAACGATGTTTAAATTTTTCTGGAACTAAAAACGAATATTTTAGTTTTCTTGCTTAAATATCACGATAAAATTAAAATGTAAGAATATCCCTGAGTAACTTTATTTGTTTATTAGATTTTTTTAATAAGTTCGATTCTAGCATTTTTTCCTGACGAGTAACGATGTTTTTATTATTTTGGAACTAGAAACGAATATTTTGGTTTTCTCGCTTAAATATCACTATAAAATTAAATTGTAAGAATATCCCTGAGTAACTTTATTTGTTTATTAAATTTATTTAATAAGTTTGATTCTAGGATTTTTTCCTGAGGAGAAACGATGTTTAAATTTTTCTGGAACTAAAAACGAATATTTTATTTTTCTTGCTTAAATATCACGATAAAATTAAATTGTAAGAATATCCCTGAGTAACTTTACTTGTTTATTAGATTTTTTAATAAGTTCGATTCTAGCATTTTTTCTTGACGAGTAACGATGTTTTTATTATTTTGGAACTAGAAAGGAAAATTTTAGTTTTCTCGCATAAATATCTCGATAAAATTAAATTGTAGGAATATCCCTGTGTAACTTTATTGGTTTATTAAATTTATTTAATAAGTTTGATTCTAGGATTTTTTCCTGAGGAGAAACGGTGTTTACATTTTTCTGGAACTAGAAACGAATATTTTAGTTTTCTCGCTTAAATATCGCGATAAAATTAAATTGTAAGAATATCCCTGAGTAACTTTATTTGTTTATTAAATTTATTTAATAAGTTTGAGTCTAGGATTTTTTCCTAAGGAGAAACGCTGTTTAAATTTCTCTGGAAATAGAAACGAATATTTTAGTTTTCTCGCTTAAATATCTTGATAAAATTAAATTGTAGGAATATCCCTGAGTAACTTTATTTGTTTATTAGATTTTTTTATAAGTTCGATTCTAGCATTTTGTCCTGACGAGTAACGATGTTTTTATTATTTTGGAACTAGAAACGAATATTTTAGTTTTCTCACTTAAATATCACGATAAATTTAAATTGTAAAAATATCCCTGAGTAACTTTATTTGTGTATTAAAATTTATTTAATAAGTTTGATTCTAGCATTTTTTCCTGACGAGTAACGATGTTTTGTATTATTTTGGAACTAGAAAAGAATATTTTAGTTTTCTCGCTTAAATATCGCGATAAAATTAAATTGTAAGAATATCCCTGAGTAACTTTATTTGTTTATTAAATTTATTTAATAAGTTAGATTCTAGCTTTTTTTCCTGCCGAGTAACGATGATTTTATTATTTTGGAACTAGAAACGAATATTTTAGATTTCTCGCTTAAATATCGCGATAAAATTAAATTGTAAGAATATCCCTGAGTAACTTTATTTGTTTATTAAATTTATTTAATAAGTTTGATTCTAGGATTTTTTCCTTAGGAGAAACGCTGTTTAAATTTCTCTGGAACTAGAAACGAATATTTTAGTTTTCTCGCTTAAATATCTTGATAAAATTAAATTGTAGGAATATCCCAGAGTAACTTTATTGGTTTATTAAATTTATTTAATAAGTTTGATTCTAGCATTTTTTCCTGACGAGTAACTATGTTTTTATTATTTTGGAACTAGAAACGAATATTTTAGTTTTCTTGCTTAAATATCACGATAAAATTAAATTGTAAGAATATCCCTGAGTAACTTTATTTGTTTGTTAGATTTTTTTAATAAGTTCGATTCTAGCATTTTATCCTGACGAGTAACGATGTTTTTATTATTTTGGAACTAGAAAAGAATATTTTAGTTTTCTCGCTTAAATATCGCGATAAAATTAAATTGTAAGAATATCCCTGAGTAACTTTATTTGTTTATTAAATTTATTTAATAAGTTTGATTCTAGGATTTTTTCCTGAGGAGAAACGGTGTTTACATTTTTCGGGAACTAAAAACGAATATTTTAGTTTTCTCGTTTAAATATCACGATAAAATTAAATTGTAAAAATATCCCTGTGTAACTTTTTTGTGTATTAAATTTATTTAATAAGTTCGTTTCTAGCTTTTTTCTTGACGAGTAACAATGTTTTTTTATTTTGGAGCTAGAAACGAATATTTTGGATTTCTCGCTAAAATATCATGATAAAATTAAATTGTAGGAATATCCCTGAGTAACTTTATTTGTTTATTAAATTTATTTAATAAGTTTGATTCTAGCATTTTTTCCTGAGGAGTAACAATGTTTCAATTTTCTGGAACTAGAAAAGATTATTTTAGTTTTCTTGCTTAAATATCGCGATAAAATATAATTGTATGAATATCCCTGAGTAACTTTATTTGTTTATTAGATTTTTTTAATAAGTTCGTTTCTAGCATTTTTTCCTGATGAGTAACGATGTTTTTATTATTTTGGAACTAGAAACGAATATTTTAGTTTTCTCGCTTAAATATCGCGATAAAATTAAATTGTAAGAATATCACTGAGTAACTTTATTTGTTTATTAAATTTATTTAATAAGTTCGATTCTAGCATTTTTTCCTGACGAGTAACGATGTTTTTATTATTTTGGAACTAGAAACGAATATTTTAGTTTTCTGGCTTAAATATCGCGATAAAATTAAATTGTAAGAATATCCCTGAGTAACTTTATTTGTTTATTAAATTTATTTAATAAGTTTGATTCTAGGATTTTTTCCAGAGGAGAAACGATGTTTAAATATCTCTGGAAATAGAAACGAATATTTTAGTTTTCTCGTTTAAATATCTTGATAAAATTAAATTACAGGAATATCCCTGAGTAACTTTATTTGTTTATTAAATTTATTTAATAAGTTTGATTCTAGGATTTTTTCCTGAGGAGAAACGATGATAAATTTTTCTGGAACTAGAAACGAATATTTTAGTTTTCTCGCTTAAATATCTCGATAAAATTCAATTGTAGGAATATCCCTGAGTAACTTTATTTGTTTATTAAATTTATTTAATAAGTTTGATTCTAGGATTTTTTCCTGAGGAGAAACGATGTTTAAATTTTTCTGGAACTAAAAACGAATATTTTAGTTTTCTTGCTTAAATATCACGATAAAATTAAAATGTAAGAATATCCCTGAGTAACTTTATTTGTTTATTAGATTTTTTGTAATAAGTTCGATTCTAGCATTTTTTCCTGACGAGTAACGATGTTTTTATTATTTTGGAACTAGAAACGAATATTTTGGTTTTCTCGCTTAAATATCACTATAAAATTAAATTGTAAGAATATCCCTGAGTAACTTTATTTGTTTATTAAATTTATTTAATAAGTTTGATTCTAGGATTTTTTCCTGAGGAGAAACGATGTTTAAATTTTTCTGGAACTAAAAACGAATATTTTATTTTTCTTGCTTAAATATCACGATAAAATTAAATTGTAAGAATATCCCTGAGTAACTTTACTTGTTTATTAGATTTTTTAATAAGTTCGATTCTAGCATTTTTTCTTGACGAGTAACGATGTTTTTATTATTTTGGAACTAGAAAGGAAAATTTTAGTTTTCTCGCATAAATATCTCGATAAAATTAAATTGTAGGAATATCCCTGTGTAACTTTATTGGTTTATTAAATTTATTTAATAAGTTTGATTCTAGGATTTTTTCCTGAGGAGAAACGATGTTTAAATTTTTCTGGAACTAAAAACGAATATTTCAGTTTTCTTGTTTAAATATCACGATAAAATTAAATTGTAAGAATATCCCTAAGTAACTTTATTTGTTTATTAGATTTTTTTAATAAGTTCGATTCTAGCCTTTTTTTCTGAAGAGTAACGATGTTTTTATTATTTTGGAACTAGAAACGCATATTTTAGTTTTCTCGCTTAAATATCGCGACAAAATTAAATTGTGAGAATATCCCTGAGTAACTTTATTTGTGTATTAAATTTATTTAATAAGTTTGATTCTAGCAATTTTTCCTGAGGAGAAACGGTGTTTACATTTTTCTGGAACTAAAAACGAATATTTTAGTTTTCTTGCTTAAATATCACGATAAAATTAAATTGTAAGAATATCCCTGAGTAACTTTATTTGTGTATTAGATTTTTTTAATAAGTTCGATTCTAGCATTTTTTCCTGACGAGTAACGATGTTTTTATTATTTTGGAACTAGAAACGAATATTTTAGTTTTCTCGCTTAAATATCGCGATAAAATTAAATTGTAAGCATATCACTGAGTAACCTTATTTGTTTATTAAATTTATTTAATAAGTTTGATTCTAGGATTTTTTCCTGAGGAGAAACGATGATAAATTTTTCTGGAACTAGAAAAATTATTTTAGTTTTAACGCTTAAATATCTCGATAAAATTAAATTGTAGGAATATCCCTGTGTAACTTTATTGGTTTATTAAATTTGTTTAATAAGTTTGATTCTAGGATTTTTTCCTGAGGAGAAACGATGTTTAAATTTTTCTGGAACTAAAAACGAATATTTCAGTTTTCTTGTTTAAATATTACGATAAAATTAAATTGTAAGAATATCCCTGAGTAACTTTATTTGTTTATTAGATTTTTTTAATAAGTTCGATTCTAGCCTTTTTTTCTGACGAGTAACGATGTTTTTATTATTTTGGAACTAGAAAGGCATATTTTAGTTTTCTCTCTTAAATATCGCGACAAAATTAAATTGTGAGAATATCCCTGAGTAACTTTATTTGTTTATAAAATTTATTTATTAAGTTTGATTCTAGGATTTTTTCCTGAGGAGAAACGATGTTTAAATTTTTCTGGAACTAAAAACGAATATTTTAGTTTTCTTGCTTAAATATCACGATAAAATTAAATTGTAAGAATATCCCTGAGTAACTTTACTTGTTTATTAGTTTGTTTAATAAGTTCGATTCTAGCATTTTTTCTTGACGAGTAACGATGTTTTTATTATTTTGGAACTAGAAACGAAAATTTTAGTTTTCTCGCATAAATATCTCGATAAAATTAAATTGTAGGAATATCCCTGTGTAACTTTATTGGTTTATTAAATTTATTTAATATGTTTGATTCTAGGATTTTTTCCTGAGGAGAAACGATGTTTTTATTATTTTGGAACTAGAAACGCATATTTTAGTTTTCTCGCTTAAATATCCCTGAGTAACTTTATTTGTGTATTAAATTTATTTAATAAGTTTGATTCTAGCATTTTTTCCTGAGGAGAAACGGTGTTTACATTTTTCTGGAACTAAAAACGAATATTTTAGTTTTCTCGCTTAAATATCACGATAAAATTAAATTGTAAGAATATCCCTGAGTAACTTTATTTGTTTATTAGATTTTTTTAATAAGTTTGATTCTAGCATTTTTTCCTGACGAGTAACTATGTTTTTATTATTTTGGAACTAGAAACGAATATTTTAGTTTTCTTGCTTAAATATCACGATAAAATTAAATTGTAAGAATATCCCTGAGTAACTTTATTTGTTTGTTAGATTTTTTTAATAAGTTCGATTCTAGCATTTTATCCTGACGAGTAACGATGTTTTTATTATTTTGGAACTAGAAAAGAATATTTTAGTTTTCTCGCTTAAATATCGCGATAAAATTAAATTGTAAGAATATCCCTGAGTAACTTTATTTGTTTATTAAATTTATTTAATAAGTTTGATTCTAGGATTTTTTCCTGAGGAGAAACGGTGTTTACATTTTTCGGGAACTAAAAACGAATATTTTAGTTTTCTCGTTTAAATATCACGATAAAATTAAATTGTAAAAATATCCCTGTGTAACTTTTTTGTGTATTAAATTTATTTAATAAGTTCGTTTCTAGCTTTTTTCTTGACGAGTAACAATGTTTTTTTATTTTGGAGCTAGAAACGAATATTTTGGATTTCTCGCTAAAATATCACGATAAAATTAAATTGTAAGAATATCCCTGAGTAACTTTATTTGTTTATTAAATTTATTTAATAAGTTTGATTCTAGGATTTTTTCCTGAGGAGAAACGATGTTTAAATTTTTCTGGAACTAAAAACGAATATTTCAGTTTTCTTGTTTAAATATCACGTTAAAATTAAATTGTAAGAATATCCCTGAGTAACTTTATTTGTTTATTAGATTTTTTTAATAAGTTCGATTCTAGTCTTTTTTTCTGACGAGTAACGATGTTTTTATTATTTTGGAACTAGAAACGCATATTTTAGTTTTCTCGCTTAAATATCGCGACAAAATTAAATTGTGAGAATATCCCTGAGTAACTTTACTTGTTTATTAGTTTTTTTAATAAGTTCGATTCTAGCATTTTTTCTTGACGAGTAACGATGTTTTTATTATTTTGGAACTAGAAACGCATATTTTAGTTTTCTCGCTTAAATATCGCGACAAAATTAAATTGTGAGAATATCCCTGAGTAACTTTACTTGTTTATTAGTTTTTTTAATAAGTTCGTTTCTAGCTTTTTTCTTGACGAGTAACAATGTTTTTTTATTTTGGAGCTAGAAACGAATATTTTGGATTTCTCGCTAAAATATCACGATAAAATTAAATTGTAAGAATATCCCTGAGTAACTTTATTTGTTTATTAAATTTATTTAATAAGTTTGATTCTAGGATTTTTTCCTGAGGAGAAACGATGTTTAAATTTTTCTGGAACTAAAAACGAATATTTTAGTTTTCTTGTTTAAATATCACGATAAAATTAAATTGTAAGAATATCCCTGAGTAACTTTATTTGTTTATTAGATTTTTTTAATAAGTTCGATTCTAGCATTTTTTTCTGACGAGTAACGATGTTTTTATTATTTTGGAACTAGAAACGCATATTTTAGTTTTCTCGCTTAAATATCGCGACAAAATTAAATTGGGAGAATATCCCTGAGTAACTTTATTTGTGTATTAAATTTATTTAATAAGTTTGATCTAGCATTTTTTTCTGAGGAGAAACGGTGTTTACATTTTTCTGGAACTAAAAATGAATATTTTAGTTTTCTTGCTTAAATATCACGATAAAATTAAATTGTAAGAATATCCCTGAGTAACTTTATTTGTTTATTAGATTTTTTTAATAAGTTCGATTCTAGCATTTTTTCCTGACGAGTAACGATGTTTTTATTATTTTGGAACTAGAAACGAATATTTTAGTTTTCTCGCTTAAATTTCGCGATAAAATTAAATTGTAAGAATATCCCTGAGTAACTTTATTTGTTTATTAAATTTATTTAATAAGTTAGATTCTAGCATTTTTTCCTGCCGAGTAACGATGATTTTATTATTTTGGAACTAGAAACGAATATTTTAGTTTTATTGCTTAAATATCACGATAAAATTAAATTGTAAGAATATCCCTGAGTAACTTTATTTGTTTATTAAATCTATTTAATAAGTTTGATTCTAGGATTTTTTCCTGAGGAGAAACGGTGTTTACATTTTTCTGGAACTAGAAACGAATATTTTAGTTTTCTCGCTTAAATATCGCGATAAAATTAAATTGTAAGAATATCCCTGAGTAACTTTATTTGTTTATTAAATTTATTTAATAAGTTTGATTCTAGGATTTTTTCCTAAGGAGAAACGCTGTTTAAATTTCTCTGGAAATAGAAACGAATATTTTAGTTTTCTCGCTTAAATATCTTGATAAAATTAAATTGTAGGAATATCCCTGAGTAACTTTATTTGTTTATTAGATTTTTTTATAAGTTCGATTCTAGCATTTTGTCCTGACGAGTAACGATGTTTTTATTATTTTGGAACTAGAAACGAATATTTTAGTTTTCTCACTTAAATATCACGATAAATTTAAATTGTAAAAATATCCCTGAGTAACTTTATTTGTGTATTAAAATTTATTTAATAAGTTTGATTCTAGCATTTTTTCCTGACGAGTAACGATGTTTTGTATTATTTTGGAACTAGAAAAGAATATTTTAGTTTTCTCGCTTAAATATCACGATAAAATTAAATTGTAAGAATATCCCTGAGTAACTTTATTTGTTTATTAAATTTATTTAATAAGTTAGATTCTAGCATTTTTTCCTGCCGAGTAACGATGATTTTATTATTTTGGAACTAGAAACGAATATTTTAGATTTCTCGCTTAAATATCGCGATAAAATTAAATTGTAAGAATATCCCTGAGTAACTTTATTTGTTTATTAAATTTATTTAATAAGTTTGATTCTAGGATTTTTTCCTTAGGAGAAACGCTGTTTATATTTCTCTGGAACTAGAAACGAATATTTTAGTTTTCTCGCTTAAATATCTTGATAAAATTAAATTGTAGGAATATCCCTGAGTAACTTTATTGGTTTATTAAATTTATTTAATAAGTTTGATTCTAGCATTTTTTCCTGACGAGTAACTATGTTTTTATTATTTTGGAACTAGAAACGAATATTTTAGTTTTCTTGCTTAAATATCACGATAAAATTAAATTGTAAGAATATCCCTGAGTAACTTTATTTGTTTGTTAGATTTTTTTAATAAGTTCGATTCTAGCATTTTATCCTGACGAGTAACGATGTTTTTATTATTTTGGAACTAGAAAAGAATATTTTAGTTTTCTCGCTTAAATATCGCGATAAAATTAAATTGTAAGAATATCCCTGAGTAACTTTATTTGTTTATTAAATTTATTTAATAAGTTTGATTCTAGGATTTTTTCCTGAGGAGAAACGGTGTTTACATTTTTCGGGAACTAAAAACGATTATTTTAGTTTTCTCGTTTAAATATCACGATAAAATTAAATTGTAAAAATATCCCTGTGTAACTTTTTTGTGTATTAAATTTATTTAATAAGTTCGTTTCTAGCTTTTTTCTTGACGAGTAACAATGTTTTTTTATTTTGGAGCTAGAAACGAATATTTTGGATTTCTCGCTAAAATATCATGATAAAATTAAATTGTAGGAATATCCCTGAGTAACTTTATTTGTTTATTAAATTTATTTAATAAGTTTGATTCTAGCATTTTTTCCTGAGGAGTAACAATGTTTCAATTTTCTGGAACTAGAAAAGATTATTTTAGTTTTCTTGCTTAAATATCGCGATAAAATATAATTGTATGAATATCCCTGAGTAACTTTATTTGTTTATTAGATTTTTTTAATAAGTTCGATTCTAGCATTTTTTCCTGACGAGTAACGATGTTTTTATTATTTTGGAACTAGAAACGAATATTTTAGTTTTCTCGTTTAAATATCGCGATAAAATTAAATTGTAAGAATATCACTGAGTAACTTTATTTGTTTATTAAATTTATTTAATAAGTTCGATTCTAGCATTTTTTCCTGACGAGTAACGATGTTTTTATTATTTTGGAACTAGAAACGAATATTTTAGTTTTCTGGCTTAAATATCGCGATAAAATTAAATTGTAAGAATATCCCTGAGTAACTTTATTTGTTTATTAAATTTATTTAATAAGTTTGATTCTAGGATTTTTTCCAGAGGAGAAACGATGTTTAAATATCTCTGGAAATAGAAACGAATATTTTAGTTTTCTCGTTTAAATATCTTGATAAAATTAAATTACAGGAATATCCCCGAGTAACTTTATTTGTTTATTAAATTTATTTAATAAGTTTGATTCTAGGATTTTTTCCTGAGGAGAAACGATGATAAATTTTTCTGGAACTAGAAACGAATATTTTAGTTTTCTCGCTTAAATATCTCGATAAAATTCAATTGTAGGAATATCCCTGAGTAACTTTATTTGTTTATTAAATTTATTTAATAAGTTTGATTCTAGGATTTTTTCCTGAGGAGAAACGATGTTTAAATTTTTCTGGAACTAAAAACGAATATTTTAGTTTTCTTGCTTAAATATCACGATAAAATTAAAATGTAAGAATATCCCTGAGTAACTTTATTTGTTTATTAGATTTTTTTAATAAGTTCGATTCTAGCATTTTTTCCTGACGAGTAACGATGTTTTTATTATTTTGGAACTAGAAACGAATATTTTGGTTTTCTCGCTTAAATATCACTATAAAATTAAATTGTAAGAATATCCCTGAGTAACTTTATTGGTTTATTAAATTTATTTAATAAGTTTGATTCTAGGATTTTTTCCTGAGGAGAAACGATGTTTAAATTTTTCTGGAACTAAAAACGAATATTTCAGTGTTCTTGTTTAAATATCACGATAAAATTAAATTGTAAGAATATCCCTGAGTAACTTTATTTGTTTATTAGATTTTTTTAATAAGTTCGATTCTAGCCTTTTTTTCTGAAGAGTAACGATGTTTTTATTATTTTGGAACTAGAAACGCATATTTTAGTTTTCTCGCTTAAATATCGCGACAAAATTAAATTGTGAGAATATCCCTGAGTAACTTTATTTGTGTATTAAATTTATTTAATAAGTTTGATTCTAGCAATTTTTCCTGAGGAGAAACGGTGTTTACATTTTTCTGGAACTAAAAACGAATATTTTAGTTTTCTTGCTTAAATATCACGATAAAATTAAATTGTAAGAATATCCCTGAGTAACTTTATTTGTTTATTAGATTTTTTTAATAAGTTCGATTCTAGCATTTTTTCCTGACGAGTAACGATGTTTTTATTATTTTGGAACTAGAAACGAATATTTTAGTTTTCTCGCTTAAATATCGCGATAAAATTAAATTGTAAGAATATCACTGAGTAACCTTATTTGTTTATTAAATTTATTTAATAAGTTTGATTCTAGGATTTTTTCCTGAGGAGAAACGATGATAAATTTTTCTGGAACTAGAAACGAATATTTTAGTTTTCTCGCTTAAATATCTCGATAAAATTAAATTGTAGGAATATCCCTGAGTAACTTTATTTGTTTATAAAATTTATTTATTAAGTTTGATTCTAGGATTTTTTCCTGAGGAGAAACGATGTTTAAATTTTTCTGGAACTAAAAACGAATATTTTAGTTTTCTTGCTTAAATATCACGATAAAATTAAATTGTAAGAATATCCCTGAGTAACTTTACTTGTTTATTAGTTTTTTTAATAAGTTCGATTCTAGCATTTTTTCTTGACGAGTAACGATGTTTTTATTATTTTGGAACTAGAAACGAAAATTTTAGTTTTCTCGCATAAATATCTCGATAAAATTAAATTGTAGGAATATCCCTGTGTAACTTTATTGGTTTATTAAATTTATTTAATATGTTTGATTCTAGGATTTTTTCCTGAGGAGAAACGATGTTTTTATTATTTTGGAACTAGAAACGCATATTTTAGTTTTCTCGCTTAAATATCCCTGAGTAACTTTATTTGTGTATTAAATTTATTTAATAAGTTTGATTCTAGCATTTTTTCCTGAGGAAAACGGTGTTTACATTTTTCTGGAACTAAAAACGAATATTTTAGTTTTCTTGCTTAAATATCACGATAAATTAAATTGTAAGAATATCCCTGAGTAACTTTATTTGTTTATTAGATTTTTTTAATAAGTTCGATTCTAGCATTTTTTCCTGACGAGTAACGATGTTTTTATTATTTTGGAACTAGAAACGAATATTTTAGTTTTCTCGTTTAAATATCGCGATAAAATTAAATTGTAAGAATATCACTGAGTAACCTTATTTGTTTATTAAATTTATTTAATAAGTTTGATTCTAGGATTTTTTCCTGAGGAGAAACGATGATAAATTTTTCTGGAACTAGAAACGAATATTTTAGTTTTCTCGCTTAAATATCTCGATAAAATTAAATTGTAGGAATATCCCTGAGTAACTTTATTTGTTTATAAAATTTATTTATTAAGTTTGATTCTAGGATTTTTTCCTGAGGAGAAACGATGTTTAATTTTTTCTGGAACTAAAAACGAATATTTTAGTTTTCTTGCTTAAATATCACGATAAAAATAAATTGTAAGAATATCCCTGAGTAACTTTACTTGTTTATTAGATTTTTTAATAAGTTCGATTCTAGCATTTTTTCTTGACGAGTAACGATGTTTTTATTATTTTGGAACTAGAAACGCATATTTTAGTTTTCTCGCTTAAATATCGCGACAAAATTAAATTGTGAGAATATCCCTGAGTAACTTTATTTGTGTATTAAATTTATTTAATAAGTTTGATTCTAGCAATTTTTCCTGAGGAGAAACGGTGTTTTTATTATTTTGGAACTAGAAACGCATATTTTAGTTTTCTCGCTTAAATATCCCTGAGTAACTTTATTTGTGTATTAAATTTATTTAATAAGTTTGATTCTAGCATTTTTTCCTGAGGAAAACGGTGTTTACATTTTTCTGGAACTAAAAACGAATATTTTAGTTTTCTTGCTTAAATATCACGATAAATTAAATTGTAAGAATATCCCTGAGTAACTTTATTTGTTTATTAGATTTTTTTAATAAGTTCGATTCTAGCATTTTTTCCTGACGAGTAACGATGTTTTTATTATTTTGGAACTAGAAACGAATATTTTAGTTTTCTCGTTTAAATATCGCGATAAAATTAAATTGTAAGAATATCACTGAGTAACTTTATTTGTTTATTAAATTTATTTAATAAGTTCGATTCTAGCATTTTTTCCTGACGAGTAACGATGTTTTTATTATTTTGGAACTAGAAACGAATATTTTAGTTTTCTGGCTTAAATATCGCGATAAAATTAAATTGTAAGAATATCCCTGAGTAACTTTATTTGTTTATTAAATTTATTTAATAAGTTTGATTCTAGGATTTTTTCCAGAGGAGAAACGATGTTTAAATATCTCTGGAAATAGAAACGAATATTTTAGTTTTCTCGTTTAAATATCTTGATAAAATTAAATTACAGGAATATCCCCGAGTAACTTTATTTGTTTATTAAATTTATTTAATAAGTTTGATTCTAGGATTTTTTCCTGAGGAGAAACGATGATAAATTTTTCTGGAACTAGAAACGAATATTTTAGTTTTCTCGCTTAAATATCTCGATAAAATTCAATTGTAGGAATATCCCTGAGTAACTTTATTTGTTTATTAAATTTATTTAATAAGTTTGATTCTAGGATTTTTTCCTGAGGAGAAACGATGTTTAAATTTTTCTGGAACTAAAAACGAATATTTTAGTTTTCTTGCTTAAATATCACGATAAAATTAAAATGTAAGAATATCCCTGAGTAACTTTATTTGTTTATTAGATTTTTTTAATAAGTTCGATTCTAGCATTTTTTCCTGACGAGTAACGATGTTTTTATTATTTTGGAACTAGAAACGAATATTTTGGTTTTCTCGCTTAAATATCACTATAAAATTAAATTGTAAGAATATCCCTGAGTAACTTTATTTGTTTATTAAATTTATTTAATAAGTTTGATTCTAGGATTTTTTCCTGAGGAGAAACGATGTTTAAATTTTTCTGGAACTAAAAACGAATATTTTATTTTTCTTGCTTAAATATCACGATAAAATTAAATTGTAAGAATATCCCTGAGTAACTTTACTTGTTTATTAGATTTTTTAATAAGTTCGATTCTAGCATTTTTTCTTGACGAGTAACGATGTTTTTATTATTTTGGAACTAGAAAGGAAAATTTTAGTTTTCTCGCATAAATATCTCGATAAAATTAAATTGTAGGAATATCCCTGTGTAACTTTATTGGTTTATTAAATTTATTTAATAAGTTTGATTCTAGGATTTTTTCCTGAGGAGAAACGATGTTTAAATTTTTCTGGAACTAAAAACGAATATTTCAGTGTTCTTGTTTAAATATCACGATAAAATTAAATTGTAAGAATATCCCTGAGTAACTTTATTTGTTTATTAGATTTTTTTAATAAGTTCGATTCTAGCCTTTTTTTCTGAAGAGTAACGATGTTTTTATTATTTTGGAACTAGAAACGCATATTTTAGTTTTCTCGCTTAAATATCGCGACAAAATTAAATTGTGAGAATATCCCTGAGTAACTTTATTTGTGTATTAAATTTATTTAATAAGTTTGATTCTAGCAATTTTTCCTGAGGAGAAACGGTGTTTACATTTTTCTGGAACTAAAAACGAATATTTTAGTTTTCTTGCTTAAATATCACGATAAAATTAAATTGTAAGAATATCCCTGAGTAACTTTATTTGTTTATTAGATTTTTTTAATAAGTTCGATTCTAGCATTTTTTCCTGACGAGTAACGATGTTTTTATTATTTTGGAACTAGAAACGAATATTTTAGTTTTCTCGCTTAAATATCGCGATAAAATTAAATTGTAAGAATATCACTGAGTAACCTTATTTGTTTATTAAATTTATTTAATAAGTTTGATTCTAGGATTTTTTCCTGAGGAGAAACGATGATAAATTTTTCTGGAACTAGAAACGAATATTTTAGTTTTCTCGCTTAAATATCTCGATAAAATTAAATTGTAGGAATATCCCTGAGTAACTTTATTTGTTTATAAAATTTATTTATTAAGTTTGATTCTAGGATTTTTTCCTGAGGAGAAACGATGTTTAAATTTTTCTGGAACTAAAAACGAATATTTTAGTTTTCTTGCTTAAATATCACGATAAAATTAAATTGTAAGAATATCCCTGAGTAACTTTACTTGTTTATTAGTTTTTTTAATAAGTTCGATTCTAGCATTTTTTCTTGACGAGTAACGATGTTTTTATTATTTTGGAACTAGAAACGAAAATTTTAGTTTTCTCGCATAAATATCTCGATAAAATTAAATTGTAGGAATATCCCTGTGTAACTTTATTGGTTTATTAAATTTATTTAATATGTTTGATTCTAGGATTTTTTCCTGAGGAGAAACGATGTTTTTATTATTTTGGAACTAGAAACGCATATTTTAGTTTTCTCGCTTAAATATCCCTGAGTAACTTTATTTGTGTATTAAATTTATTTAATAAGTTTGATTCTAGCATTTTTTCCTGAGGAAAACGGTGTTTACATTTTTCTGGAACTAAAAACGAATATTTTAGTTTTCTTGCTTAAATATCACGATAAATTAAATTGTAAGAATATCCCTGAGTAACTTTATTTGTTTATTAGATTTTTTTAATAAGTTCGATTCTAGCATTTTTTCCTGACGAGTAACGATGTTTTTATTATTTTGGAACTAGAAACGAATATTTTAGTTTTCTCGTTTAAATATCGCGATAAAATTAAATTGTAAGAATATCACTGAGTAACCTTATTTGTTTATTAAATTTATTTAATAAGTTTGATTCTAGGATTTTTTCCTGAGGAGAAACGATGATAAATTTTTCTGGAACTAGAAACGAATATTTTAGTTTTCTCGCTTAAATATCTCGATAAAATTAAATTGTAGGAATATCCCTGAGTAACTTTATTTGTTTATAAAATTTATTTATTAAGTTTGATTCTAGGATTTTTTCCTGAGGAGAAACGATGTTTAATTTTTTCTGGAACTAAAAACGAATATTTTAGTTTTCTTGCTTAAATATCACGATAAAAATAAATTGTAAGAATATCCCTGAGTAACTTTACTTGTTTATTAGATTTTTTAATAAGTTCGATTCTAGCATTTTTTCTTGACGAGTAACGATGTTTTTATTATTTTGGAACTAGAAACGCATATTTTAGTTTTCTCGCTTAAATATCGCGACAAAATTAAATTGTGAGAATATCCCTGAGTAACTTTATTTGTGTATTAAATTTATTTAATAAGTTTGATTCTAGCAATTTTTCCTGAGGAGAAACGGTGTTTACATTTTTCTGGAACTAAAAACGAATATTTTAGTTTTCTTGCTTAAATATCACGATAAAATTAAATTGTAAGAATATCCCTGAGTAACTTTATTTGTTTATTAGATTTTTTTAATAAGTTCGATTCTAGCATTTTTTCCTGACGAGTAACGATGTTTTTATTATTTTGGAACTAGAAACGAATATTTTAGTTTTCTCGCTTAAATATCGCGATAAAATTAAATTGTAAGAATATCACTGAGTAACCTTATTTGTTTATTAAATTTATTTAATAAGTTTGATTCTAGGATTTTTTCCTGAGGAGAAACGATGATAAATTTTTCTGGAACTAGAAAAATTATTTTAGTTTTAACGCTTAAATATCTCGATAAAATTAAATTGTAGGAATATCCCTGTGTAACTTTATTGGTTTATTAAATTTGTTTAATAAGTTTGATTCTAGGATTTTTTCCTGAAGAGAAACGATGTTTAAATTTTTCTGGAACTAAAAACGAATATTTCAGTTTTCTTGTTTAAATATCACGATAAAATTAAATTGTAAGAATATCCCTGAGTAACTTTATTTGTTTATTAGATTTTTTTAATAAGTTCGATTCTAGCCTTTTTTTCTGACGAGTAACGATGTTTTTATTATTTTGGAAATAGAAACGCATATTTTAGTTTTCTCGCTTAAATATCGCGACAAAATTAAATTGTGAGAATATCCCTGAGTAACTTTATTTGTGTATTAAATTTATTTAATAAGTTTGATTCTATCAATTTTTCCTGAGGAAAACGGTGTTTACATTTTTCTGGAACTAAAAACGAATATTTTAGTTTTCTTGCTTAAATATCACGATAAATTAAATTGTAAGAATATCCCTGAGTAACTTTATTTGTTTATTAGATTTTTTTAATAAGTTCGATTCTAGCATTTTTTCCTGACGATTAACGATGTTTTTATTATATTGGAACTAGAAACGAATATTTTAGTTTTCTCGCTTAAATATCGCGATAAAATTAAATTGTAAGAATATCACTGAGTAACCTTATTTGTTTATTAAATTTATTTAATAAGTTTGATTCTAGGATTTTTTCCTGAGGAGAAACGATGATAAATTTTTCTGGAACTAGAAAAGAATATTTTAGTTTTCTCGCTTAAATATCTCGATAAAATTAAATTGTAGGAATATCCCTGAGTAACTTTATTTGTTTATAAAATTTATTTATTAAGTTTGATTCTAGGATTTTTTCCTAAGGAGAATCGATGTTTAAATTTTTCTGGAACTAAAAACGAATATTTTAGTTTTCTTGCTTAAATATCACGATAAAATTAAATTGTAAGAATATCCCTGAGTAACTTTACTTGTTTATTAGATTTTTTAATAAGTTCGATTCTAGCATTTTTTCTTGACGAGTAACGATGTTTTTATTATTTTGAAACTAGAAACGAAAATTTTAGTTTTCTCGCATAAATATCTCGATAAAATTAAATTGTAGGAATATCCCTGTGTAACTTTATTGGTTTATTAAATTTATTTAATATGTTTGATTCTAGGATTTTTTCCTGAGGAGAAACGATGTTTTTATTATTTTGGAACTAGAAACGCATATTTTAGTTTTCTCGCTTAAATATCCCTGAGTAACTTTATTTGTGTATTAAATTTATTTAATAAGTTTGTTTCTAGCATTTTTTCCTGAGGAGAAACGGTGTTTACATTTTTCTGGAACTAAAAACGAATATTTTAGTTTTCTCGCTTAAATATCACGATAAAATTAAATTGTAAGAATATCCCTGAGTAACTTTATTTGTTTATTAGATTTTTTTAATAAGTTTGATTCTAGCATTTTTTTCTGACGAGTAACGATGTTTTTGTTATTTTGGAACTAGAAACGCATATTTTAGTTTTCTCGCTTAAATATCGCGACAAAATTAAATTGTGTGAATATCCCTGAGTAACTTTATTTATGTATTAAATTTATTTAATAAGTTTGATTCTAGCATTTTTTCCTGAGGAGAAACGGTGTTTACATTGTTCTGGAACTAAAAACGAATATTTTGGTTTTCTCGCTTAAATATCACTATAAAATTAAATTGTAAGAATATCCCTGAGTAACTTTATTTGTTTATTAAATTTATTTAATAAGTTTGATTCTAGCATTTTGTCCTGACGAGTAACGATGTTTTTATTATTTTGGAACTAGAAACGAATATTTTAGTTTTCTCACTTAAATATCACGTTAAATTTAAATTGTAAAAATATCCATGTTTAACTTTATTTGTGTATTAAAATTTATTTAATAAGTTTGATTCTAGCATTTTTTCCTGACGAGTAACGAAGTTTTTATTATTTTGGAACTAGAAACGAATATGTTAGTTTTCTCGCTTAAATATCGCGATAAAATTAAATTGTAAGAATATCCCTGAGTAACTTTATTTGTTTATTATATTTATTTAATAAGTTTGATTCTAGGAATTTTTCCTGAGGAGAAACGCTGTTTAAATTTCTCTGGAACTAGAAACGAATATTTTAGTTTTCTCGTTTAAATATCTTGATAAAATTAAATTGTATGAATATCCCTGAGTAACTTTATTGGTTTATTAAATTTATTTAATAAGTTTGATTCTAGGATTTTTTCCTGAGGAGAAACGATGTTTTTATTATTTTGGAACTAGAAAAGAATATTTTAGTTTTCTCGCTTAAATATCGCTAATTAAATTGTAAGAATGTCCCTGAGTAACTTTATTTGTTTATTAAATGTATTTAATAAGTTTAATTCTAGCATTTTTTCCTGACGAGTAACGATGTTTATATTATTTTAGTACTAGAAACGAATATTTTAGTTTTCTCGCTTAAATATCACGATAAAATTAAATTGTAAGAATATCCCTCAGTAACTTTATTTGTTTATTAGATTTATTTAATAAGTTTGATTCTAGGATTTTTTCCTGAGGAGAAACGATGTTTAAATTTTTCTGGAACTAAAAACGAATATTTTAGTTTTCTTGCTTAAATATCACGATAAAATTAAATTGTAGGAATATCCCTGTGTAACTTTATTGGTTTATTAAATTTATTTAATAAGTTTGATTCTAGGATTTTTTCCTGAGGAGAAACGATGTTTAAATTTTTCTGGAACTAAAAACGAATATTTTAGTTTTCTTGTTTAAATATCACGATAAAATTAAATTGTAAGAGTAACTTTATTTGTTTATTAGATTTTTTTAATAAGTTCGATTCTAGCATTTTTTTCTGACGAGTAACGATGTTTTTATTATTTTGGAACTAGAAACGCATATTTTAGTTTTCTCGCTTAAATATCGCGACAAAATTAAATTGTGAGAATATCCCTGAGTAACTTTATTTGTGTATTAAATTTATTTAATAAGTTTGATCTAGCATTTTTTTCTGAGGAGAAACGGTGTTTACATTTTTCTGGAACTAAAAATGAATATTTTAGTTTTCTTGCTTAAATATCACGATAAAATTAAATTGTAAGAATATCCCTGAGTAACTTTATTTGTTTATTAGATTTTTTTAATAAGTTCGATTCTAGCATTTTTTCCTGACGAGTAACGATTTTTTTATTATTTTGGAACTAGAAACGAATATTTTAGTTTTCTCGCTTAAATTTCGCGATAAAATTAAATTGTAAGAATATCCCTGAGTAACTTTATTTGTTTATTAAATTTATTTAATAAGTTTGATTCTAGGATTTTTTCCTGAGGAGAAACGCTGTTTAAATTTCTCTGGAACTAGAAACGAATATTTTAGTTTTCTCGTTTAAATATCTTGATAAAATTAAATTGTAAGAATATCCCTGAGTAACTTTATTTGTTTATTAGATTTTTTTAATAAGTTTGATTCTAGCATTTTTTTCTGACGAGTAACGATGTTTTTGTTATTTTGGAACTAGAAACGCATATTTTAGTTTTCTCGCTTAAATATCGCGACAAAATTAAATTGTGAGAATATCCCTGAGTAACTTTATTTATGTATTAAATTTATTTAATAAGTTTGATTCTAGCATTTTTTCCTGAGGAGAAACGGTGTTTACATTGTTCTGGAACTAAAAACGAATATTTTGGTTTTCTCGCTTAAATATCACTATAAAATTAAATTGTAAGAATATCCCTGAGTAACTTTATTTGTTTATTAAATTTATTTAATAAGTTTGATTCTAGCATTTTGTCCTGACGAGTAACGATGTTTTTATTATTTTGGAACTAGAAACGAATATTTTAGTTTTCTCACTTAAATATCACGTTAAATTTAAATTGTAAAAATATCCATGTTTAACTTTATTTGTGTATTAAAATTTATTTAATAAGTTTGATTCTAGCATTTTTTCCTGACGAGTAACGAAGTTTTTATTATTTTGGAACTAGAAACGAATATGTTAGTTTTCTCGCTTAAATATCGCGATAAAATTAAATTGTAAGAATATCCCTGAGTAACTTTATTTGTTTATTAAATTTATTTAATAAGTTTGATTCTAGGAATTTTTCCTGAGGAGAAACGCTGTTTAAATTTCTCTGGAACTAGAAACGAATATTTTAGTTTTCTCGTTTAAATATCTTGATAAAATTAAATTGTATGAATATCCCTGAGTAACTTTATTGGTTTATTAAATTTATTTAATAAGTTTGATTCTAGGATTTTTTCCTGAGGAGAAACGATGTTTTTATTATTTTGGAACTAGAAAAGAATATTTTAGTTTTCTCGCTTAAATATCGCTAATTAAATTGTAAGAATGTCCCTGAGTAACTTTATTTGTTTATTAAATGTATTTAATAAGTTTGATTCTAGCATTTTTTCCTGACGAGTAACGATGTTTATATTATTTTGGAACTAGAAACGAATATTTTAGTTTTCTCGCTTAAATATCACGATAAAATTAAATTGTAAGAATATCCCTGAGTAACTTTATTTGTTTATTAGATTTTTTTAATAAGTTCGATTCTAGCATTTTTTTCTGACGAGTAACGATGTTTTTATTATTTTGGAACTAGAAACGCATATTTTAGTTTTCTCGCTTAAATATCGCGACAAAATTAAATTGTGAGAATATCCCTGAGTAACTTTATTTGTGTATTAAATTTATTTAATAAGTTTGATTCTAGGATTTTTTCCTGAGGAGAAACGATGTTTAAATTTTTCTGGAACTAAAAACGAATATTTTAGTTTTCTTGCTTAAATATCACGATAAAATTAAATTGTAGGAATATCCCTGTGTAACTTTATTGGTTTATTAAATTTATTTAATAAGTTTGATTCTAGGATTTTTTCCTGAGGAGAAACGATGTTTAAATTTTTCTGGAACTAAAAACGAATATTTTAGTTTTCTTGTTTAAATATCACGATAAAATTAAATTGTAAGAATATCCCTGAGTAACTTTATTTGTTTATTAGATTTTTTTAATAAGTTCGATTCTAGCATTTTTTTCTGACGAGTAACGATGTTTTTATTATTTTGGAACTAGAAACGCATATTTTAGTTTTCTCGCTTAAATATCGCGACAAAATTAAATTCTGAGAATATCCCTGAGTAACTTTATTTGTGTATTAAATTTATTTAATAAGTTTGATCTAGCATTTTTTTCTGAGGAGAAACGGTGTTTACATTTTTCTGGAACTAAAAATGAATATTTTAGTTTTCTTGCTTAAATATCACGATAAAATTAAATTGTAAGAATATCCCTGAGTAACTTTATTTGTTTATTAGATTTTTTTAATAAGTTCGATTCTAGCATTTTTTCCTGACGAGTAACGATGTTTTTATTATTTTGGAACTAGAAACGAATATTTTAGTTTTCTCGCTTAAATTTCGCGATAAAATTAAATTGTAAGAATATCCCTGATTATCTTTATTTGTTTATTAAATTTATTTAATAAGTTTGATTCTAGGATTTTTTCCTGAGGAGAAACGCTGTTTAAATTTCTCTGGAACTAGAAACGAATATTTTAGTTTTCTCGTTTAAATATCTTGATAAAATTAAATTGTAGGAATATCCCTGAGTAACTTTATTGGTTTATTTAATTTATTTAATAAGTTTGATTCTAAGATTTTTTCCTGAGGAGAAACGATGTTTTTATTATTTTGGAACTAGAAAAGAATATTTTAGTTTTCTCGCTTAAATATCGCTAATTAAATTGTAAGAATGTCCCTGAGTAACTTTATTTGTTTATTAAATGTATTTAATAAGTTTGATTCTAGCATTTTTTCCTGACGAGTAACGATGTTTATATTATTTTGGAACTAGAAACGAATATTTTAGTTTTCTCGTTTAAATATCACGATAAAATTAAATTGTAAGAATATCCCTCAGTAACTTTATTTGTTTATTAGATTTATTTAATAAGTTTGATTCTAGGATTTTTTCCTGAGGAGAAACGATGTTTAAATTTTTCTGGAACTAAAAACGAATATTTTAGTTTTCTTGCTTAAATATCACGATAAAATTAAATTGTAGGAATATCCCTGTGTAACTTTATTGGTTTATTAAATTTATTTAATAAGTTTGATTCTAGGATTTTTTCCTGAGGAGAAACGATGTTTAAATTTTTCTGGAACTAAAAACGAATATTTTAGTTTTCTTGTTTAAATATCACGATAAAATTAAATTGTAAGAATATCCCTGAGTAACTTTATTTGTTTATTAGATTTTTTTAATAAGTTCGATTCTAACATTTTTTTCTGACGAGTTACGATGTTTTTATTATTTTTGAACTAGAAACGCATATTTTAGTTTTCTCGCTTAAATATCGCGACAAAATTAAATTGTGAGAATATCCCTGAGTAACTTTATTTGTGTATTAAATTTATTTAATAAGTTTGATCTAGCATTTTTTTTCTGAGGAGAAACGGTGTTTACATTTTTCTGGAACTAAAAATGAATATTTTAGTTTTCTTGCTTAAATATCACGATAAAATTAAATTGTAAGAATATCCCTGAGTAACTTTATTTGTTTATTAGATTTTTTTAATAAGTTCGATTCTAGCATTTTTTCCTGACTAGTAACGATGTTTTTATTATTTTGGAACTAGAAACGATTATTTTAGTTTTCTCGCTTAAATTTCGCGATAAAATTGAATTGTAAGAATATCCCTGAGTAACTTTATTTGTTTATTAAATTTATTTAATAAGTTTGATTCTAGGATTTTTTCCTGAGGAGAAACGCTGTTTAAATTTCTCTGGAACTAGAAACGAATATTTTAGTTTTCTCGTTTAAATATCTTGATAAAATTAAATTGTAGGAATATCCCTGAGTAACTTTATTGGTTCATTAAATTTATTTAATAAGTTTGATTCTAGGATTTTTTCCTGAGGAGAAACGATGTTTTTATTATTTTGGAACTAGAAAAGAATATTTTAGTTTTCTCGCTTAAATATCGCTAATTAAATTGTAAGAATGTCCCTGAGTAACTTTATTTGTTTATTAAATGTATTTAATAAGTTTGATTCTAGCATTTTTTCCTGACGAGTAACGATGTTTATATTATTTTGGAACTAGAAACGAATATTTTAGTTTTCTCGCTTAAATATCACGATAAAATTAAATTGTAAGAATATCCCTCAGTAACTTTATTTGTTTATTAGATTTATTTAATAAGTTTGATTCTATCATTTTTTTCTGAGGAGAAACGGTGTTTACATTTTTCTGGAACTAAAAACGAATATTTTAGTTTTCTTGCTTAAATATCACGATAAAATTAAATTGTAAGAATATCCCTGAGTAACTTTACTTGTTTATTAGATTTTTTAATAAGTTCGATTCTAGCATTTTTTTCTGACGAGTAACGATGTTTTTATTATTTTGGAACTAGAAACGAAAATTTTAGTTTTCTCGCATAAATATCTCGATAAAATTAAATTGTAAGAATATCCCTGTGTAACTTTATTGGTTTATTAAATTTATTTAATAAGTTTGATTCTAGGATTTTTTCCTGAGGAGAAACGATGTTTAAATTTTTCTGGAACTAAAAACGAATATTTTAGTTTTCTTGTTTAAATATCACGATAAAATTAAATTGTAAGAATATCCCTGAGTAACTTTATTTGTTTATTAGATTTTTTTAATAAGTTCGATTCTAGCATTTTTTTCTGACGAGTAACGATGTTTTTATTATTTTGGAACTAGAAACGCATATTTTAGTTTTCTCGCTTAAATATCGCGACAAAATTAAATTGTGAGAATATCCCTGAGTAACTTTATTTGTGTATTAAATTTATTTAATAAGTTTGATTCTAGCATTTTTTTATGAGGAGAAACGGTGTTTACATTTTTCTGGAACTAAAAACGAATATTATAGTTTTCTCGCTTAAATATCACGATAAAATTAAATTGTAAGAATATCCCTGAGTAACTTTATTTGTTTATTAGATTTTTTTAATAAGTTTGATTCTAGCATTTTTTTCTGACGAGTAACGATGTTTTTGTTATTTTGGAACTAGAAACGCATATTTTAGTTTTCTCGCTTAAATATCGCGACAAAATTAAATTGTGAGAATATCCCTGAGTAACTTTATTTGTGTATTAAATTTATTTAATAAGTTTGATTCTAGCATTTTTTCCTGAGGAGAAACGGTGTTTACATTTTTCTGGAACTAAAAAGGAATATTTTGGTTTTCTCGCTTAAATATCACTATAAAATTAAATTGTAAGAATATTCCTGAGTAACTTTATTTGTTTATTAAATTTATTTAATAAGTTTGATTCTAGCATTTTGTCCTGACGAGTAACGATGTTTTTATTATTTTGGAACTAGAAACGAATATTTTAGTTTTCTCACTTAAATATCACGTTAAATTTAAATTGTAAAAATATCCATGATTAACTTTATTTGTGTATTAAAATTTATTTAATAAGTTTGATTCTAGCATTTTTTCCTGACGAGTAACGTTGTTTATATTATTTTGGAACTAGAAACGAATATTTTAGTTTTCTCGCTTAAATATCACGATCAAATTAAATTGTAAGAATATCCCTCAGTAACTTTATTTGTTTATTAGATTTATTTAATAAGTTTGATTCTAGGATTTTTTCCTGAGGAGAAACGATGTTTAAATTTTTCTGGAACTAAAATCGAATATTTTAGTTTTCTTGCTTAAATATCACGATAAAATTAAATTGTAAGAATATCCCTGAGTAACTTTATTTGTTTATTAGATTTTTTAATAAGTTCGATTCTAGCATTTTTTCCTGACGAGTAACGATGTTATTATTATTTTGGAACTAGAAACGAATATTTTAGTTTTCTCACTTAAATATCGCGATAAAATTAAATTGTAGGAATATCCCTGTGTAACTTTATTGGTTTATTAAATTTATTTAATAAGTTTGATTCTAGGATTTTTTCCTGTGGAGAAACGGTGTTTACAATTTTCTGGAACTAAAAACGAATATTTTAGTTTTCTCGTTTAAATATGACGATAAAATTAAATTGTAAAAATATCCCTGTGTAACTTTATTTGTGTTTTAAATTTATTTAATAAGTTCGTTTCTAGCTTTTTTCCTGACGAGTAACGATGTTTTTTTATTTTGGAACTAGAAAAGAATATTTTAGTTTTCTCACTTAAATATCACGATAAAATTAAATTGTAAAAATATCCCTGAGTAACTTTATTTGTGTATTAAAATTTATTTAATAAGTTTGATTCTAGCATTTTTTCCTGACGAGTAACGATGTTTTTATTATTTTGGAACTAGAAACGAATATTTTAGTTTTCTCGCTTAAATATCGCGATAAAATTAAATTGTAAGAATATCCCGGAGTAACTTTATTTGTTTATTAAATTTATTTAATAAGTTTGATTCTAAGATTTTTTCCTGAGGAGAAACGCTGTTTAAATTTCTCTGGAACTAGAAACGAATATTTTAATTTTCTCGCTTAAATATCTTGATAAAATTAAATTGTAGGAATATTCCTGAGTAACTTTATTGGTTTATTAAATTTATTTAATAAGTTTGATTCTAAAATTTTTTCCTGAGGAGAAACGATAATTAAATTTTTCTGGAACTAAAAACGAATATTTTAGTTTTCTTGCTTAAATATCACGATAAAATTAAATTGTAAGAATATCCCTGAGTAACTTTATTTGTTTATTAGATTTTTTTAATAAGTTCGATTCTAGCATTTTTTCTTGACGAGTAACGATGTTTTTATTATTTTGGAACTAGAAAAGAATATTTTAGTTTTCTCGCTTAAATATCGCGATAAAATTAAATTGTAAGAATATCCCTGTGTAACTTAATTTGTTTATTAAATTTATTTTATAATTTTGATTCTAGGATTTTTTCCTGACGAGTAACGATGTTTTTATTATTTTGGAACTAGAAACGAATATTTTAGTTTTCTCGCTTAAATATCGCGATAAAATTAAATTGTAAGAATATCCCTGAGTAACTTTATTTGTTTATTAACTTTATTTAATAAGTTTGATTCTAAGATTTTTTCCTGAGGAGAAACGCTGTTTAAATTTCTCTGGAACTAGAAACGAATATTTTAATTTTCTCGCTTAAATATCTTGATAAAATTAAATTGTAGGAATATTCCTGAGTATCTTTATTTGTTTATTAAATTTATTTAATAAGTTTGATTCTAGGATTTTTTCCTGAGGAGAAACGATGTTTTTATTATTTTGAAGCAAGAAACGAATATTTTGGTTTTCACACTTAAATATCACGATAAAATTAAATTGTAGGAATATCCCTGAGTAACTTTATTCGTGTATTAAATTTATTTAATAAGTTTGATTCTAGCATTTTTTCCTGACGAGTAAAGATGTTTTTATTATTTTGGAACTAGAAACGAATATTTTAGATTTATTGCTTAAATATCACGATAAAATTAAATTGTAAGAATATCCCTGAGTAACTTTATTTGTTTATAAGATTTTTTTAATAAGTTCGATTCTAGCATTTTGTTCTGACGAGTAACGATGTTTTTATTATTTTGGAACTAGAAACGAATATTTTAGTTGTCTCACTTAAATATCACGATAAAATTAAATTGTAGGAATATCCCTGAGTAACTTTATTCGTGTATTAAATTTATTTAATAAGTTTGATTCTAGCATTTTGTCTTGACGAGTAACGATGTTTTTATTATTTTGGAACTAGAAAAGAATATTTTAGTTTTCTCACTTAAATATCACGATAAAATTAAATTGTAGGAATATCCCTGTGTAACATTATTGGTTTATTAAATTTATTTAATAAGTTTGATTCTAGGATTTTTTCCTGAGGAGAAACGATGTTTAAATTTTTCTGGAACTAAAAACGAATATTTTAGTTTTCTTGCTTAAATATCACGATAAAATTAAATTGTAAAAATATCCCTGAGTAACTTTATTTGTTTATTAGATTTTTTTAATAAGTTCGATTCTAGCATTTTTTCCTGACGAGTAACGATGTTTTTATTATTTTGGAACTAGAAACGAATATTTTAGTTTTCTCGCTTAAATATCGCGATAAAATTAAATTGTAAGAATATCACTGAGTAACTTTATTTGTTTATTAAATTTATTTAATAAGTTTGATTCTAGGATTTTTTCCTGAGGAGAAACGATGATAAATTTTTCTGGAACTAGAAACGAATATTTTAGTTTTCTCGCTTAAATATCTCGATAAAATTAAATTGTAGGAATATCCCTGAGTAACTTTATTTGTTTATTAAATTTATTTAATAAGTTTGATTCTAGGATTTTTTCCTGAGGAGAAACGATGTTTAAATTTTTCTGGAACTAAAAACGAATATTTTGGTTTTCTCGCTTAAATATCACGATAAAATTAAATTGTAGGAATATCCCTGAGTAACTTTATTCGTGTATTAAATTTATTTAATAAGTTTGTTTCTAGCATTTTGTCTTGACGAGTAACGATGTTTTTATTATTTTGGAACTAGAAACGAATATTTTAGTGTTCTCACTTAAATATCACGATAAAATTAAATTGTAAGAATATCCCTGAGTAACTTTATTTGTGTATTAAAATTTATTTAATAAGTTCGATTCTAGCATTTTTTCCTGACGCTGTTTTTATTATTTTGGAACTAGAAAAGAATATTTTAGTTTTCTCGTTTAAATATCGCGATAAAATTAAATTGTAAGAATATCCCTGAGTAACTTTATAGGTTTATTAAATTTATTTAATAAGTTTGATTCTAGGATTTTTTCGTGAGGAGAAACGATGATTTAATTATTTTGAAGCAAGAAACGAATATTTTGGTTTTCTCACTTAAATATCACGATAAAATTAAATTGTAGAAATATCCCTGAGTAACTTTATTCGTGTATTAAATTTATTTAATAAGTTTGATTCTAGCATTTTGTCTTGACGAGTAACGATGTTTTTATTATTTTGGAACTAGAAACGAATATTTTAGTTTTCTCGCTTAAATATCGCGATAAAATTAAATTGTAAGAATATCCCCGAGTAACTTTATTTGTTTATTAAATTTATTTAATAAGTTTGATTCTAGGATTTTTTCCTGAGGAGAACCCTGTTAAATTTCTCTGGAACTAGAAACGAATATTTTAGGTTTCTCGCTTAAATATCTTGATAAAATTAAATTGTAGGAATATCCCTGAGTAACTTTATTGGTTTATTAAATTTATTTAATAAGTTTGATTCTAGGATTTTTTCCTGAGGAGAACCCTGTATAAATTTCTCTGGAACTAGAAACGAATATTTTAGTTTTCTTGCTTAAATATCACGATAAAATTAAATTGTAAGAATATCCCTGTGTAACTTTATTTGTTTGTTAGATTTTTTTAATAAGTTCGATTCTAGCATTTTTTCCTGACGAGTAACGATGTTTTTATTATTTTGGAACTAGAAACGAATATTTTAGTTTACTTGCTTAAATATCACGATAAAATTAAATTGTAAGAATATCCCTGAGTAACTTTATTTGTGTATTAAATTTATTTAATAAGTTCGTTTCTAGCTTTTTTCTTGACGAGTAACGATGTTTTTTTTATTTTGGAGCTAGAAACGAATATTTTGGTTTTCTCGCTTAAATATCACGATAAAATTAAATTGTAAGAATATCCCTGAGTAACTTTATTTGTTTATTAGATTTTTTTAATAAGTTCGATTCTAGAATTTTTTCCTGTCAAGTAACGATGTTTTTATTATTTTGGAACTAGAAACGAATATTTTAGTTTTCTCGCTTAAATATCGCGATAAAATTAAATTGCAAGAATATCCCTGAGTAACTTTATTTGTTTATTAAATTTATTTAATAAGTTTGATTCTAGGATTTTTTCCTGAGGAGAAACGCTGTTTAAATTTCTCTGGAACTAGAAACGAATATTATAGGTTTCTCGCTTAAATATATTGATAAAATTAAATTGTAGGAATATCCCTGAGTAACTTTATTGGTTTATTAAATTTATTTAATAAGTTTGATTCTAGGATTTTTTCCTGAGGAGAAACGCTGTTTAAATTTCTCTGGAACTAGAAACGAATATTTTAGTTTTCTTGCTTAAATATCACGATAAAATTAAATTGTAAGAATATCCCTGTGTAACTTTATTTGTTTGTTAGATTTTTTTAATAAGTTCGATTCTAGCATTTTTTCCTGACGAGTAACGATGTTTTTATTATTTTGGAACTAGAAACGAATATTTTAGTTTTCTTGCTTAAATATCACGATAAAATTAAATTGTAAGAATATTCCTGAGTAACTTTATTTGTGTATTAAATTTATTTAATAAGTTCGTTTCTAGCTTTTTTCTTGACGAGTAACGATGTTTTTTTTATTTTGGAGCTAGAAACGAATATTTTGGTTTTCTCGCTTAAATATCACGATAAAATTAAATTGTAAGAATATCCCTGAGTAACTTTATTTGTTTATTAGATTTTTTTAATAAGTTCGATTCTAGAATTTTTTCCTGTCGAGTAACGATGTTTTTATTATTTTGGAACTAGAAACGAATATTTTAGTTTTCTCGCTTAAATATCGCGATAAAATTAAATTGTAGGAAAACTAGAAACGAATATTTTAGTTTTCTTGCTTAAATATCACGATAAATTTAAATTGTAAGAATATCACTGAGTAGCTTTATTTGTTTGTTAGATTTTTTTAATAAGTTCGATTCTAGCATTTTATCCTGACGAGTAACGATGTTTTTATTATTTTGGAACTAGAAAAGAATATTTTAGTTTTCTCGCTTAAATATCACGATAAAATTAAATTGTAAGAATATCCCTGAGTAACTTTATTTGTTTATTAGATTTTTTAATAAGTTCGATTCTAGCATTTTTTCTTGACGAGTAACGATGTTTTTATTATTTTGGAACTAGAAACGAAAATTTTAGTTTTCTCGCTTAAATATCGCGATAAAATTAAATTGTAAGAATATCACTGAGTAACTTTATTTGTTTGTTAGATTTTTTTAATAAGTTCGATTCTAGCATTTTATCCTGACGAGTAACGATGTTTTTATTATTTTGGAACTAGAAAAGAATATTTTAGTTTTCTTGTTTAAATATCACGATAAAATTAAATTGTAAGAATATCCCTGTGTAACTTTATTTGTTTGTTAGATTTTTTTAATAAGTTCGATTCTAGCATTTTTTCCTGACGAGTAACGATGTATTTATTATTTTGGAACTAGAAACGATTATTTTAGTTTTCTTGCTTAAATATCACGATAAAATTAAATTGTATGAATATCCCTGAGTAACGTTATTTGTTTATTAGATTTTAATAATAAGTTCGATTCTAGCATTTTGTGCTGACGAGTAACGATGTTTTTATTATTTTGGAACTAGAAACGAATATTTTAGTTTTCTCATAAATATCACGATAAATTTAAATTGTAAAAATATCCCTGAGTAACTTTATTTGTGTATTAAAATTTATTTAATAAGTTTGATGCTAGCATTTTTTCCTGACGAGTAACGATGTTTTTATTATTTTGGAACTAGAAAAGAATATTTTAGTTTTCTCGCTTAAATATCGCGATAAAATTAAATTGTAAGAATATCCCTGAGTAACTTTATTTGTTTATTAAATTTATTTAATAAGTTTGATTCTAGGATTTTTTCCTGAGGAGAAACGATGTTTTTATTATTTTGAAGCAAGAAACGAATATTTTGGTTTTCTCACTTAAATATCACGATAAAATTAAATTGTAGGAATATCCCTGAGAAACTTTATTCGCGTATTAAATTTATTTAATAAGTTTGATTCTAGCATTTTTTCCTGACGAGTAACGATGTTTTTATTATTTTGGAACTAGAAACGAATATTTTAGATTTATTGCTTAAATATCACGATAAAATTAAATTGTAAAAATATCCCTGTGTAACTTTATTTGTGTTTTAAATTTATTTAATAAGTTCGTTTCTAGCTTTTTTCTTGACGAGTAACAATGTTTTTTTATTTTGGAGCTAGAAACGAATATTTTGGTTTTCTCGCTAAAATATCACGATAAAATTAAATTGTAGGAATATCCCTGAGTAACTTTATTTGTTTATTAAATTTATTTAATAAGTTTGATTCTAGCATTTTTTCCTGAGGAGTAACAATGTTTCAATTTTCTGGAACTAGAAACGATTATTTTAGTTTTCTTGCTTAAATATCACGATAAAATATAATTGTATGAATATCGCTGAGTAACTTTATTTGTTTATTAGATTTTTTAATAAGTTCGATTCTAGCATTTTTTCCTGACGAGTAACGATGTTATTATTATTTTGGAACTAGAAACGAATATTTTAGTTTTCTCACTTAAATATCGCGATAAAATAAAATTTTAAGAATATCACTGAGTAACTTTATTTGTTTATTAAATTTATTTAATAAGTTTGATTCTAGGATTTTTTCCTGTGGAGAAACGGTGTTTACAATTTTCTGGAACTAAAAACGAATATTTTAGTTTTCTCGTTTAAATATGACGATAAAATTAAATTGTAAAAATATCCCTGTGTAACTTTATTTGTGTTTTAAATAGATTTAATAAGTTCGTTTCTAGCTTTTTTCCTGACGAGTAACGATGTTTTTTTATTTTGGAACTAGAAAAGAATATTTTAGTTTTCTCACTTAAATATCACGATAAAATTAAATTGTAAAAATATCCCTGAGTAACTTTATTTGTGTATTAAAATTTATTTAATAAGTTTGATTCTAGCATTTTTTCCTGACGAGTAACGATGTTTTTATTATTTTGGAACTAGAAACGAATATTTTAGTTTTCTCGCTTAAATATCGCGATAAAATTAAATTGTAAGAATATCCCTGAGTAGCTTTATTTGTTTATTAAATTTATTTAATAAGTTTGATTCTAGGATTTTTTCCTGAGGAGAAACGCTGTTTAAATTTCTCTGGAACTAGAAACGAATATTTTAATTTTCTCGCTTAAATATCTTGATAAAATTAAATTGTAGGAATATTCCTGAGTAACTTTATTGGTTTATTAAATTTATTTAATAAGTTTGATTCTAGAATTTTTTCCTGAGGAGAAACGATGTTTAAATTTTTCTGGAACTAAAAACGAATATTTTAGTTTTCTTGCTTAAATATCACGATAAAATTAAATTGTAAGAATATCCCTGAGTAACTTTATTTGTTTATTAGATTTTTTTAATAAGTTCGATTCTAGCATTTTTTCTTGACGAGTAACGATGTTTTTATTATTTTGGAACTAGAAAAGAATATTTTAGTTTTCTCGCTTAAATATCGCGATAAAATTAAATTGTAAGAATAGCCCTGAGTATCTTTATTTGTTTATTAAATTTATTTAATAAGTTTGATTCTAGGATTTTTTCCTGAGGAGAAACGATGTTTTTATTATTTTGAAGCAAGAAACGAATATTTTGGTTTTCACACTTAAATATCACGATAAAATTAAATTGTAGGAATATCCCTGAGTAACTTTATTCGTGTATTAAATTTATTTAATAAGTTTGATTCTAGCATTTTTTCCTGACGAGTAACGATGTTTTTATTATTTTGGAACTAGAAACGAATATTTTAGATTTATTGCTTAAATATCACGATAAAATTAAATTGTAAGAATATCCCTGAGTAACTTTATTTGTTTATAAGATTTTTTTAATAAGTTCGATACTAGCATTTTGTTCTGACGAGTAACGATGTTTTTATTATTTTGGAACTAGAAAAGAATATTTTAGTTTTCTCACTTAAATATCACGATAAAATTAAATTGTAGGAATATCCCTGTGTAACATTATTGGTTTATTAAATTTATTTAATAAGTTTGATTCTAGGATTTTTTCCTGAGGAGAAACGATGTTTAAATTTTTCTGGAACTAAAAACGAATATTTTAGTTTTCTTGCTTAAATATCACGATAAAATTAAATTGTAAGAATATCCCTGAGTAACTTTATTTGTTTATTAGATTTTTTTAATAAGTTCGATTCTAGCATTTTTTCCTGACGAGTAACGATGTTTTTATTATTTTGGAACTAGAAACGAATATTTTAGTTTTCTCGCTTAAATATCGCGATAAAATTAAATTGTAAGAATATCACTGAGTAACTTTATTTGTTTATTAATTTTATTTAATAAGTTTGATTCTAGGATTTTTTCCTGAGGAGAAACGATGATAAATTTTTCTGGAACTAGAAACGAATATTTTAGTTTTCTCGCTTAAATATCTCGATAAAATTAAATTGTAGGAATATCCCTGAGTAACTTTATTTGTTTATTAAATTTATTTAATAAGTTTGATTCTAGGATTTTTTCCTGAGGAGAAACGATGTTTAAATTTTTCTGGAACTAAAAACGAATATTTTAGTTTTCTTGCTTAAATATAACGATAAAATTAAATTGTAAGAATATCCCTGAGTAACTTTACTTGTTTATTAGATTTTTTAATAAGTTCGATTCTAGCATTTTTTCTTGACGAGTAACGATGTTTTTATTATTTTGGAACTAGAAACGAATATTTTAGTTTTCTCGCTTAAATATCGCGATAAAATTAAATTGTAAGAATATCACTGAGTAACTTTATTTGTTTATTAAATTTATTTAATAAGTTTGATTCTAGGATTTTTTCCTGAGGAGAAACGATGATAAATTTTTCTGGAACTAGAAACGAATATTTTAGTTTTCTCGCATAAATATCTCGATAAAATTAAATTGTAGGAATATCCCTGAGTAACTTATTTGTTTATTAAATTTATTTAATAAGTTTGATTCTAGGATTTTTTCCTGAGGAGAAACGATGTTTAAATTTTTCTGGAACTAAAAACGAATATTTTAGTTTTCTTGCTTAAATATCACGATAAAATTAAATTGTAAGAATATCCCTGAGTAACTTTACTTGTTTATTAGATTTTTTAATAAGTTCGATTCTAGCATTTTTTCTTGACGAGTAACGATGTTTTTATTATTTTGGAACTAGAAACGCATATTTTAGTTTTCTCGCTTAAATATCACGACAAAATTAAATTGTGAGAATATCCCTGAGTAACTTTATTTGTGTATTAAATTTATTTAATAAGTTTGATTCTAGCATTTTTTCCTGAGGAGAAACGGTGTTTATATTTTTCTGGAACTAAAAACGAATATTTTGGTTTTCTCGCTTAAATATCACGATAAAATTAAATTGTAGGAATATCCCTGACTAACTTTATTCGTGTATTAAATTTATTTAATAAGTTTGTTTCTAGCATTTTGTCTTGACGAGTAACGATGTTTTTATTATTTTGGAACTAGAAACGAATATTTTAGTGTTCTCACTTAAATATCACGATAAAATTAAATTGTAAGAATATCCCTGAGTAACTTTATTTGTGTATTAAAATTTATTTAATAAGTTCGATTCTAGCATTTTTTCCTGACGAGTAACGATGTTTTTATTATTTTGGAACTAGAAAAGAATATTTTAGTTTTCTCGCTTAAATATCACGATAAAATTAAATTGTAAGAATATCCCTGAGTAACTTATTTGTTTATTAAATTTATTTAATAAGTTTGATTCTAGGATTTTTTCCTGAGGAGAACCCTGTTTAAATTTCTCTGGAACTAGAAACGAATATTTTAGGTTTCTCGCTTAAATATCTTGATAAAATTAAATTGTAGGAATATCCCTGAGTAACTTTATTGGTTTATTAAATTTATTTAATAAGTTTGATTCTAGGATTTTTTCCTGAGGAGAAACGCTGTTTAAATTTCTCTGGAACTAGAAACGAATATTTTAGTTTTCTTGCTTAAATATCACGATAAAATTAAATTGTAAGAATATCCCTGTGTAACTTTATTTGTTTGTTAGATTTTTTTAATAAGTTCGATTCTAGCATTTTTTCCTGACGAGTAACGATGTTTTTATTATTTTGGAACTAGAAACGAATATTTTAGTTTTCTCGCTTAAATATCGCGATAATATTAAATTGTAGGAAAACTAGAAACGAATATTTTAGTTTTCTTGCTTAAATATCACGATAAAATTAAATTGTAATAATATCACTGAGTAGCTTTATTTGTTTGTTAGATTTTTTTAATAAGTTCGATTCTAGCATTTTATCCTGACGAGTAACGATGTTTTTATTATTTTGGAACTAGAAAAGAATATTTTAGTTTTCTCGCTTAAATATCGCGATAAAATTAAATTGTAAGAATATCCCTGAGTAACTTTATTTGTTTATTAAATTTATTTAATAAGTTTGATTCTAGGTTTTTTTCCTGAGTAAAAACGATGTTTAAATTTTTCTGGAACTAAAAACGAATAGTTTAGTTTTCTTGCTTAAATATCACGATAAAATTAAATTGTAAGAATATCCCTGAGTAACTTTATTTGTTTATTAGATTTTTTAATAAGTTCGATTCTAGCATTTTTTCTTGACGAGTAACGATGTTTTTATTATTTTGGAACTTGAAACGAAAATTTTAGTTTTCTCGCTTAAATATCTCGATAAAATTAAATTGTAGGAATATCCCTGTGTAACTTTATTGGTTTATTAAATTTATTTAAAAAGTTTGATTCTAGGATTTTTTCCTGAGGAGAAACGATGTTTAAATTTTTCTGGAACTAAAAACGAATATTTTAGTTTTCTTGCTTAAATATCACGATAAAATTAAATTGTAAGAATAGCCCTGAGTAACTTTATTTGTTTATTAGATTTTTTTAATAAGTTCGATTCTAGCATTTTTTTCTGACGAGTAACGATGTTTTTATTATTTTGGAACTAGAAACGATTATTTTAGTTTTCTTGCTTAAATATCACGATAAAATTAAATTGTATGAATATCCCTGAGTAACGTTATTTGTTTATTAGATTTTAATAATAAGTTCGATTCTAGCATTTTGTGCTGACGAGTATCGATGTTTTTATTATTTTGGAACTAGAAACGAATATTTTAGTTTTCTCATAAATATCACGATAAATTTAAATTGTAAAAATATCCCTGAGTAACTTTATTTGTGTATTAAAATTTATTTAATAAGTTTGATTCTAGCATTTTTTCCTGACGAGTAACGATGTTTTTATTATTTTGGAACTAGAAAAGAATATGTTAGTTTTCTCGCTTAAATATCGCGATAAAATTAAATTGTAAGAATATCCCTGAGTAACTTTATTTGTTTATTAAATTTATTTAATAAGTTTGATTCTAGGATTTTTTCCTGAGGAGAAACGATGTTTTTATTATTTTGAAGCAAGAAACGAATATTTTGGTTTTCTCACTTAAATATCACGATAAAATTAAATTGTAGGAATATCCCTGAGTAACTTTATTCGCGTATTAAATTTATTTAATAAGTTTGATTCTAGCATTTTTTCCTGACGAGTAACGATGTTTTTATTATTTTGGAACTAGAAACGAATATTTTAGATTTATTGCTTAAATATCACGATAAAATTAAATTGTAAAAATATCCCTGTGTAACTTTATTTGTGTTTTAAATTTATTTAATAAGTTCGTTTCTAGCTTTTTTCTTGACGAGTAACAATGTTTTTTTATTTTGGAGCTAGAAACGAATATTTTGGTTTTCTCGCTAAAATATCACGATCAAATTAAATTGTAGGAATATCCCTGAGTAACTTTATTTGTTTATTAAATTTATTTAATAAGTTTGATTCTAGCATTTTTTCCTGAGGAGTAACAATGTTTCAATTTTCTGGAACTAGAAACGATTATTTTAGTTTTCTTGCTTAAATATCACGATAAAATATAATTGTATGAATATCCCTGAGTAACTTTACTTGTTTATTAGATTTTTTAATAAGTTCGATTCTAGCATTTTTTCTTGACGAGTAACGATGTTTTTATTATTTTGGAACTAGAAACGAAAATTTTAGTTTTCTCGCTTAAATATCTCGATAAAATTAAATTGTAGGAATATCCCTGTGTAACTTTATTGGTTTATTAAATTTATTTAATAAGTTTGATTCTAGGATTTTTTCCTGAGGAGAAACGGTGTTTACATTTTTCTGGAACTAAAAACGAATATTTTAGTTTTCTCGTTTAAATATCACGATAAAATTAAATTGTAAAAATATCCCTGTGTAACTTTATTTGTGTTTTAAATTTATTTAATAAGTTCGTTTCTAGCTTTTTTCTTGACGAGTAACCATGTTTTTTTATTTTGGAGCTAGAAACGAATATTTTGGTTTTCTCGCTAAAATATCACGATAAAATTAAATTGTAGGAATATCCCTGAGTAACTTTATTTGTTTATTAAATTTATTTAATAAGTTTGATTCTAGCATTTTTTCCTGAGGAGTAACAATGTTTCAATTTTCTGGAACTAGAAACGATTATTTTAGTTTTCTTGCTTAAATATCACGATAAAATATAATTGTATGAATATCCCTGAGTAACTTTATTTGTTTATTAGATTTTTTAATAAGTTCGATTCTAGCATTTTTTCCTGTCGAGTAACGAGGTTTTTATTATTTTGGAACTAGAAACGAATATTTTAGTTTTCTCGCTTAAATATCGCGATAAAATTAAATTGTAAGAATATCCCTGAGTAACTTTATTTGTTTATTAAATTTATTTAATAAGTTTGATTCTAGGATTTTTTCCAGAGGAGAAACGCTGTTTAAATTTTTCTGGAACTAGAAACGAATATTTTAGTTTTCTCGCTTAAATATCTCGATAAAATTAAATTGTAGGAATATCCCTGAGTAACTGTACTTGTTTATTAGATTTTTTTATAAGTTCGATTCTAGCATTTTTTCTTGACGAGTAACGATGTTTTTATTATTTTGGAACTAGAAACGAAAATTTTAGTTTTCTCGCTTAAATATCGCGACAAAATTAAATTGTGAGAATATCCCTGAGTAACTTTATTTGTGTATTAAATTTATTTAATAAGTTTGATTCTAGCATTTTTTCCTGAGGAGAAACGGTGTTTACATTTTTCTGGAACTAAAAACGAATATTTTAGTTTTCTCGCTTAAATATCACGATAAAATTAAATTGTAAGAATATACCTGAGTAACTTTATTTCTTTATTAGATTTTTTTAATAAGTTCAATTCTACCATTTTTTTCTGACGAGTAACGATGTTTTTGTTATTTTGGAACTAGAAACGCATATTTTAGTTTTCTCGCTTAAATATCGCGACAAAATTAAATTGTGAGAATATCCCTGAGTAACTTTATTTGTGTATTAAATTTATTTAATAAGTTTGATTCTAGCATTTTTTCCTGAGGAGAAACGGTGTTTACATTTTTCTGGAACTAAAAACGAATATTTTGGTTTTCTCGCTTAAATATCACGATAAAATTAAATTGTAAGAATATCCCTGAGTAACTTTATTTGTTTATTAAATTTATTTAATAAGTTTGATTCTAGCATTTTTTCCTGAGGAGAAACGATGATAAATTTTTCTGGAACTAGAAACGAATATTTTAGTTTTCTCGCTTAAATATCTCGATAAAATTAAATTGTAGGAATATCCCTGAGTAACTTTATTTGTTTATTAAATTTATTTAATAAGTTTGATTCTAGGATTTTTTCCTGAGGAGAAACGATGTTTAAATTTTTCTGGAACTAAAAACGAATATTTTAGTTTTCTTGCTTAAATATAACGATAAAATTAAATTGTAAGAATATCCCTGAGTAACTTTACTTGTTTATTAGATTTTTTAATAAGTTCGATTCTAGCATTTTTTCTTGACGAGTAACGATGTTTTTATTATTTTGGAACTAGAAACGAATATTTTAGTTTTCTCGCTTAAATATCGCGATAAAATTAAATTGTAAGAATATCACTGAGTAACTTTATTTGTTTATTAAATTTATTTAATAAGTTTGATTCTAGGATTTTTTCCTGAGGAGAAACGATGATAAATTTTTCTGGAACTAGAAACGAATATTTTAGTTTTCTCGCATAAATATCTCGATAACATTAAATTGTAGGAATATTCCTGAGTAACTTATTTGTTTATTAAATTTATTTAATAAGTTTGATTCTAGGATTTTTTCCTGAGGAGAACCCTGTTTAAATTTCTCTGGAACTAGAAACGAATATTTTAGGTTTCTCGCTTAAATATCTTGATAAAATTAAATTGTAGAAATATCCCAGAGTAACTTTATTGGTTTATTAAATTTATTTAATAAGTTTGATTCTAGGATTTTTTCCTGAGGAGAAACGATGTTTAAATTTTTCTGGAACTAAAAACGAATATTTTAGTTTTCTTGCTTAAATATCACGATAAAATTAAATTGTAAGAATATCCCTGAGTAACTTTACTTGTTTATTAGAGTTTTTAATAAGTTCGATTCTAGCATTTTTTCTTGACGAGTAACGATGTTTTTATTATTTTGGAACTAGAAACGCATATTTTAGTTTTCTCGCTTAAATATCGCGACAAAATTAAATTGTGAGAATATCCCTGAGTAACTTTATTTGTGTATTAAATTTATTTAAAAGTTTGATTCTAGCATTTTTTCCTGAGGAGAAACGGTGTTTATATTTTTCTGGAACTAAAAACGAATATTTTGGTTTTCTCGCTTAAATATCACGATAAAATTAAATTGTAGGAATATCCCTGAGTAACTTTATTCGTGTATTAAATTTATTTAATAAGTTTGTTTCTAGCATTTTGTCTTGACGAGTAACGATGTTTTTATTATTTTGGAACTAGAAACGAATATTTTAGTGTTCTCACTTAAATATCACGATAAAATTAAATTGTAAGAATATCCCTGAGTAACTTTATTTGTGTATTAAAATTTATTTAATAAGTTCGATTCTAGCATTTTTTACTGACGAGTAACGATGTTTTTATTATTTTGGAACTAGAAAAGAATATTTTAGTTTTCTCGCTTAAATATCGCGATAAAATTAAATTGTAAGAATATCCCTGAGTAACTTATTTGTTTATTAAATTTATTTAATAAGTTTGATTCTAGGATTTTTTCCTGAGGAGAACCCTGTTTAAATTTCTCTGGAACTAGAAACGAATATTTTAGGTTTCTCGCTTAAATATCTTGATAAAATTAAATTGTAGGAATATCCCAGAGTAACTTTATTGGTTTATTAAATTTATTTAATAAGTTTGATTCTAGGATTTTTTCCTGAGGAGAAACGCTGTTTAAATTTCTCTGGAACTAGAAACGAATATTTTAGTTTTCTTGCTTAAATATCACGATAAAATTAAATTGTAAGAATATCCCTGTGTAACTTTATTTGTTTGTTAGATTTTTTTAATAAGTTCGATTCTAGCATTTTTTCCTGACGAGTAACGATGTTTTTATTATTTTGGAACTAGAAACGAATATTTTAGTTTTCTTGCTTAAATATCACGATAAAATTAAATTGTAAGAATATCCCTGAGTAACTTTATTTGTGTATTAAATTTATTTAATAAGTTCGTTTCTAGCTTTTTTCTTGACGAGTAACGATGTTTTTTTTATTTTGGAGCTAGAAACGAATATTTTGGTTTTCTCGCTTAAATATCACGATAAAATTAAATTGTAAGAATATCCCTGAGTAACTTTATTTGTTTATTAGATTTTTTTAATAAGTTCGATTCTAGAATTTTTTCCTGTCGAGTAACGATGTTTTTATTATTTTGGAACTAGAAACGAATATTTTAGTTTTCTCGCTTAAATATCGCGATAAAATTAAATTGTAGGAAAACTAGAAACGAATATTTTAGTTTTCTTGCTTAAATATCACGATAAAATTAAATTGTAAGAATATCACTGAGTAGCTTTATTTGTTTGTTAGATTTTTTTAATAAGTTCGATTCTAGCATTATATCCTGACGAGTAACGATGTTTTTATTATTTTGGAACTAGAAAAGAATATTTCAGTTTTCTCGCTTAAATATCTCGATAAATTTAAATTGTAGGAACATCCCTGTGTAACTTTATTGGTTTATTAAATTTATTTAATAAGTTTGATTCTAGGATTTTTTCCTGAGGAGAAACGATGTTTAAATTTTTCTGGAACTAAAAACGAATATTTTAGTTTTCTTGCTTAAATATCACGATAAAATTAAATTGTAAGAATATCCCTGAGTAACTTTACTTGTTTATTAGATTTTTTAATAAGTTCGATTCTAGCATTTTTTCTTGACGAGTAACGATGTTTTTATTATTTTGGAACTAGAAACGCATATTTTAGTTTTCTCGCTTAAATATCGCGACAAAATTAAATTGTGAGAATATCCCTGAGTAACTTTATTTGTGTATTAAATTTATTTAATAAGTTTGATTCTAGCATTTTTTCCTGAGGAGAAACGGTGTTTATATTTTTCTGGAACTAAAAACGAATATTTTGGTTTTCTCGCTTAAATATCACGATAAAATTAAATTGTAGGAATATCCCTGACTAACTTTATTCGTGTATTAAATTTATTTAATAAGTTTGTTTCTAGCATTTTGTCTTGACGAGTAACGATGTTTTTATTATTTTGGAACTAGAAACGAATATTTTAGTGTTCTCACTTAAATATCACGATAAAATTAAATTGTAAGAATATCCCTGAGTAACTTTATTTGTGTATTAAAATTTATTTAATAAGTTCGATTCTAGCATTTTTTCCTGACGAGTAACGATGTTTTTATTATTTTGGAACTAGAAAAGAATATTTTAGTTTTCTCGCTTAAATATCACGATAAAATTAAATTGTAAGAATATCCCTGAGTAACTTATTTGTTTATTAAATTTATTTAATAAGTTTGATTCTAGGATTTTTTCCTGAGGAGAACCCTGTTTAAATTTCTCTGGAACTAGAAACGAATATTTTAGGTTTCTCGCTTAAATATCTTGATAAAATTAAATTGTAGGAATATCCCTGAGTAACTTTATTGGTTTATTAAATTTATTTAATAAGTTTGATTCTAGGATTTTTTCCTGAGGAGAAACGCTGTTTAAATTTCTCTGGAACTAGAAACGAATATTTTAGTTTTCTTGCTTAAATATCACGATAAAATTAAATTGTAAGAATATCCCTGTGTAACTTTATTTGTTTGTTAGATTTTTTTAATAAGTTCGATTCTAGCATTTTTTCCTGACGAGTAACGATGGTTTTATTATTTTGGAACTAGAAACGAATATTTTAGTTTTCTCGCTTAAATATCGCGATAATATTAAATTGTAGGAAAACTAGAAACGAATATTTTAGTTTTCTTGCTTAAATATCACGATAAAATTAAATTGTAATAATATCACTGAGTAGCTTTATTTGTTTGTTAGATTTTTTTAATAAGTTCGATTCTAGCATTTTATCCTGACGAGTAACGATGTTTTTATTATTTTGGAACTAGAAAAGAATATTTTAGTTTTCTCGCTTAAATATCGCGATAAAATTAAATTGTAAGAATATCCCTGAGTAACTTTATTTGTTTATTAAATTTATTTAATAAGTTTGATTCTAGGATTTTTTCCTGAGGAGAAACGGTGTTTACATTTTTCTGGAACTAAAAACAAATATTTTAGTTTTCTCGTTTAAATATCACGATAAAATTAAATTGTAAAAATATCCCTGTGTAACTTTATTTGTGTAATAAATTTATTTAATAAGTTCGTTTCTAGCTTTTTTCTTGACGAGTAACGATGTTTTTTTATTTTGGAACTAGAAACGAATATTTTGGTTTTCTCGCTTAAATATCACGATCAAATTAAATTGTAGGAATATCCCTGAGTAACTTTATTTGTTTATTAAATTTATTTAATAAGTTTGATTCTAGGTTTTTTTCCTGAGGAAAAACGATGTTTAAATTTTTCTGGAACTAAAAACGAATAGTTTAGTTTTCTTGCTTAAATATCACGATAAAATTAAATTGTAAGAATATCCCTGAGTAACTTTATTTGTTTATTAGATTTTTTAATAAGTTCGATTCTAGCATTTTTTCTTGACGAGTAACGATGTTTTTATTATTTTGGAACTAGAAACGAAAATTTTAGTTTTCTCGCTTAAATATCTCGATAAAATTAAATTGTAGGAATATCCCTGTGTAACTTTATTGGTTTATTAAATTTATTTAAAAAGTTTGATTCTAGGATTTTTTCCTGAGGAGAAACGATGTTTAAATTTTTCTGGAACTAAAAACGAATATTTTAGTTTTCTTGCTTAAATATCACGATAAAATTAAATTGTAAGAATAGCCCTGAGTAACTTTATTTGTTTATTAGATTTTTTTAATAAGTTCGATTCTAGCATTTTTTTCTGACGAGTAACGATGTTTTTATTATTTTGGAACTAGAAACGATTATTTTAGTTTTCTTGCTTAAATATCACGATAAAATTAAATTGTATGAATATCCCTGAGTAACGTTATTTGTTTATTAGATTTTAATAATAAGTTCGATTCTAGCATTTTTTGCTGACGAGTATCGATGTTTTTATTATTTTGGAACTAGAAACGAATATTTTAGTTTTCTCATAAATATCACGATAAATTTAAATTGTAAAAATATCCCTGAGTAACTTTATTTGTGTATTAAAATTTATTTAATAAGTTTGATTCTAGCATTTTTTCCTGACGAGTAACGATGTTTTTATTATTTTGGAACTAGAAAAGAATATGTTAGTTTTCTCGCTTAAATATCGCGATAAAATTAAATTGTAAGAATATCCCTGAGTAACTTTATTTGTTTATTAAATTTATTTAATAAGTTTGATTCTAGGATTTTTTCCTGAGGAGAAACGATGTTTTTATTATTTTGAAGCAAGAAACGAATATTTTGGTTTTCTCACTTAAATATCACGATAAAATTAAATTGTAGGAATATCCCTGAGTAACTTTATTCGCGTATTAAATTTATTTAATAAGTTTGATTCTAGCATTTTTTCCTGACGAGTAACGATGTTTTTATTATTTTGGAACTAGAAACGAATATTTTAGATTTATTGCTTAAATATCACGATAAAATTAAATTGTAAAAATATCCCTGTGTAACTTTATTTGTGTTTTAAATTTATTTAATAAGTTTGTTTCTAGCTTTTTTCTTGACGAGTAACAATGTTTTTTTATTTTGGAGCTAGAAACGAATATTTTGGTTTTCTCGCTAAAATATCACGATAAAATTAAATTGTAGGAATATCCCTGAGTAACTTTATTTGTTTATTAAATTTATTTAATAAGTTTGATTCTAGCATTTTTTCCTGAGGAGTAACAATGTTTCAATTTTCTGGAACTAGAAACGATTATTTTAGTTTTCTTGCTTAAATATCACGATAAAATATAATTGTATGAATATCCCTGAGTAACTTTACTTGTTTATTAGATTTTTTAATAAGTTCGATTCTAGCATTTTTTCTTGACGAGTAACGATGTTTTTATTATTTTGGAACTAGAAACGAAAATTTTAGTTTTCTCGCTTAAATATCTCGATAAAATTAAATTGTAGGAATATCCCTGTGTAACTTTATTGGTTTATTAAATTTATTTAATAAGTTTGATTCTAGGATTTTTTCCTGAGGAGAAACGGTGTTTACATTTTTCTGGAACTAAAAACGAATATTTTAGTTTTCTCGTTTAAATATCACGATAAAATTAAATTGTAAAAATATCCCTGTGTAACTTTATTTGTGTTTTAAATTTATTTAATAAGTTCGTTTCTAGCTTTTTTCTTGACGAGTAACCATGTTTTTTTATTTTGGAGCTAGAAACGAATATTTTGGTTTTCTCGCTAAAATATCACGATAAAATTAAATTGTAGGAATATCCCTGAGTAACTTTATTTGTTTATTAAATTTATTTAATAAGTTTGATTCTAGCATTTTTTCCTGAGGAGTAACAATGTTTCAATTTTCTGGAACTAGAAACGATTATTTTAGTTTTCTTGCTTAAATATCACGATAAAATATAATTGTATGAATATCCCTGAGTAACTTTATTTGTTTATTAGATTTTTTAATAAGTTCGATTCTAGCATTTTTTCCTGTCGAGTAACGAGGTTTTTATTATTTTGGAACTAGAAACGAATATTTTAGTTTTCTCGCTTAAATATCGCGATAAAATTAAATTGTAAGAATATCCCTGAGTAACTTTATTTGTTTATTAATTTTATTTAATAAGTTTGATTCTAGGATTTTTTCCAGAGGAGAAACGCTGTTTAAATTTTTCTGGAACTAGAAACGAATATTTTAGTTTTCTCGCTTAAATATCTCGATAAAATTAAATTGTAGGAATATCCCTGAGTAACTGTACTTGTTTATTAGATTTTTTAATAAGTTCGATTCTAGCATTTTTTCTTGACGAGTAACGATGTTTTTATTATTTTGGAACTAGAAACGAAAATTTTAGTTTTCTCGCTTAAATATCGCGACAAAATTAAATTGTGAGAATATCCCTGAGTAACTTTATTTGTGTATTAAATTTATTTAATAAGTTTGATTCTAGCATTTTTTCCTGAGGAGAAACGGTGTTTACATTTTTCTGGAACTAAAAACGAATATTTTAGTTTTCTCGCTTAAATATCACGATAAAATTAAATTGTAAGAATATACCTGAGTAACTTTATTTCTTTATTAGATTTTTTTAATAAGTTCAATTCTACCATTTTTTTCTGACGAGTAACGATGTTTTTGTTATTTTGGAACTAGAAACGCATATTTTAGTTTTCTCGCTTAAATATCGCGACAAAATTAAATTGTGAGAATATCCCTGAGTAACTTTATTTGTGTATTAAATTTATTTAATAAGTTTGATTCTAGCATTTTTTCCTGAGGAGAAACGGTGTTTACATTTTTCTGGAACTAAAAACGAATATTTTGGTTTTCTCGCTTAAATATCACGATAAAATTAAATTGTAAGAATATCCCTGAGTAACTTTATTTGTTTATTAAATTTATTTAATAAGTTTGATTCTAGCATTTTTTCCTGAGGAGAAACGATGATAAATTTTTCTGGAACTAGAAACGAATATTTTAGTTTTCTCGCTTAAATATCTCGATAAAATTAAATTGTAGGAATATCCCTGAGTAACTTTATTTGTTTATTAAATTTATTTAATAAGTTTGATTCTAGGATTTTTTCCTGAGGAGAAACGATGTTTAAATTTTTCTGGAACTAAAAACGAATATTTTAGTTTTCTCGCTTAAATATCACGATAAAATTAAATTGTAAGAATATACCTGAGTAACTTTATTTCTTTATTAGATTTTTTTAATAAGTTCAATTCTACCATTTTTTTCTGACGAGTAACGATGTTTTTGTTATTTTGGAACTAGAAACGCATATTTTAGTTTTCTCGCTTAAATATCGCGACAAAATTAAATTGTGAGAATATCCCTGAGTAACTTTATTTGTGTATTAAATTTATTTAATAAGTTTGATTCTAGCATTTTTTCCTGAGGAGAAACGGTGTTTACATTTTTCTGGAACTAAAAACGAATATTTTGGTTTTCTTGCTTAAATATAACGATAAAATTAAATTGTAAGAATATCCCTGAGTAACTTTACTTGTTTATTAGATTTTTTAATAAGTTCGATTCTAGCATTTTTTCTTGACGAGTAACGATGTTTTTATTATTTTGGAACTAGAAACGAATATTTTAGTTTTCTCGCTTAAATATCGCGATAAAATTAAATTGTAAGAATATCACTGAGTAACTTTATTTGTTTATTAAATTTATTTAATAAGTTTGATTCTAGGATTTTTTCCTGAGGAGAAACGATGATAAATTTTTCTGGAACTAGAAACGCATATTTTAGTTTTCTCGCTTAAATATCGCGACAAAATTAAATTGTGAGAATATCCCTGAGTAACTTTATTTGTGTATTAAATTTATTTAAAAGTTTGATTCTAGCATTTTTTCCTGAGGAGAAACGGTGTTTATATTTTTCTGGAACTAAAAACGAATATTTTGGTTTTCTCGCTTAAATATCACGATAAAATTAAATTGTAGGAATATCCCTGAGTAACTTTATTCGTGTATTAAATTTATTTAATAAGTTTGTTTCTAGCATTTTGTCCTGACGAGTAACGATAAAATTAAATTGTAGGAATATCCCTGAGTAACTTTATTGGTTTATTAAATTTATTTAATAAGTTTGATTCTAGGATTTTTTCCTGAGGAGAAACGCTGTTTAAATTTCTCTGGAACTAGAAACGAATATTTTAGTTTTCTTGCTTAAATATCACGATAAAATTAAATTGTAAGAATATCCCTGTGTAACTTTATTTGTTTGTTAGATTTTTTTAATAAGTTCGATTCTAGCATTTTTTCCTGACGAGTAACGATGTTTTTATTATTTTGGAACTAGAAACGAATATTTTAGTTTTCTCGCTTAAATATCGCGATAATATTAAATTGTAGGAAAACTAGAAACGAATATTTTAGTTTTCTTGCTTAAATATCACGATAAAATTAAATTGTAATAATATCACTGAGTAGCTTTATTTGTTTGTTAGATTTTTTTAATAAGTTCGATTCTAGCATTTTATCCTGACGAGTAACGATGTTTTTATTATTTTGGAACTAGAAAAGAATATTTTAGTTTTCTCGCTTAAATATCGCGATAAAATTAAATTGTAAGAATATCCCTGAGTAACTTTATTTGTTTATTAAATTTATTTAATAAGTTTGATTCTAGGATTTTTTCCTGAGGAGAAACGGTGTTTACATTTTTCTGGAACTAAAAACGAATATTTTAGTTTTCTCGTTTAAATATCACGATAAAATTAAATTGTAAAAATATCCCTGTGTAACTTTATTTGTGTAATAAATTTATTTAATAAGTTCGTTTCTAGCTTTTTTCTTGACGAGTAACGATGTTTTTTTATTTTGGAGCTAGAAACGAATATTTTGGTTTTCTCGCTTAAATATCACGATCAAATTAAATTGTAGGAATATCCCTGAGTAACTTTATTTGTTTATTAAATTTATTTAATAAGTTTGATTCTAGGTTTTTTTCCTGAGGAAAAACGATGTTTAAATTTTTCTGGAACTAAAAACGAATAGTTTAGTTTTCTTGCTTAAATATCACGATAAAATTAAATTGTAAGAATATCCCTGAGTAACTTTATTTGTTTATTAGATTTTTTAATAAGTTCGATTCTAGCATTTTTTCTTGACGAGTAACGATGTTTTTATTATTTTGGAACTAGAAACGAAAATTTTAGTTTTCTCGCTTAAATATCTCGATAAAATTAAATTGTAGGAATATCCCTGTGTAACTTTATTGGTTTATTAAATTTATTTAAAAAGTTTGATTCTAGGATTTTTTCCTGAGGAGAAACGATGTTTAAATTTTTCTGGAACTAAAAACGAATATTTTAGTTTTCTTGCTTAAATATCACGATAAAATTAAATTGTAAGAATAGCCCTGAGTAACTTTATTTGTTTATTAGATTTTTTTAATAAGTTCGATTCTAGCATTTTTTTCTGACGAGTAACGATGTTTTTATTATTTTGGAACTAGAAACGATTATTTTAGTTTTCTTGCTTAAATATCACGATAAAATTAAATTGTATGAATATCCCTGAGTAACTTTATTTGTGTATTAAATTTATTTAATAAGTTCGATTCTAGCATTTTGTGCTGACGAGTATCGATGTTTTTATTATTTTGGAACTAGAAACGAATATTTTAGTTTTCTCATAAATATCACGATAAATTTAAATTGTAAAAATATCCCTGAGTAACTTTATTTGTGTATTAAAATTTATTTAATAAGTTTGATTCTAGCATTTTTTCCTGACGAGTAACGATGTTTTTATTATTTTGGAACTAGAAAAGAATATGTTAGTTTTCTCGCTTAAATATCGCGATAAAATTAAATTGTAAGAATATCCCTGAGTAACTTTATTTGTTTATTAAATTTATTTAATAAGTTTGATTCTAGGATTTTTTCCTGAGGAGAAACGATGTTTTTATTATTTTGAAGCAAGAAACGAATATTTTGGTTTTCTCACTTAAATATCACGATAAAATTAAATTGTAGGAATATCCCTGAGTAACTTTATTCGCGTATTAAATTTATTTAATAAGTTTGATTCTAGCATTTTTTCCTGACGAGTAACGATGTTTTTATTATTTTGGAAATAGAAACGAATATTTTAGATTTATTGCTTAAATATCACGATAAAATTAAATTGTAAAAATATCCCTGTGTAACTTTATTTGTGTTTTAAATTTATTTAATAAGTTCGTTTCTAGCTTTTTTCTTGACGAGTAACAATGTTTTTTTATTTTGGAGCTAGAAACGAATATTTTGGTTTTCTCGCTAAAATATCACGATAAAATTAAATTGTAGGAATATCCCTGAGTAACTTTATTTGTTTATTAAATTTATTTAATAAGTTTGATTCTAGCATTTTTTCCTGAGGAGTAACAATGTTTCAATTTTCTGGAACTAGAAACGATTATTTTAGTTTTCTTGCTTAAATATCACGATAAAATATAATTGTATGAATATCCCTGAGTAACTTTACTTGTTTATTAGATTTTTTAATAAGTTCGATTCTAGCATTTTTTCTTGACGAGTAACGATGTTTTTATTATTTTGGAACTAGAAACGAAAATTTTAGTTTTCTCGCTTAAATATCTCGATAAAATTAAATTGTAGGAATATCCCTGTGTAACTTTATTGGTTTATTAAATTTATTTAATAAGTTTGATTCTAGGATTTTTTCCTGAGGAGAAACGGTGTTTACATTTTTCTGGAACTAAAAACGAATATTTTAGTTTTCTCGTTTAAATATCACAATAAAATTAAATTGTAAAAATATCCCTGTGTAACTTTATTTGTGTTTTAAATTTATTTAATAAGTTCGTTTCTAGCTTTTTTCTTGACGAGTAACCATGTTTTTTTATTTTGGAGCTAGAAACGAATATTTTGGTTTTCTCGCTAAAATATCACGATAAAATTAAATTGTAGGAATATCCCTGAGTAACTTTATTTGTTTATTAAATTTATTTAATAAGTTTGATTCTAGCATTTTTTCCTGAGGAGTAACAATGTTTCAATTTTCTGGAACTAGAAACGATTATTTTAGTTTTCTTGCTTAAATATCACGATAAAATATAATTGTATGAATATCCCTGAGTAACTTTATTTGTTTATTAGATTTTTTAATAAGTTCGATTCTAGCATTTTTTCCTGTCGAGTAACGAGGTTTTTATTATTTTGGAACTAGAAACGAATATTTTAGTTTTCTCGCTTAAATATCGCGATAAAATTAAATTGTAAGAATATCCCTGAGTAACTTTATTTGTTTATTAAATTTATTTAATAAGTTTGATTCTAGGATTTTTTCCAGAGGAGAAACGCTGTTTAAATTTCTCTGGAAATAGAAACGAATATTTTAGTTTTCTCGTTTAAATATCTTGATAAAATTAAATTGTAGGAATATCCCTGAGTAACTTTATTTGTTTATTAAATTTATTTAATAAGTTTGATTCTAGGATTTTTTCCTGAGGAGAAACGATGATAAATTTTTCTGGAACTAGAAACGAATATTTTAGTTTTCTCGCTTAAATATCTCGATAAAATTAAATTGTAGGAATATCCCTGAGTAACTGTACTTGTTTATTAGATTTTTTAATAAGTTCGATTCTAGCATTTTTTCTTGACGAGTAACGATGTTTTTATTATTTTGGAACTAGAAACGAAAATTTTAGTTTTCTCGCTTAAATATCGCGACAAAATTAAATTGTGAGAATATCCCTGAGTAACTTTATTTGTGTATTAAATTTATTTAATAAGTTTGATTCTAGCATTTTTTCCTGAGGAGAAACGGTGTTTACATTTTTCTGGAACTAAAAACGAATATTTTAGTTTTCTCGCTTAAATATCACGATAAAATTAAATTGTAAGAATATACCTGAGTAACTTTATTTCTTTATTAGATTTTTTTAATAAGTTCAATTCTACCATTTTTTTCTGACGAGTAACGATGTTTTTGTTATTTTGGAACTAGAAACGCATATTTTAGTTTTCTCGCTTAAATATCGCGACAAAATTAAATTGTGAGAATATCCCTGAGTAACTTTATTTGTGTATTAAATTTATTTAATAAGTTTGATTCTAGCATTTTTTCCTGAGGAGAAACGGTGTTTACATTTTTCTGGAACTAAAAACGAATATTTTGGTTTTCTCGCTTAAATATCACGATAAAATTAAATTGTAAGAATATCCCTGAGTAACTTTATTTGTTTATTAAATTTATTTAATAAGTTTGATTCTAGCATTTTTTCCTGAGGAGTAACAATGTTTCAATTTTCTGGAACTAGAAACGATTATTTTAGTTTTCTTGCTTAAATATCACGATAAAATTAAATTGTATGAATATCCCTGAGTAACTTTATTTGTTTATTAGATTTTTTTAATAAGTTCGATTCTAGCATTTTGTCCTGACGAGTAACGATGTTTTTATTATTTTGGAACTAGAAACGAATATTTTAGTTTTCTTTCTTAAATATCACGTTAAATTTAAATTGTAAAAATATCCATGATTAACTTTATTTGTGTATTAGAATTTATTTAATAAGTTTGATTCTAGCTTTTTTTCCTGACGAGTAACGATGTTTTTATTATTTTGGAACTAGAAACGAATATTTTGGTTTTCTCGCTTAAATATCGCGATAAAATTAAATTGTAAGAATATCCCTGCGTAACTTTATTTGTTTATTAAATTTATTTAATAAGTTTGATTCTAGGATATTATCCTGAGGAGAAACGCTGTTTAAATTTCTCTGGAACTAGAAACGAATATTTTAGTTTTCTCGCTTAAATATCGCGACAAAATTAAATTGTGAGAATATCACTGAGTAACTTTATTTGTGTATTAAATTTATTTAATAAGTTTTATTCTAGCATTTTTTCCTGAGGAGAAACGGTGTTTACATTTTTCTGGAACTAAAAACGAATATTTTGGTTTTCTCGCTTAAATATCACGATAAAATTAAATTGTATGAATATCCCTGAGTCACTTTATTGGTTTATTAAATTTATTTAATAAGTTTGATTCTAGGATTTTTTCCTGAGGAGAAACGATGTTTTTATTATTTTGGAACAAGAAAAGAATATTTTAGTTTTCTCGCTTAAATATCGCGATAAAATTAAATTGTAAGAATGTCCCTGAGTAACTTTATTTGTTTATTAAATGTATTTAATAAGTTTGATTCTAGGATTTTCTCCTGAGGAGAAACGATGTTTTTATTATTTTGGAGCAAGAAACGAATATTTTGGTTTTCTCACTTAAATATCACGATAAAATTAAATTGTAGAAATATCGCTGAGTAACTTTATTCGTGTATTAAATTTATTTAATAAGTTTGATTCTAGCATTTTTTCCTGACGAGTAACGATGTTTTTATTATTTTGGAACTAGAAACTAATATTTTAGTTTTCTCGCTTAAATATCACGATAAAATTAAATTGTAAGAACATCCCTCAGTAACTTTACTTGTTTATTAGATTTATTTAATAAGTTTGATTTTAGGATTTTTTCCTGAGGAGAAACGATGTTTAAATTTTTCTGGAACTAAAAACGAATATTTTAGTTTTCTTGCTTAAATATCACGATAAAATTAAATTGTAAGAATATCCCTGAGTAACTTTATTTGTTTATTAGATTTTTTTAATAATTTCGATTCTAGCATTTTTTCCTGACGAGTAACGATGTTTTTATTCTTTTGGAACTAGAAACGAATATTTTAGTTTTCTCGCTTAAATATCACGATAAAATTAAATTGTAAGAATATCCCTCAGTAACTTTATTTGTTTATTAGATTTATTTAATAAGTTTGATTCTAGGATTTTTTCCAGACGAGTAACGATGTTTTTATTATTTTGGAACTAGAAACGAATATTTTAGTTTTCTCGCTTAAATATCGCGATAAAATTAATTTGTAAGAATATCCCTGAGTAACTTTATTTGCTTATTAAATTTATTTAATAAGTTTGATTCTAGGATTTTTTCCTGAGGAGAAACGCTGTTTAAATTTCTCTGGAACTAGAAACGAATATTTTAGTTTTCTCGCTTAAATATCTTGAAAAAATTAAATTGTAGGAATATCCCTGAGTAACTTTATTGGTTTATTAAATTTATTTAATAAGTTTGATTCTAGGATTTTTTCCTGAGGAGAAACGACGTTTAAATTTTTCTGGAACTAAAAACGAATATTTTAGTTTTCTTGCTTAAATATCACGATAAAATTAAATTGTAAGAATATCCCTGAGTAACTTTATTTGTTTATTAGATTTTTTTAATAAGTTCGATTCTAGCATTTTTTCCTGACGAGTAACGATGTTTTTATTATTTTGGAACTAGAAAAGAATATTTTAGTTTTCTCGCTTAAATATCGTGATAAAATTAAATTGTAAGAATATCCCTGAGTAACTTTATTTGTTTATTAAATTTGTTTAATAAGTTTGTTTCTAGGATTTTATCCTGAGGAGAAACGATGTTTTTATTATTTTGTAGCAAGAAACGAATATTTTGGTTTTATCACTTAAATATCACGATAAAATTAAATTGTAGGAATATCCCTGAGTAACTTTATTCGTGTATTAAATTTATTTAATAAATTTGATTCTAGCATTTTTTCCTGACGAGTAACGATGTTTTTATTATTTTGGAACTAGAAACGAATATTTTAGATTTATTGCTTAAATATCACGATAAAATTAAATTGTAAGAATATCCCTGAGTAACTTTATTTGTTTATTAGATTTTTTTAATAAGTTCGATTCTAGCATTTTTTCCTGCCGAGTAACGATGTTTTTATTATTTTGGAACTAGAAACGAATATTGTAGTTTTCTCGCTTAAATATCGCGATAAAATTAAATTGTAAGATTATCCCCGAGTAACTTTATTTGTTTATTAAATTTATTTAATAAGTTTGATTCTAGTATTTTTTCCTGAGGAGAAACGCTGTTTAAATTTCTCTGGAAATAGAAACGAATATTTTAGTTTTCTCGCTTAAATATCTTGACAAAATTAAATTGTAGGAAAACTAGAAACGAATATTTTAGTTTTCTTGCTTAAATATCACGATAAAATTAAATTGTAAGAACATCCCTGAGTAACTTTATTTGTTTGTTAGATTTTTTTAATAAGTTCGATTCTAGCATTTTATCCTGACGAGTAACGATGTTTTTATTATTTTGGAACTAGAAAAGAATATTTTAGTTTTCTCGCTTAAATATCGCGATAAAATTAAATTGTAAGAATATCCCTGAGTAACTTTATTTGTTTATTAAATTTATTTAATAAGTTTGATTCTAGCATTTTTTCCTGAGGAGTAACAATGTTTTAATTTTCTGGAACTAGAAACGATTATTTTAGTTTTCTTGCTTAAATATCACGATAAAATATAATTGTATGAATATCCCTGAGTAACTTTATTTGTTTATTAGATTTTTTTAATAAGTTCGATTCTAGCATTTTTTTCTGATGAGTAACGATGTTTTTGTTATTTTGGAACTAGAAACGCATATTTTAGTTTTCGCGCTGAAATATCGCGACAAAATTAAATTGTGAGAATATCCCTGAGTAATTTTATTTGTGTATTAAATTTATTTAATAAGTTTGATTCTAGCATTTTTTCCTGAGGAGAAACGGTGTTTACATTTTTCTGGAACTAAAAACGAATATTTTGGTTTTCTCGCTTAAATATCACGATAAAATTAAATTGTAAGAATATCCCTGAGTAACTTTATTTGTTTATTAAATTTATTTAATAAGTTTGATTCTAGCATTTTTTCCTGAGGAGTAACAATGTTTCAATTTTCTGGAACTAGAAAAGATTATTTTAGTTTTCTTGCTTAAATATCACGATAAAATTAAATTGTATGAATATCCCTGAGTAACTTTATTTGTTTATTAGAGTTTTTTAATAAGTTCGATTCTAGCATTTTGTCCTGACGAGTAACGATGTTTTTATTATTTTGGAACTAGAAACGAATATTTTAGTTTTCTTTCTTAAATATCACGTTAAATTTAAATTGTAAAAATATCCATGATTAACTTTATTTGTGTATTAGAATTTATTTAATAAGTTTGATTCTAGCTTTTTTTCCTGACGAGTAACGATGTTTTTATTATTTTGGAACTAGAAACGAATATTTTAGTTTTCTCGCTTAAATATCGCGATAAAATTAAATTGTAAGAATATCCCTGAGTAACTTTATTTGTTTAATAAATTTATTTAATAAGTTTGATTCTAGGATTTTTTCCTGAGGAGAAACGCTGTTTAAATTTCTCTGGAACTAGAAACGAATATTTTAGTTTTCTCGTTTAAATATTTTGATAAAATTAAATTGTAGGAATATCCCTGAGTAACTTTATTGGTTTATTAAATTTATTTAATAAGTTTGATTCTAGGATTTTTTCCTGAGGAGAAACGTTGTTTTTATTATTTTGGAACTAGAAAAGAATATTTTAGTTTTCTCGCTTAAATATCGCGATAAAATTAAATTGTAAGAATGTCCCTGAGTAACTTTATTTGTTTATTAAATGTATTTAATAAGTTTGATTCTAGGATTTTCTCCTGAGGAGAAACGATGTTTTTATTATTTTGGAACTAGAAACGAATATTTTAGTTTTCTCGCTTAAATATCACGATAAAATTAAATTGTAAGAATATCCCTCAGTAACTTTATTTGTTTATTAGATTTATTTAATAAGTTTGATTTTAGGATTTTTTCCTGAGGAGAAACGATGTTTAAATTTTTCTGGAACTAAAAACGAATATTTTAGTTTTCTTGCTTAAATATCACGATAAAATTAAATTGTAAGAATATCCCTGAGTAACTTTATTTGTTTATTAGATTTTTTTAATAAGTTCGATTCTAGCATTTTTTCCTGACGAGTAACGATGTTTTTATTATTTTGGAGAATATTTTAGTTTTCTCGTTTAAATATCTTGATAAAATTAAATTGTAGGAATATCCCTGAGTAACTTTATTTGTTTATTAAATGTATTTAATAAGTTTGTTTCTAGGATTTTATCCTGAGGAGAAACAATGTTTTTATTATTTTGTAGCAAGAAACGAATATTTTGGTTTTATCACTTAAATATCACGATAAAATTAAATTGTAGGAATATCCCTGAGTAACTTTATTCGTGTATTAAATTTATTTAATAAGTTTGATTCTAGCATTTTTTCCTGAGGAGAAACGGTGTTTACATTTTTCTGGAACTAAAAACGAATATTTTAGTTTTCTCGCTTAAATATCACGATAAAATTAAATTGTAAGAATATACCTGAGTAACTTTATTTCTTTATTAGATTTTTTTAATAAGTTCGATTCTACCATTTTTTTCTGACGAGTAACGATGTTTTTGTTATTTTGGAACTAGAAACGCATATTTTAGTTTTCTCGCTTAAATATCGCGACAAAATTAAATTGTGAGAATATCCCTGAATAACTTTATTTGTGTATTAAATTTATTTAATAAGTTTGATTCTAGCATTTTTTCCTGAGGAGAAACGGTGTTTACATTTTTCTGGAACTAAAAACGAATATTTTGGTTTTCTCGCTTAAATATCACGATAAAATTAAATTGTAAGAATATCCCTGAGTAACTTTATTTGTTTATTAAATTTATTTAATAAGTTTGATTCTAGCATTTTTTCCTGAGGAGTAACAATGTTTCAATTTTCTGGAACTAGAAACGATTATTTTAGTTTTCTTGCTTAAATATCACGATAAAATTAAATTGTATGAATATCCCTGAGTAACTTTATTTGTTTATTAGATTTTTTTAATAAGTTCGATTCTAGCATTTTGTCCTGACGAGTAACGATGTTTTTATTATTTTGGAACTAGAAACGAATATTTTAGTTTTCTTTCTTAAATATCACGTTAAATTTAAATTGTAAAAATATCCATGATTAACTTTATTTGTGTATTAGAATTTATTTAATAAGTTTGATTCTAGCTTTTTTTCCTGACGAGTAACGATGTTTTTATTATTTTGGAACTAGAAAGGAATATTTTGGTTTTCTCGCTTAAATATCGCGATAAAATTAAATTGTAAGAATATCCCTGAGTAACTTTATTTGTTTATTAAATTTATTTAATAAGTTTGATTCTAGGATATTATCCTGAGGAGAAACGCTGTTTAAATTTCTCTGGAACTAGAAACGAATATTTTAGTTTTCTCGCTTAAATATCGCGACAAAATTAAATTGTGAGAATATCCCTGAGTAACTTTATTTGTGTATTAAATTTATTTAATAAGTTTTATTCTAGCATTTTTTCCTGAGGAGAAACGGTGTTTACATTTTTCTGGAACTAAAAACGAATATTTTGGTTTTCTCGCTTAAATATCACGATAAAATTAAATTGTATGAATATCCCTGAGTCACTTTATTGGTTTATTAAATTTATTTAATAAGTTTGATTCTAGGATTTTTTCCTGAGGAGAAACGATGTTTTTATTATTTTGGAACTAGAAAAGAATATTTTAGTTTTCTCGCTTAAATATCGCGATAAAATTAAATTGTAAGAATGTCCCTGAGTAACTTTATTTGTTTATTAAATGTATTTAATAAGTTTGATTCTAGGATTTTCTCCTGAGGAGAAACGATGTTTTTATTATTTTGGAGCAAGAAACGAATATTTTGGTTTTCTCACTTAAATATCACGATAAAATTAAATTGTAGAAATATCGCTGAGTAACTTTATTCGTGTATTAAATTTATTTAATAAGTTTGATTCTAGCATTTTTTCCTGACGAGTAACGATGTTTTTATTATTTTGGAACTAGAAACTAATATTTTAGTTTTCTCGCTTAAATATCACGATAAAATTAAATTGTAAGAATATCCCTCAGTAACTTTATTTGTTTATTAGATTTATTTAATAAGTTTGATTTTAGGATTTTTCCTGAGGAGAAACGATGTTTAAATTTTTCTGGAACTAAAAACGAATATTTTAGTTTTCTTGTTTAAATATCACGATAAAATTAAATTGTAAGAATATCCCTGAGTAACTTTATTTGTTTATTAGATTTTTTTAATAATTTCGATTCTAGCATTTTTTCCTGACGAGTAACGATGTTTTTATTATTTTGGAACTAGAAACGAATATTTTAGTTTTCTCGCTTAAATATCACGATAAAATTAAATTGTACGAATATCCCTCAGTAACTTTATTTGTTTATTAGATTTATTTAATAACTTTGATTCTAGGATTTTTTCCAGACGAGTAACGATGTTTTTATTATTTTGGAACTAGAAACGAATATTTTAGTTTTCTCGCTTAAATATCGCGATAAAATTAATTTGTAAGAATATCCCTGAGTAACTTTATTTGCTTATTAAATTTATTTAATAAGTTTGATTCTAGGATTTTTTCCTGAGGAGAAACGCTGTTTAAATTTCTCTGGAACTAGAAACGAATATTTTAGTTTTCTCGCTTAAATATCTTGAAAAAATTAAATTGTAGGAATATCCCTGAGTAACTTTATTGGTTTATTAAATTTATTTAATAAGTTTGTTTCTAGGATTTTATCCTGAGGAGAAACGATGTTTTTATTATTTTGTAGCAAGAAACGAATATTTTGGTTTTATCACTTAAATATCACGATAAAATTAAATTGTAGGAATATCCCTGAGTAACTTTATTCGTGTATTAAATTTATTTAATAAATTTGATTCTAGCATTTTTTCCTGACGAGCAACGATGTTTTTATTATTTTGGAACTAGAAACGAATATTTTAGATTTATTGCTTAAATATCACGATAAAATTAAATTGTAAGAATATCCCTGAGTAACGTTATTTGTTTATTAGATTTTTTTAATAAGTTCGATTCTAGCATTTTTTCCTGCCGAGTAACGATGTTTTTATTATTTTGGAACTAGAAACGAATATTGTAGTTTTCTCGCTTAAATATCGCGATAAAATTAAATTGTAAGATTATCCCCGAGTAACTTTATTTGTTTATTAAATTTATTTAATAAGTTTGATTCTAGGATTTTTTCCTGAGGAGAAACGCTGTTTAAATTTCTCTGGAAATAGAAACGAATATTTTAGTTTTCTCGCTTAAATATCTTGATAAAATTAAATTGTAGGAAAACTAGAAACGAATATTTTAGTTTTCTTGCTTAAATATCACGATAAAATTAAATTGTAAGAACATCCCTGAGTAACTTTATTTGTTTGTTAGATTTTTTTAATAAGTTCGATTCTAGCATTTTATCCTGACGAGTAACGATGTTTTTATTATTTTGGAACTAGAAAAGAATATTTTAGTTTTCTCGCTTAAATATCGCGATAAAATTAAATTGTAAGAATATCCCTGAGTAACTTTATTTGTTTATTAAATTTATTTAATAAGTTTGATTCTAGCATTTTTTCCTGAGGAGTAACAATGTTTCAATTTTCTGGAACTAGAAACGATTATTTTAGTTTTCTTGCTTAAATATCACGATAAAATATAATTGTATGAATATCCCTGAGTAACTTTATTTGTTTATTAGATTTTTTTAATAAGTTCGATTCTAGCATTTTTTTCTGATGAGTAACGATGTTTTTGTTATTTTGGAACTAGAAACGCATATTTTAGTTTTCTCGCTTAAATATCGCGACAAAATTAAATTGTGAGAATATCCCTGAGTAACTTTATTTGTGTATTAAATTTATTTAATAAGTTTGATTCTAGCATTTTTTCCTGAGGAGAAACGGTGTTTACAATTTTCTGGAACTAAAAACGAATATTTTGGTTTTCTCGCTTAAATATCACGATAAAATTAAATTGTAAGAATATCCCTGAGTAACTTTATTTGTTTATTAAATTTATTTAATAAGTTTGATTCTAGCATTTTTTCCTGAGGAGTAACAATGTTTCAATTTTCTGGAACTAGAAAAGATTATTTTAGTTTTCTTGCTTAAATATCACGATAAAATTAAATTGTATGAATATCCCTGAGTAACTTTATTTGTTTATTAGATTTTTTTAATAAGTTCGATTCTAGCATTTTGTCCTGACGAGTAACGATGTTTTTATTATTTTGGAACTAGAAACGAATATTTTAGTTTTCTTTCTTAAATATCACGTTAAATTTAAATTGTAAAAATATCCATGATTAACTTTATTTGTGTATTAGAGTTTATTTAATAAGTTTGATTCTAGCTTTTTTTCCTGACGAGTAACGATGTTTTTATTATTTTGGAACTAGAAACGAATATTTTAGTTTTCTCGCTTAAATATCGCGATAAAATTAAATTGTAAGAATATCCCTGAGTAACTTTATTTGTTTATTAAATTTATTTAATAAGTTTGATTCTAGGATTTTTTCCTGAGGAGAAACGCTGTTTAAATTTCTCTGGAACTAGAAACGAATATTTTAGTTTTCTCGTTTAAATATCTTGATAAAATTAAATTGTAGGAATATCCCTGAGTAACTTTATTGGTTTATTAAATTTATTTAATAAGTTTGATTCTAGGATTTTTTCCTGAGGAGAAACGTTGTTTTTATTATTTTGGAACTAGAAAAGAATATTTTAGTTTTCTCGCTTAAATATCGCGATAAAATTAAATTGTAAGAATGTCCCTGAGTAACTTTATTTGTTTATTAAATGTATTTAATAAGTTTGATTCTAGGATTTTCTCCTGAGGAGAAACGATGTTTTTATTATTTTGGAACTAGAAACGAATATTTTAGTTTTCTCGCTTAAATATCACGATAAAATTAAATTGTAAGAATATCCCTCAGTAACTTTATTTGTTTATTAGATTTATTTAATAAGTTTGATTTTAGGATTTTTTCCTGAGGAGAAACGATGTTTAAATTTTTCTGGAACTAAAAACGAATATTTTAGTTTTCTTGCTTAAATATCACGATAAAATTAAATTGTAAGAATATCCCTGAGTAACTTTATTTGTTTATTAGATTTTTTTAATAAGTTCGATTCTAGCATTTTTTCCTGACGAGTAACGATGTTTTTATTATTTTGGAGAATATTTTAGTTTTCTCGTTTAAATATCTTGATAAAATTAAATTGTAGGAATATCCCTGAGTAACTTTATTGGTTTATTAAATTTATTTAATAAGTTTGATTCTAGGATTTTTTCCTGAGGAGAAACGTTGTTTTTATTATTTTGGAACTAGAAAAGAATATTTTAGTTTTCTCGCTTAAATATCGCGATAAAATTAAATTGTAAGAATGTCCCTGAGTAACTTTATTTGTTTATTAAATGTATTTAATAAGTTTGATTCTAGGATTTTCTCCTGAGGAGAAACGATGTTTTTATTATTTTGGAACTAGAAACGAATATTTTAGTTTTCTCGCTTAAATATCACGATAAAATTAAATTGTAAGAATATCCCTCAGTAACTTTATTTGCTTATTAGATTTATTTAATAAGTTTGATTTTAGGATTTTTTCCTGAGGAGAAACGATGTTTAAATTTTTCTGGAACTAAAAACGAATATTTTAGTTTTCTTGCTTAAATATCACGATAAAATTAAATTGTAAGAATATCCCTCAGTAACTTTATTTGTTTATTAGATTTATTTAATAAGTTTGATTTTAGGATTTTTTCCTGAGGAGAAACGATGTTTAAATTTTTCTGGAACTAAAAACGAATATTTTAGTTTTCTCGCTTAAATATCGCGATAAAATTAAATTGTAAGAATATCCCTGAGTAACTTTATTTGTTTATTAAATTTATTTAATAAGTTTGATTCTAGGATTTTTTCCTGAGGAGAAACGCTGTTTAAATTTCTCTGGAACTAGAATCGAATATTTTAGTTTTCTCGTTTAAATATCTTGATAAAATTAAATTGTAGGAATATCCCTGAGTAACTTTTTTGGTTTATTAAATTTATTTAATAAGTTTGATTCTAGGATTTTTTCCTGAGGAGAAACGATGTTTAAATTTTTCTGGAACTAAAAACGAATATTTTAGTTTTCTTGCTTAAATATCTTGATAAAATTAAATTGTAGGAATATCCCTGAGTAACTTTATTGGTTTATTAAATTTATTTAATAAGTTTGATTCTAGGATTTTTTTGACGATGTTTTTATTATTTTGGAACTAGAAAAGAATATTTTAGTTTTCTCACTTAAATATCACGATAAAATTAAATTGTAAAAATATCCCTGAGTAACTTTATTTGTGTATTAAAATTTATTTAATAAGTTTGATTCTAGGATTTTGCCTGAGGAGAAACGCTGTTTAAATTTCTCTGGAAATAGAAACGAATATTTTAGTTTTCTCGCTTAAATATCTTGATAAAATTAAATTGTAAGAATGTCCCTGAGTAACTTTATTTGTTTATTAAATGTATTTAATAAGTTTGATTCTAGCATTTTTTCCTGAGGAGTAACAATGTTTCAATTTTCTGGAACTAGAAAAGATTATTTTAGTTTTCTTGCTTAAATATCACGATAAAATTAAATTGTATAAATATCCCTGAGTAACTTTATTTGTTTATTAGATTTTTTTAATAAGTTCGATTCTAGCATTTTGTCCTGCCGAGTAACGATGTTTTTATTATTTTGGAACTAGAGACGAATATTTTAGTTTTCTTTCTTAAATATCACGTTAAATTTAAATTGTAAAAATATCCATGATTAACTTTATTTGTGTATTAGAATTTATTTAATAAGTTTGATTCTAGCTTTTTTTCCTGACGAGTAACGATGTTTTTATTATTTTGGAACTAGAAACGAATATTTTAGTTTTCTCGCTTAAATATCGCGATAAAATTAAATTGTAAGAATATCCCTGAGTATCTTTATTTGTTTATTAAATTTATTTAATAAGTTTGATTCTAGGATTTTTTCCTGAGGAGAAACGCTGTTTAAATTTCTCTGGAACTAGAAACGAATATTTTAGTTTTCTCGTTTAAATATCTTGATAAAATTAAATTGTAGGAATATCCCTGAGTAACTTTATTGGTTTATTAAATTTATTTAATAAGTTTGATTCTAGGATTTTTTCCTGAGGAGAAACGTTGTTTTTATTATTTTGGAACTAGAAAAGAATATTTTAGTTTTCTCGCTTAAATATCGCGATAAAATTAAATTGTAAGAATGTCCCTGAGTAACTATATTTGTTTATTAAATGTATTTAATAAGTTTGATTCTAGGATTTTCTCCTGAGGAGAAACGATGTTTTTATTATTTTGGAACTAGAAACGAATATTTTAGTTTTCTCGCTTAAATATCACGATAAAATTAAATTGTAAGAATATCCCTCAGTAACTTTATTTGTTTATTAGATTTATTTAATAAGTTTGATTTTAGGATTTTTTCCTGAGGAGAAACGATGTTTAAATTTTTCTGGAACTAAAAACGAATACTTTAGTTTTCTTGCTTAAATATCACGATAAAATTAAATTGTAAGAATATCCCTGAGTAACTTTATTTGTTTATTAGATTTTTTTAATAAGTTCGATTCTAGCATTTTTTCCTGACGAGTAACGATGTTTTTATTATTTTGGAACTAGAAACGAATATTTTAGTTTTCTCGCTTAAATATCGCGATAAAATTAAATTGTAAGAATATCCCTGAGTAACTTTATTGTTTATTAAATTTATTTAATAAGTTTGATTCTAGGATTTTTTCCTGAGGAGAAACGCTGTTTAAATTTCTCTGGAACTAGAAACGAATATTTTAGTTTTCTCGTTTAAATATCTTGATAAAATTAAATTGTAGGAATATCCCTGAGTAACTTTTTTGGTTTATTAAATTTATTTAATAAGTTTGATTCTAGGATTTTTTCCTGAGGAGAAACGCTGTTTATATTTCTCTGGAAATAGAAACGAATATTTTAGTTTTCTCGCTTAAATATCACGATAAAATTAAATTGTAGGAATATCCCTGAGTAACTTTATTTGTTTATTAAATTTATTTAATAAGTTTGATTCTAGCATTTTTTCCTGAGGAGTAACAATGTTTCAATTTTCTGGAACTAGAAACGATTATTTTAGTTTTCTTGCTTAAATATCACGATAAAATATAATTGTATGAATATCCCTGAGTACTTTATTTGTTTATTAGATTTTTTTATAAGTTCGATTCTAGCATTTTTTCCTGTCGAGTAACGATGTTTTTATTATTTTGGAACTAGAAACGAATATTTTAGTTTTGTCGCTTAAATATCGCGATAAAATTAAATTGTAAGAATATCCCTGAGTAACTTTATTGGTTTATTAAATTTATTTAATAAGTTTGATTCTAGGATTTTTTCCTGAGGAGAAACGATGTTTTTATTATTTTGAAGCAAGAAACGAATATTTTGGTTTTCTCACTTAAATATCACGATAAAATTAAATTGTAGGAATATCCCTGAGTAACTTTATTCGTGTATTAAATTTATTTCATAAGTTTGATTCTAGCATTTTGTCTTGACGAGTAACGATGTTTTTATTATTTTGGAACTAGAAACGTATATTTTAGTTTTCTCGCTTAAATATCTTGATAAAATTAAATTGTAGGAATATCCCTGAGTAACTTTATTGGTTTAGTAAATTTATTTAATAAGTTTGATTCGAGGATTTTTTCCTGAGGAGAAACGGTGTTTACATTTTTCTGGAACTAAAAACGAATATTTTAGTTTTCTCGTTTAAATATCACGATAAAATTAAATTGTAAAAATATCCCTGTGTAACTTTATTTGTGTATTAAATTTATTTAATAAGTTCGTTTCTAGCTTTTTTCTTGACGAGTAACGATGTTATTTTTATTTTGGAGCTAGAAACGAATATTTTAGTTTTCTCGCTTAAATATCGCGATAAAATTAAATTGTAAGAATATCCCTGAGTAACTTTATTTGTTTATTAAATTTATTTAATAAGTTTGATTCTAGGATTTTTTCCTGAGGAGAAACGCTGTTTATATTTCTCTGGAAATAGAAACGAATATTTTAGTTTTCTCGCTTATATATCTTGATAAAATTAAATTGTAGGAAAACTAGAAACGAATATTTTAGTTTTCTTGCTAAAATATCACGATAAAATTAAATTGTAAGAATATCCCTGAGTAACTTTATTTGTTGTTAGATTTTTTTAATAAGTTCGATTCTAGCATTTTATCCTGACGAGTAACGATGTTTTTATTATTTTGGAACTAGAAAAGAATATTTTAGTTTTCTCGCTTAAATATCGCGATAAAATTAAATTGTAAGAATATCCCTGAGTAACTTTATTTGATTATTAAATTTATTTAATAAGTTTGATTCTAGGATTTTTTTCTGAGGAGAAACGGTGTTTACATTTTTCTGGAACTTAAAACGAATATTTTAGTTTTCTCGTTTAAATATCACGAAAAAATTAAATTGTAAAAATATCCCTGTGTAACTTTATTTGTGTATTAAATTTAATTAATAAGTTCGTTTCTAGCTTTTTTCTTGACGAGTAACAATGTTTTTTTATTTTGGAGCTAGAAACGAATATTTTGGTTTTCTCGCTTAAATATCACGATAAAATTAAATTGTAGGAATATCCCTGAGTAACTTTATTTGTTTATTAAATTTATTTAATAAGTTTGATTCTAGCATTTTTTCCTGAGGAGTAACAATGTTTCAATTTTCTGGAACTAGAAACGATTATTTTAGTTTTCTTGCTTAAATATCACGATAAAATATAATTGTATGAATATCCCTGAGTACTTTATTTGTTTATTAGATTTTTTTATAAGTTCGATTCTAGCATTTTTTCCTGTCGAGTAACGATGTTTTTATTATTTTGGAACTAGAAACGAATATTTTAGTTTTCTCGCTTAAATATCGCGATAAAATTAAATTGTAAGAATATCCCTGAGTAACTTTATTTGTTTATTAAATTTATTTAATAAGTTTGATTCTAGGATTTTTTCCTGAGGAGAAACGATGTTTTTATTATTTTGAAGCAAGAAACGAATATTTTGGTTTTCACACTTAAATATCACGATAAAATTAAATTGTAAAAATATCCCTGAGTAATTTTATTTGTTTATTAGATTTTTTTATAAGTTTGATTCTAGGATTTTTCCTGAGGAGAAACGCTGTTTAAATTTCTCTGGAAATAGAAACGAATATTTTAGTTTTCTCGCTTAAATATCTTGATAAAATTAAATTGTAGGAATATCCCTGAGTAACTTGATTTGTTTATTAAATTTATTTAATAAGTTTGATTCTAGGATTTTTTCCTGAGGAGAAACGATGATAAATTTTTCTGGAACTAGAAACGAATATTTTAGTTTTCTCGCTTAAATATCTCGATAAAATTAAATTGTAGGAATATCCCTGAGTAACTTTATTTGTTTATTAAATTTATTTAATAAGTTTGATTCTAGGATTTTTTCCTGAGGAGAAATGATGTTTAAATTTTTCTGGAACTAAAAACGAATATTTTAGTTTTCTTGCTTAAATATCACGATAAAATTAAATTGTAAGAATATCCCTGAGTAACTTTATTTGTTTATTAGATTTTTTAATAAGTTCGATTCTAGCATTTTTTCCTGACGAGTAACGATGTTTTTATTATTTTGGAACTAGAAAAGAATATTTTAGTTTTCTGCTTAAATATCGCGATAAAATTAAATTGTAAGAATATCCCTGAGTAACTTTATTTGTTTATTAAATTTATTTAATAAGTTTGATTCTAGGATTTTTTCCTGAGGAGAAACGATGTTTTTATTATTTTGAAGCAAGAAACGAATATTTTGGTTTTCACACTTAAATATCACGATAAAATTAAATTGTAGGAATATCCCTGAGTAACTTTATTCGTGTATTAAATTTATTTAATAAGTTTGATTCTAGCATTTTTTCCTGACGAGTAACGATGTTTTTATTATTTTGGAAATAGAAAAGAATATTTTAGTTTTCTCGCTTAAATATCTCGATAAAATTAAATTGTAGGAATATCCCTGAGTAACTTTATTTGTTTATTAAATATATTTAATAAGTTTGACTCTAGGATTTTTTCCTGAGGAGAAACGATGTTTAAATTTTTCTGGAACTAAAAACGAATATTTTAGTTTTCTTGCTTAAATATCACGATAAAATTAAATTGTAAGAATATCCCTGAGTAACTTTATTTGTTTATTAGATTTTTTAATAAGTTCGATTCTAGCATTTTTTCCTGACGAGTAACGATGTTTTTATTATTTTGGAACTAGAAAAGAATATTTTAGTTTTCTCGCTTAAATATCGCGATAAAATTAAATTGTAAGAATATCCCTGAGTAACTTTATTTGTTTATTAAATTTATTTAATAAGTTTGATTCTAGGATTTTTTCCTGAGGAGAAACGATGTTTTTATTATTTTGAAGCAAGAAACGAATATTTTGGTTTTCACACTTAAATATCACGATAAAATTAAATTGTAGGATTATCCCTGAGTAACTTTATTCGTGTATTAAATTTATTTAATAAGTTTGATTCTAGCATTTTGTCTTGACGAGTAACGATGTTTTTATTATTTTGGAACTAGAAACGAATATTTTAGTTTTCTTGCTTAAATATCACGATAAAATTAAATTGTAAGAATATCCCTGAGTAACTTTATTTGTTTATTAGATTTTTTTAATAAGTTCGATTCTAGCTTTTTTTCCTGACGAGTAACGATGTTTTTATTATTTTGGAACTAGAAAAAAATATTTTAGTTTTCTCGCTTAAATATCGCGATAAAATTAAATTGTAGGAATATCCCTGAGTAACTTTATTGGTTTATTAAATTTATTTAATAAGTTTGATTCGAGGATTTTTTCCTGAGGAGAAACGATGATACATTTCTCTAGAACTAAAAACGAATATTTTAGTTTTCTCGCTTAAATATCACGATAAAATTAAATTGTAAAAATATCCCTGAGTAACTTTATTTGTGTATTAAAATTTATTTAATAAGTTTGATTCTAGCATTTTTTCCTGACGAGTAACGATGTTTTTATTATTTTGGAACTAGAAACGAATATTTTAGTTTTCTCACTTAAATATCACGATAAAATTAAATTGTAAAAATATCCCTGAGTAACTTTATTTGTGTATTAAAATTTATTTAATAAGTTTGATTCTAGCATTTTTTCCTGCCGAGTAACGTTGTTTTTATTATTTTGGAACTAGAAACGAATATTTTAGTTTTCTCGCTTAAATATCGCGATAAAATTAAATTGTAAGAATATCCCTGTGTAACTTTATTTGTGTTTTAAATTTATTTAATAAGTTCGTTTCTAGCTTTTTTCTTGACGAGTAACCATGTTTTTTTATTTTGGAGCTAGAAACGAATATTTTGGTTTTCTCGCTAAAATATCACGATAAAATTAAATTGTAGGAATATCCCTGAGTAACTTTATTTGTTTATTAAATTTATTTAATAAGTTTGATTCTAGCATTTTTTCCTGAGGAGTAACAATGTTTCAATTTTCTGGAACTAGAAACGATTATTTTAGTTTTCTTGCTTAAATATCACGATAAAATATAATTGTATGAATATCCCTGAGTAACTTTATTTGTTTATTAGATTTTTTAATAAGTTCGATTCTAGCATTTTTTCCTGTCGAGTAACGAGGTTTTTATTATTTTGGAACTAGAAACGAATATTTTAGTTTTCTCGCTTAAATATCGCGATAAAATTAAATTGTAAGAATATCCCTGAGTAACTTTATTTGTTTATTAAATTTATTTAATAAGTTTGATTCTAGGATTTTTTCCAGAGGAGAAACGCTGTTTAAATTTCTCTGGAAATAGAAACGAATATTTTAGTTTTCTCGTTTAAATATATTGATAAAATTAAATTGTAGGAATATCCCTGAGTAACTTTATTTGTTTATTAAATTTATTTAATAAGTTTGATTCTAGGATTTTTTCCTGAAGAGAAACGATGATAAATTTTTCTGGAACTAGAAACGAATATTTTAGTTTTCTCGCTTAAATATCTCGATAAAATTAAATTGTAGGAATATCCCTGAGTAACTGTACTTGTTTATTAGATTTTTTAATAAGTTCGATTCTAGCATTTTTTCTTGACGAGTAACGATGTTTTTATTATTTTGGAACTAGAAACGAAAATTTTAGTTTTCTCGCTTAAATATCGCGACAAAATTAAATTGTGAGAATATCCCTGAGTAACTTTATTTGTGTATTAAATTTATTTAATAAGTTTGATTCTAGCATTTTTTCCTGAGGAGAAACGGTGTTTACATTTTTCTGGAACTAAAAACGAATATTTTAGTTTTCTCGCTTAAATATCACGATAAAATTAAATTGTAAGAATATACCTGAGTAACTTTATTTCTTTATTAGATTTTTTTAATAAGTTCGATTCTACCATTTTTTCCTGACGAGTAACGATGTTTTTATTATTTTGGAACTAGAAACGAATATTTTAGTTTTCTCGCTTAAATATCGCGATAAAATTAAATTGTAAGAATATCACTGAGTAACTTTATTTGTTTATTAAATTTATTTAATAAGTTTGATTCTAGGATTTTTTCCTGAGGAGAAACGATGATAAATTTTTCTGGAACTAGAAACGAATATTTTAGTTTTCTCGCTTAAATATCTCGATAAAATTAAATTGTAGGAATATCCCTGAGTAACTTTATTTGTTTATTAAATTTATTTAATAAGTTTGATTCTAGGATTTTTTCCTGAGGAGAAACGATGTTTCAATTTTTCTGGAACTAAAAACGAATATTTTAGTTTTCTTGCTTAAATATAACGATAAAATTAAATTGTAAGAATATCCCTGAGTAACTTTACTTGTTTATTAGATTTTTTAATAAGTTCGATTCTAGCATTTTTTCTTGACGAGTAACGATGTTTTTATTATTTTGGAACTAGAAACGAATATTTTAGTTTTCTCGCTTAAATATCGCGATAAAATTTAATTGTAAGAATATCACTGAGTAACTTTATTTGTTTATTAAATTTATTTAATAAGTTTGATTCTAGGATTTTTTCCTGAGGAGAAACGATGATAAATTTTTCTGGAACTAGAAACGAATATTTTAGTTTTCTCGCATAAATATCTCGATAAAATTAAATTGTAGGAATATCCCTGTGTAACTTTATTGGTTTATTAAATTTATTTAATAAGTTTGATTCTAGGATTTTTTCCTGAGGAGAAACGATGTTTAAATTTTTCTGGAACTAAAAACGAATATTTTAGTTTTCTTGCTTAAATATCACGATAAAATTAAATTGTAAGAATATCCCTGAGTAACTTTACTTGTTTATTAGATTTTTTAATAAGTTCGATTCTAGCATTTTTTCTTGACGAGTAACGATGTTTTTATTATTTTGGAACTAGAAACGCATATTTTAGTTTTCTCGCTTAAATATCGCGACAAAATTAAATTGTGAGAATATCCCTGAGTAACTTTATTTGTGTATTAAATTTATTTAATAAGTTTGATTCTAGCATTTTTTCCTGAGGAGAAACGGTGTTTATATTTTTCTGGAACTAAAAACGAATATTTTGGTTTTCTCGCTTAAATATCACGATAAAATTAAATTGTAGGAATATCCCTGAGTAACTTTATTCGTGTATTAAATTTATTTAATAAGTTTGTTTCTAGCATTTTGTCTTGACGAGTAACGATGTTTTTATTATTTTGGAACTAGAAACGAATATTTTAGTGTTCTCACTTAAATATCACGATAAAATTAAATTGTAAGAATATCCCTGAGTAACTTTATTTGTGTATTAAAATTTATTTAATAAGTTCGATTCTAGCATTTTTTCCTGACGAGTAACGATGTTTTTATTATTTTGGAACTAGAAAAGAATATTTTAGTTTTCTCGCTTAAATATCGCTAATTAAATTGTAAGAATGTCCCTGAGTAACTTTATTTGTTTATTAAATGTATTTAATAAGTTTGATTCTAGCATTTTTTCCTGACGAGTAACGATGTTTATATTATTTTGGAACTAGAAACGAATATTTTAGTTTTCTCGCTTAAATATCACGATAAAATTAAATTGTAAGAATATCCCTCAGTAACTTTATTTGTTTATTAGATTTATTTAATAAGTTTGATTCTAGGATTTTTTCCTGAGGAGAAACGATGTTTAAATTTTTCTGGAACTAAAAACGAATATTTTAGTTTTCTTGCTTAAATATCACGATAAAATTAAATTGTAGGAATATCCCTGTGTAACTTTATTGGTTTATTAAATTTATTTAATAAGTTTGATTCTAGGATTTTTTCCTGAGGAGAAACGATGTTTAAATTTTTCTGGAACTAAAAACGAATATTTTAGTTTTCTTGTTTAAATATCACGATAAAATTAAATTGTAAGAATATCCCTGAGTAACTTTATTTGTTTATTAGATTTTTTTAATAAGTTCGATTCTAGCATTTTTTTCTGACGAGTAACGATGTTTTTATTATTTTGGAACTAGAAACGCATATTTTAGTTTTCTCGCTTAAATATCACGACAAAATTAAATTGTGAGAATATCCCTGAGTAACTTTATTTGTGTATTAAATTTATTTAATAAGTTTGATCTAGCATTTTTTTCTGAGGAGAAACGGTGTTTCAATTTTTCTGGAACTAAAAACGAATATTTTAGTTTTCTTGCTTAAATATAACGATAAAATTAAATTGTAAGAATATCCCTGAGTAACTTTACTTGTTTATTAGATTTTTTAATAAGTTCGATTCTAGCATTTTTTCTTGACGAGTAACGATGTTTTTATTATTTTGGAACTAGAAACGAATATTTTAGTTTTCTCGCTTAAATATCGCGATAAAATTTAATTGTAAGAATATCACTGAGTAACTTTATTTGTTTATTAAATTTATTTAATAAGTTTGGTTCTAGGATTTTTTCCTGAGGAGAAACGATGATAAATTTTTCTGGAACTAGAAACGAATATTTTAGTTTTCTCGCATAAATATCTCGATAAAATTAAATTGTAGGAATATCCCTGTGTAACTTTATTGGTTTATTAAATTTATTTAATAAGTTTGATTCTAGGATTTTTTCCTGAGGAGAAACGATGTTTAAATTTTTCTGGAACTAAAAACGAATATTTTAGTTTTCTTGCTTAAATATCACGATAAAATTAAATTGTAAGAATATCCCTGAGTAACTTTACTTGTTTATTAGATTTTTTAATAAGTTCGATTCTAGCATTTTTTCTTGACGAGTAACGATGTTTTTATTATTTTGGAACTAGAAACGCATATTTTAGTTTTCTCGCTTAAATATCGCGACAAAATTAAATTGTGAGAATATCCCTGAGTAACTTTATTTGTGTATTAAATTTATTTAATAAGTTTGATTCTAGCATTTTTTCCTGAGGAGAAACGGTGTTTATATTTTTCTGGAACTAAAAACGAATATTTTGGTTTTCTCGCTTAAATATCACGATAAAATTAAATTGTAGGAATATCCCTGAGTAACTTTATTCGTGTATTAAATTTATTTAATAAGTTTGTTTCTAGCATTTTGTCTTGACGAGTAACGATGTTTTTATTATTTTGGAACTAGAAACGAATATTTTAGTGTTCTCACTTAAATATCACGATAAAATTAAATTGTAAGAATATCCCTGAGTAACTTTATTTGTGTATTAAAATTTATTTAATAAGTTCGATTCTAGCATTTTTTCCTGACGAGTAACGATGTTTTTATTATTTTGGAACTAGAAAAGAATATTTTAGTTTTCTCGCTTAAATATCGCTAATTAAATTGTAAGAATGTCCCTGAGTAACTTTATTTGTTTATTAAATGTATTTAATAAGTTTGATTCTAGCATTTTTTCCTGACGAGTAACGATGTTTATATTATTTTGGAACTAGAAACGAATATTTTAGTTTTCTCGCTTAAATATCACGATAAAATTAAATTGTAAGAATATCCCTCAGTAACTTTATTTGTTTATTAGATTTATTTAATAAGTTTGATTCTAGGATTTTTTCCTGAGGAGAAACGATGTTTAAATTTTTCTGGAACTAAAAACGAATATTTTAGTTTTCTTGCTTAAATATCACGATAAAATTAAATTGTAGGAATATCCCTGTGTAACTTTATTGGTTTATTAAATTTATTTAATAAGTTTGATTCTAGGATTTTTTCCTGAGGAGAAACGATGTTTAAATTTTTCTGGAACTAAAAACGAATATTTTAGTTTTCTTGTTTAAATATCACGATAAAATTAAATTGTAAGAGTATCCCTGAGTAACTTTATTTGTTTATTAGATTTTTTTAATAAGTTCGATTCTAGCATTTTTTTCTGACGAGTAACGATGTTTTTATTATTTTGGAACTAGAAACGCATATTTTAGTTTTCTCGCTTAAATATCACGACAAAATTAAATTGTGAGAATATCCCTGAGTAACTTTATTTGTGTATTAAATTTATTTAATAAGTTTGATCTAGCATTTTTTTCTGAGGAGAAACGGTGTTTACATTTTTCTGGAACTAAAAATGAATATTTTAGTTTTCTTGCTTAAATATCACGATAAAATTAAATTGTAAGAATATCCCTGAGTAACTTTATTTGTTTATTAGATTTTTTTAATAAGTTCGATTCTAGCATTTTTTCCTGACGAGTAACGATGTTTTTATTATTTTGGAACTAGAAACGAATATTTTAGTTTTCTCGCTTAAATTTCACGATAAAATTGAATTGTAAGAATATCCCTGAGTAACTTTATTTGTTTATTAGATTTATTTAATAAGTTTGATTCTAGCATTTTTTTCTGAGGAGAAACGGTGTTTACATTTTTCTGGAACTAAAAACGAATATTTTAGTTTTCTTGCTTAAATATCGCGATAAAATTAAATTGTAAGATTATCACTGAGTAACCTTATTTGTTTATTAAATTTATTTAATAAGTTTGATTCTAGGATTTTTTCCTGAGGAGAAACGATGATAAATTTTTCTGGAACTAGAAACGAAAATTTTAGTTTTCTCGCATAAATATCTCGATAAAATTAAATTGTAGGAATATCCCTGTGTAACTTTATTGGTTTATTAAATTTATTTAATAAGTTTGATTCTAGGATTTTTTCCTGAGGAGAAACGATGTTTTTATTATTTTGGAACTAGAAACGAATATTTTAGTTTTCTCGCTTAAATTTCACGATAAAATTGAATTGTAAGAATATCCCTGAGTAACTTTATTTGTTTATTAGATTTTTTTAATAAGTTCGATTCTAGCATTTTTTCCTGACGAGTAACGATGTTTTTATTATTTTGGAACTAGAAAAGAATATTTTAGTTTTCTCGCTTAAATATCGCTAATTAAATTGGAAGAATGTCCCTGAGTAACTTTATTTGTTTATTAAATGTATTTAATAAGTTTGATTCTAGCATTTTTTCCTGACGAGTAACGATGTTTATATTATTTTGGAACTAGAAACGAATATTTTAGTTTTCTCGCTTAAATATCACGATAAAATTAAATTGTAAGAATATCCCTCAGTAACTTTATTTGTTTATTAGATTTATTTAATAAGTTTGATTCTAGGATTTTTTCCTGAGGAGAAACGATGTTTAAATTTTTCTGGAACTAAAAACGAATATTTTAGTTTTCTTGCTTAAATATCACGATAAAATTAAATTGTAGGAATATCCCTGTGTAACTTTATTGGTTTATTAAATTTATTTAATAAGTTTGATTCTAGGATTTTTTCCTGAGGAGAAACGATGTTTAAATTTTTCTGGAACTAAAAACGAATATTTTAGTTTTCTTGTTTAAATATCACGATAAAATTAAATTGTAAGAGTATCCCTGAGTAACTTTATTTGTTTATTAGATTTTTTTAATAAGTTCGATTCTAGCATTTTTTTCTGACGAGTAACGATGTTTTTATTATTTTGGAACTAGAAACGCATATTTTAGTTTTCTCGCTTAAATATCACGACAAAATTAAATTGTGAGAATATCCCTGAGTAACTTTATTTGTGTATTAAATTTATTTAATAAGTTTGATCTAGCATTTTTTTCTGAGGAGAAACGGTGTTTACATTTTTCTGGAACTAAAAATGAATATTTTAGTTTTCTTGCTTAAATATCACGATAAAATTAAATTGTAAGAATATCCCTGAGTAACTTTATTTGTTTATTAGATTTTTTTAATAAGTTCGATTCTAGCATTTTTTCCTGACGAGTAACGATGTTTTTATTATTTTGGAACTAGAAACGAATATTTTAGTTTTCTCGCTTAAATTTCACGATAAAATTGAATTGTAAGAATATCCCTGAGTAACTTTATTTGTTTATTAGATTTATTTAATAAGTTTGATTCTAGCATTTTTTTCTGAGGAGAAACGGTGTTTACATTTTTCTGGAACTAAAAACGAATATTTTAGTTTTCTTGCTTAAATATCGCGATAAAATTAAATTGTAAGATTATCACTGAGTAACCTTATTTGTTTATTAAATTTATTTAATAAGTTTGATTCTAGGATTTTTTCCTGAGGAGAAACGATGATAAATTTTTCTGGAACTAGAAACGAAAATTTTAGTTTTCTCGCATAAATATCTCGATAAAATTAAATTGTAGGAATATCCCTGTGTAACTTTATTGGTTTATTAAATTTATTTAATAAGTTTGATTCTAGGATTTTTTCCTGAGGAGAAACGATGTTTAAATTTTTCTGGAACTAAAAACGAATATTTTAGTTTTCTTGTTTAAATATCACGATAAAATTAAATTGTAAGAATATCCCTGAGTAACTTTATTTGTTTATTAGATTTTTTTAATAAGTTCGATTCTAGGATTTTTTCCTGAGGAGAAACGATGTTTAAATTTTTCTGGAACTAAAAACGAATATTTTAGTTTTCTTGCTTAAATATCACGATAAAATTAAATTGTAGGAATATCCCTGTGTAACTTTATTGGTTTATTAAATTTATTTAATAAGTTTGATTCTAGGATTTTTTCCTGAGGAGAAACGATGTTTAAATTTTTCTGGAACTAAAAACGAATATTTTAGTTTTCTTGTTTAAATATCACGATAAAATTAAATTGTAAGAATATCCCTGAGTAACTTTATTTGTTTATTAGATTTTTTTAATAAGTTCGATTCTAGCATTTTTTTCTGACGAGTAACGATGTTTTTATTATTTTGGAACTAGAAACGCATATTTTAGTTTTCTCGCTTAAATATCGCGACAAAATTAAATTGTGAGAATATCCCTGAGTAACTTTATTTGTGTATTAAATTTATTTAATAAGTTTGATCTAGCATTTTTTTCTGAGGAGAAACGGTGTTTACATTTTTCTGGAACTAAAAATGAATATTTTAGTTTTCTTGCTTAAATATCACGATAAAATTAAATTGTAAGAATATCCCTGAGTAACTTTATTTGTTTATTAGATTTTTTTAATAAGTTCGATTCTAGCATTTTTTCCTGACGAGTAACGATGTTTTTATTATTTTGGAACTAGAAACGAATATTTTAGTTTTCTCGCTTAAATTTCGCGATAAAATTGAATTGTAAGAATATCCCTGAGTAACTTTATTTGTTTATTAGATTTATTTAATAAGTTTGATTCTAGCATTTTTTTCTGAGGAGAAACGGTGTTTACATTTTTCTGGAACTAAAAACGAATATTTTAGTTTTCTTGCTTAAATATCGCGATAAAATTAAATTGTAAGATTATCACTGAGTAACCTTATTTGTTTATTAAATTTATTTAATAAGTTTGATTCTAGGATTTTTTCCTGAGGAGAAACGATGATAAATTTTTCTGGAACTAGAAACGAATATTTTAGTTTTCTCGCTTAAATATATCGATAAAATTAAATTGTAGGAATATCCCTGAGTAACTTTATTTGTTTATTAAATTTATTTAATAAGTTTGATTCTAGGATTTTTTCCTGAGGAGAAACGATGTTTAAATTTTTCTGGAACTAAAAACGAATATTTTAGTTTTCTTGCTTAAATATCACGATAAAATTAAATTGTAAGAATATCCATGAGTAACTTTACTTGTTTATTAGATTTTTTAATAAGTTCGATTCTAGCATTTTTTTCTGACGAGTAACGATGTTTTTATTATTTTGGAACTAGAAACGAAAATTTTAGTTTTCTCGCATAAATATCGCGACAAAATTAAATTGTGAGAATATCCCTTAGTAACTTTATTTGTGTATTAAATTTATTTAATAAGTTTGATTCTAGCATTTTTTTATGAGGAGAAACGGTGTTTACATTTTTCTGGAACTAAAAACGAATATTTTAGTTTTCTCGCTTAAATATCACGATAAAATTAAATTGTAAGAATATCCCTGAGTAACTTTATTTGTTTATTAGATTTTTTTAATAAGTTTGATTCTAGCATTTTTTTCTGACGAGTAACGATGTTTTTGTTATTTTGGAACTAGAAACGCATATTTTAGTTTTCTCGCTTAAATATCGCGACAAAATTAAATTGTGAGAATATCCCTGAGTAACTTTATTTGTGTATTAAATTTATTTAATAAGTTTGATTCTAGCATTTTTTCCTGAGGAGAAACGGTGTTTACATTTTTCTGGAACTAAAAAGGAATATTTTGGTTTTCTCGCTTAAATATCACTATAAAATTAAATTGTAAGAATATCCCTGAGTAACTTTATTTGTTTATTAAATTTATTTAATAAGTTTGATTCTAGCATTTTGTCCTGACGAGTAACGATGTTTTTATTATTTTGGAACTAGAAACGAATATTTTAGTTTTCTCACTTAAATATCACGTTAAATTTAAATTGTAAAAATATCCATGATTAACTTTATTTGTGTATTAAAATTTATTTAATAAGTTTGATTCTAGCATTTTTTCCTGACGAGTAACGATGTTTTTATTATTTTGGAACTAGAAACGAATATTTTAGTTTTCTCGCTTAAATATCGCGATAAAATTAAATTGTAAGAATATCCCCGAGTAACTTTATTTGTTTATTAAATTTATTTAATAAGTTTGATTCTAGGATTTTTTCCTGAGGAGAAACGCTGTTTAAATTTCTCTGGAACTAGAAACGAATATTTTAGTTTTCTCGTTTAAATATCTTGTTAAAATTAAATTGTAGGAATATAACTGAGTAACTTTATTGGTTTATTAAATTTATTTAATAAGTTTGATTCTAGGATTTTTTCCTGAGGAGAAACGATGTTTTTATTATTTTGGAACTAGAAAAGAATATTTTAGTTTTCTCGCTTAAATATCGCTAATTAAATTGTAAGAATATCCCTGAGTAACTTTATTTGTTTATTAAATGTATTTAATAAGTTTGATTCTAGCATTTTTTCCTGACGAGTGACGATGTTTATATTATTTTGGAACTAGAAACGAATATTTTAGTTTTCTCGCTTAAATATCACGATAAAATTAAATTGTAAGAATATCCCTCAGTAACTTTATTTGTTTATTAGATTTATTTAATAAGTTTGATTCTAGGATTTTTTCCTGAGGAGAAACGATGTTTAAATTTTTCTGGAACTAAAATCGAATATTTTAGTTTTCTTGCTTAAATATCACGATAAAATTAAATTGTAAGAATATCCCTGAGTAACTTTATTTGTTTATTAGATTTTTTAATAAGTTCGATTCTAGCATTTTTTCCTGACGAGTAACGATGTTATTATTATTTTGGAACTAGAAACGAATATTTTAGTTTTCTCACTTAAATATCGCGATAAAATTAAATTGTAGGAATATCCCTGTGTAACTTTATTGGTTTATTAAATTTATTTAATAAGTTTGATTCTAGGATTTTTTCCTGTGGAGAAACGGTGTTTACAATTTTCTGGAACTAAAAACGAATATTTTAGTTTTCTCGTTTAAATATGACGATAAAATTAAATTGTAAAAATATCCCTGTGTAACTTTATTTGTGTTTTAAATTTATTTAATAAGTTCGTTTCTAGCTTTTTTCCTGACGAGTAACGATGTTTTTTTATTTTGGAACTAGAAAAGAATATTTTAGTTTTCTCACTTAAATATCACGATAAAATTAAATTGTAAAAATATCCCTGAGTAACTTTATTTGTGTATTAAAATTTATTTAATAAGTTTGATTCTAGCATTTTTTCCTGACGAGTAACGATGTTTTTATTATTTTGGAACTAGAAACGAATATTTTAGTTTTCTCGCTTAAATATCGCGATAAAATTAAATTGTAAGAATATCCCTGAGTAACTTTATTTGTTTATTAAATTTATTTAATAAGTTTGATTCTAAGATTTTTTCCTGAGGAGAAACGCTGTTTAAATTTCTCTGGAACTAGAAACGAATATTTTAATTTTCTCGCTTAAATATCTTGATAAAATTAAATTGTAGGAATATTCCTGAGTAACTTTATTGGTTTATTAAATTTATTTAATAAGTTTGATTCTAGAATTTTTTCCTGAGGAGAAACGATGATTAAATTTTTCTGGAACTAAAAACGAATATTTTAGTTTTCTTGCTTAAATATCACGATAAAATTAAATTGTAAGAATATCCCTGAGTAACTTTATTTGTTTATTAGATTTTTTTAATAAGTTCGATTCTAGCATTTTTTCTTGACGAGTAACGATGTTTTTATTATTTTGGAACTAGAAAAGAATATTTTAGTTTTCTCGCTTAAATATCGCGATAAAATTAAATTGTAAGAATATCCCTGTGTAACTTTATTTGTTTATTAAATTTATTTTATAAGTTTGATTCTAGGATTTTTTCCTGACGAGTAACGATGTTTTTATTATTTTGGAACTAGAAACGAATATTTTAGTTTTCTCGCTTAAATATCGCGATAAAATTAAATTGTAAGAATATCCCTGAGTAACTTTATTTGTTTATTAACTTTATTTAATAAGTTTGATTCTAAGATTTTTTCCTGAGGAGAAACGCTGTTTAAATTTCTCTGGAACTAGAAACGAATATTTTAATTTTCTCGCTTAAATATCTTGATAAAATTAAATTGTAGGAATATTCCTGAGTATCTTTATTTGTTTATTAAATTTATTTAATAAGTTTGATTCTAGGATTTTTTCCTGAGGAGAAACGATGTTTTTATTATTTTGAAGCAAGAAACGAATATTTTGGTTTTCACACTTAAATATCACGATAAAATTAAATTGTAGGAATATCCCTGAGTAACTTTATTCGTGTATTAAATTTATTTAATAAGTTTGATTCTAGCATTTTTTCCTGACGAGTAACGATGTTTTTATTATTTTGGAACTAGAAACGAATATTTTAGATTTATTGCTTAAATATCACGATAAAATTAAATTGTAAGAATATCCCTGAGTAACTTTATTTGTTTATAAGATTTTTTTAATAAGTTCGATTCTAGCATTTTGTTCTGACGAGTAACGATGTTTTTATTATTTTGGAACTAAAAACGAATATTTTAGTTGTCTCACTTAAATATCACGATAAAATTAAATTGTAGGAATATCCCTGAGTAACTTTATTCGTGTATTAAATTTATTTAATAAGTTTGATTCTAGCATTTTGTCTTGACGAGTAACGATGTTTTTATTATTTTGGAACTAGAAAAGAATATTTTAGTTTTCTCACTTAAATATTACGATAAAATTAAATTGTAGGAATATCCCTGTGTAACATTATTGGTTTATTAAATTTATTTAATAAGTTTGATTCTAGGATTTTTTCCTGAGGAGAAACGATGTTTAAATTTTTCTGGAACTAAAAACGAATATTTTAGTTTTCTTGCTTAAATATCACGATAAAATTAAATTGTAAGAATATCCATGAGTAACTTTATTTGTTTATTAGATTTTTTTAATAAGTTCGATTCTAGCATTTTTTCCTGACGAGTAACGATGTTTTTATTATTTTGGAACTAGAAACGAATATTTTAGTTTTCTCGCTTAAATATCGCGATAAAATTAAATTGTAAGAATATCACTGAGTAACTTTATTTGTTTATTAAATTTATTTAATAAGTTTGATTCTAGGATTTTTTCCTGAGGAGAAACGATGATAAATTTTTCTGGAACTAGAAACGAATATTTTAGTTTTCTCGCTTAAATATCTCGATAAAATTAAATTGTAGGAATATCCCTGAGTAACTTTATTTGTTTATTAAATTTATTTAATAAGTTTGATTCTAGGATTTTTTCCTGAGGAGAAACGATGTTTAAATTTTTCTGGAACTAAAAACGAATATTTTGGTTTTCTCGCTTAAATATCACGATAAAATTAAATTGTAGGAATATCCCTGAGTAACTTTATTCGTGTATTAAATTTATTTAATAAGTTTGTTTCTAGCATTTTGTCTTGACGAGTAACGATGTTTTTATTATTTTGGAACTAGAAACGAATATTTTAGTGTTCTCACTTAAATATCACGATAAAATTAAATTGTAAGAATATCCCTGAGTAACTTTATTTGTGTATTAAAATTTATTTAATAAGTTCGATTCTAGCATTTTTTCCTGACGAGTAACGATGTTTTTATTATTTTGGAACTAGAAAAGAATATTTTAGTTTTCTCGTTTAAATATCGCGATAAAATTAAATTGTAAGAATATCCCTGAGTAACTTTATAGGTTTATTAAATTTATTTAATAAGTTTGATTCTAGGATTTTTTCGTGAGGAGAAACGATGATTTAATTATTTTGAAGCAAGAAACGAATATTTTGGTTTTCTCACTTAAATATCACAATAAAATTAAATTGTAGAAATATCCCTGAGTAACTTTATTCGTGTATTAAATTTATTTAATAAGTTTGATTCTAGCATTTTGTCTTGACGAGTAACGATGTTTTTATTATTTTGGAACTAGAAACGAATATTTTAGTTTTCTCGCTTAAATATCGCGATAAAATTAAATTGTAAGAATATCCCTGAGTAACTTTATTTGTTTATTAAATTTATTTAATAAGTTTGATTCTAGGATTTTTTCCTGAGGAGAACCCTGTTTAAATTTCTCTGGAACTAGAAACGAATATTTTAGGTTTCTCGCTTAAATATCTTGATAAAATTAAATTGTAGGAATATCCCTGAGTAACTTTATTGGTTTATTAAATTTATTTAATAAGTTTGATTCTAGGATTTTTTCCTGAGGAGAACCCTGTATAAATTTCTCTGGAACTAGAAACGAATATATTAGTTTTCTTGCTTAAATATCACGATAAAATTAAATTGTAAGAATATCCCTGTGTAACTTTATTTGTTTGTTAGATTTTTTTAATAAGTTCGATTCTAGCATTTTTTCCTGACGAGTAACGATGTTTTTATTATTTTGGAACTAGAAACGAATATTTTAGTTTACTTGCTTAAATATCACGATAAAATTAAATTGTAAGAATATCCCTGAGTAACTTTATTTGTGTATTAAATTTATTTAATAAGTTCGTTTCTAGCTTTTTTCTTGACGAGTAACGATGTTTTTTTTATTTTGGAGCTAGAAACGAATATTTTGGTTTTCTCGCTTAAATATCACGATAAAATTAAATTGTAAGAATATCCCTGAGTAACTTTATTTGTTTATTAGATTTTTTTAATAAGTTCGATTCTAGAATTTTTTCCTGTCGAGTAACGATGTTTTTATTATTTTGGAACTAGAAACGAATATTTTAGTTTTCTCGCTTAAATATCGCGATAAAATTAAATTGTAAGAATATCCCTGAGTAACTTTATTTGTTTATTAAATTTATTTAATAAGTTTGATTCTAGGATTTTTTCCTGAGGAGAAACGCTGTTTAAATTTCTCTGGAACTAGAAACGAATATTTTAATTTTCTCGCTTAAATATCTTGATAAAATTAAATTGTAGGAATATTCCTGAGTAACTTTATTGGTTTATTAAATTTATTTAATAAGTTTGATTCTAGAATTTTTTCCTGAGGAGAAACAATGTTTAAATTTTTCTGGAACTAAAAAGGAATATTTTAGTTTTCTTGCTTAAATATCACGATAAAATTAAATTGTAAGAATATCCCTGAGTAACTTTATTTGTTTATTAGATTTTTTTAATAAGTTCGATTCTAGCATTTTTTCTTGACGAGTAACGATGTTTTTATTATTTTGGAACTAGAAAAGAATATTTTAGTTTTCTCGCTTAAATATCGCGATAAAATTAAATTGTAAGAATATCCCTGAGTATCTTTATTTGTTTATTAAATTTATTTAATAAGTTTGATTCTAGGATTTTTTCCTGAGGAGAAACGATGTTTTTATTATTTTGAAGCAAGAAACGAATATTTTGGTTTTCACACTTAAATATCACGATAAAATTAAATTGTAGGAATATCCCTGAGTAACTTTATTCGTGTATTAAATTTATTTAATAAGTTTGATTCTAGCATTTTTTCCTGACGAGTAACGATGTTTTTATTATTTTGGAACTAGAAACGAATATTTTAGATTTATTGCTTAAATATCACGATAAAATTAAATTGTAAGAATATCCCTGAGTAACTTTATTTGTTTATAAGATTTTTTTAATAAGTTCGATTCTAGCATTTTGTTCTGACGAGTAACGATGTTTTTATTATTTTGGAACTAGAAAAGAATATTTTAGTTTTCTCACTTAAATATCACGATAAAATTAAATTGTAGGAATATCCCTGTGTAACATTATTGGTTTATTAAATTTATTTAATAAGTTTGATTCTAGGATTTTTTCCTGAGGAGAAACGATGTTTAAATTTTTCTGGAACTAAAAACGAATATTTTAGTTTTCTTGCTTAAATATCACGATAAAATTAAATTGTAAGAATATCCCTGAGTAACTTTATTTGTTTATTAGATTTTTTTAATAAGTTCGATTCTAGCATTTTTTCCTGACGAGTAACGATGTTTTTATTATTTTGGAACTAGAAACGAATATTTTAGTTTTCTCGCTTAAATATCGCGATAAAATTAAATTGTAAGAATATCACTGAGTAACTTTATTTGTTTATTAAATTTATTTAATAAGTTTGATTCTAGGACTTTTTCCTGAGGAGAAACGATGATAAATTTTTCTGGAACTAGGAACGAATATTTTAGTTTTCTCGCTTAAATATCTCGATAAAATTAAATTGTAGGAATATCCCTGAGTAACTTTATTTGTTTATTAAATTTATTTAATAAGTTTGATTCTAGGATTTTTTCCTGAGGAGAAACGATGTTTAAATTTTTCTGGAACTAAAAACGAATATTTTAGTTTTCTTGCTTAAATATAACGATAAAATTAAATTGTAAGAATATCCCTGAGTAACTTTACTTGTTTATTAGATTTTTTAATAAGTTCGATTCTAGCATTTTTTCTTGACGAGTAACGATGTTTTTATTATTTTGGAACTAGAAACGAATATTTTAGTTTTCTCGCTTAAATATCGCGATAAAATTAAATTGTAAGAATATCACTGAGTAACTTTATTTGTTTATTAAATTTATTTAATAAGTTTGATTCTAGGATTTTATCCTGAGGAGAAACGATGATAAATTTTTCTGGAACTAGAAACGAATATTTTAGTTTTCTCGCATAAATATCTCGATAAAATTAAATTGTAGGAATATCCCTGAGTAACTTTATTCGTGTATTAAATTTATTTAATAAGTTTGTTTCTAGCATTTTGTCTTGACGAGTAACGATGTTTTTATTATTTTGGAACTAGAAACGAATATTTTAGTGTTCTCACTTAAATATCACGATAAAATTAAATTGTAAGAATATCCCTGAGTAACTTTATTTGTGTATTAAAATTTATTTAATAAGTTCGATTCTAGCATTTTTTCCTGACGAGTAACGATGTTTTTATTATTTTGCGATATCGCGATAAAATTAAATTGTAAGAATATCCCTGAGTAACTTATTTGTTTATTAAATTTATTTAATAAGTTTGATTCTAGGATTTTTTCCTGAGGAGAACCCTGTTTAAATTTCTCTGGAACTAGAAACGAATATTTTAGGTTTCTCGCTTAAATATCTTGATAAAATTAAATTGTAGGAATATCCCTGAGTAACTTTATTGGTTTATTAAATTTATTTAATAAGTTTGATTCTAGGATTTTTTCCTGAGGAGAAACGCTGTTTAAATTTCTCTGGAACTAGAAACGAATATTTTAGTTTTCTTGCTTAAATATCACGATAAAATTAAATTGTAAGAATATCCCTGTGTAACTTTATTTGTTTGTTAGATTTTTTTAATAAGTTCGATTCTAGCATTTTTTCCTGACGAGTAACGATGTTTTTATTATTTTGGAACTAGAAACGAATATTTTAGTTTTCTTGCTTAAATATCACGATAAAATTAAATTGTAAGAATATCCCTGAGTAACTTTATTTGTGTATTAAATTTATTTAATAAGTTCGTTTCTAGCTTTTTTCTTGACGAGTAACGATGTTTTTTTTATTTTGGAGCTAGAAACGAATATTTTGGTTTTCTCGCTTAAATATCACGATAAAATAAAATTGTAAGAATATCCCTGAGTAACTTTATTTGTTTATTAGATTTTTTTAATAAGTTCGATTCTAGAATTTTTTCCTGTCGAGTAACGATGTTTTTATTATTTTGGAACTAGAAACGAATATTTTAGTTTTCTCGCTTAAATATCGCGATAAAATTAAATTGTAGGAAAACTAGAAACGAATATTTTAGTTTTCTTGCTTAAATATCACGATAAAATTAAATTGTAAGAATATCACTGAGTAGCTTTATTTGTTTGTTAGATTTTTTTAATAAGTTCGATTCTAGCATTTTATCCTGACGAGTAACGATGTTTTTATTATTTTGGAACTAGAAAAGAATATTTCAGTTTTCTCGCTTAAATATCTCGATAAATTTAAATTGTAGGAACATCCCTGTGTAACTTTATTGGTTTATTAAATTTATTTAATAAGTTTGATTCTAGGATTTTTTCCTGAGGAGAAACGATGTTTAAATTTTTCTGGAACTAAAAACGAATATTTTAGTTTTCTTGCTTTAATATCACGATAAAATTAAATTGTAAGAATATCCCTGAGTAACTTTACTTGTTTATTAGATTTTTTAATAAGTTCGATTCTAGCATTTTTTCTTGACGAGTAACGATGTTTTTATTATTTTGGAACTAGAAACGCATATTTTAGTTTTCTCGCTTAAATATAGCGACAAAATTAAATTGTGAGAATATCCCTGAGTAACTTTATTTGTGTATTAAATTTATTTAATAAGTTTGATTCTAGCATTTTTTCCTGAGGAGAAACGGTGTTTATATTTTTCTGGAACTAAAAACGAATATTTTGGTTTTCTCGCTTAAATATCACGATAAAATTAAATTGTAGGAATATCCCTGAGTAACTTTATTCGTGTATTAAATTTATTTAATAAGTTTGTTTCTAGCATTTTGTCTTGACGAGTAACGATGTTTTTATTATTTTGGAACTAGAAACGAATATTTTAGTGTTCTCACTTAAATATCACGATAAAATTAAATTGTAAGAATATCCCTGAGTAACTTTATTTGTGTATTAAAATTTATTTAATAAGTTCGATTCTAGCATTTTTTCCTGACGAGTAACGATGTTTTTATTATTTTGGAACTAGAAAAGAATATTTTAGTTTTCTCGCTTAAATATCGCGATAAAATTAAATTGTGAGAATATCCCTGAGTAACTTTATTTGTGTAATAAATTTATTTAATAAGTTCGTTTCTAGCTTTTTTCTTGACGAGTAACGATGTTTTTTTATTTTGGAGCTAGAAACGAATATTTTGGTTTTCTCGCTTAAATATCACGATCAAATAAAATTGTAGGAATATCCCTGAGTAACTTTATTTGTTTATTAAATTTATTTAATAAGTTTGATTCTAGGTTTTTTTCCTGAGGAAAAACGATGTTTAAATTTTTCTGGAACTAAAAACGAATAGTTTAGTTTTCTTGCTTAAATATCACGATAAAATTAAATTGTAAGAATATCCCTGAGTAACTTTATTTGTTTATTAGATTTTTTAATAAGTTCGATTCTAGCATTTTTTCTTGACGAGTAACGATGTTTTTATTATTTTGGAACTAGAAACGAAAATTTTAGTTTTCTCGCTTAAATATCTCGATAAAATTAAATTGTAGGAATATCCCTGTGTAACTTTATTGGTTTATTAAATTTATTTAAAAAGTTTGATTCTAGGATTTTTTCCTGAGGAGAAACGATGTTTAAATTTTTCTGGAACTAAAAACGAATATTTTAGTTTTCTTGCTTAAATATCACGATAAAATTAAATTGTAAGAATAGCCCTGAGTAACTTTATTTGTTTATTAGATTTTTTTAATAAGTTCGATTCTAGCATTTTTTTCTGACAAGTAACGATGTTTTTATTATTTTGGAACTAGAAACGATTATTTTAGTTTTCTTGCTTAAATATCACGATAAAATTAAATTGTATGAATATCCCTGAGTAACGTTATTTGTTTATTAGATTTTAATAATAAGTTCGATTCTAGCATTTTGTGCTGACGAGTAACGATGTTTTTATTATTTTGGAACTAGAAACGAATATTTTAGTTTTCTCATAAATATCACGATAAATTTAAATTGTAAAAATATCCCTGAGTAACTTTATTTGTGTATTAAAATTTATTTAATAAGTTTGATTCTAGCATTTTTTCCTGACGAGTAACGATGTTTTTATTATTTTGGAACTAGAAAAGAATATGTTAGTTTTCTCGCTTAAATATCGCGATAAAATTAAATTGTAAGAATATCCCTGAGTAACTTTATTTGTTTATTAAATTTAATTAATAAGTTTGATTCTAGGATTTTTTCCTGAGGAGAAACGATGTTTTTATTATTTTGAAGCAAGAAACGAATATTTTGGTTTTCTCACTTAAATATCACGATAAAATTAAATTGTAGGAATATCCCTGAGTAACTTTATTCGCGTATTAAATTTATTTAATAAGTTTGATTCTAGCATTTTTTCCTGACGAGTAACGATGTTTTTATTATTTTGGAACTAGAAACGAATATTTTAGATTTATTGCTTAAATATCACGATAAAATTAAATTGTAAAAATATCCCTGTGTAACTTTATTTGTGTTTTAAATTTATTTAATAAGTTCGTTTCTAGCTTTTTTCTTGACGAGTAACAATGTTTTTTTATTTTGGAGCTAGAAACGAATATTTTGGTTTTCTCGCTAAAATATCACGATAAAATTAAATTGTAGGAATATCCCTGAGTAACTTTATTTGTTTATTAAATTTATTTAATAAGTTTGATTCTAGCATTTTTTCCTGAGGAGTAACAATGTTTCAATTTTCTGGAACTAGAAACGATTATTTTAGTTTTCTTGCTTAAATATCACGATAAAATATAATTGTATGAATATCCCTGAGTAACTTTACTTGTTTATTAGATTTTTTAATAAGTTCGATTCTAGCATTTTTTCTTGACGAGTAACGATGTTTTTATTATTTTGGAACTAGAAACGAAAATTTTAGTTTTCTCGCTTAAATATCTCGATAAAATTAAATTGTAGGAATATCCCTGTGTAACTTTATTGGTTTATTAAATTTATTTAATAAGTTTGATTCTAGGATTTTTTCCTGAGGAGAAACGGTGTTTACATTTTTCTGGAACTAAAAACGAATATTTTAGTTTTCTCGTTTAAATATCACGATAAAATTAAATTGTAAAAATATCCCTGTGTAACTTTATTTGTGTTTTAAATTTATTTAATAAGTTCGTTTCTAGCTTTTTTCTTGACGAGTAACCATGTTTTTTTATTTTGGAGCTAGAAACGAATATTTTGGTTTTCTCGCTAAAATATCACGATAAAATTAAATTGTAGGAATATCCCTGAGTAACTTTATTTGTTTATTAAATTTATTTAATAAGTTTGATTCTAGCATTTTTTCCTGAGGAGTAACAATGTTTCAATTTTCTGGAACTAGAAACGATTATTTTAGTTTTCTTGCTTAAATATCACGATAAAATATAATTGTATTAATATCCGTGAGTAACTTTATTTGTTTATTAGATTTTTTAATAAGTTCGATTCTAGCATTTTTTCCTGGCGAGTAACGAGGTTTTTATTATTTTGGAACTAGAAACGAATATTTTAGTTTTCTCGCTTAAATATCGCGATAAAATTAAATTGTAAGAATATCCCTGAGTAACTTTATTTGTTTATTAAATTTATTTAATAAGTTTGATTCTAGGATTTTTTCCAGAGGAGAAACGCTGTTAAATTTCTCTGGAAATAGAAACGAATATTTTAGTTTTCTCTTTTAAATATCTTGATAAAATTAAATTGTAGGAATATCCCTGAGTAACTTTATTTGTTTATTAAATTTATTTAATAAGTTTGATTCTAGGATTTTTTCCTGAGGAGAAACGATGATAAATTTTTCTGGAACTAGAAACGAATATTTTAGTTTTCTCGCTTAAATATCTCGATAAAATTAAATTGTAGGAATATCCCTGAGTAACTGTACTTGTTTATTAGATTTTTTAATAAGTTCGATTCTAGCATTTTTTCTTGACGAGTAACGATGTTTTTATTATTTTGGAACTAGAAACGAAAATTTTAGTTTTCTCGCTTAAATATCGCGACAAAATTAAATTGTGAGAATATCCCTGAGTAACTTTATTTGTGTATTAAATTTATTTAATAAGTTTGATTCTAGCATTTTTTCCTGAGGAGAAACGGTGTTTACATTTTTCTGGAACTAAAAACGAATATTTTAGTTTTCTCGCTTAAATATCACGATAAAATTAAATTGTAAGAATATACCTGAGTAACTTTATTTCTTTATTAGATTTTTTTAATAAGTTCGATTCTACCATTTTTTTCTGACGAGTAACGATGTTTTTGTTATTTTGGAACTAGAAACGCATATTTTAGTTTTCTCGCTTAAATATCGCGACAAAATTAAATTGTGAGAATATCCCTGAGTAACTTTATTTGTGTATTAAATTTATTTAATAAGTTTGATTCTAGCATTTTTTCCTGAGGAGAAACGGTGTTTACATTTTTCTGGAACTAAAAACGAATATTTTGGTTTTCTCGCTTAAATATCACGATAAAATTAAATTGTAAGAATATCCCTGAGTAACTTTATTAGTTTATTAAATTTATTTAATAAGTTTGATTCTAGCATTTTTTCCTGAGGAGTAACAATGTTTCAATTTTCTGGAACTAGAAACGATTATTTTAGTTTTCTTGCTTAAATATCACGATAAAATTAAATTGTATGAATATCCCTGAGTAACTTTATTTGTTTATTCGATTTTTTTAATAAGTTCGATTCTAGCATTTTGTCCTGACGAGTAACGATGTTTTTATTATTTTGTAACTAGAAACGAATATTTTAGTTTTCTTTCTTAAATATCACGTTAAATTTAAATTGTAAAAATATCCATGATTAACTTTATTTGTGTATTAGAATTTATTTAATAAGTTTGATTCTAGCTTTTTTTCCTGACGAGTAACGATGTTTTTATTATTTTGGAACTAGAAACGAATATTTTGGTTTTCTCGCTTAAATATATCGATAAAATTAAATTGTAAGAATATCCCTGAGTAACTTTATTTGTTTATTAAATTTATTTAATAAGTTTGATTCTAGGATATTATCCTGAGGAGAAACGCTGTTTAAATTTCTCTGGAACTAGAAACGAATATTTTAGTTTTCTCGCTTAAATATCGTGATAAAATTAAATTGTAAGAATATCCCTGAGTAACTTTATTTGTTTATTAAATTTATTTAATAAGTTTGTTTCTAGGATTTTATCCTGAGGAGAAACGATGTTTTTATTATTTTGTAGCAAGAAACGAATATTTTGGTTTTATCACTTAAATATCACGATAAAATTAAATTGTAGGAATATCCCTGAGTAACTTTATTCGTGTATTAAATTTATTTAATAAATTTGATTCTAGCATTTTTTCCTGACGAGTAACGATGTTTTTATTATTTTGGAACTAGAAACGAATATTTTAGATTTATTGCTTAAATATCACGATAAAATTAAATTGTAAGAATATCCCTGAGTAACTTTATTTGTTTATTAGATTTTTTTAATAAGTTCGATTCTAGCATTTTTTCCTGCCGAGTAACGATGTTTTTATTATTTTGGAACTAGAAACGAATATTTTGGTTTTCTCGCTTAAATATATCGATAAAATTAAATTGTAAGAATATCCCTGAGTAACTTTATTTGTTTATTAAATTTATTTAATAAGTTTGATTCTAGGATATTATCCTGAGGAGAAACGCTGTTTAAATTTCTCTGGAACTAGAAACGAATATTGTAGTTTTCTCGCTTAAATATCGCGATAAAATTAAATTGTAAGATTATCCCCGAGTAACTTTATTTGTTTATTAAATTTATTTAATAAGTTTGATTCTAGGATTTTTTCCTGAGGAGAAACGCTGTTTAAATTTCTCTGGAAATAGAAACGAATATTTTAGTTTTCTCGCTTAAATATCTTGATAAAATTAAATTGTAGGAAAACTAGAAACGAATATTTTAGTTTTCTTGCTTAAATATCACGATAAAATATAATTGTATGAATATCCCTGAGTAACTTTATTTGTTTATTAGATTTTTTTAATAAGTTCGATTCTAGCATTTTTTTCTGATGAGTAACGATGTTTTTGTTATTTTGGAACTAGAAACGCATATTTTAGTTTTCTCGCTTAAATATCGCGACAAAATTAAATTGTGAGAATATCCCTGAGTAACTTTATTTGTGTATTAAATTTATTTAATAAGTTTGATTCTAGCTTTTTTTCCTGACGAGTAACGATGTTTTTATTATTTTGGAACTAGAAACGAATATTTTAGTTTTCTCGCTTAAATATCGCGATAAAATTAAATTGTAAGAATATCCCTGAGTAACTTTATTTGTTTATTAAATTTATTTAATAAGTTTGATTCTAGGATTTTTTCCTGAGGAGAAACGCTGTTTAAATTTCTCTGGAACTAGAAACGAATATTTTAGTTTTCTCGTTTAAATATCTTGATAAAATTAAATTGTAGGAATATCCCTGAGTAACTTTATTGGTTTATTAAATTTATTTAATAAGTTTGATTCTAGGATTTTTTCCTGAGGAGAAACGTTGTTTTTATTATTTTGGAACTAGAAAAGAATATTTTAGTTTTCTCGCTTAAATATCGCGATAAAATTAAATTGTAAGAATGTCCCTGAGTAACTTTATTTGTTTATTAAATGTATTTAATAAGTTTGATTCTAGGATTTTCTCCTGAGGAGAAACGATGTTTTTATTATTTTGGAACTAGAAACGAATATTTTAGTTTTCTCGCTTAAATATCACGATAAAATTAAATTGTAAGAATATCCCTCAGTAACTTTATTTGTTTATTAGATTTATTTAATAAGTTTGATTTTAGGATTTTTTCCTGAGGAGAAACGATGTTTAAATTTTTCTGGAACTAAAAACGAATATTTTAGTTTTCTTGCTTAAATATCACGATAAAATTAAATTGTAAGAATATCCCTGAGTAACTTTATTTGTTTATTAGATTTTTTTAATAAGTTCGATTCTAGCATTTTTTCCTGACGAGTAACGATGTTTTTATTATTTTGGAGAATATTTTAGTTTTCTCGTTTAAATATCTTGATAAAATTAAATTGTAGGAATATCCCTGAGTAACTTTATTGGTTTATTAAATTTATTTAATAAGTTTGATTCTAGGATTTTTTCCTGAGGAGAAACGTTGTTTTTATTATTTTGGAACTAGAAAACAATATTTTAGTTTTCTCGCTTAAATATCGCGATAAAATTAAATTGTAAGAATGTCCCTGAGTAACTTTATTTGTTTATTAAATGTATTTAATAAGTTTGATTCTAGGATTTTCTCCTGAGGAGAAACGATGTTTTTATTATTTTGGAACTAGAAACGAATATTTTAGTTTTCTCGCTTAAATATCACGATAAAATTAAATTGTAAGAATATCCCTCAGTAACTTTATTTGCTTATTAGATTTATTTAATAAGTTTGATTTTAGGATTTTTTCCTGAGGAGAAACGATGTTTAAATTTTTCTGGAACTAAAAACGAATATTTTAGTTTTCTTGCTTAAATATCACGATAAAATTAAATTGTAAGAATATCCCTCAGTAACTTTATTTGTTTATTAGATTTATTTAATAAGTTTGATTTTAGGATTTTTTCCTGAGGAGAAACGATGTTTAAATTTTTCTGGAACTAAAAACGAATATTTTAGTTTTCTCGCTTAAATATCGCGATAAAATTAAATTGTAAGAATATCCCTGAGTAACTTTATTTGTTTATTAAATTTATTTAATAAGTTTGATTCTAGGATTTTTTCCTGAGGAGAAACGCTGTTTAAATTTCTCTGGAACTAGAATCGAATATTTTAGTTTTCTCGTTTAAATATCTTGATAAAATTAAATTGTAGGAATATCCCTGAGTAACTTTTTTGGTTTATTAAATTTATTTAATAAGTTTGATTCTAGGATTTTTTCCTGGGGAGAAACGATGTTTAAATTTTTCTGGAACTAAAAACGAATATTTTAGTTTTCTTGCTTAAATATCTTGATAAAATTAAATTGTAGGAATATCCCTGAGTAACTTTATTGGTTTATTAAATTTATTTAATAAGTTTGATTCTAGGATTTTTTTGACGATGTTTTTATTATTTTGGAACTAGAAAAGAATATTTTAGTTTTCTCACTTAAATATCACGATAAAATTAAATTGTAAAAATATCCCTGAGTAACTTTATTTGTGTATTAAAATTTATTTAATAAGTTTGATTCTAGGATTTTTTCCTGAGGAGAAACGCTGTTTAAATTTCTCTGGAAATAGAAACGAATATTTTAGTTTTCTCGCTTAAATATCTTGATAAAATTAAATTGTAAGAATGTCCCTGAGTAACTTTATTTGTTTATTAAATGTATTTAATAAGTTTGATTCTAGCATTTTTTCCTGAGGAGTAACAATGTTTCAATTTTCTGGAACTAGAAAAGATTATTTTAGTTTTCTTGCTTAAATATCACGATAAAATTAAATTGTATAAATATCCCTGAGTAACTTTATTTGTTTATTAGATTTTTTTAATAAGTTCGATTCTAGCATTTTGTCCTGACGAGTAACGATGTTTTTATTATTTTGGAACTAGAAACGAATATTTTAGTTTTCTTTCTTAAATATCACGTTAAATTTAAATTGTAAAAATATCCATGATTAACTTTATTTGTGTATTAGAATTTATTTAATAAGTTTGATTCTAGCTTTTTTTCCTGACGAGTAACGATGTTTTTATTATTTTGGAACTAGAAACGAATATTTTAGTTTTCTCGCTTAAATATCGCGATAAAATTAAATTGTAAGAATATCCCTGAGTATCTTTATTTGTTTATTAAATTTATTTAATAAGTTTGATTCTAGGATTTTTTCCTGAGGAGAAACGCTGTTTAAATTTCTCTGGAACTAGAAACGAATATTTTAGTTTTCTCGTTTAAATATCTTGATAAAATTAAATTGTAGGTATATCCCTGAGTAACTTTATTGGTTTATTAAATTTATTTAATAAGTTTGATTCTAGGATTTTTTCCTGAGGAGAAACGTTGTTTTTATTATTTTGGAACTAGAAAAGAATATTTTAGTTTTCTCGCTTAAATATCGCGATAAAATTAAATTGTAAGAATGTCCCTGAGTAACTTTATTTGTTTATTAAATGTATTTAATAAGTTTGATTCTAGGATTTTCTCCTGAGGAGAAACGATGTTTTTATTATTTTGGAACTAGAAACGAATATTTTAGTTTTCTCGCTTAAATATCACGATAAAATTAAATTGTAAGAATATCCCTCAGTAACTTTATTTGTTTATTAGATTTATTTAATAAGTTTGATTTTAGGATTTTTTCCTGAGGAGAAACGATGTTTAAATTTTTCTGGAACTAAAAACGAATACTTTAGTTTTCTTGCTTAAATATCACGATAAAATTAAATTGTAAGAATATCCCTGAGTAACTTTATTTGTTTATTAGCTTTTTTTAATAAGTTCGATTCTAGCATTTTTTCCTGACGAGTAACGATGTTTTTATTATTTTGGAACTAGAAACGAATATTTTAGTTTTCTCGCTTAAATATCGCGATAAAATTAAATTGTAAGAATATCCCTGAGTAACTTTATTGTTTATTAAATTTATTTAATAAGTTTGATTCTAGGATTTTTTCCTGAGGAGAAACGCTGTTTAAATTTCTCTGGAACTAGAAACGAATATTTTAGTTTTCTCGTTTAAATATCTTGATAAAATTAAATTGTAGGAATATCCCTGAGTAACTTTTTTGGTTAATTAAATTTATTTAATAAGTTTGATTCTAGGATTTTTTCCTGAGGAGAAACGCTGTTTATATTTCTCTGGAAATAGAAACGAATATTTTAGTTTTCTCGCTTAAATATCACGATAAAATTAAATTGTAGGAATATCCCTGAGTAACTTTATTTGTTTATTAAATTTATTTAATAAGTTTGATTCTAGCATTTTTTCCTGAGGAGTAACAATGTTTCAATTTTCTGGAACTAGAAACGATTATTTTAGTTTTCTTGCTTAAATATCACGATAAAATATAATTGTATGAATATCCCTGAGTACTTTATTTGTTTATTAGATTTTTTTATAAGTTCGATTCTAGCATTTTTTCCTGTCGAGTAACGATGTTTTTATTATTTTGGAACTAGAAACGAATATTTTAGTTTTGTCGCTTAAATATCGCGATAAAATTAAATTGTAAGAATATCCCTGAGTAACTTTATTGGTTTATTAAATTTATTTAATAAGTTTGATTCTAGGATTTTTTCCTGAGGAGAAACGATGTTTTTATTATTTTGAAGCAAGAAACGAATATTTTGGTTTTCTCACTTAAATATCACGATAAAATTAAATTGTAGGAATATCCCTGAGTAACTTTATTCGTGTATTAAATTTATTTCATAAGTTTGATTCTAGCATTTTGTCTTGACGAGTAACGATGTTTTTATTATTTTGGAACTAGAAACGTATATTTTAGTTTTCTCGCTTAAATATCTTGATAAAATTAAATTGTAAGAATATCCCTGAGTAACTTTATTTGTTTATTAAATTTATTTAATAAGTTTGATGCTAGGATTTTTTCCTGAGGAGAAACGCTGTTTATATTTCTCTGGAAATAGAAACGAATATTTTAGTTTTCTCGCTTATATATCTTGATAAAATTAAATTGTAGGAAAACTAGAAACGAATATTTTAGTTTTCTTGCTAAAATATCACGATAAAATTAAATTGTAAGAATATCCCTGAGTAACTTTATTTGTTGTTAGATTTTTTTAATAAGTTCGATTCTAGCATTTTTTCCTGACGAGTAACGATGTTTTTATTATTTTGGAACTAGAAACGAATATTTTAGTTTTCTCGCTTAAATATCGCGATAAAATTAAATTGTAAGAATATCCCTGAGTAACTTTATTGTTTATTAAATTTATTTAATAAGTTTGATTCTAGGATTTTTTCCTGAGGAGAAACGCTGTTTAAATTTCTCTGGAACTAGAAACGAATATTTTAGTTTTCTCGTTTAAATATCTTGATAAAATTAAATTGTAGGAATATCCCTGAGTAACTTTTTTGGTTTATTAAATTTATTTAATAAGTTTGATTCTAGGATTTTTTCCTGAGGAGAAACGCTGTTTATATTTCTCTGGAAATAGAAACGAATATTTTAGTTTTCTCGCTTAAATATCACGATAAAATTAAATTGTAGGAATATCCCTGAGTAACTTTATTTGTTTATTAAATTTATTTAATAAGTTTGATGCTAGGATTTTTTCCTGAGGAGAAACGCTGTTTATATTTCTCTGGAAATAGAAACGAATATTTTAGTTTTCTCGCTTATATATCTTGATAAAATTAAATTGTAGGAAAACTAGAAACGAATATTTTAGTTTTCTTGCTAAAATATCACGATAAAATTAAATTGTAAGAATATCCCTGAGTAACTTTATTTGTTGTTAGATTTTTTTAATAAGTTCGATTCTAGCATTTTATCCTGACGAGTAACGATGTTTTTATTATTTTGGAACTAGAAAAGAATATTTTAGTTTTCTCGCTTAAATATCGCGATAAAATTAAATTGTAAGAATAGCCCTGAGTAACTTTATTTGTTTATTAAATTTATTTAATAAGTTTGATTCTAGGATTTTTTTCTGAGGAGAAACGGTGTTTACATTTTTCTGGAACTTAAAACGAATATTTTAGTTTTCTCGTTTAAATATCACGAAAAAATTAAATTGTAAAAATATCCCTGTGTAACTTTATTTGTGTATTAAATTTAATTAATAAGTTCGTTTCTAGCTTTTTTCTTGACGAGTAACAATGTTTTTTTATTTTGGAGCTAGAAACGAATATTTTGGTTTTCTCGCTTAAATATCACGATAAAATTAAATTGTAGGAATATCCCTGAGTAACTTTATTTGTTTATTAAATTTATTTAATAAGTTTGATTCTAGCATTTTTTCCTGAGGAGTAACAATGTTTCAATTTTCTGGAACTAGAAACGATTATTTTAGTTTTCTTGCTTAAATATCACGATAAAATATAATTGTATGAATATCCCTGAGTACTTTATTTGTTTATTAGATTTTTTTATAAGTTCGATTCTAGCATTTTTTCCTGTCGAGTAAGGATGTTTTTATTATTTTGGAACCAGAAACGAATATTTTAGTTTTCTCGCTTAAATATCGCGATAAAATTAAATTGTAAGAATATCCCTGAGTAACTTTATTTGTTTATTAAATTTATTTAATAAGTTTGATTCTAGGATTTTTTCCTGAGGAGAAACGATGTTTTTATTATTTTGAAGCAAGAAACGAATATTTTGGTTTTCACACTTAAATATCAAGATAAAATTAAATTGTACAAATATCCCTGAGTAACTTTATTTGTTTATTAGATTTTTTTATAAGTTTGATTCTAGGATTTTTCCTGAGGAGAAACGCTGTTTAAATTTCTCTGGAAATAGAAACGAATATTTTAGTTTTCTCGCTTAAATATCTTGATAAAATTAAATTGTAGGAATATCCCTGAGTAACTTTATTTGTTTATTAAATTTATTTAATAAGTTTGATTCTAGGATTTTTTCCTGAGGAGAAACGATGATAAATTTTTCTGGAACTAGAAACGAATATTTTAGTTTTCTCGCTTAAATATCTCGATAAAATTAAATTGTAGGAATATCCCTGAGTAACTTTATTTGTTTATTAAATTTATTTAATAAGTTTGATTCTAGGATTTTTTCCTGAGGAGAAATGATGTTTAAATTTTTCTGGAACTAAAAACGAATATTTTAGTTTTCTTGCTTAAATATCACGATAAAATTAAATTGTAAGAATATCCCTGAGTAACTTTATTTGTTTATTAGATTTTTTAATAAGTTCGATTCTAGCACTTTTTCCTGACGAGTAACGATGTTTTTATTATTTTGGAACTAGAAAAGAATATTTTAGTTTTCTGCTTAAATATCGCGATAAAATTAAATTGTAAGAATATCCCTGAGTAACTTTATTTGTTTATTAAATTTATTTAATAAGTTTGATTCTAGGATTTTTTCCTGAGGAGAAACGATGTTTTTATTATTTTGAAGCAAGAAACGAATATTTTGGTTTTCACACTTAAATATCACGATAAAATTAAATTGTAGGAATATCCCTGAGTAACTTTATTCGTGTATTAAATTTATTTAATAAGTTTGATTCTAGCATTTTTTCCTGACGAGTAACGATGTTTTTATTATTTTGGAACTAGAAACGAATATTTTAGTTTTCTCGCTTAAATATCTCGATAAAATTAAATTGTAGGAATATCCCTGAGTAACTTTATTTGTTTATTAAATATATTTAATAAGTTAGATTCTAGGATTTTTTCCTGAGGAGAAACGATGTTTAAATTTTTCTGGAACTAAAAACGAATATTTTAGTTTTCTTGCTTAAATATCACGATAAAATTAATTTGTAAGAATATCCCTGAGTAACTTTATTTGTTTATTAGATTTTTTAATAAGTTCGATTCTAGCATTTTTTCCTGACGAGTAACGATGTTTTTATTATTTTGGAACTAGAAAAGAATATTTTAGTTTTCTCGCTTAAATATCGCGATAAAATTAAATTGTAAGAATATCCCTGAGTAACTTTATTTGTTTATTAAATTTATTTAATAAGTTTGATTCTAGGATTTTTTCCTGAGGAGAAACGATGTTTTTATTATTTTGAAGCAAGAAACGAATATTTTGGTTTTCACACTTAAATATCACGATAAAATTAAATTGTAAAAATATCCCTGAGTAACTTTATTTGTGTATTAAACTTTATTTAATAAGTTTGATTCTAGCATTTTTTCCTGACGAGTAACGATGTTTTTATTATTTTGGAACTAGAAACGAATATTTTAGTTTTCTTGCTTAAATATCACGATAAAATTAAATTGTAAGAATATCCCTGAGTAACTTTATTTGTTTATTAGATTTTTTCAATAAGTTCGATTCTAGCTTTTTTTCCTGAGGAGTAACGATGTTTTTATTATTTTGGAACTAGAAAAGAATATTTTAGTTTTCTCGCTTAAATATCGCGATAAAATTAAATTGAAGGAATATCCCTGAGTAACTTTATTGGTTTATTAAATTTATTTAATAAGTTTGATTCGAGGATTTTTTCCTGAGGAGAAACGATGATACATTTTTCTAGAACTAAAAACGAATATTTTAGTTTTCTCGCTTAAATATCACGATAAAATTAAATTGTAAAAATATCCCTGAGTAACTTTATTTGTGTATTAAAATTTATTTAATAAGTTTGATTCTAGCATTTTTTCCTGACGAGTAACGATGTTTTTATTATTTTGGAACTAGAAACGAATATTTTAGTTTTCTCACTTAAATATCACGATAAAATTAAATTGTAAAAATATCCCTGAGTAACTTTATTTGTGTATTAAAATTTATTTAATAAGTTTGATTCTAGCATTTTTTCCTGACGAGTAACGTTGTTTTTATTATTTTGGAACTAGAAACGAATATTTTAGTTTTCTCGCATAAATATCGCGATAAAATTAAATTGTAAGAATATCCCTGAGTAACTTTATTGGTTTATTAAATTTATTTAATAAGTTTGATTCTAGGATTTTTTCCTGAGGAGAAACGATGTTTTTATTATTTTGAAGCAAGAAACGAATATTTTGGTTTTCTCACTTAAATATCACGATAAAATTAAATTGTAGGAATATCCCTGAGTAACTTTATTCGTGTATTAAATTTATTTAATAAGTTTGATTCTAGCATTTTGACTTGACGAGTAACGATGTTTTTATTATTTTGGAACTAGAAACGAATATTTTAGTTTTCTCGCTTAAATATCGCGATAAAATTAAATTGTAAGAATATCCCTCAGTAACTTTATTTGTTTATTAAATTTATTTAATAAGTTTGATTCTAGGATTTTTTCCTGAGGAGAAACGCTGTTTAAATTTCTCTGGAACTAGAAACGAATATTTTAGGTTTCTCGCTTAAATATCTTGATAAAATTAAATTGTAGGAATATCCCTGAGTAACTTTATTGGTTTATTAAATTTATTTAATAAGTTTGATTCTAGGATTTTATCCTGAGGAGAAACGATGTTTAAATTTTTCTGGAACTAAAAACGAATATTTTAGTTTTCTTGCTTAAATATCACGATAAAATTAAATTGTAAGAATATCCCTGAGTAACTTTATTTGTTTGTTAGATTTTTTTAATAAGTTCGATTCTAGCTTTTTTTCCTGACGAGTAACGTTGTTTTTATTATTTTGGAACTAGAAAAGAATATTTTTGTTTTCTCGCTAAAATATCTTGATAAAATTAAATTGTAGGAATATCCCTGAGTAACTTTATTGGTTTATTAAATTTATTTAATAAGTTTGATTCGAGGATTTTTTCCTGAGGAGAAACGGTGTTTACATTATTTTGAAGCAAGAAACGAATATTTTGGTTTTCTCACTTAAATATCACGATAAAATTAAATTGTAGGAATATCCCTGAGTAACTTTATTCGTGTATTAAATTTATTTAATAAGTTTGATTCTAGCATTTTGTCTTGACGAGTAACGATGTTTTTATTATTTTGGAACTAGAAACGAATATTTTAGTTTTCTTGCTTAAATATCAAGATAAAATTAAATTGTAAGAATATCCCTGAGTAACTTTATTTGTTTATTAGATTTTTTTAATAAGTTCGATTCTAGCTTTTTTTTCCTGACGAGTAACGATGTTTTTATTATTTTGGAACTAGAAAAGAATATTTTAGTTTTCTCGCTTAAATATCGCGATAAAATTAAATTGTAGGAATATCCCTGAGTAACTTTATTAGTTTATTAAATTTATTTAATAAGTTTGATTCGAGGATTTTTTCCTGAGGAGAAACGATGATACATTTCTCTAGAACTAAAAACGAATATTTTAGTTTTCTCGCTTAAATATCACGATAAAATTAAATTGTAAAAATATCCCTGAGTAACTTTATTTGTGTATTAAAATTTATTTAATAAGTTTGATTCTAACATTTTTTCCTGACGAGTAACGATGTTTTTATTATTTTGGAACTAGAAACGAATATTTTAGTTTTCTCACTTAAATATCACGATAAAATTAAATTGTAAAAATATCCCTGAGTAACTTTATTTGTGTATTAAAATTTATTTAATAAGTTTGATTCTAGCATTTTTTCCTGACGAGTAACGTTGTTTTAATTATTTTGGAACTAGAAACGAATATTTTAGTTTTCTCGCTTAAATATCGCGATAAAATTAAATTGTAAGAATATCCCTGAGTAACTTTATTGGTTTATTAAATTTATTTAATAAGTTTGATTCTAGGATTTTTTCCTGAGGAGAAACGATGTTTTTATTATTTTGAAGCAAGAAACGAATATTTTGGTTTTCTCACTTAAATATCACGATAAAATTAAATTGTAGGAATATCCCTGAGTAACTTTATTCGTGTATTAAATTTATTTAATAAGTTTGATTCTAGCATTTTGTCTTGACGAGTAACGATGTTTTTATTATTTTGGAACTAGAAACGAATATTTTAGTTTTCTCGCTTAAATATCGCGATAAAATTAAATTGTAAGAATATCCCTCAGTAACTTTATATGTTTATTAAATTTATTTAATAAGTTTGATTCTAGGATTTTTTCCTGAGGAGAAACGCTGTTTAAATTTCTCTGGAACTAGAAACGAATATTTTAGGTTTCTCGCTTAAATATCTTGATAAAATTAAATTGTAGGAATATCCCTGAGTAACTTTATTGGTTTATTAAATTTATTTAATAAGTTCGATTCTAGGATTTTATCATGAGGAGAAACGATGTTTAAATTTTTCTGGAACTAAAAACGAATATTTTAGTTTTCTTGCTTAAATATCACGATAAAATTAAATTGTAAGAATATCCCTGAGTAACTTTATTTGTTTGTTAGATTTTTTTAATAAGTTCGATTCTAGCTTTTTTTCCTGACGAGTAACGTTGTTTTTATTATTTTGGAACTAAAAAAGAATATTTTAGTTTTCTCGCTTAAATATCTTGATAAAATTAAATTGTAGGAATATCCCTGAGTAACTTTATTGGTTTATTAAATTTATTTAATAAGTTTGATTCGAGGATTTTTTCCTGAGGAGAAACGGTGTTTACATTTTTCTGGAACTAAAAACGAATATTTTAGTTTTCTCGTTTAAATATCACGATAAAATTAAATTGTAAAAATATCCCTGTGTAACTTTATTTGTGTATTAAATTTATTTAATAAGTTCGTTTCTAGCTTTTTTCTTGACGAGTAACGATGTTTTTTTTATTTTGGAGCTAGAAACGAATATTTTAGTTTTCTCGCTTAAATATCGCGATAAAATTAAATTGTAAGAATATCCCTGAGTAACTTTATTTGTTTATTAAATTTATTTAATAAGTTTGATTCTAGGATTTTTTCCTGAGGAGAAACGCTGTTTAAATTTCTCTGGAACTAGAAACGAATATTTTAGGTTTCTCGCTTAAATATCTTGATAAAATTAAATTGTAGGAATATCCCTGAGTAACTTTATTGGTTTATTAAATTTATTTAATAAGTTTGATTCTAGGATTTTATCCTGAGGAGAAACGATGTTTAAATTTTTCTGGAACTAAAAACGAATATTTTAGTTTTCTTGCTTAAATATCACGATAAAATTAAATTGTAAGAATATCCCTGAGTAACTTTATTTGTTTGTTAGATTTTTTTAATAAGTTCGATTCTAGCTTTTTTTCCTGACGAGTAACGTTGTTTTTATTATTTTGGAACTAGAAAAGAATATTTTAGTTTTCTCGCTTAAATATCTTGATAAAATTAAATTGTAGGAATATCCCTGAGTAACTTTATTGGTTTATTAAATTTATTTAATAAGTTTGATTCGAGGATTTTTTCCTGAGGAGAAACGGTGTTTACATTTTTCTGGAACTAAAAACGAATATTTTTCTCGCTTAAATATCGCGATAAAATTAAATTGTAAGAATATCCCTGAGTAACTTTATTTGTTTATTAAATTTATTTAATAAGTTTGATTCTAGGATTTTTTCCTGAGGAGAAACGATGTTTTTATTATTTTGGAACTAGAAAAGAATATTTTAGTTTTCTCCCTTAAATATCGCGATAAAATTAAATTGTAAGAATGTCCCTGAGTAACTTTATTTGTTTATTAAATGTATATAATAAGTTTGATTCTAGGATTTTCTCCTGAGGAGAAACGATGTTTTTATTATTTTGGAACTAGAAACGAATATTTTAGTTTTCTCGCTTAAATATCACGATAAAATTAAATTGTAAGAATATCCCTCAGTAACTTTATTTGTTTATTAGATTTATTTAATAAGTTCGATTCTAGCATTTCTTCCTGACGAGTAAAGATGTTTTTATTATTTTGGAACTAGAAACGAATATTTTAGTTTTCTCGTTTAAATATCACGATAAAATTAAATTGTAAGAATATCCCTGAGTAACTTAATTTGTTTATTAGATTTTTTTAATAAGTTCGATTCTAGCATTTTTTTCTGACGAGTAACGATGTTTTTATTATTTTGGAACTAGAAACGAATATTTTAGTTTTCTCGCTTAAATATCGCGATAAAATTAAACTGTTATAATATCCCTGAGTAACTTTATTCGTGTATTAAATTTATTTAATAAGTTTGATTCTACCATTTTTTCCTGACGAGTAACGATGTTTTTATTATTTTGGAACTAGAAACGAATATTTTAGTTTTCGCGCTTAAATATCGCGATAAAATTAAATTGTAAGAATATCCCTGAGTAACTTTATTTGTTTATTAAATTTATTTAATAAGTTTGATTCTAGGATTTTTTCCTGAGGAGAAACGTTGTTTAAATTTCTCTGGAACTAGAAAAGAATATTTTAGTTTTCTCGCTTAAATATCTTGATAAAATTAAATTGTAGGAATATCCCTGAGTAACTTTATTTGTTTATTAAATTTATTTAATAAGTTTGATTCTAGGATTTTTTCCTGAGGAGAAACGATGTTTTTATTATTTTGAAGCAAGAAACGAATATTTTGGTTTTCTCACTTAAATATCACGATAAAATTAAATTGTAGGAATATCCCTGAGTAATTTTATTCGTGTATTAAATTTATTTAATAAGTTTGATTCTAGCATTTTTTCCTGACGAGTAACGATGTTTTTATTATTTTGGAACTAGAAACGAATATTTTAGATTTATTGCTTAAATATCACGATAAAATTAAATTGTAAGAATATCCCTGAGTAACTTTATTTGTTTATTAGATTTTTTTAATAAGTTCGGTTCTAGCATTTTTTCCTGTCGAGTAACGATGTTTTTATTATTTTGGAACTAGAAACGAATATTGTAGTTTTCTCGCTTAAATATCGCGATAAAATTAAATTGTATGAATATCCCCGAGTAACTTTATTTGTTTATTAAATTTATTTAATAAGTTTGATTCTAGGATTTTTTCCTGAGGAGAAACGCTGTTTAAATTTCTCTGGAACTAGAAACGAATATTTTAGTTTTCTCGTTTAAATATCTTGATAAAATTAAATTGTAAGAATATCCCTGAGTAACTTTATTTGTTTATTAGATTTTTTTAATAAGTTCGGTTCTAGCATTTTTTCCTGTCGAGTAACGATGTTTTTATTATTTTGGAACTAGAAACGAATATTGTAGTTTTCTCGCTTAAATATCGCGATAAAATTAAATTGTAAGAATATCCCCGAGTAACTTTATTTGTTTATTAAATTTATTTAATAAGTTTGATTCTAGGATTTTTTCCTGAGGAGAAACGTTGTTTAAATTTCTCTGGAACTAGAAACGAATGTTTTAGTTTTCTCGCTTAAATATCTTGATAAAATTAAATTGTAGGAAAACTAGAAACGAATATTTTAGTTTTCTTGCTTAAATATCACGATAAAATTAAATTGTAAGAATATCCCTGAGTAACTTTATTTGTTTGTTAGATTTTTTTAATAAGTTCGATTCTAGCATTTTATCCTGACGAGTAACGATGTTTTTATTGTTTTGGAACTAGAAAAGAATATTTTAGTTTTCTCGCTTAAATATCGCGATAAAATTAAATTGTAAGAATATCCCTGAGTAACTTTATTTGTTTATTAAATTTATTTAATAAGTTTGATTCTAGGATTTTTTCCTGAGGAGAAACGATGTTTAAATTTCTCTGGAACTAGAAACGAATATTTTAGTTTTCTCGTTTAAATATCTTGATAAAATTAAATTGTAGGAATATCCCTGAGTAACTTTATTGGTTTATTAAATTTATTTAATAAGTTTGATTTTAGGATTTTTTCCTGAGGAGAAACGATGTTTTTATTATTTTGGAACTAGAAAAGAATATTTTAGTTTTCTCGCTTAAATATCGCGATAAAATTAAATTGTAAGAATGTCCCTAAGTAACTTTATTTGTTTATTAAATGTATTTAATAAGTTTGATTCTAGGATATTCTCCTGAGGAGAAACGATGTTTTTATTATTTTGGAACTAGAAAAGAATATTTTAGTTTTCTCGCTTAAATATCACGATAAAATTAAATTGTAAGAATATCCCTCAGTAACTATATTTGTTTATTAGATTTATTTAATAAGTTTGATTTTAGGATTTTTTCCTGAGGAGAAACGATGTTTAAATTTTTCTGGAACTAAAAACGAATATTTTAGTTTTCTTGCTTAAATATCACGATAAAATTAAATTGTAAGAATATCCCTGAGTAACTCTATTGGTTTATTAGATTTTTTTAATAAGTTCGATTCTAGCATTTTTTCCTGACGAGTAACGATGTTTTTATTATTTTGGAACTAGAAACGAATATTTTAGTTTTCTCGCTTAAATATCGCGATAAAATTAAATTGTAGGAATATCCCTGAGTAACTTTATTCGTGTATTAAATTTATGTAATAAGTTTGATTCTAGCATTTTTTTCTGACAAGTAACGATGTTTTTATTATTTTGGAACTAGAAACGAATATTTTAGATTTATTGCTTAAATATCGCGATAAAATTTAATTGTAAGAATATCCCCGAGTAACTTTATTTGTTTATTAAATTTATTTAATAAGTTTGATTCTAGGATTTTTTCCTGAGGAGAAACGCTGTTTAAATTTCTCTGGAAATAGAAACGAATATTTTAGTTTTCTCGTTTAAATATCTTGATAAAATTAAATTGTAGGAAAACTAGAAACGAATATTTTAGTTTTCTTGCTTAAATATCACGATAAAATTAAATTGTAAGAATATCCCTGAGTAACTTTATTTGTTTGTTAGAGTTTTTTAATAAGTTCGATTCTAGCATTTTATCCTGACGAGTAACGATATTTTTATTATTTTGGAACTAGAAAAGAATATTTTAGTTTTCTCGCTTAAATATCGCGATAAAATTAAATTGTAAGAATATCCCTGAGTAACTTTATTTGTTTATTAAATTTATTTAATAAGTTTGATTCTAGGATTTTTTCCTGAGGAGAAACGGTGTTTACATTTTTCTGGAACTAAAAACGAATATTTTAGTTTTCTCGTTTAAACATCACGATAAAATTAAATTGTAAAAATATCCCTGTGTAACTTTATTTGTGTATTAAATTTATTTAATAAGTTCGTTTCTAGCTTTTTTCTTGACGAGTAACAATGTTTTTTTTTATTTTGGAGCTAGAAACGAATATTTTGGTTTTCTCGCTAAAATATCACGATAAAATTAAATTGTAGGAATATCCCTGAGTAACTTTATTTGTGTATTAAATTTATTTAATAAGTTTGATTCTAGCATTTTTTCCTGAGGAGAAACGGTGTTTACATTTTTCTGGAACTAAAAACGAATAATTTGGTTTTCTCGCTTAAATATCACGATAAAATTAAATTGTAAGAATATCCCTGAGTAACTTTATTTGTTTATTAAATTTATTTAATAAGTTTGATTCTAGCATTTTTTCCTGAGGAGTAACAATGTTTCAATTTTCTGGAACTAGAAACGATTATTTTAGTTTTCTTGCTTAAATATCACGATAAAATTAAATTGTATGAATATCCCTGAGTAACTTTATTTGTTTATTAGATTTTTTTAATAAGTTCGATTCTTGCATTTTGTCCTGACGAGTAACGATGTTTTTATTATTTTGGAACTAGAAAAGAATATTTTAGTTTTCTCACTTAAATATCACGTTAAATTTAAATTGTAAAAATAGCCATGATTAACTTTATTTGTGTATTAAAATTTATTTAATAAGTTTGATTCTAGCTTTTTTTCCTGACGAGTAACGATGTTTTTATTATTTTGGAACTAGAAAAGAATATTTTAGTTTTCTCGCTTAAATATCGCAATAAAATTAAATTGTAAGAATATCCCTGAGTAACTTTATTTGTTTATTAAATTTATTTAATAAGTTTGATTCTAGGATTTTTTCCTGAGGAGAAACGCTGTTTAAATTTCTCTGGAAATAGAAACGAATATTTTAGTTTTCTCGTTTAAAAATCTTGATAAAATTAAATTGTAGGTTTATTTGTTTGTTAGATTTTTTTAATAAGTTCGATTCTAGCATTTTATCCTGACGAGTAACGATGTTTTTATTATTTTGGAACTAGAAAAGAATATTTTAGTTTTCTCGCTTAAATATCTTGATAAAATTAAATTGTAGGAATATCCCTGAGTAACTTTATTGGTTTATTAAATTTATTTAATAAGTTTGATTCTAGGATTTTTTCCTGAGGAGAAACGCTGTTTAAATTTCTCTGGAACTAGAAACGAATATTTTAGTTTTCTCGCTTAAAAATCTTGATAAAATTAAATTGTAGGAATATCCCTGAGTAACTTTATTTGTTTATTAAATTTATTTAATAAGTTTGATTCTAGGATTTTTTCCTGAGGAGAAACGCTGTTTATATTTCTCTGGAAATAGAAACGAATATTTTAGTTTTCTCGCTTATATATCTTGCTAAAATTAAATTGTAGAAAAACTAGAAACGAATATTTTAGTTTTCTCGCTTAAATATCACGATAAAATTTAATTGTAAGAATATCCCTCAGTAACTTTATTTGTTTATTAGATTTATTTAATAAGTTTGATTCTAGGATTTTTTCCTGAGGAGAAACGATGTTTTTATTATTTTGGAACTAGAAAAGAATATTTTAGTTTTCTCGCTTAAATATCGCGATAAAATTAAATTGTAAGAATGTCCCTGAGTAACTTTATTTGTTTATTAAATGTATTTAATAAGTTTGATTCTAGGATTTTCTCCTGAGGAGAAACGATGTTTTTATTATTTTGGAACTAGAAACGAATATTTTAGTTTTCTCGCTTAAATATCACGATAAAATTAAATTGTAAGAATATCCCTCAGTAACTTTATTTGTTTATTAGATTTATTTAATAAGTTTGATTTTAGGATTTTTTCCTGAGGAGAAACGATGTTTAAATTTTTCTGGAACTAAAAACGAATATTTTAGTTTTCTTGCTTAAATATCACGATAAAATTAAATTGTAAGAATATCCCTGAGTAACTTTATTTGTTTATTAGATTTTTTTAATAAGTTCGATTCTAGCATTTTTTCCTGACGAGTAACGATGTTTTTATTATTTTGGAACTAGAAACGAATATTTTAGTTTTCTCGCTTAAATATCACGATAAAATTAAATTGTAAGAATATCCCTCAGTAACTTTATTTGTTTATTAGATTTATTTAATAAGTTTGATTCTAGGCTTTTTTCCAGACGAGTAACGATGTTTTTATTATTTTGGAACTAGAAACGAATATTTTAGTTTTCTCGCTTAAATATCGCGATAAAATTAAATTGTAAGAATATCCCTGAGTAACTTTATTTGTTTATTAAATTTATTTAATAAGTTTGATTCTAGGATTTTTTCCTGAGGAGAAACGCTGTTTAAATTTCTCTGGAACTAGAAACGAATATTTTAGTTTTCTCGTTTAAATATCTTGATAAAATTAAATTGTAGGAATATCCCTGAGTAACTTTTTTGATTTATTAAATTTATTTAATAAGTTTGATTCTAGGATTTTTTCCTGAGGAGAAACGATGTTTAAATTTTTCTGGAACTAAAAACGAATATTTTAATTTTCTTGCTTAAATATCACGATAAAATTAAATTGTAAGAATATACCTGAGTAACTTTATATGTTTATTAGATTTTTTTAATAAGTTCGATTCTAGCATTTTTTCCTGACGAGTAACGATGTTTTTATTATTTTGGAACTAGAAAAGAAAATTTTAGTTTTCTCGCTTAAATATCGCGATAAAATTAAATTGTAAGAATATCCCTCAGTAACTTTATTTGTTTATTAAATTTATTTAATAAGTTTGATTCTAGGTTTTTTTCCTGAGGAGAAACGATGTTTTTATTATTTTGAAGCAAGAAACGAATATTTTGGTTTTCTCACTTAAATATCACGATAAAATTAAATTGTAGGAATATCCCTGAGTAACTTTATTCGTGTATTAAATTTATTTAATAAGTTTGATTCTAGCATTTTTTGCTGACGAGTAACGATGTTTTTATTATTTTGGAGCTAGAAAGGAATATTTTAGATTTATTGCTTAAATATCACGATAAAATTAAATTGTAAGAATATCCCTGAGTAACTTTATTTGTTTATTAGATTTTTTTAATAAGTTCGATTCTAGCATTTTTTCTTGTCGAGTAACGATGTTTTTATTATTTTGGAACTAGAAACGAATATTTTAGTTTTCTCGCTTAAATATCGCGATAAAATTAAATTGTAAGAATATCCCCGAGTAACTTTATTTGTTTATTAAATTTATTTAATAAGTTTGATTCTAGGATTTTTTCCTGAGGAGAAACGATGTTTTTATTATTTTGGAACTAGAAAAGAATATTTTAGTTTTCTCGCTTAAATATCGCGATAAAATTAAATTGTAAGAATGTCCCTGAGTAACTTAATTTGTTTATTAAATGTATTTAATAAGTTTGATTCTAGGATTTTCTCCTGAGGAGAAACGATGTTTTTATTATTTTGGAACTAGAAACGAATATTTTAGTTTTCTCGCTTAAATATCACGATTAAATTAAATTGTAAGAATATCCCTCAGTAACATTATTTGTTTATTAGTTAATAAGTTTGATTTTAGGATTTTTTCCTGAGGAGAAACGATGTTTAAATTTTTCTGGAACTAAAAACGAATATTTTAGTGTTCTTGCTTAAATATCACGATAAAATTAAATTGTAAGAATATCCCTGAGTAACTTTATTTGTTTATTAGATTTTTTTAATAAGTTCGATTCTAGCATTTTTTCCTGACGAGTAACGATGTTTTTATTATTTTGGAACTAGAAACGAATATTTTAGTTTTCTCGCTTAAATATCACGATAAAATTAAATTGTAAGAATATCCCTCAGTAACTTTATTTGTTTATTAGATTTATTTAATAAGTTTGATTCTAGGATTTTTTCCAGACGAGTAACGATGTTTTTATTATTTTGGAACTAGAAACGAATATTTTAGTTTTCTCGCTTAAATATCACGATAAAATTAAATTGTAAGAATATCCCTCAGTAACTTTATTTGTTTATTAAAATTATTTAATAAGTTTGATTCTAGGATTTTTTCCTGATGAGAAACGATGTTTAAATTTTTCTGGAACTAAAAACGAATATTTTAGTTTTCTTGCTTAAATATCACGATAAAATTTAATTGTGAGAATATCCCTGAGTAACTTTATTTGTTTGTTAGATTTTTTTAATAATTTCGATTCTAGCTTTTTTTCCTGACGAGTAACGTTGTTTTTATTATTTTGGAACTAGAAACGAATATTTTAGTTTTCTCGCTTAAATATCGCGATAAAATTAAATTGTAAGAATGTCCCTGAGTATCTTTATTTGTTTATTAAATTTATTTAATAAGTTTGATTCTAGGATTTTTTCCTGAGGAGTAACAATGTTTCAATTTTCTGGAACTAGAAACGATTATTTTAGTTTTCTTGCTTAAATATCACGATAAAATATAATTGTATGAATATCCCTGAGTACTTTATTTGTTTATTAGATTTTTTTAATAAGTTCGATTCTAGCTTTTTTTCCTGACGAGTAACGATGTTTTTATTATTTTGGAACTAGAAAAGAATATTTTAGTTTTCTCGCTTAAATATCGCGATAAAATTAAATTGAAGGAATATCCCTGAGTAACTTTATTTGTTTATTAAATTTATTTAATAAGTTTGATTCTAGGATTTTTTCCTGAGGAGAAACGATGTTTAAATTTTTCTGGAACTAAAAACGAATATTTTAGTTTTCTTGCGTAAATATCACGATAAAATTAAATTGTAAGAATATCCATGAGTAGCTTTATTTGTTTATTAAATTTATTTAATAAGTTTGATTCTAGGATTTTTTCCTGAGGAGGAGAAACGGTGTTTAAATTTTTCTGGAACTAAAAACGAATATTTTAGTTTTCTCGCGTAAATATCACGATAAAATTAAATTGTAGGAATATCCCTGAGTAACTTTATTCGTGTATTAAATTTATTTAATAAGTTTGTTTCTAGCATTTTGTCTTGACGAGTAACGATGTTTTTATTATTTTGGAACTAGAAACGAATATTTTAGTTTTCTCACTTAAATATCACGATAAAATTAAATTGTAAATATATCCCTGAGTAACTTTATTTGTGTATTAAAATTTATTTAATAAGTTTGATTCTAGCATTTTTTCCTGACGAGTAACGATGTTTTTATTATTTTGGAACTAGAAACGAATATTTTAGTTTTCTCGCTTAAATATCGCGATAAAATTAAATTGTAAGAATATCCCTGAGTAACTTTATTTGTTTATTAAATTTATTTAATAAGTTTGATTCTAGGATTTTTTCCTGAGGAGGAGAAACGGTGTTTACATTTTTCTGGAACTAAAAACGAATATTTTAGTTTTCTCGCTTAAATATCACGATAAAATTAAATTGTAGGAATATCCCTGAGTAACTTTATTCGTGTATTAAATTTATTTAATAAGTTTGATTCTAGCATTTTGTCTTGACGAGTAACGATGTTTTTATTATTTTGGAACTAATAAATAAATAAAATAAATATATCATCACGCCTTCTACCCATTACTGGGTGTGGCACTCTGCTAAAGCAGATCTCGGTAAGTGATATATTTTGCGCGTGAAGTGCGGTTACCAGTCGTCAAATCACGGCCCCCAAACATGTTAGTGGTGGAGGAGCCACAGGGATAGCTTTTTCAAATTATGAAAATTTGTCGCCTGTGGGAATCGAACCAGGGACCTCAGGATCCACAGGCCGACTTCATACCACTGTGCTAGCCATCCCATTATTTTGGAACTAGAAACGAATATTTTAGTTTTCTCACTTAAATATCGCGATAAAATTAAATTGTAAAAATAACCCTGAGTAACTTTATTTGTGTATTAAAATTTATTTAATAAGTTTGATTCTAGCATTTTTTCCTGACGAGTAACGATGTTTTTATTATTTTGGAACTAGAAACGAATATTTTAGTTTTCTCGCTTAAATATCGCGATAAAATTAAATTGTAGGAATATCCCTGAGTAACTTTATTGGTTTATTAAATTTATTTAATAAGTTTGATTCTAGAATTTTTTCCTGAGGAGAAACGATGTTTAAATTTTTCTGGAACTAAAAACGAATATTTTAGTTTTCTCGCTTAAATATCACGATAAAATTAAATTGTAAAAATATCCCTGAGTAACTTTATTTGTGTATTAAAATTTATTTAATAAGTTTGATTCTAGCATTTTTTCCTGACGAGTAACGATGTTTTTATTATTTTGGAACTAGAAACGAATATTTTAGTTTTCTCGCTTAAATATCGCGATAAAATTAAATTTTAAGAATATCCCTGAGTAACTTTATTGGTTTATTAAATTTATTTAATAAGTTTGATTCTAGGATTTTTTTCTGAGGAGAAACGATGTTTTTATTATTTTGAAGCAAGAAACGAATATTTTGGTTTTCTCACTTAAATATCACGATAAAATTAAATTGTAGGAATATCCCTGAGTAACTTTATTCGTGTATTAAATTTATTTAATAAGTTTGATTCTAGCATTTTGTCTTGACGAGTAACGATGTTTTTATTATTTTGGAACTAGAAACGAATATTTTAGTTTTCTCGCTTAAATATCGCGATAAAATTAAATTGTAAGAATATCCCTCAGTAACTTTATTTGTTTATTAAATTTATTTAACAAGTTTGATTCTAGGATTTTTTCCTGAGGAGAAACGCTGTTTAAATTTCTCTGGAACTAGAAACGAATATTTTAGTTTTCTCGCTTAAAAATCTTGATAAAATTAAATTGTAGGAATATCCCTGAGTAACTTTATTTGTTTATTAAATTTATTTAATAAGTTTGATTCTAGGATTTTTTCCTGAGGAGAAACGATGTTTAAATTTTTCTGGATCTAAAAACGAATATTTTAGTTTTCTCGCTTAAATATCGCGATAAAATTAAATTGTAAGAATATCCCTGAGTAACTTTATTTGTTTATTAAATTTATTTAATAAGTTTGATTCTAGGATTTTTTCCTGAGGAGAAACGCTGTTTAAATTTCTCTGGAACTAGAAACGAATATTTTAGTTTTCTCGCTTAAAAATCTTGATAAAATTAAATTGTAGGAATATCCCTGAGTAACTTTATTGGTTTATTAAATTTATTTAATAAGTTTGATTCTAGGTTTTTTTCCTGAGGAGAAACGATGTTTAAATTTTTCTGGATCTAAAAACGAATATTTTAGTTTTCTTGCTTAAATATCGCGATAAAATTAAATTGTAAGAATATCCCCGAGTAACTTTATTTGTTTATTAAATTTATTTAATAAGTTTGATTCTAGGATTTTTTCCTGAGGAGAAACGATGTTTTTATTATTTTGGAACTAGAAAAGAATATTTTAGTTTTCTCGCTTAAATATCGCGATAAAATTAAATTGTAAGAATGTCCCTGAGTAACTTAATTTGTTTATTAAATGTATTTAATAAGTTTGATTCTAGGATTTTCTCCTGAGGAGAAACGATGTTTTTATTATTTTGGAACTAGAAACGAATATTTTAGTTTTCTCGCTTAAATATCACGATTAAATTAAATTGTAAGAATATCCCTCAGTAACATTATTTGTTTATTAGTTAATAAGTTTGATTTTAGGATTTTTTCCTGAGGAGAAACGATGTTTAAATTTTTCTGGAACTAAAAACGAATATTTTAATGTTCTTGCTTAAATATCACGATAAAATTAAATTGTAAGAATAACCCTGAGTAACTTTATTTGTTTATTAAAATTATTTAATAAGTTTGATTCTAGGATTTTTTCCTGAGGAGTAACAATGTTTCAATTTTCTGGAACTAGAAACGATTATTTTAGTTTTCTTGCTTAAATATCACGATAAAATATAATTGTATGAATATCCCTGAGTACTTTATTTGTTTATTAGATTTATTTAATAAGTTTGATTCTAGGATTTTTTCCAGACGAGTAACGATGTTATTATTATTTTGGAACTAGAAACGAATATTTTAGTTTTCTCGCTTAAATATCGCGATAAAATTAAATTGTAAGAATGTCCCTGAGTAACTTTATTTGTTTATTAAATTTATTTAATAAGTTTGATTCTAGGATTTTTTCCTGAGGAGTAACAATGTTTCAATTTTCTGGAACTAGAAACGATTATTTTAGTTTTCTTGCTTAAATATCACGATAAAATATAATTGTATGAATATCCCTGAGTACTTTATTTGTTTATTAGATTTTTTTAATAAGTTCGATTCTAGCTTTTTTTCCTGAGGAGTAACGATGTTTTTATTATTTTGGAACTAGAAAAGAATATTTTAGTTTTCTCGCTTAAATATCGCGATAAAATTAAATTGAAGGAATATCCCTGAGTAACTTTATTTGTTTATTAAATTTATTTAATAAGTTTGATTCTAGGATTTTTTCCTGAGGAGAAACGATGTTTAAATTTTTCTGGAACTAAAAACGAATATTTTAGTTTTCTTGCTTAAATATCACGATAAAATTAAATTGTAAGAATATCCCTGAGTAGCTTTATTTGTTTATTAAATTTATTTAATAAGTTTGATTCTAGGATTTTTTCCTGAGGAGGAGAAACGGTGTTTAAATTTTTCTGGAACTAAAAACGAATATTTTAGTTTTCTTGCTTAAATATCACGATAAAATTAAATTGTAAGAATGTCCCTGAGTAACTTTATTTGTTTATTAAATTTATTTAATAAGTTTGATTCTAGGATTTTTTCCTGAGGAGTAACAATGTTTCAATTTTCTGGAACTAGAAACGATTATTTTAGTTTTCTTGCTTAAATATCGCGATAAAATTAAATTGTAAGAATGTCCCTGAGTAACTTTATTTGTTTATTAAATTTATTTAATAAGTTTGATTCTAGGATTTTTTCCTGAGGAGTAACAATGTTTCAATTTTCTGGAACTAGAAACGATTATTTTAGTTTTCTTGCTTAAATATCACGATAAAATATAATTGTATGAATATCCCTGAGTACTTTATTTGTTTATTAGATTTATTTAATAAGTTTGATTCTAGGATTTTTTCCAGACGAGTAACGATGTTTTTATTATTTTGGAACTAGAAACGAATATTTTAGTTTTCTCGCTTAAATATCGCGATAAAATTAAATTGTAAGAATGTCCCTGAGTAACTTTATTTGTTTATTAAATTTATTTAATAAGTTTGATTCTAGGATTTTTTCCTGAGGAGTAACAATGTTTCAATTTTCTGGAACTAGAAACGATTATTTTAGTTTTCTTGCTTAAATATCACGATAAAATATAATTGTATGAATATCCCTGAGTACTTTATTTGTTTATTAGATTTTTTTAATAAGTTCGATTCTAGCTTTTTTTCCTGAGGAGTAACGATGTTTTTATTATTTTGGAACTAGAAAAGAATATTTTAGTTTTCTCGCTTAAATATCGCGATAAAATTAAATTGAAGGAATATCCCTGAGTAACTTTATTTGTTTATTAAATTTATTTAATAAGTTTGATTCTAGGATTTTTTCCTGAGGAGAAACGATGTTTAAATTTTTCTGGAACTAAAAACGAATATTTTAGTTTTCTTGCTTAAATATCACGATAAAATTAAATTGTAAGAATATCCCTGAGTAGCTTTATTTGTTTATTAAATTTATTTAATAAGTTTGATTCTAGGATTTTTTCCTGAGGAGGAGAAACGGTGTTTAAATTTTTCTGGAACTAAAAACGAATATTTTAGTTTTCTCGCGTAAATATCACGATAAAATTAAATTGTAGGAATATCCCTGAGTAACTTTATTCGTGTATTAAATTTATTTAATAAGTTTGTTTCTAGCATTTTGTCTTGACGAGTAACGATGTTTTTATTATTTTGGAACTAGAAACGAATATTTTAGTTTTCTCACTTAAATATCACGATAAAATTAAATTGTAAAAATATCCCTGAGTAACTTTATTTGTGTATTAAAATTTATTTAATAAGTTTGATTCTAGCATTTTTTCCTGACGAGTAACGATGTTTTTATTATTTTGGAACTAGAAACGAATATTTTAGTTTTCTCGCTTAAATATCGCGATAAAATTAAATTGTAAGAATATCCCTGAGTAACTTTATTTGTTTATTAAATTTATTTAATAAGTTTGATTCTAGGATTTTTTCCTGAGGAGGAGAAACGGTGTTTACATTTTTCTGGAACTAAAAACGAATATTTTAGTTTTCTCGCTTAAATATCACGATAAAATTAAATTGTAGGAATATCCCTGAGTAACTTTATTCGTGTATTAAATTTATTTAATAAGTTTGATTCTAGCATTTTGTCTTGACGAGTAACGATGTTTTTATTATTTTGGAACTAGAAACGAATATTTTAGTTTTCTCACTTAAATATCACGATAAAATTAAATTGTAAAAATAACCCTGAGTAACTTTATTTGTGTATTAAAATTTATTTAATAAGTTTGATTCTAGCATTTTTTCCTGACGAGTAACGATGTTTTTATTATTTTGGAACTAGAAACGAATATTTTAGTTTTCTCACTTAAATATCACGATAAAATTAAATTGTAAAAATATCCCTGAGTAACTTTATTTGTGTATTAAAATTTATTTAATAAGTTTGATTCTAGCATTTTTTCCTGACGAGTAACGATGTTTTTATTATTTTGGAACTAGAAACGAATATTTTAGTTTTCTCGCTTAAATATCGCGATAAAATTAAATTGTAAGAATATCCCTGAGTAACTTTATTGGTTTATTAAATTTATTTAATAAGTTTGATTCTAGGATTTTTTTCTGAGGAGAAACGATGTTTTTATTATTTTGAAGCAAGAAACGAATATTTTGGTTTTCTCACTTATATATCACGATAAAATTAAATTGTAGGAATATCCCTGAGTAACTTTATTCGTGTATTAAATTTATTTAATAAGTTTGATTCTAGCATTTTGTCTTGACGAGTAACGATGTTTTTATTATTTTGGAACTAGAAACGAATATTTTAGTTTTCTCGCTTAAATATCGCGATAAAATTAAATTGTAAGAATATCCCCGAGTAACTTTATTTGTTTATTAAATTTATTTAATAAGTTTGATTCTAGGATTTTTTCCTGAGGAGAAACGCTGTTTAAATTTCTCTGGAACTAGAAACGAATATTTTAGTTTTCTCGCTCAAAAATCTTGATAAAATTAAATTGTAGGAATATCCCTGAGTAACTTTATTTGTTTATTAAATTTATTTAATAAGTTTGATTCTAGGATTTTTTCCTGAGGAGAAACGATGTTTAAATTTTTCTGGATCTAAAAACGAATATTTTAGTTTTCTCGCTTAAATATCGCGATAAAATTTAATTGTAAGAATATCCCTGAGTAACTTTATTTGTTTATTAAATTTATTTAATAAGTTTGATTCTAGGATTTTTTCCTGAGGAGAAACGCTGTTTAAATTTCTCTGGAACTAGAAACGAATATTTTAGTTTTCTCGCTTAAAAATCTTGATAAAATTAAATTGTAGGAATATCCCTGAGTAACTTTATTGGTTTATTAAATTTATTTAATAAGTTTGATTCTAGGTTTTTTTCCTGAGGAGAAACGATGTTTAAATTTTTCTGGATCTAAAAACGAATATTTTAGTTTTCTTGCTTAAATATCACGGTAAAATTAAATTGTAAGAATATCCCTGAGTAACTTTATTTGTTTGTTAAATTTTTTTAATAAGTTCGATTCTAGCATTTTTTCCTGACGAGTAACGATGTTTTTATTATTTTGGAACTAGAAAAGAATATTTTAGTTTTCTCGTTTAAATATCGCGATAAAATTAAATTGTAAGAATATCCCTGAGTAACTTTATTTGTTTATTAAATTTATTTAATAAGTTTGATTCTAGGATTTTTTCCTGAGGAGAAACGATGTTTTTATTATTTTGAAGCAAGAAACGAATATTTTGGTTTTCTCACTTAAATATCACGATAAAATTAAATTGTAGGAATATCCCTGAGTAACTTTATTCGTGTATTAAATTTATTTAATAAGTTTGATTCTAGCATTTTGTCTTGACGAGTAACGATGTTTTTAATATTTTGGAACTAGAAACGAATATTTTAGTTTTCTCGCTTAAATATCGCGATAAAATTAAATTGTAAGAATATCCCTGAGTAACTTTATTTGTTTATTAAATTTATTTAATAAGTTTGATTCTAGGATTTTTTCCTGAGGAGAAACGCTGTTTAAATATCTCTGGAACTAGAAAGGAATATTTTAGGTTTCTCGCTTAAATATCTTGATAAAATTAAATTGTAGAAATATCCCTGAGTAACTTTATTGGTTTATCAAATTTATTGAATAAGTTTGATTCTAGAATTTTATCCTGAGGAGAAACGATGTTTAAATTTTTCTGGAACTAAAAACGAATATTTTAGTTTTCTTGCTTAAATATCACGATAAAATTAAATTGTAAGAATATCCCTGAGTAACTTTATTTGTTTGTTAGATTTTTTTAATAAGTTCGATTCTAGCTTTTTTTCCTGACGAGTAACGTTGTTTTTATTATTTTGGAGCTAGAAAAGAATATTTTAGTTTTCTCGCTTAAATATCTTGATAAAATTAAATTGTAGGAATATCCCTGAGTAACTTTATTGGTTTATTAAATTTATTTAATAAGTTTGATACGAGGATTTTTTCCTGAGGAGAAACGGTGTTTACATTTTTCTGGAACTTAAAACGAATATTTTAGTTTTCTCGTTTAAATATCACGAAAAAATTAAATTGTAAAAATATCCCTGTGTAACTTTATTTGTGTATTAAATTTATTTAATAAGTTCGTTTCTAGCTTTTTTCTTGACGAGTAACAATGTTTTTTTATTTTGGAGCTAGAAACGAATATTTTGGTTTTCTCGCTTAAATATCACGATAAAATTAAATTGTAGGAATATCCCTGAGTAACTTTATTTGTTTATTAAATTTATTTAATAAGTTTGATTCTAGCATTTTTTCCTGAGGAGTAACAATGTTTCAATTTTCTGGAACTAGAAACGATTATTTTAGTTTTCTTGCTTAAATATCACGATAAAATATAATTGTATGAATATCCCTGAGTACTTTATTTGTTTATTAGATTTTTTTATAAGTTCGATTCTAGCATTTTTTCCTGAGGTGAAACGCTGTTTAAATTTCTCTGGAACTAGAAACGAATATTTTAGGTTTCTCGCTTAAATATCTTGATAAAATTAAATTGTAGGAATATCCCTGAGTAACTTTATTGGTTTATTAAATTTATTTAATAAGTTTGATTCTAGGATTTTATCCTGAGGAGAAACGATGTTTAAATTTTTCTGGAACTAAAAACGAATATTTTAGTTTTCTCGCTTAAATATCACGATAAAATTAAATTGTAAAAATATCCCTGAGTAACTTTATTTGTGTATTAAAATTTATTTAATAAATTTGATTCTAGCATTTTGTCTTGACGAGTAACGATGTTTTTATTATTTTGGAACTAGAAACGAATATTTTAGTTTTCTCACTTAAATATCACGATAAAATTAAATTGTAAAAATATCCCTGAGTAACTTTATTTGTGTATTAAAATTTATTTAATAAGTTTGATTCTAGGATTTTTTCCTGACGAGTAACGATGTTTAAATTTCTCTGGAACTAGAAACGAATATTTTAGTTTTCTCGTTTAAAAATCTTGATAAAATTAAATTGTAGGAATATCCCTGAGTAACTTTATTGGTTTATTAAATTTATTTAATAAGTTTGATTCTAGGTTTTTTTCCTGAGGAGAAACGATGTTTAAATTTTTCTGGAACTAAAAACGAATATTTTAGTTTTCTTGCTTAAATATCGCGATAAAATTAAATTGTAAAAATATCCCTGAGTAACTTTATTTGTGTATTAAAATTTATTTAATAAGTTTGATTCTAGGATTTTTTCCTGACGAGTAACGATGTTTAAATTTCTCTGGAACTAGAAACGAATATTTTAGTTTTCTCGTTTAAAAATCTTGATAAAATTAAATTGTAGGAATATCCCTGAGTAACTTTATGGTTTATTAAATTTATTTAATAAGTTTGATTCTAGGTTTTTTTCCTGAGGAGAAACGATGTTTAAATTTTTCTGGAACTAAAAACGAATATTTTAGTTTTCTCGCTTAAATATCGCGATAAAATTAAATTGTAAGAATATCCCTGAGTAACTATATTTGTTTGTTAGATTTTTTTAATAAGTTCGATTCTAGCTTTTTTTCCTGACGAGTAACGATGTTTTTATTATTTTGGAACTAGAAAAGAATATTTTAGTTTTCTCGCTTAAATATCTTGATAAAATTAAATTGTAGGAATATCCCTGAGTAACTTTATTGGTTTATTAAATTTATTTAATAAGTTTGATTCGAGGATTTTTTCCTGAGGAGAAACGGTGTTTACATTTTTCTGGAACTAAAAACGAATATTTTAGTTTTCTCGTTTAAATATCACGATAAAATTAAATTGTAAAAATATCCCTGTGTAACTTTATTTGTGTATTAAATTTATTTAATAAGTTCGTTTCTAGCTTTTTTCTTGACGAGTAACGATGTTTTTTTTATTTTGGAGTTAGAAACGAATATTTTAGTTTTCTCGCTTAAATATCGGGATAAAATTAAATTGTAAGAATATCCCTGAGTAACTTTATTTGTTTATTAAATTTATTTAATAAGTTTGATTCTAGGATTTTTTCCTGACGAGTAACGATGTTTAAATTTCTCTGGAACTAGAAACGAATATTTTAGTTTTCTCGCTTAAAAATCTTGATAAAATTAAATTGTAGGTTTATTTGTTTGTTAGATTGTTTTAATAAGTTCGATTCTAGCATTTTATCCTGACGAGTAACGATGTTTTTATTATTTTGGAACTAGAAAAGAATATTTTAGTTTTCTCGCTTAAATATCGTGATAAAATTAAATTGTAGGAATATCCCTGAGTAACTTTATTGGTTTATTAAATCTATTTAATAAGTTTGATTCGAGGATTTTTTCCTGAGGAGAAACGATGTTTAAATTTCTCTGGAAATAGAAACGAATATTTTAGTTTTCTCGCTTAAATATCGTGATAAAATTAAATTGTAGGAATATCCCTGAGTAACTTTATTGGTTTATTAAATTTATTTAATAAGTTTGATTCGAGGATTTTTTCCTGAGGAGAAACGATGTTTAAATTTCTCTGGAAATAGAAACGAATATTTTAGTTTTCTCGCTTAAATATCGTGATAAAATTAAATTGTAGGAATATCCCTGAGTAACTTTATTGGTTTATTAAATTTATTTAATAAGTTTGATTCGAGGATTTTTTCCTGAGGAGAAACGATGTTTAAATTTCTCTGGAAATAGAAACGAATATTTTAGTTTTCTCGCTTAAATATCGTGATAAAATTAAATTGTAGGAATATCCCTGAGTAACTTTATTGGTTTATTAAATTTATTTAATAAGTTTGATTCGAGGATTTTTTCCTGAGGAGAAACGCTGTTTAAATTTCTCTGGAAATAGAAACGAATATTTTAGTTTTCTCGCTTAAATATCTTGATAAAATTAAATTGTAGGAATATCCCTGAGTAACTTTATTGGTTTATTAAATTTATTTAATAAGTTTGATTCTAGGTTTTTTTCCTGAGGAGAAACGATGTTTAAATTTTTCTGGAACTAAAAACGAATATTTTAGTTTTCTTGCTTATATATCGCGATAAAATTAAATTGCAAGAATATCCCTGAGTAACTTTATTAGTTTATTAAATTTATTTAATAAGTTCGTTTCTAGCTTTTTTCTTGACGAGTAACGATGTTTTTTTTTATTTTGGAGCTAGAAACGAATATTTTAGTTTTCTCGCTTAAATATCGCGATAAAATTAAATTGTAAGAATATCCCTGAGTAACTTTATTTGTTTGTTAGATTTTTTTAATAAGTTCGATTCTAGCTTTTTTTCCTGACGAGTAACGTTGTTTTTATTATTTTGGAACTAGAAAAGAATATTTTAGTTTTCTCGCTTAAATATCTCGATAAAATTAAATTGTAGGAATATCCCTGAGTAACTTTATAGGTTTATTAAATTTATTTAATAAGTTTGATTCGAGGATTTTTTCCTGAGGAGAAACGATGTTTAAATTTTTCTGGAACTAAAAACGAATATTTTAGTTTTCTTGCTTAAATATCACGATAAAATTAAATTGTAAGAATATCCCTGAGTAACTTTATTTGTTTGTTAGATTTTTTTATTAAGTTCGATTCTTGCTTTTTTCCTGACGAGTAACGTTGTTTTTATTATTTTGGAACTAGAAAAGAATATTTTAGTTTTCTCGCTTAAATATCTTGATAAAATTAAATTGTAGGAATATCCCTGAGTAACTTTATTGGTTTATTAAATTTATTTAATAAGTTTGATTCGAGGATTTTTTCCTGAGGAGAAACGGTGTTTACATTTTTCTGGAACTAAAAACGAATATTTTAGTTTTCTCGTTTAAATATCACGATAAAATTAAATTGTAAAAATATAGCTGTGTAACTTTATTTGTGTATTAAATTTATTTAATAAGTTCGTTTCTAGCTTTTTTCTAGACGAGTAACGATGTTTTTTTTATTTTGGAGCTAGAAACGAATATTTTAGTTTTCTCGCTTAAATATCGCGATAAAATTAAATTGTAAGAATATCCCTGAGTAACTTTATTTGTTTATTAAATTTATTTAATAAGTTTGATTCTAGGATTTTTTCCTGAGGAGAAACGCTGTTTATATTTCTCTGGAAATAGAAACGAATATTTTAGTTTTCTCGCTTATATATCTTGATAAAATTAAATTGTAGGAAAACTAGAAACGAATATTTTAGTTTTCTTGCTTAAATATCACGATAAAATTAAATTGTAAGAATATCCCTGAGTAACTTTATTTGTTTGTTAGATTTTTTTAATAAGTTCGATTCTAGCATTTTATCCTGACGAGTAACGATGTTTTTATTATTTTGGAACTAGAAAAGAATATTTTAGTTTTCTCGCTTAAATATCGCGATAAAATTAAATTGTAAGAATATCCCTGAGTAACTTTATTTGTTTATTAAATTTATTTAATAAGTTTGATTCTAGGATTTTTTCCTGAGGAGAAACGGTGATTACATTTTTCTGGAACTAAAAACGAATATTTTAGTTTTCTCGTTTAAATATCACGATAAAATTAAATTGTAAAAATATCCCTGTGTAACTTTATTTGTGTATTAAATTTATTTAATAAGTTCGTTTCTAGCTTTTTTCTTGACGAGTAACGATGTTTTTTTTATTTTGGAGCTAGAAACGAATATTTTAGTTTTCTCGCTTAAATATCGCGATAAAATTAAATTATAAGAATATCCCTGAGTAACTTTATTTGTTTACTAAATTTATTTAATAAGTTTGATTCTAGGATTTTTTCCTGAGGAGAAACGCTGTTTATATTTCTCTGGAAATAGAAACGAATATTTTAGTTTTCTCGCTTATATATCTTGATAAAATTAAATTGTAGGAAAACTAGAAACGAATATTTTAGTTTTCTTGCTTAAATATCACGATAAAATTAAATTGTAAGAATATCCCTGAGTAACTTTATTTGTTTGTTAGATTTTTTTAATAAGTTCGATTCTAGCTTTTTTTCCTGACGAGTAACGTTGTTTTTATTATTTTGGAACTAGAAAAGATTATTTTAGTTTTCTCGCTTAAATATCTTGATAAAATTAAATTGTAGGAATATCCCTGAGTAACTTTATTGGTTTATTAAATTTATTTAATAAGTTTGATTCGAGGATTTTTTCCTGAGGAGAAACGGTGTTTACATTTTTCTGGAACTAAAAACGAATATTTTAGTTTTCTCGTTTAAATATCACGATAAAATTAAATTGTAAAAATATCCCTGTGTAACTTTATTTGTGTATTAAATTTATTTAATAAGTTCGTTTCTAGCTTTTTTCTTGACGAGTAACGATGTTTTTTTTATTTTGGAGCTAGAAACGAATATTTTAGTTTTCTCGCTTAAATATCGGGATAAAATTAAATTGTAAGAATATCCCTGAGTAACTTTATTTGTTTATTAAATTTATTTAATAAGTTTGATTCTAGGATTTTTTCCTGAGGAGAAACGCTGTTTATATTTCTCTGGAAATAGAAACGAATATTTTAGTTTTCTCGCTTATATATCTTGATAAAATTAAATTGTAGGAAAACTAGAAACGAATATTTTAGTTTTCTTGCTTAAATATCACGATAAAATTAAATTGTAAGAATATCCCTGAGTAACTTTATTTGTTTGTTAGATTTTTTTAATAAGTTCGATTCTAGCTTTTTTTCCTGACGAGTAACGATGTTTTTATTATTTTGGAACTAGAAAAGAATATTTTAGTTTTCTCGCTTAAATATCTTGATAAAATTAAATTGTAGGAATATCCCTGAGTAACTTTATTGGTTTATTAAATTTATTTAATAAGTTTGATTCGAGGATTTTTTCCTGAGGAGAAACGATGTTTAAATTTTTCTGGAACTAAAAACGAATATTTTAGTTTTCTTGCTTAAATATCACGATAAAATTAAATTGTAAGAATATCCCTGAGTAACTTTATTTGTTTGTTAGATTTTTTTAATAAGTTCGATTCTAGCTTTTTTTCCTGACGAGTAACGTTGTTTTTATTATTTTGGAACTAGAAAAGAATATTTTAGTTTTCTCGCTTAAATATCTTGATAAAATTAAATTGTAGGAATATCCCTGAGTAACTTTATTGGTTTATTAAATTTATTTAATAAGTTTGATTCGAGGATTTTTTCCTGAGGAGAAACGGTGTTTACATTTTTCTGGAACTAAAAACGAATATTTTAGTTTTCTCGTTTAAATATCACGATAAAATTAAATTGTAAAAATATCCCTGTGTAACTTTATTTGTGTATTAAATTTGTTTAATAAGTTCGTTTCTAGCTTTTTTCTTGACGAGTAACGATGTTTTTTTTATTTTGGAGCTAGAAACGAATATTTTAGTTTTCTCGCTTAAATATCACGATAAAATTAAATTGTAGGAATATCCCTGAGTAACTTTATTTGTTTATTAAATTTATTTAATAAGTTTGATTCTAGCATTTTTTCCTGAGGAGTAACAATGTTTCAATTTTCTGGAACTAGAAACGATTATTTTAGTTTTCTTGCTTAAATATCACGATAAAATATAATTGTATGAATATCCCTGAGTACTTTATTTGTTTATTAGATTTTTTTATAAGTTCGATTCTAGCATTTTTTCCTGACGAGTAACGATGTTTTTATTATTTTGGAACTAGAAACGAATATTTTAGTTTTCTCGCTTAAATATCGCGATAAAATTAAATTGTAAGAATATCCCTGAGTAACTTTATTTGTTTATTAAATTTATTTAATAAGTTTGATTCTAGGATTTTTTCCTGAGGAGAAACGCTGTTTAAATTTCTCTGGAAATAGAAACGAATATTTTAGTTTTCTCGCTTAAATATCTTGATAAAATTAAATTATAGGAATATCCCTGAGTAACTTTAATTGTTTATTAAATTTATTTAATAAGTTTGATTCTAGGATTTTTTCCTGAGGAGAAACGATGTTTAAATTTTTCTGGAATTAAAAACGAATATTTTAGTTTTCTTGCTTAAATATCACGATAAAATTAAATTGTAAGAATATCCCTGAGTAACTTTATTTGTTTATTAGATTTTTTTAATAAGTTCGATTCTAGCATTTTTTCCTGACGAGTAACGATGTTTTTATTATTTTGGAACTAGAAAAGAATATTTTAGTTTTCTCGCTTAAATATCGCGATAAAATTAAATTGTAAGAATATCCCTGAGTAACTTTATTTGTTTATTAAATTTATTTAATAAGTTTGATTCTAGGATTTTTTCCTGACGAGTAACGATGTTTTTATTATTTTGGAACTAGAAACGAATATTTAAGTTTTCTCACTTAAATATCACGATAAAATTAAATTGTAAGAATATCCCTGAGTAACTTTATTTGTTTATTAGATTTTTTTAATAAGTTCGATTCTAGCATTTTTTCCTGACGAGTAACGATGTTTTTATTATTTTGGAACTAGAAAAGAATATTTTAGTTTTCTCGCTTAAATATCGCGATAAAATTAAATTGTAAGAATATCCCTGAGTAACTTTATTTGTTTATTAAATTTATTTAATAAGTTTGATTCTAGGATTTTTTCCTGAGGAGAAACGATGTTTTTATTATTTTGAAGCAAGAAATGAATATTTTGGTTTTCTCACTTAAATATCACGATAAAATTAAATTGTAGGAATTTTTCCTGAGTAACTTTATTCGTGTATTAAATTTATTTAATAAGTTTGATTCTAGCATTTTGTCTTGACGAGTAACGATGTTTTTATTATTTTGGAACTAGAAACGAATATTTTAGTGTCTCGCTTAAATATCGCGATAAAATTAAATTGTAAGAAGATCCCTGAGTAACTTTATTTGTTTATTAAATTTATTTAATAAGTTTGATTCTAGGATTTTTTCCTGAGGAGAAACGATGTTTAAATTTTTCTGGAACTAAAAACGAATATTTTAGTTTTCTTGCTTAAATATCACGATAAAATTAAATTGTAAGAATATCCCTGAGTAACTTTATTTGTTTGTTAGATTTTTTTAATAAGATCGATTCTAGCATTTTTTCCTGACGAGTAACGATGTTTTTATTATTTTGGAACTAGAAAAGAATATTTTAGTTTTCTCGCTTAAATATCTTGATAAAATTAAATTGTAGGAATATCCCTGAGTAACTTTATTTGTTTATTAAATTTATTTAATAAGTTTGATTCTAGGATTTTTTCCTGAGGAGAAACAATGATAAATTTTTCTGGAACTAGAAAAGAATATTTTAGTTTTCTCGCTTAAATATCTTGATAAAATTAAATTGTAGGAATATCCCTGAGTAACTTTATTGGTTTATTAAATTTATTTAATAAGTTTGATTCTAGGATTTTTCCTGAGGAGAAATGATGTTTAAATTTTTCTGGAACTAAAAACGAATATTTTAGTTTTCTTGCTTAAATATCTTGATAAAATTAAATTGTAGGAATATCCCTGAGTAACTTTATTTGTTTATTAAATTTATTTAATAAGTTTGATTCTAGGATTTTTTCCTGAGGAGAAACGATGTTTTTATTATTTTGAAGCAAGAAACGAATATTTTGGTTTTCACACTTAAATATCACGATAAAATTAAATTGTAGGAATATCCCTGAGTAACTTTATTCGTGTATTAAATTTATTTAATAAGTTTGATTCTAGCATTTTTTCCTGACGAGTAACGATGTTTTAATTATTTTGGAACTAGAAACGAATATTTTAGATTTATTGCTTAAATATCGCGATAAAATTAAATTGTAGGAATATCCCTGAGTAACTTTATTTGTTTATTAAATTTATTTAATAAGTTTGATTCTAGGATTTTTTCCTGAGGAGAAACGCTGTTTAAATTTCTCTGGAAATAGAAACGAATATTTTAGTTTTCTCGCTTAAATATCTTGATAAAATTAAATTGTAGGAATATCCCTGAGTAACTTTATTCGTGTATTAAATTTATGTAATAAGTTTGATTCTAGCATTTTGTCCTGACGAGTAACGATGTTTTTATTATTTTGGAACTAGAAACGAATATTTTAGTTTTCTCACTTAAATATCACGATAAATTTAAATTGTAAGAATATCCCTGAGTAACTTTATTTGTTTGTTAGATTTTTTTAATAAGATCGATTCTAGCATTTTTTCCTGACGAGTAACGATGTTTTTATTATTTTGGAACTAGAAAAGAATATTTTAGTTTTCTCGCTTTAATATCGCGATTAAATTAAATTGTAAGAATATCCCTGAGTAACTTTATTTGTTTATTAAATTTATTTAATAAGTTTGATTCTAGGATTTTTTCCTGAGGAGAAACGATGTTTTTATTATTTTGAAGCAAGAAACGAATATTTTGGTTTTCTCACTTAAATATCACGATAAAATTAAATTGTAAAAATATCCCTGTGTAACTTTATTTGTGTATTAAATTTATTTAATAAGTTCGTTTCTAGCTTTTTTCTTGACGAGTAACGATGTTTTTTTTATTTTGGAGCTAGAAACGAATATTTTGGTATTCTCGCTTAAATATCACGATAAAATTAAATTGTAGGAAAATCCCTGAGTAACTTTATTTGTTTATTAAATTTATTAATAAGTTTGATTCTAGCATTTTTTCCTGAAAAGTAACAATGTTTCAATTTTCTGGAACTAGAAACGATTATTTTAGTATTCTTGCTTAAATATCACGATAAAATTAAATTGTAGGAATATCCCTGAGTAACTTTATTCGTGTATTAAATTTATTTAATAAGTTTGATTCTAGCATTTTTTCCTGACGAGTAACGATGTTTTTATAATTTTGGAACTAGAAACGAATATTTTAGTTTTCTTGCTTAAATATCACGATAAAATTAAATTGTAAGAATATCCCTGAGTATCTTTATTTGTTTGTTAGATTTTTTTAATAAGTTCGATTCTAGCTTTTTTTCCTGACGAGTAACGATGTTTTTATTATTTTGGAACTAGAAAAGAAAATTTTAGTTTTCTCGCTTAAATATCGCGATAAAATTAAATTGTAGGAATACCCTGAGTAACTTTATTGGTTTATTAAATTTATTTAATAAGTTTGATTCTAGCATTTTTTCCTGACGAGTAACGATGTTTTTATTATTTTGGAACTAGAAACGAATATTTTAGTTTTCTCGTTTAAATATCACGATAAAATTAAATTGTAAAAATATCCCTGTGTAACTTTATTTGTGTATTAAATTTATTTAATAAGTTTGTTTCTAGCTTTTTTCTTGACGAGTAACGATGTTTTTTTATTTTGGAGCTAGAAACGAATATTTTGGTTTTCTCGCTTAAATATCACGATAAAATTAAATTGTAGGAATATCCCTGAGTAACTTTATTTGTTTATTAAATTTATTTAATAAGTTTGATTCTAGCATTTTTTCCTGAGGAGTAACAATGTTTCAATTTTCTGGAACTAGAAACGATTATTTTAGTTTTCTTGCTTAAATATCACGATAAAATTTAATTGTATGAATATCCCTGAGTAACTTTATTTGTTTATTAGATTTTTTAATAAGTTCGATTCTAGCATTTTGTCCTGACGAGTAACGATGTTTTCATTATTTTGGATCTAGAAACGAATATTTTAGTTTTCTCACTTAAATATCACGATAAAATTAAATTGTAAAAATATCCCTGCGTAACTTTATTTGTGTATTAAAATTTATTTAATAAGTTTGATTCTAGCATTTTTTCCTGACGAGTAACGATGTTTTTATTATTTTGGAACTAGAAACGAATATTTTAGTTTTCTCGCTTAAATATCTTGATAAAATTAAATTGCAGGAATATCCCTGAGTAACTTTATTGGTTTATTAAATTTATTTAATAAGTTTGATTCTAGGATTTTTTCCTGAGGAAAAACGATGTTTAAATTTTTCTGGAACTAAAAACGAATATTTTAGTTTTCTTGCTTAAATATCACGATATGGGATGGCTAGCACAGTGGTATGAAGTCGGCCTGTGGATCCTGGGGTCCCTGGTTCGATTCCCACAGGCAACAAATTTTCATAATTTGAAAAAGCTATCCCTGTGGCTCCTCCACCACTAACATGTTTGGGGGCCGTGATTTGACCACTGGTAACCGCACTTCACGAGCAAAATATATCACTTACCGACATCTGCTTTAGCAGAGTGCCACACCCAGTGATGGGTAGAAGGCGTGATGATATATTTATTTTTTATTTAATATCACGATAAAATTAAATTGTAAGAATATCCCTGAGTAACATTATTTGTTTATTAAATTTATTTAATAAGTTTGATTCTAGGATTTTTTCCTGAGGAGAAACGATGTTTTTATTATTTTGAAGCAAGAAACGAATATTTTAGTTTTCTTGTTTAAATATCACGATAAAATTAAATTGTAGGAATATCCCTGAGTAACTTTAATTGTTTATTAAATTTATTTAATAAGTTTGATTCTAGCATTTTTTCCTGAGGAGTAACAATGTTTCAATTTTCTGGAACTAGAAACGATTATTTTAGTTTTCTTGCTTAAATATCACGATAAAATTTAATTGTATGAATATCCCGGAGTAACTTTATTTGTTTATTAGATTTTTTAATAAGTTCGATTCTAGCATTTTGTCCTGACGAGTAACGATGTTTTTATTATTTTGGAACTAGAAACGAATATTTTAGTTTTCTCACTTAAATATCACGATAAAATTAAATTGTAAAAATATCCCTGCGTAACTTTATTTGTGTATTAAAATTTATTTAATAAGTTAATAATAATAATAATAATAATAATAATAATAATAAGTGTATTTGTATTTCAAGCAAAGCTTATTACAAAGAAAATTGGTACATGTTTGTTATTTAATTAATGGTTTATAAGTTTACATTGTATTGGTAATTCTTGGTTCTTCAGTGTGCTGTGGTCGGTTCCATGTTGTAGGACCTCTGGTGGCTTTTCCTTTTTAGTTCTGGATACACCTTCTGTTGTTGCACTACTCGCATCTTTTACGAAGAAGCAAGTTAAACAGGCCATTCGCGTTCACTTTTCACTTCTGGTGCACTTGAGTTTTGTAATTTTATTTTGTTTGATTAGTTTAGGTTTTTTTTTTTTTTTTTTTTTTTAGTTGTTTATTATAAAGTCTTTTAGTTTTAGAGCTGAGTTTACAAAGTTATATATCGCGTATATTTTATTTATTGTTAAGTAAAATCCAATGTATATCTTGATCTATTATTTTTATTCTTGTTATTTCGTTTTTAATATATATTGCGAGGCCGCCGATGGCTCGTCCGGTTTTTTTTTCTTTTACTGCTTTTTGCTGGTGACATTTATAGTGCATTAGGAACAGTGGATGCTCTTTGATTTCAACGTTTGCCCATGTTTCTGTGAGGCAGATAATATCGTGATTTAAAATGATGGTTTCTTCCTCTTTGGTTAAGTTGTATATGTTCTTGATTCCGTTTATGTTCCAAAATATTACTTTGGTATCATAGGATTGTCTGATGAGAAGTTTTTTGAGACCGAATTTGAGCGAGTTGTTCTCTTGACGTGTTTGTCTATGGGTCCCTTGACTACCGGGTTGCGTTTTTCTGTTAGATGTTTAAGATTGGCATATTGTTTGTTGACTACTTGATCGTTTGTTTTGTTCTCTTGCGTAATTAACTCTTGCGATTCAGCCGCTTTGTTAAAGTTTGCATTTTTTTGTTTATTTGGAGAGTATGTGACTGATTCTGTAACTATTTTTTCGGTTTCATTGTCGGAGCCAGGTGTTATGGGGTTCATGGATGTTGAAGACGTAGATAACCTTCTGTTGGTGTTTTTTTCATAAGTGAAGGGGAAGTTGTCAGTATCTTCTTCATAGCTAAGGTCCTGGGTTGAGTAAGTGATGCCGTTGACTATAAGTAAGTTGTATCTCAGTTGGACTTTGTGTCCCAATTCTTTAGCCTTTTTAAGATGTTTTTTAAGTAATTTTCTTTCTTCAATTATTTTTGGTGGATAGTCTTCATCAATTGCAAACCCTGAGTTTCGCAGATGCTTTACATTGTTAAAAATCTCTTTTTTAATTCGTTTCGAGTTAAGTTCAACTAGTATAGCCCTAGGATTTCCGTTTCTTTGGTTTCTTCCTAGTCGTCTTAGGTTTTCGATATTTTCAATTGTAATCCAATCAATTTTTAGTTTGTTATTTATAAAGTCTATTATTTTCGTATCTAGATTTTCGCTTCCATTTTCGGGGATACCGTAAATAACTATATTTTTTCTCTTATTTTCCTTTCCAGGGATTGGATCCTAATTTCCTTAGTTTCTATATCTTTTTCCAAGAGAGCGCATTTTTCTTTATTTTCTTGTGACATCTTATTAAATTTGTTAACTGACTCTTTTAGTTCCACGAATTGTATATTGAACTGATTATTAATTGATTGGGTTTGCGCTTCTAATAGTTTTTGAATTTCATCGATGTTAGCCATTGCGTTTTGAATTTTAGTTTTGCTACGTTTGGCAACACTTGCAGTTACAAGCGGCTGTACGTGATTGAGTGGTGGCCTTGGTTTACAGTTGCTTAATGTTTTGTCAAAATTAAGTCGTTTTGTGTGATTTCAAGAGTTAGTTTTTATTAAATTTTAAAAATGATTTATTATTTAACACTTTGATACCGGATATATGATTTATAAATTATTAATTACCTTATTTCAGCTCTTCTGTATTGGGACACTAATTGAAACTAACTTTACCAATCAAACATTCGTACCAACATTATTATTTAATAAGTTTGATTCTAGCATTTTTTCCTGACGAGTAACGATGTTTTTATTATTTTGGAACTAGAAACGAATATTTTAGTTTTCTCGCTTAAATATCTTGATAAAATTAAATTGCAGGAATATCCCTGAGTAACTTTATTGGTTTATTAAATTTATTTAATAAGTTTGATTCTAGGATTTTTTCCTGAGGAAAAACGATGTTTAAATTTTTCTGGAACTAAAAACGAATATTTTAGTTTTCTTGCTTAAATATCACGATAAAATTAAATTGTAAAAATATCCCTGTGTAACTTTATTTGTGTATCAAATTTATTTAATAAGTTCGTTTCTAGCTTTTTTCTTGACGAGTAACGATGTTTTTTTTATTTTGGAGCTAGAAACGAATATTTTGGTATTCTCGCTTAAATCACGATAAAATTAAATTGTAGGAAAATCCCTGAGTAACTTTATTTGTTTATTAAATTTATTAATAAGTTTGATTCTAGCATTTTTTCCTGAGGAGTAACAATGTTTCAATTTTCTGGAACTAGAAACGATTATTTTAGTTTTCTTGCTTAAATATCACGATAAAATTAAATTGTATGAATATCCCTGAGTAACTTTATTTGTTTATTAGATTTTTTTAATAAGTTCGATTCTAGCATTTTGTCCTGACGAGTAACGATGTTTTTATTGTTTTGGAACTAGAAACGAATATTTTAGTTTTCTCACTTAAATATCACGATAAAATTAAATTGTAAAAATATCCCTGGGTAACTTTATTTGTGTATTAAAATTTATTTAATAATTTTGATTCTAGCATTTTTTCCTGACGAGTAACGATGTTTTTATTATTTTGGAACTAGAAACGAATATTTTAGTTTTCTCGCTTAAATATCGCGATAAAATTAAATTGTAAGAATATCCCTGAGTAACTTTATTTGTTTATTAAATTTATTTAATAAGTTTGATTCTAGGATTTTTACCTGAGGAGAAACGCTGTTTAAATTTCTCTGGAAATAGAAACGAATATTTTAGTTTTCTCGCTTAAATATCTTGATAAAATTAAATTGTAGGAATATCCCTGAGTAACTTTATTTGTTTATTAAATTTATTTAATAAGTTTGATTCTAGGATTTTTTCCTGAGGAGAAACGATGATAAATTTTTCTGGAACTAGAAACGAATATTTTAGTTTTCTCGCTTAAATATCTTGATAAAATTAAATTGTAGGAATATCCCTGAGTAACTTTATTTGTTTATTAAATTTATTTAATAAGTTTGATTCTAGGATTTTTTCCTGAGGAGAAACGCTGTTTAAATTTCTCTGGAACTAGAAACGAATATTTTAGTTTTCTCGCTTAAAAATCTTGATAAAATTAAATTGTAATATCCCTGAGTAACTTTATTGGTTTATTAAATTTATTTAATAAGTTTGATTCTAGGATTTTTTCCTGAGGAGAAACGATGTTTAAATTTTTCTGGAACTAAAAACGAATATTTTAGTTTTCTTGCTTAAATATCACGATAAAATTAAATTGTAAGAATATCCCTGAGTAACTTTATTTGTTTATTAGATTTTTTTAATAAGTTCGATTCTAGAATTTTTTTCTGACGAGTAACGATGTTTTTATTATTTTGGAACTAGAAACGCATATTTTAGTTTTCTCGCTTAAATATCGAGACAAAATTAAATTGTGAGAATATCCCTGAGTAACTTTATTTGTGTATTAAATTTATTTAATAAGTTTGATTCTAGCATTTTTTCCTGAGGAGAAACGGTGTTTACATTTTTCTGGATCTAAAAACGAATATTTTAGTTTTCTCGCTTAAATATCACGATAAAATTAAATTGTAAGAATATCCCTGAGTAACTTTATTTGTTTATTAGATTTTTTTAATAAGTTCGTTTCTAGCATTTTTTCCTGACGAGTAACGATGTTTTTATTATTTTGGAACTAGAAAAGAATATTTTAGTTTTCTCGTTTAAATATCGCGATAAAATTAAATTGTAAGAATATCCCTGAGTAACTTTATTTGTTTATTAAATTTATTTAATAAGTTTGATTCTAGGATTTTTTCCTGAGGAGAAACGATGTTTTTATTATTTTGAAGCAAGAAATGAATATTTTGGTTCTCTCACTTAAATATCACGATAAAATTAAATTGTAGGAATATCCCTGAGTAACTTTATTCGTGTATTAAATTTATTTAATAAGTTTGATTCTAGCATTTTGTCTTGACGAGTAACGATGTTTTTATTATTTTGGAACTAGAAACGAATATTTTAGTTTTCTCGCTTAAATATCGCGATAAAATTAAATTGTAAGAATATCCCTGAGTAACTTTATTTGTTTATTAAATTTATTTAATAAGTTTGATTCTAGGATTTTTTCCTGAGGAGAAACGCTGTTTAAATTTCTCTGGAACTAGAAACGAATAGTTTAGGTTTCTCGCTTAAATATCTTGATAAAATTAAATTGTAGGAATATCCCTGAGTAACTTTATTGGTTTATTAAATTTATTTAATAAATTTGATTCTAGAATTTTTTCCTGAGGAGAAACGATGTTTAAATTTTTCTGGAACTAAAAACGAATATTTTAGTTTTCTTGCTTAAATATCACGATAAAATTAAATTGTAAGAATATCCCTGAGTAACTTTATTTGTTTATTAGATTTTTTTAATAAGTTCGATTCTAGCATTTTTTCCTGACGAGTAACGATGTTTTTATTATTTTGGAACTAGAAAAGAATATTTTAGTTTTCTCGCTTAAATATCGCGATAAAATTAAATTGTAAGAATATCCCTGAGTAACTTTATTTGTTTATTAAATTTATGTAATAAGTTTGATTCTAGGATTTTTTCCTGAGGAGAAACGATGTTTTTATTATTTTGAAGCAAGAAACGAATATTTTGGTTTTCACACTTAAATATCACGATAAAATTAAATTGTAGGAATATCCCTGAGTAACTTTATTCGCGTATTAAATTTATTTAATAAGTTTGATTCTAGCATTTTTTTCTGACGAGTAACGATGTTTTTATTATTTTGGAACTAGAAACGAATATTTTAGTTTTCTCACTTAAATATCACGATAAATTTAAATTGTAAAAATATCCCTGAGTAACTTTATTTGTGTATTAAAATTTATTTGATAAGTTTGATTCTAGCATTTTATCCTGAGTGGTAACGATGTTTTTATTATTTTGGAACTAGAAAAGAATATTTTAGTTTTCTCGCTTAAATATCGCGATAAAATTAAATTGTAAGAATATCCCTGAGTAACTTTTTTTGTTTATTAAATTTATTGTTTAAGTTTGATTCTACCATTTTTCCTGCCGAGTAACGATGATTTTATTATTTTGGAACTAGAAACGAATATTTTAGTTTTATTGCTTAAATATCACGATAAAATTAAATTGTAAGAATATCCTTGAGTAACTTTATTTGTTTATTAAATTTATTTAATAAGTTTGATTCTAGGATTTTTTCCTGAGGAGAAACGGTGTTTACATTTTTCTGGAACTAAAAACGAATAGTTTAGTTTTCTTGCTTAAATATCACGATAAAATTAAATTGTAAGAATATCCCTGAGTAACTTTATTTGTTTATTAGATTTTTTTAATAAGTTCGATTCTAGCATTTTTTCCTGACGAGTAACGATTTTTTATTATTTTGGAACTAGAAACGAATATTTTAGTTTTCTCGCTTAAATATCGCGATAAAATTAAATTGTAAGAATATCCCTGAGTAACTTTATTTGTTTATTAAATTTATTTAATAAGTTTGATTCTAGGATTTTTTCCTGCGGAGAAACGCTGTTTAAATTTCTCTGAAAATAGAAACGAATATTTTAGTTCTCTCGCTTAAATATCTTGATAAAATTAAATTGTAGGAATATCCCTGAGTAACTTTATTCGTGTATTAAATTTATTTAATAAGTTTGATTCTAGCATTTTGTCCTGACGAGTAACGATGTTTTTATTATTTTGGAACTAGAAACGAATATTTTAGTTTTCTCACTTAAATATCACGATAAATTTAAATTGTAAAAATATCCCTGTGTAACTTTATTTGTGTATTAAATTTATTTAATAAGTTCGTTTCTAGCTTTTTTCTTGACGAGTAACGATGTTTTTTATTTTGGAGCTAGAAACGAATATTTTGGTTTTCTCGCTTAAATATCACGATAAAATTAAATTGTAGGAATATCCCTGAGTAACTTTATTTGTTTATTAAATTTATTTAATAAGTTTGATTCTAGGATTTTTTCCTGAGGAAAAACGATGTTTAAATTTTTCTGGAACTAAAAACGAATAGTTTAGTTTTCTTGCTTAAATATCACGATAAAATTAAATTGTAAGAATATCCCTGAGTAACTTTATTAGTTTATTAGACTTTTTAATAAGTTCGATTCTAGCATTTTTTCTTGACGAGTAACGATGTTTTTATTATTTTGGAACTAGAAACGAAAATTTTAGTTTTCTCGCTTAAATATCTCGATAAAATTAAATTGTAGGAAGATCCCTGTGTAACTTTATTGGTTTATTAAATTTATTTAAAAAGTTTGATTCTAGGATTTTTTCCTGAGGAGAAACGATGTTTAAATTTTTCTGGAACTAAAAACGAATATTTTAGATTTCTTGCTTAAATATCACGATAAAATTAAATTGTAAGAATATCCCTGAGTAACTTTATTTGTTTATTAGATTTTTTTAACAAGTTCGATTCTAGCATTTTTTTCTGACGAGTAACGATGTTTTTATTATTTTGGAACTAGAGACGATTATTTTAGTTTTCTTGCTTAAATATCACGATAAAATTAAATTGTATGAATATCCCTGAGTAACTTTATTTGTTTATTAGATTTTTTTAATAAGTTCGATTCTAGCATTTTGTGCTGACGAGTAACGATGTTTTTATTATTTTGGAACTAGAAAAGAATATTTTAGTTTTCTCGCTTAAATATCGCGATAAAATTAAATTGTAAGAATATCCCTGAGTAACTTTATTTGTTTATTAAATTTATTTAATAAGTTTGATTCTAGGATTTTTTCCTGAGGAGAAACGATGTTTTTATTATTTTGAAGCAAGAAACGAATATTTTGGTTTTCTCACTTAAATATCACGATAAAATTAAATTGTAGGAATATCCCTGAGTAACTTTATTCGTGTATTAAATTTATTTAATAAGTTTGATTCTAGCATTTTTGCCTGACGAGTAACGATGTTTTTATTATTTTGGAACTAGAAACGAATATTTTAGTTTTCTCGCTTAAATATCGCGATAAAATTAAATTGTAAGAATATCCCTAAGTAACTTTATTTGTTTATTAAATTTATTTAATAAGTTTGATTCTAGGATTTTTTCCTGCGGAAAAACGCTGTTTAAATTTCTCTGAAAATAGAAACGAATATTTTAGTTTTCTCGCTTAAATATCTTGATAAAATTAAATTGTAGGAATATCCCTGAGTAAGTTTATTCGTGTATTAAATTTATTTAATAAGTTTGATTCTAGCATTTTGTCCTGACGAGTAACGATGTTTTTATTATTTTGGAACTAGAAACGAATATTTTAGTTTTCTCACTTAAATATCACGATAAATTTAAATTGTAAAAATATCCCTGTGTAACTTTATTTGTGTATTAAATTTATTTAATAAGTTCGTTTTTAGCTTTTTTCTTGACGAGTAACGATGTTTTTTATTTTGGAGCTAGAAACGAATATTTTGGTTTTCTCGCTTAAATATCACGATAAAATTAAATTGTAGGAATATCCCTGAGTAACTTTATTTGTTTATTAGATTTTTTAATAAGTTCGATTCTAGCATTTTTTCTTGACGAGTAACGATGTTTTTATTATTTTGGAACTAGAAACGAAAATTTTAGTTTTCTCGCTTAAATATCTCGATAAAATTAAATTGTAGGAAGATCCCTGTGTAACTTTATTGGTTTATTAAATTTATTTAAAAAGTTTGATTCTAGGATTTTTTCCTGAGGAGAAACGATGTTTAAATTTTTCTGGATATAAAAACGTATATTTTAGTTTTCTTGCTTAAATATCACGATAAAATTAAATTGTAAGAATATCCCTGAGTAACTTTATTTGGTTATTAGATTTTTTTAACAAGTTCGATTCTAGCATTTTCTCTTGACGAGTAACGATGTTTTTATTATTTTGGAACTAGAAACGAAAATTTTAGTTTTCTCGCTTAAATATCTCGATAAAATTAAATTGTAGGAAGATCCCTGTGTAACTTTATTGGTTTATTAAATTTATTTAAAAAGTTTGATTCTAGGATTTTTTCCTGAGGAGAAACGATGTTTAAATTTTTCTGGAACTAAAAACGTATATTTTAGTTTTCTTGCTTAAATATCACGATAAAATTAAATTGTAAGAATATCCCTGAGTAACTTTATTTGGTTATTAGATTTTTTTAACAAGTTTGATTCTAGCATTTTTTTCTGACGAGTAACGATGTTTTTATTATTTTGGAACTAGAAACGATTATTTTAGTTTTCTTGCTTAAATATCACGATAAAATTAAATTGTATGAATATCCCTGAGTAACTTTATTTGTTTATTAGATTGTTTTAATAAGTTTGATTCTAGCATTTTGTGCTGACGAGTAACGATGTTTTTATTATTTTGGAACTAGAAAAGAATATTTTAGTTTTCTCGCTTAAATATCGCGATAAAATTAAATTGTAAGAATATCCCTGAGTAACTTTATTTGTTTATTAAATTTATTTAATAAGTTTGATTCTAGGATTTTTTCCTGAGGAGAAACGATGTTTTTATTTTTTGAAGCAAGAAACGAATATTTTGGTTTTCTCACTTAAATATCACGATAAAATTAAATTGAAGGAATATCCCTGAGTAACTTTATTCGTGTATTAAATTTATTTAATAGGTTTGATTCTAGCATTTTTTCCTGACGAGTAACGATGTTTTTATTATTTTGGAACTAGAAACGAATATTTTAGATTTATTGCTTAAATATCACGATAAAATTAAATTGTAAGAATATCCCTGAGTAACTTTATTTGTTTATTAGATTTTTTAATAAGTTCGATTCTAGCATTTTTTCCTGTCGAGTAACGATGTTTTTATTATTTTGGAACTAGAAACGAATATTTTAGTTTTCTCGCTTAAATATCGCGATAAAATTAAATTGTAAGAATATCCCCGAGTAACTTTATTTGTTTATTAAATTTATTTAATAAGTTTGATTCTAGGATTTTTTCCTGAGGAGAAACGCTGTTTAAATATCTCTGGAAATAGAATCGAATATTTTAGTTTTCTCGCTTAAATATCTTGATAAAATTAAATTGTAGGAAAACTAGAAACGAATATTTTAGTTTTCTTGCTTAAATATCACGATAAAATTAAATTGTAAGAATATCCCTGAGTATCTATATTTGTTTATTAAATTTATTTAATAAGTTTGATTCTAGGATTTTTTCCTGAGGAGAAACGGTGTTTACATTTTTCTGGAACTAAAAACGAATATTTTAGTTTTCTCGTTTAAATATCACGATAAAATTAAATTGTAAAAATATCCTTGTGTAACTTTATTTGTGTATTAAATTTATTTAATAAGTTCGTTTCTAGCTTTTTTCTTGACGAGTAACAATTTTTTTTTATTTTGGAGCTAGAAACGAATATTTTAGATTTATTGCTTAAATATCAAGATAAAATTAAATTGTAAGAATATCCCTGAGTAACTTTATTTGTTTATTAGATTTTTTTAATAAGTTCGATTCTAGCATTTTTTTCTGACGAGTAACGATGTTTTTGTTTTATTGTGGAACTTGAAACGCATATTTTAGTTTTCTCGCTTAAATATCGCGACAAAATTAAATTGTGAGAATATCCCTGAGTAACTTTATTTGTGTATAAAATTTATTTAATAAGTTTGATTCTAGCATTTTTTCCTGAGGAGAAACTGTGTTTACATTTTTCTGGAACTAAAAACGAATATTTTGGTTTTCTCGCTTAAATATCACGATAAAATTAAATTGTAAGAATATCCCAGAGTAACTTTATTTGTTTATTAAATTTATTTAATAAGTTTGATTCTAGCATTTTTTCCTGAGGAGTAACAATGTTTCAATTTTCTGGAACTAGAAACGATTATTTTAGTTTTCTTGCTTAAATATCACGATAAAATTAAATTGTATGAATATCCCTGAGTAACTTTATTTGTTTATTAGATTTTTTTAATAAGTTCGATTCTAGCGTTTTGTCCTGACGAGTAACGATGTTTTTATTATTTTAGAACTAGAAACGAATATTTTAGTTTTCTCACTTAAATATCACGTTAAATTTAAATTGTAAAAATATCAATGATTAACTTTATTTGTGTATTAAAATTTATTTAATAAGTTTGATTCCAGCATTTTTTCCTGACGAATAACGATGTTTTTATTATTTTGGAACTAGAAACGAATATTTTAGTTTTCTCGCTTAAATATCGCGATAAAATTAAATTGTGAGAATATCCCTGAGTAACATTATTTGTGTATTAAATTTATTTAATAAGTTCGATTCTAGGATTTTTTCCTGAGGAGAAACGCAGTTTAAATTTCTCTGGAACTAGAAACGAATATTTTAGTTTTCTCGTTTAAATATCTTGATAAAATTAAATTGTAGGAATATCCCTGAGTAACTTTATTGGTTTATTAAATTTATTTAATAAGTTTGATTATAGGATTTTTTCCTGAGGAGAAACGATGTTTTTATTATTTTGGAACTAGAAAAGAATATTTTAGTTTTCTCGCTTAAATATCGCGATAAAATTAAATTGTAAGAATGTCCCTGAGTAACTTTATTTGTTTATTAAATGTATTTAATAAGTTTGATTCTAGGATTTTCTCCTGAGGAGAAACGATGTTTTTAATATTTTGGAGCAAGAAACGAATATTTTGGTTTTCTCACTTAAATATCACGATAAAATTAAATTGTAGGAATATCGCTGAGTAACTTTATTCGTGTATTAATTTTATTTAATAAGTTTGATTCTAGCATTTTTTCCTGACGAGTAACGATGTTTTTATTATTTTGGAACTAGAAACGAATATTTTAGTTTTCTCACTTAAATATCACGATAAAATTAAATTGTAAGAATATCCCTCAGTAACTTTATTTGTTTATTAGATATATTTAATAAGTTTGATTCTAGGATTTTTTCCTGAGGAGAAACGATGTTTAAATTTTTCTGGAACTAAAAACGAATATTTTAGTTTTCTTGCTTAAATATCACGATAAAATTAAATTGTAAGAATATCCCTGAGTAACTTTATTTGTTTATTAGATTTTTTTAATAAGTTCGATTCTAGCATTTTTTCCTGCCGAGTAACGATGTTTTTATTATTTTAGAACTAGAAACGAATATTTTAGTTTTCTCGCTTAAATATCACGATAAAATTAAATTGTAAGAATATCCCTCAGTAATTTTATTTGTTTATTAGATTTATTTAATAAGTTTGATTCTAGGATTTTTTCCAGACGAGTAACGATGTTTTTATTATATTGGAACTAGTAACGAATATTTTAGTTTTCTCGCTTAAATATCACGATAAAATTAAATAGTAAGAATATCCCTCAGTAACTTTATTTGTTTATTAGATTTATTTAATAAGTTTGATTCTAGGATTTTTTCCTGAGGAGAAACGATGTTTAAATTTTTCTGGAACTAAAAACGAATATTTTAGTTTTCTTGCTTAATATCACGATAAAATTAAATTGTAAGAATATCCCTGAGTAACTTTATTTGTTTATTATATTTTTTTAATAAGTTCGATTCTAGCATTTTTTCCTGACGAGTAACGATGTTATTATTATTTTGGAACTAGAAACGAATATTTTAGTTTTTTCACTTATATATCGCGATAAAATTAAATTTTAAGAATATCCCTCAGTAACTTTATTTGTTTATTAGATTTATTTAATAAGTTTGATTCTAGGATTTTTTCCAGACGAGTAACGATGTTTTTATTATATTGGAACTAGAAACGAATATTTTAGTTTTCTCGCTTAAATATCACGATAAAATTAAATAGTAAGAATATCCCTCAGTAACTTTATTTGTTTATTTAATTTAGTTAATAAGTTTGATTCTAGGATAATTTCCTGAGGAGAAACGATGATAAATTTTTCTGGAACTAGTAACGAATATTTTAGTTTTCACGCTTAAATATCTCGATAAAATTAAATTGTAGGAATATCCCTGACTAACTTTATTTGTTTATTAAATTTATTTAAAAAGTTTGATTCTAGGATTTTTTCCTGAGGAGAAACGATGTTTAAATTTTTCTGGAACTAAAAACGAATATTTTAGTTTTCTTGTTTAAATATCACGATAAAATTAAATTGTAACTTTATTTGTTTATTAGATTTTTTAATAAGTTCGATTCTAGCATTTTTTTCTGACGAGTAACGATGATTTTATTATTTTGGAACTAGAAACGCATATTTTAGTTTTCTCGCTTAAATATCTCGATAAAATTAAATTGTAGGAATATCCCTGTGTAACTTAATTGGTTTATTCAATTTATTTAATAAGTTTGATTCTAGGATTTTTTCCTGACGAGTAACGATGTTTTTATTATTTTGGATCTAGAAACGAATATTTTAGTTTTCTCGCTTAAATATCGCGACAAAATTAAATTGTGAGAATATCCCTGTGTAACTTAATTGGTTTATTCAATTTATTTAATAAGTTTGATTCTAGGATTTTTTCCTGACGAGTAACGATGTTTTTATTATTTTGGATCTAGAAACGAATATTTTAGTTTTCTCGCTTAAATATAGCGACAAAATTAAATTGTGAGAATATCCCTGAGTAACATTATTTGTGTATTAAATTTATTTAATAAGTTCGATTCTAGCATTTTTTCCTGACGAGTAACGATGTTATTATTATTTTGGAACTAGAAACGAATATTTTAGTTTTTTCACTTATATATCGCGATAAAATTAAATTTTAAGAATATCCCTCAGTAACTTTATTTGTTTATTAGATTTATTTAATAAGTTTGATTCTAGGATTTTTTCCAGACGAGTAACGATGTTTTTATTATATTGGAACTAGAAACGAATATTTTAGTTTTCTCGCTTAAATATCACGATAAAATTAAATAGTAAGAATATCCCTCAGTAACTTTATTTGTTTATTTAATTTAGTTAATAAGTTTGATTCTAGGATAATTTCCTGAGGAGAAACGATGATAAATTTTTCTGGAACTAGTAACGAATATTTTAGTTTTCACGCTTAAATATCTCGATAAAATTAAATTGTAGGAATATCCCTGACTAACTTTATTTGTTTATTAAATTTATTTAAAAAGTTTGATTCTAGGATTTTTTCCTGAGGAGAAACGATGTTTAAATTTTTCTGGAACTAAAAACGAATATTTTAGTTTTCTTGTTTAAATATCACGATAAAATTAAATTGTAACTTTATTTGTTTATTAGATTTTTTAATAAGTTCGATTCTAGCATTTTTTTCTGACGAGTAACGATGATTTTATTATTTTGGAACTAGAAACGCATATTTTTGTTTTCTCGCTTAAATATCTCGATAAAATTAAATTGTAGGAATATCCCTGTGTAACTTAATTGGTTTATTCAATTTATTTAATAAGTTTGATTCTAGGATTTTTTCCTGACGAGTAACGATGTTTTTATTATTTTGGATCTAGAAACGAATATTTTAGTTTTCTCGCTTAAATATCGCGACAAAATTAAATTGTGAGAATATCCCTGAGTAACATTATTTGTGTATTAAATTTATTTAATAAGTTTGATTCTAGCATTTTTTCCTGACGAGTAACGATGTTTTTATTATTTTGGAACTAAAAACGAATATTTTAGTTTTCTCGTTTAAATATCACGATAAAATTAAATTGTAAAAATATCCCTGTGTAACTTTATTTGTGTATTAAATTTATTTAATAAGTTCGTTTCTAGCTTTTTTCTTGACGAATAACGATGTTTTTTTATTTTGGAGCTAGAAACGATTATTTTGGTTTTCTCGCTTAAATATCACGATAAAATTAAATTGTAGGAGTTTCCCTGAGTAACTTTATTTGTTTATTAAATTTATTTAATAAGTTTGATTCTAGGATTTTTTCCTGAGGAAAAACGATGTTTAAATTTTTCTGGAACTAAAAACGAATAGTTTAGTTTTCTTGCTTAAATATCACGATAAAATTAAATTGTAAGAATATCCCTGAGTAACTTTATTTGTTTATTAGATTTTTTAATAAGTTCGATTCTAGCATTTTTTCTTGACGAGTAACGATGTTTTTATTATTTTGGAACTAGAAACGAAAATTTTAGTTTTCTCGCTTAAATATCTCGATAAAATTAAATTGTAGGAATATCCCTGTGTAACTTTATTGGTTTATTAAATTTATTTAAAAAGTTTGATTCTAGGATTTTTTCCTGAGGAGAAACGATGTTTTTATTATTTTGGAACTAGAAACGATTATTTTAGTTTTCTTGCTTAAATATCACGATAAAATTAATTTGTATGAATATCCCTGAGTAACTTTATTTGTTTATTAGATTTTTTTAATAAGTTCGATTCTAGCATTTTGTGCTGACGAGTAACGATGTTTTTATTATTTTGGAACTAGAAACGAATATTTTAGTTTTCTCATAAATATCACGATAAATTTAAATTGTAAAAATATCCCTGAGTAACTTTATTTGTGTATTAAAATTTATTTAATAAGTTTGATTCTAGCATTTTTTCCTGACGAGTAACGATGTTTTTATTATTTTGGAACTAGAAAAGAATATTTTAGTTTTCTCGCTTAAATATCGCGATAAAATTAAATTGTAAGAATATCCCTGAGTAACTTTATTTGTTTATTAAATTTATTTAATAAGTTTGATTCTAGGATTTTTTCCTGAGGAGAAACGATGTTTTTATTATTTTGAAGCAAGAAACGAATATTTTGGTTTTCTCACTTAAATATCACGATAAAATTAAATTGTAGGAATATCCCTGAGTAACTTTATTCGTGTATTAAATTTATTTAATAAGTTTGATTCTAGCATTTTTTCCTGACGAGTAACGATGTTTTTATTATTTTGGAACTAGAAAGGAATATTTTAGATTTATTGTTAAATATCACGATAAAATTAAATTGTAAGAATATCCCTGAGTAACTTTATTTGTTTATTAGATTTTTTAATAAGTTCGATTCTAGCATTTTTTCCTGTCGAGTAACGATGTTTTTATTATTTTGGAACTAGAAACGAATATTTTAGTTTTCTCGCTTAAATATCGCGAAAAAATTAAATTGTAAGAATATCCCCGAGTAACTTTATTTGTTTATTAAATTTATTTAATAAGTTTGATTCTAGGATTTCTTCCTGAGGGGAAACGCTGTTTAAATTTCTATGGAAATAGAAACGAATATTTTAGTTTTCTCGCTTAAATATCTTGATAAAATTAAATTGTAGGAAAACTAGAAACGAATATTTTAGTTTTCTTGCTTAAATATCACGATAAAATTAAATTGTAAGAATATCCCTGAGTAACTTTATTTGTTTATTAGATTTTTTTAATAAGTTCGATTCTAGTAACGATGATTTTATTATTTTGGAACTAGAAACGAATATTTTAGTTTTATTGCTTAAATATCACGATAAAATTAAATTATAAGAATATCCCTGAGTAACTTTATTTGTTTATTAAATTTATTTAATAAGTTTGATTCTAGGATTTTTTCCTGACGAGAAACGGTGTTTACATTTTTCTGGAACTAAAAACGAATATTTTAGTTTTCTCGTTTAAATATCACGATAAAATTAAATTGTAAAAATATCCCTGTGTAACTTTATTTGTGTATTAAATTTATTTAATAAGTTCGTTTCTTGCTTTTTTTTGACGAGTAACGATGTTTTTTTATTTTGGAGCTAGAAACGAATATTTTGGTTTTCTCGCTTAAATATCACGATAAAATTAAATTGTAGGAATATCCCTGAGTAACTTTATTTGTTTATTAAATTTATTTAATAAGTTTGATTCTAGCATTTTTTCCTGAGGAGTAACAATGTTTCAATTTTCTGGAACTAGAAACGATTATTTTAGTTTTCTTGCTTAAATATCACGATAAAATTAAATTGTATGAATATCCCTGAGTAACTTTATTTGTTTATTAGATTTTTTTAATAAGTTCGATTCTAGCATTTTGTCCTGACGAGTAACGATGTTTTTATTATTTTGGAACTAGAAACGAATATTTTAGTTTTCTCACTTAAATATTACGATAAAATTAAATTGTAAAAATATCCCTGCGTAACTTTATTTGTGTATTAAAATTTATTTAATAAGTTTGATTCTAGCATTTTTTCCTGACGAGTAACGATGTTTTTATTATTTTGGAACTAGAAAGGAATATTTTAGTTTTCTCGCTTAAATATCTTGATAAAATTAAATTGTAGGAATATCCCTGTGTAACTTTATTGGTTTATTAAATTTATTTAATAAGTTTGATTCTAGGATTTTTTCCTGAGGAGAAACGATGTTTAAATTTTTCTGGAACTAAAAACTAATATTTTAGTTTTCTTGCTTAAATATCACGATAAAATTAAATTGTAAGAATATCCCTGAGTAACTTTATTTGTTTATTAGATTTTTTTAATAAGTTCGATTCTAGCATTTTTCCCTGACGAGTAACGATGTTTTTATTATTTTGGAACTAGAAAAGAATATTTTAGTTTTTTTGCTTAAATATCGCGATAAAATTAAATTGTAAGAATATCCCTGAGTAACTTTATTTGTTTATTAAATTTATTTAATAAGTTTGATTCTAGGATTTTTTCCTGAGGAGAAACGATGTTTTTATTATTTTGAAGCAAGAAACGAATATTTTAGATTTCTCGCTTAAATAACACGATAAAATTAAATTGTAAAAATATCCCTGTGTAACTTTATTTGTGTATTAAATTTATTTTATAAGTTCGTTTCTAGCTTTTTTCTTGACGAGTAACGATGTTTTTTTTATTTTGGAGCTAGAAACGAATATTTTGGTATTCTCGCTTAAATATCACGATAAAATTAAATTGTAGGAATATCCCTGAGTAACTTTATTTGTTTATTAAATTTATTAATAAGTTTGATTCTAGCATTTTTTCCTGAGGAGTAACAATGTTTCAATTTTCTGGAACTAGAAACGATTATTTTAGTTTTCTTGCTTAAATATCACGATACAATTAAATTGTATGAATATTCCTGAGTAACTTTATTTGTTTATTAGATTTTTTTAATAAGTTCGATTCTAGCATTTTGTCCTGACGAGTAACGATGTTTTTATTATTTTGGAACTAGAAATGAATATTTTAGTTTTCTCACTTAAATATCACGATAAAATTAAATTGTAAAAATATCCCTGAGTAACTTTATTTGTGTATTTAAATTTATTTAATAAGTTTGATTCTAGCATTTTTTTCTGACGAGTAACGATGTTTTTATTATTTTGGAACTAGAAATGAATATTTTAGTTTTCTCGCTTAAATATCGCGATAAAATTAAATTGTAAGAATATCCCTGAGTAACTTTATTTGTTTATTAAATTTATTTAATAAGTTTGATTCTAGGATTTTTTCCTGAGGAGAAACGCTGTTTAAATTTCTCTGGAACTAGAAACGAATATTTTAGTTTTCTCGTTTAAATATCTTGATAAAATTAAATTGTAGGAATATCCCTGAGTAACTTTATTTGTTTATTAGATTTTTTTAATAAGTTCGATTCTAGCATTTTTTCCTGACGAGTAACGATGTTTTTATTATTTTGGAACTAGAAAAGAATATTTTAGTTTTCTCGCTTAAATAACGCGATAAAATTAAATTGTAAGAATATCCCTGAGTAACTTTATTTGTTTATTAAATTTATTTAATAAGTTTGATTCTAGGATTTTTTCCTGAGGAGAAACGATGTTTTTATTATTTTGAAGCAAGAAACGAATATTTTGGTTTTCACACTTAAATATCACTATAAAATTAAATTGTAGGAATATCCCTGAGTAACTTTATTCGTGTATTAAATTTATTTAATAAGTTTGATTCTAGCATTTTTTCCTGACGAGTAACGATGTTTTTATTATTTTGGAACTAGAAACGAATATTTTAGATTTATTGCTTAAATATCACGATAAAATTACATTGTAAGAATATCCCTGAGTAACTTTATTTGTTTATTAGATTTTATTAATAAGTTCGATTCTAGCATTTTTTCCTGACGAGTAACGATGTTTTTATTATTTTGGAACTAGAAACGAATATTTTAGTTTTCTCGCTTAAATATCGCGATAAAATTAAATTGTAAGAATATCCCTGAGTAACTTTATTTGTTTATTAAATTTATTTAATAAGTTTGATTCTAGGATTTTTTCCTGAGGAGAAACGCTGTTTAAATTTCTCTGGAAATAGAAACGAATATTTTAGTTTTCTCGCTTAAATATCTTGATAAAATTAAATTGTAGGAATATCCCTGAGTAACTTTGTTGTGTATTAAAATTTATTTAATAAGTTTGATTCTAGCATTTTTTCCTGCCGAGTAACGATGATTTTATTATTTTGGAACTAGAAACGAATATTTTAGTTTTATTGCTTAAATATCACGATAAAATTAAATTATAAGAATATCCCTGAGTAACTTTATTTGTTTATTAAATTTATTTAATAAGTTTGTTTCTAGGATTTTTTCCTGAGGAGAAACGGTGTTTACATTTTTCTAAAACTAAAAACGAATATTTTAGTTTTCTCGCTTAAATATCACGATAAAATTAAATTGTAGGAATCCCTGAGTAACTTTATTCGTGTATTAAATTTAATTAATAAGATTGTTTCTAGCATTTTTTCCTGACGAATATTTTAGTTTTCTCGTTTAAATATCGCGATAAAATTAAATTGTAAGATTATCCCTGAGTAACTTTATTGGTTTATTAAATTTATTTAATAAGTTTGATTCTAGGATTTTTTCCTGAGGAGAAACGGTGTTTACATTTTTCTGGAACTAAAAACGAATATTTTAGTTTTCTCGTTTAAATATCACGATAAAATTAATTTGTAAAAATATCCCTGTGTAACTTTATTTGTGTATTAAATTTATTTAATAAGCTCGTTTCTTGCTTTTTTTTGACGAGTAACGATGTTTTTTTATTTTGGAGCTAGAAACGAATATTTTGGTTTTCTCGCTTAAATATCACGATAAAATTAAATTGTAGGAATATCTCTGAGTAACTTTATTTGTTTATTAAATTTATTTAATAAGTTTGATTCTAGCATTTCTTCCTGAGGAGTAACAATGTTTCAATTTTCTGGAACTAGAAACGATTATTTTAGTTTTCTTGCTTAAATATCACGATAAAATTAAATTGTATGAATATCCCTGAGTAACTTTATTTGTTTATTAGATTTTTTTAATAAGTTCGATTCTAGCATTTTGTCCTGACGAGTAACGATGTTTTTATTATTTTGGAACTAGAAACGAATATTTTAGTTTTCTCACTTAAATATTACGATAAAATTAAATTGTAAAAATATCCCTGCGTAACTTTATTTGTGTATTAAAATTTATTTAATAAGTTTGATTCTAGCATTTTTTCCTGACGAGTAACGATGTTTTTATTATTTTGGAACTAGAAAGGAATATTTTAGTTTTCTCGCTTAAATATCTTGATAAAATTAAATTGTAGGAATATCCCTGTGTAACTTTATTGGTTTATTAAATTTATTTAATAAGTTTGATTCTAGGATTTTTTCCTGAGGAGAAACGATGTTTAAATTTTTCTGGAACTAAAAACTAATATTTTAGTTTTCTTGCTTAAATATCACGATAAAATTAAATTGTAAGAATATCCCTGAGTAACTTTATTTGTTTATTAGATTTTTTTAATAAGTTCGATTCTAGCATTTTTACCTGACGAGTAACGATGTTTTTATTATTTTGGAACTAGAAAAGAATATTTTAGTTTTTTTGCTTAAATATCGCGATAAAATTAAATTGTAAGAATATCCCTGAGTAACTTTATTTGTTTATTAAGTTTATTTAATAAGTTTGATTCTAGGATTTTTTCCTGAGGAGAAACGATGTTTTTATTATTTTGAAGCAAGAAACGAATATTTTAGATTTCTCGCTTAAATAACACGATAAAATTAAATTGTGAAAATATCCCTGTGTAACTTTATTTGTGTATTAAATTTATTTTATAAGTTCGTTTCTAGCTTTTTTCTTGACGAGTAACGATGTTTTTTTTATTTTGGAGCTAGAAACGAATATTTTGGTATTCTCGCTTAAATATCACGATAAAATTAAATTGTAGGAATATCCCTGAGTAACTTTATTTGTTTATTAAATTTATTAATAAGTTTGATTCTAGCATTTTTTCCTGAGGAGTAACAATGTTTCAATTTTCTGGAACTAGAAACGATTATTTTAGTTTTCTTGCTTAAATATCACGATACAATTAAATTGTATGAATATTCCTGAGTAACTTTATTTGTTTATTAGATTTTTTTAATAAGTTCGATTCTAGCATTTTGTCCTGACGAGTAACGATGTTTTTATTATTTTGGAACTAGAAATGAATATTTTAGTTTTCTCACTTAAATATCACGATAAAATTAAATTGTAAAAATATCCCTGAGTAACTTTATTTGTGTATTTAAATTTATTTAATAAGTTTGATTCTAGCATTTTTTCCTGACGAGTAACGATGTTTTTATTATTTTGGAACTAGAAATGAATATTTTAGTTTTCTCGCTTAAATATCGCGATAAAATTAAATTGTAAGAATATCCCTGAGTAACTTTATTTGTTTATTAAATTTATTTAATAAGTTTGATTCTAGGATTTTTTCCTGAGGAGAAACGCTGTTTAAATTTCTCTGGAACTAGAAACGAATATTTTAGTTTTCTCGTTTAAATATCTTGATAAAATTAAATTGTAGGAATATCCTTGAGTAACTTTATTTGTTTATTAGATTTTTTTAATAAGTTCGATTCTAGCATTTTTTCCTGACGAGTAACGATGTTTTTATTATTTTGGAACTAGAAAAGAATATTTTAGTTTTCTCGCTTAAATAACGCGATAAAATTAAATTGTAAGAATATCCCTGAGTAACTTTATTTGTTTATTAAATTTATTTAATAAGTTTGATTCTAGGATTTTTTCCTGAGGAGAAACGATGTTTTTATTATTTTGAAGCAAGAAACGAATATTTTGGTTTTCACACTTAAATATCACTATAAAATTAAATTGTAGGAATATCCCTGAGTAACTTTATTCGTGTATTAAATTTATTTAATAAGTTTGATTCTAGCATTTTTTCCTGACGAGTAACGATGTTTTTATTATTTTGGAACTAGAAACGAATATTTTAGATTTATTGCTTAAATATCACGATAAAATTACATTGTAAGAATATCCCTGAGTAACTTTATTTGTTTATTAGATTTTATTAATAAGTTCGATTCTAGCATTTTTTCCTGACGAGTAACGATGTTTTTATTATTTTGGAACTAGAAACGAATATTTTAGTTTTCTCGCTTAAATATCGCGATAAAATTAAATTGTAAGAATATCCCTGAGTAACTTTATTTGTTTATTAAATTTATTTAATAAGTTTGATTCTAGGATTTTTTCCTGAGGAGAAACGCTGTTTAAATTTCTCTGGAAATAGAAACGAATATTTTAGTTTTCTCGCTTAAATATCTTGATAAAATTAAATTGTAGGAATATCCCTGAGTAATTTTATTTGTTTATTAGATTTTTTTAATAAGTTCTATTCTAGCATTTTGTCCTGACGAGTAACGATGTTTTTATTATTTCGGAACTAGAAAAGAATATTTTAGTTTTCTCGCTTAAATATCGCGATAAAATTAAATTGTAAAAATATCCCTGAGTAACTTTATTTGTGTATTAAAATTTATTTATTAAGTTTGATTCTAGCATTTTTTCCTGACGAGTAACGATGTTTTTATTATTTTGGAACTAGAAAAGAATATTTTAGTTTTCTCGCTTAAATATCGCGATAAAATTAAATTGTAAGAATATCCCTGAGTAACTTTATTTGTTTATTAAATTTATTTAATAAGTTTGATTCTAGCATTTTCTCCTGCCGAGTAACGACGATTTTATTATTTTGGAACTAGAAACGAATATTTTAGTTTTATTGCTTAAATATCACGATAAAATTAAATTATAAGAATATCCCTGAGTAACTTTATTTGTTTATTAAATTTATTTAATAAGTTTGTTTCTAGGATTTTTTCCTGAGGAGAAACGGTGTTTACATTTTTCTAAAACTAAAAACGAATATTTTAGTTTTCTCGCTTAAATATCACGATAAAATTAAATTGTAGGAATCCCTGAGTAACTTTATTCGTGTATTAAATTTATTTAATAAGATTGTTTCTAGCATTTTTTCCTGACGAATATTTTAGTTTTCTCGTTTAAATATCGCGATAAAATTAAATTGTAAGATTATCCCTGAGTAACTTTATTGGTTTATTAAATTTATTTAATAAGTTTGATTCTAGGATTTTTTCCTGAGGAGAAACGGTGTTTACATTTTTCTGGAACTAAAAACGAATATTTTAGTTTTCTCGTTTAAATATCACGATAAAATTAAATTGTAAAAATATCCCTGTGTAACTTTATTTGTGTATTAAATTTATTTAATAAGCTCGTTTCTTGATTTTTTTTGACGAGTAACGATGTTTTTTTATTTTGGAGCTAGAAACGAATATTTTGGTTTTCTCGCTTAAATATCACGATAAAATTAAATTGTAGGAATATCCCTGAGTAACTTTATTTGTTTATTAAATTTATTTAATAAGTTTGATTCTAGCATTTTTTCCTGAGGAGTAACAATGTTTCAATTTTCTGGAACTAGAAACGATTATTTTAGTTTTCTTGCTTAAATATCACGATAAAATTAAATTGTAGGAATATCCCTGAGTAACTTTATTTGTTTATTAGATTTTTTTAATAAGTTCGATTCTAGCATTTTGTCCTGACGAGTAACGATGTTTTTATTATTTTGGAACTAGAAACGAATATTTTAGTTTTCTCACTTAAATATTACGATAAAATTAAATTGTAAAAATATCCCTGCGTAACTTTATTTGTGTATTAAAATTTATTTAATAAGTTTGATTCTAGCATTTTTTCCTGACGAGTAACGATGTTTTTATTATTTTGGAACTAGAAAGGAATATTTTAGTTTTCTCGCTTAAATATCTTGATAAAATTAAATTGTAGGAATATCCCTGTGTAACTTTATTGGTTTATTAAATTTATTTAATAAGTTTGATTCTAGGATTTTTTCCTGAGGAGAAACGATGTTTAAATTTTTCTGGAACTAAAAACTAATATTTTAGTTTTCTTGCTTAAATATCACGATAAAATTAAATTGTAAGAATATCCCTGAGTAACTTTATTTGTTTATTAGATTTTTTTAATAAGTTCGATTCTAGCATTTTTACCTGACGAGTAACGATGTTTTTATTATTTTGGAACTAGAAAAGAATATTTTAGTTTTTTTGCTTAAATATCGCGATAAAATTAAATTGTAAGAATATCCCTGAGTAACTTTATTTGTTTATTAAGTTTATTTAATAAGTTTGATTCTAGGATTTTTTCCTGAGGAGAAACGATGTTTTTATTATTTTGAAGCAAGAAACGAATATTTTAGATTTCTCGCTTAAATAACACGATAAAATTAAATTGTGAAAATATCCCTGTGTAACTTTATTTGTGTATTAAATTTATTTTATAAGTTCGTTTCTAGCTTTTTTCTTGACGAGTAACGATGTTTTTTTTATTTTGGAGCTAGAAACGAATATTTTGGTATTCTCGCTTAAATATCACGATAAAATTAAATTGTAGGAATATCCCTGAGTAACTTTATTTGTTTATTAAATTTATTAATAAGTTTGATTCTAGCATTTTTTCCTGAGGAGTAACAATGTTTCAATTTTCTGGAACTAGAAACGATTATTTTAGTTTTCTTGCTTAAATATCACGATACAATTAAATTGTATGAATATTCCTGAGTAACTTTATTTGTTTATTAGATTTTTTTAATAAGTTCGATTCTAGCATTTTGTCCTGACGAGTAACGATGTTTTTATTATTTTGGAACTAGAAATGAATATTTTAGTTTTCTCACTTAAATATCACGATAAAATTAAATTGTAAAAATATCCCTGAGTAACTTTATTTGTGTATTTAAATTTATTTAATAAGTTTGATTCTAGCATTTTTTCCTGACGAGTAACGATGTTTTTATTATTTTGGAACTAGAAATGAATATTTTAGTTTTCTCGCTTAAATATCGCGATAAAATTAAATTGTAAGAATATCCCTGAGTAACTTTATTTGTTTATTAAATTTATTTAATAAGTTTGATTCTAGGATTTTTTCCTGAGGAGAAACGCTGTTTAAATTTCTCTGGAACTAGAAACGTATATTTTAGTTTTCTCGTTTAAATATCTTGATAAAATTAAATTGTAGGAATATCCCTGAGTAACTTTATTTGTTTATTAGATTTTTTTAATAAGTTCGATTCTAGCATTTTCTCCTGACGAGTAACGATGTTTTTATTATTTTGGAACTAGAAAAGAATATTTTAGTTTTCTCGCTTAAATAACGCGATAAAATTAAATTGTAAGAATATCCCTGAGTAACTTTATTTGTTTATTAAATTTATTTAATAAGTTTGATTCTAGGATTTTTTCCTGAGGAGAAACGATGTTTTTATTATTTTGAAGCAAGAAACGAAAATTTTGGTTTTCACACTTAAATATCACTATAAAATTAAATTGTAGGAATATCCCTGAGTAACTTTATTCGTGTATTAAATTTATTTAATAAGTTTGATTCTAGCATTTTTTCCTGACGAGTAACGATGTTTTTATTATTTTGGAACTAGAAACGAATATTTTAGATTTATTGCTTAAATATCACGATAAAATTACATTGTAAGAATATCCCTGAGTAACTTTATTTGTTTATTAGATTTTATTAATAAGTTCGATTCTAGCATTTTTTCCTGACGAGTAACGATGTTTTTATTATTTTGGAACTAGAAACGAATATTTTAGTTTTCTCGCTTAAATATCGCGATAAAATTAAATTGTAAGAATATCCCTGAGTAACTTTATTTGTTTATTAAATTTATTTAATAAATTTGATTCTAGGATTTTTTCCTGAGGAGAAACGCTGTTTAAATTTCTCTGGAAATAGAAACGAATATTTTAGTTTTCTCGCTTAAATATCTTGATAAAATTAAATTGTAGGAATATCCCTGAGTAATTTTATTTGTTTATTAGATTTTTTTAATAAGTTCTATTCTAGCATTTTGTCCTGACGAGTAACGATGTTTTTATTATTTCGGAACTAGAAAAGAATATTTTAGTTTTCTCGCTTAAATATCGCGATAAAATTAAATTGTAAAAATATCCCTGAGTAACTTTATTTGTGTATTAAAATTTATTTATTAAGTTTGATTCTAGCATTTTTTCCTGACGAGTAACGATGTTTTTATTATTTTGGAACTAGAAAAGAATATTTTAGTTTTCTCGTTTAAATATCGCGATAAAATTAAATTGTAAGAATATCCCTGAGTAACTTTATTTGTTTATTAAATTTATTTAATAAGTTTGATTCTAGCATTTTCTCCTGCCGAGTAACGACGATTTTATTATTTTGGAACTAGAAACGAATATTTTAGTTTTATTGCTTAAATATCACGATAAAATTAAATTATAAGAATATCCCTGAGTAACTTTATTTGTTTATTAAATTTATTTAATAAGTTTGTTTCTAGGATTTTTTCCTGAGGAGAAACGGTGTTTACATTTTTCTAAAACTAAAAACGAATATTTTAGTTTTCTCGCTTAAATATCACGATAAAATTAAATTGTAGGAATCCCTGAGTAACTTTATTCGTGTATTAAATTTATTTAATAAGATTGTTTCTAGCATTTTTTCCTGACGAATATTTTAGTTTTCTCGTTTAAATATCGCGATAAAATTAAATTGTAAGATTATCCCTGAGTAACTTTATTGGTTTATTAAATTTATTTAATAAGTTTGATTCTAGGATTTTTTCCTGAGGAGAAACGGTGTTTACATTTTTCTGGAACTAAAAACGAATATTTTAGTTTTCTCGTTTAAATATCACGATAAAATTAAATTGTAAAAATATCCCTGTGTAACTTTATTTGTGTATTAAATTTATTTAATAAGCTCGTTTCTTGATTTTTTTTGACGAGTAACGATGTTTTTTTATTTTGGAGCTAGAAACGAATATTTTGGTTTTCTCGCTTAAATATCACGATAAAATTAAATTGTAGGAATATCCCTGAGTAACTTTATTTGTTTATTAAATTTATTTAATAAGTTTGATTCTAGCATTTTTTCCTGAGGAGTAACAATGTTTCAATTTTCTGGAACTAGAAACGATTATTTTAGTTTTCTTGCTTAAATATCACGATAAAATTAAATTGTATGAATATCCCTGAGTAACTTTATTTGTTTATTAGATTTTTTTAATAAGTTCGATTCTAGCATTTTGTCCTGACGAGTAACGATGTTTTTATTATTTTGGAACTAGAAACGAATATTTTAGTTTTCTCACTTAAATATTACGATAAAATTAAATTGTAAAAATATCCCTGCGTAACTTTATTTGTGTATTAAAATTTATTTAATAAGTTTGATTCTAGCATTTTTTCCTGACGAGTAACGATGTTTTTATTATTTTGGAACTAGAAAGGAATATTTTAGTTTTCTCGCTTAAATATCTTGATAAAATTAAATTGTAGGAATATCCCTGTGTAACTTTATTGGTTTATTAAATTTATTTAATAAGTTTGATTCTAGGATTTTTTCCTGAGGAGAAACGATGTTTAAATTTTTCTGGAACTAAAAACTAATATTTTAGTTTTCTTGCTTAAATATCACGATAAAATTAAATTGTAAGAATATCCCTGAGTAACTTTATTTGTTTATTAGATTTTTTTAATAAGTTCGATTCTAGCATTTTTACCTGACGAGTAACGATGTTTTTATTATTTTGGAACTAGAAAAGAATATTTTAGTTTTTTTGCTTAAATATCGCGATAAAATTAAATTGTAAGAATATCCCTGAGTAACTTTATTTGTTTATTAAATTTATTTAATAAGTTTGATTCTAGGACTTTTTCCTGAGGAGAAACGATGTTTTTATTATTTTGAAGCAAGAAACGAATATTTTAGATTTCTCGCTTAAATAACACGATAAAATTAAATTGTAAAAATATCCCTGTGTAACTTTATTTGTGTATTAAATTTATTTTATAAGTTCGTTTCTAGCTTTTTTCTTGACGAGTAACGATGTTTTTTTTATTTTGGAGCTAGAAACGAATATTTTGGTATTCTCGCTTAAATATCACGATAAAATTAAATTGTAGGAATATCCCTGAGTAACTTTATTTGTTTATTAAATTTATTAATAAGTTTGATTCTAGCACTTTTTCCTGAGGAGTAACAATGTTTCAATTTTCTGGAACTAGAAACGATTATTTTAGTTTTCTTGCTTAAATATCACGATACAATTAAATTGTATGAATATTCCTGAGTAACTTTATTTGTTTATTAGATTTTTTTAATAAGTTCGATTCTAGCATTTTGTCCTGACGAGTAACGATGTTTTTATTATTTTGGAACTAGAAATGAATATTTTAGTTTTCTCACTTAAATATCACGATAAAATTAAATTGTAAAAATATCCCTGAGTAACTTTATTTGTGTATTTAAATTTATTTAATAAGTTTGATTCTAGCATTTTTTCCTGACGAGTAACGATGTTTTTATTATTTTGGAACTAGAAATGAATATTTTAGTTTTCTCGCTTAAATATCGCGATAAAATTAAATTGTAAGAATATCCCTGAGTAACTTTATTTGTTTATTAAATTTATTTAATAAGTTTGATTCTAGGATTTTTTCCTGAGGAGAAACGCTGTTTAAATTTCTCTGGAACTAGAAACGAATATTTTAGTTTTCTCGTTTAAATATCTTGATAAAATTAAATTGTAGGAATATCCCTGAGTAACTTTATTTGTTTATTAGATTTTTTTAATAAGTTCGATTCTAGCATTTTTTCCTGACGAGTAACGATGTTTTTATTATTTTGGAACTAGAAAAGAATATTTTAGTTTTCTCGCTTAAATAACGCGATAAAATTAAATTGTAAGAATATCCCTGAGTAACTTTATTTGTTTATTAAATTTATTTAATAAGTTTGATTCTAGGATTTTTTCCTGAGGAGAAACGATGTTTTTATTATTTTGAAGCAAGAAACGAATATTTTGGTTTTCACACTTAAATATCACTATAAAATTAAATTGTAGGAATATCCTGAGTAACTTTATTCGTGTATTAAATTTATTTAATAAGTTTGATTCTAGCATTTTTTCCTGACGAGTAACGATGTTTTTATTATTTTGGAACTAGAAACGAATATTTTAGATTTATTGCTTAAATATCACGATAAAATTACATTGTAAGAATATCCCTGAGTAACTTTATTTGTTTATTAGATTTTATTAATAAGTTCGATTCTAGCATTTTTTCCTGACGAGTAACGATGTTTTTATTATTTTGGAACTAGAAACGAATATTTTAGTTTTCTCGCTTAAATATCGCGATAAAATTAAATTGTAAGAATATCCCTGAGTAACTTTATTTGTTTATTAAATTTATTTAATAAGTTTGATACTAGGATTTTTTCCTGAGGAGAAACGCTGTTTAAATTTCTCTGGAAATAGAAACGAATATTTTAGTTTTCTCGCTTAAATATCTTGATAAAATTAAATTGTAGGAATATCCCTGAGTAATTTTATTTGTTTATTAGATTTTTTTAATAAGTTCTATTCTAGCATTTTGTCCTGACGAGTAACGATGTTTTTATTATTTCGGAACTAGAAAAGAATATTTTAGTTTTCTCGCTTAAATATCGCGATAAAATTAAATTGTAAAAATATCCCTGAGTAACTTTATTTGTGTATTAAAATTTATTTATTAAGTTTGATTCTAGCATTTTTTCCTGACGAGTAACGATGTTTTTATTATTTTGGAACTAGAAAAGAATATTTTAGTTTTCTCGCTTAAATATCGCGATAAAATTAAATTGTAAGAATATCCCTGAGTAACTTTATTTGTTTATTAAATTTATTTAATAAGTTTGATTCTAGCATTTTCTCCTGCCGAGTAACGACGATTTTATTATTTTGGAACTAGAAACGAATATTTTAGTTTTATTGCTTAAATATCACGATAAAATTAAATTATAAGAATATCCCTGAGTAACTTTATTTGTTTATTAAATTTATTTAATAAGTTTGTTTCTAGGATTTTTTCCTGAGGAGAAACGGTGTTTACATTTTTCTAAAACTAAAAACGAATATTTTAGTTTTCTCGCTTAAATATCACGATAAAATTAAATTGTAGGAATCCCTGAGTAACTTTATTCGTGTATTAAATTTATTTAATAAGATTGTTTCTAGCATTTTTTCCTGACGAATATTTTAGTTTTCTCGTTTAAATATCGCGATAAAATTAAATTGTAAGATTATCCCTGAGTAACTTTATTGGTTTATTAAATTTATTTAATAAGTTTGATTCTAGGATTTTTTCCTGAGGAGAAACGGTGTTTACATTTTTCTGGAACTAAAAACGAATATTTTAGTTTTCTCGTTTAAATATCACGATAAAATTAAATTGTAAAAATATCCCTGTGTAACTTTATTTGTGTATTAAATTTATTTAATAAGCTCGTTTCTTGATTTTTTTTGACGAGTAACGATGTTTTTTTATTTTGGAGCTAGAAACGAATATTTTGGTTTTCTCGCTTAAATATCACGATAAAATTAAATTGTAGGAATATCCCTGAGTAACTTTATTTGTTTATTAAATTTATTTAATAAGTTTGATTCTAGCATTTTTTCCTGAGGAGTAACAATGTTTCAATTTTCTGGAACTAGAAACGATTATTTTAGTTTTCTTGCTTAAATATCACGATAAAATTAAATTGTAGGAATATCCCTGAGTAACTTTATTTGTTTATTAGATTTTTTTAATAAGTTCGATTCTAGCATTTTGTCCTGACGAGTAACGATGTTTTTATTATTTTGGAACTAGAAACGAATATTTTAGTTTTCTCACTTAAATATTACGATAAAATTAAATTGTAAAAATATCCCTGCGTAACTTTATTTGTGTATTAAAATTTATTTAATAAGTTTGATTCTAGCATTTTTTCCTGACGAGTAACGATGTTTTTATTATTTTGGAACTAGAAAGGAATATTTTAGTTTTCTCGCTTAAATATCTTGATAAAATTAAATTGTAGGAATATCCCTGTGTAACTTTATTGGTTTATTAAATTTATTTAATAAGTTTGATTCTAGGATTTTTTCCTGAGGAGAAACGATGTTTAAATTTTTCTGGAACTAAAAACTAATATTTTAGTTTTCTTGCTTAAATATCACGATAAAATTAAATTGTAAGAATATCCCTGAGTAACTTTATTTGTTTATTAGATTTTTTTAATAAGTTCGATTCTAGCATTTTTACCTGACGAGTAACGATGTTTTTATTATTTTGGAACTAGAAAAGAATATTTTAGTTTTTTTGCTTAAATATCGCGATAAAATTAAATTGTAAGAATATCCCTGAGTAACTTTATTTGTTTATTAAGTTTATTTAATAAGTTTGATTCTAGGATTTTTTCCTGAGGAGAAACGATGTTTTTATTATTTTGAAGCAAGAAACGAATATTTTAGATTTCTCGCTTAAATAACACGATAAAATTAAATTGTGAAAATATCCCTGTGTAACTTTATTTGTGTATTAAATTTATTTTATAAGTTCGTTTCTAGCTTTTTTCTTGACGAGTAACGATGTTTTTTTTATTTTGGAGCTAGAAACGAATATTTTGGTATTCTCGCTTAAATATCACGATAAAATTAAATTGTAGGAATATCCCTGAGTAACTTTATTTGTTTATTAAATTTATTAATAAGTTTGATTCTAGCATTTTTTCCTGAGGAGTAACAATGTTTCAATTTTCTGGAACTAGAAACGATTATTTTAGTTTTCTTGCTTAAATATCACGATACAATTAAATTGTATGAATATTCCTGAGTAACTTTATTTGTTTATTAGATTTTTTTAATAAGTTCGATTCTAGCATTTTGTCCTGACGAGTAACGATGTTTTTATTATTTTGGAACTAGAAATGAATATTTTAGTTTTCTCGCTTAAATATCACGATAAAATTAAATTGTAAAAATATCCCTGAGTAACTTTATTTGTGTATTTAAATTTATTTAATAAGTTTGATTCTAGCATTTTTTCCTGACGAGTAACGATGTTTTTATTATTTTGGAACTAGAAATGAATATTTTAGTTTTCTCGCTTAAATATCGCGATAAAATTAAATTGTAAGAATATCCCTGAGTAACTTTATTTGTTTATTAAATTTATTTAATAAGTTTGATTCTAGGATTTTTTCCTGAGGAGAAACGCTGTTTAAATTTCTCTGGAACTAGAAACGAATATTTTAGTTTTCTCGTTTAAATATCTTGATAAAATTAAATTGTAGGAATATCCCTGAGTAACTTTATTTGTTTATTAGATTTTTTTAATAAGTTCGATTCTAGCATTTTTTCCTGACGAGTAACGATGTTTTTATTATTTTGGAACTAGAAAAGAATATTTTAGTTTTCTCGCTTAAATAACGCGATAAAATTAAATTGTAAGAATATCCCTGAGTAACTTTATTTGTTTATTAAATTTATTTAATAAGTTTGATTCTAGGATTTTTTCCTGAGGAGAAACGATGTTTTTATTATTTTGAAGCAAGAAACGAAAATTTTGGTTTTCACACTTAAATATCACTATAAAATTAAATTGTAGGAATATCCCTGAGTAACTTTATTCGTGTATTAAATTTATTTAATAAGTTTGATTCTAGCATTTTTTCCTGACGAGTAACGATGTTTTTATTATTTTGGAACTAGAAACGAATATTTTAGATTTATTGCTTAAATATCACGATAAAATTACATTGTAAGAATATCCCTGAGTAACTTTATTTGTTTATTAGATTTTATTAATAAGTTCGATTCTAGCATTTTTTCCTGACGAGTAACGATGTTTTTATTATTTTGGAACTAGAAACGAATATTTTAGTTTTCTCGCTTAAATATCGCGATAAAATTAAATTGTAAGAATATCCCTGAGTAACTTTATTTGTTTATTAAATTTATTTAATAAATTTGATTCTAGGATTTTTTCCTGAGGAGAAACGCTGTTTAAATTTCTCTGGAAATAGAAACGAATATTTTAGTTTTCTCGCTTAAATATCTTGATAAAATTAAATTGTAGGAATATCCCTGAGTAATTTTATTTGTTTATTAGATTTTTTTAATAAGTTCTATTCTAGCATTTTGTCCTGACGAGTAACGATGTTTTTATTATTTCGGAACTAGAAAAGAATATTTTAGTTTTCTCGCTTAAATATCACGATAAAATTAAATTGTAGGAATCCCTGAGTAACTTTATTCGTGTATTAAATTTATTTAATATGATTGTTTCTAGCATTTTTTCCTGACGAATATTTTAGTTTTCTCGTTTAAATATCGCGATAAAATTAAATTGTAAGATTATCCCTGAGTAACTTTATTGGTTTATTAAATTTATTTAATAAGTTTGATTCTAGGATTTTTTCCTGAGGAGAAACGGTGTTTACATTTTTCTGGAACTAAAAACGAATATTTTAGTTTTCTCGTTTAAATATCACGATAAAATTAAATTGTAAAAATATCCCTGTGTAACTTTATTTGTGTATTAAATTTATTTAATAAGCTCGTTTCTTGATTTTTTTTGACGAGTAACGATGTTTTTTTATTTTGGAGCTAGAAACGAATATTTTGGTTTTCTCGCTTAAATATCACGATAAAATTAAATTGTAGGAATATCCCTGAGTAACTTTATTTGTTTATTAAATTTATTTAATAAGTTTGATTCTAGCATTTTTTCCTGAGGAGTAACAATGTTTCAATTTTCTGGAACTAGAAACGATTATTTTAGTTTTCTTGCTTAAATATCACGATAAAATTAAATTGTATGAATATCCCTGAGTAACTTTATTTGTTTATTAGATTTTTTTAATAAGTTCGATTCTAGCATTTTGTCCTGACGAGTAACGATGTTTTTATTATTTTGGAACTAGAAACGAATATTTTAGTTTTCTCACTTAAATATTACGATAAAATTAAATTGTAAAAATATCCCTGCGTAACTTTATTTGTGTATTAAAATTTATTTAATAAGTTTGATTCTAGCATTTTTTCCTGACGAGTAACGATGTTTTTATTATTTTGGAACTAGAAAAGAATATTTTAGTTTTTTTGCTTAAATATCGCGATAAAATTAAATTGTAAGAATATCCCTGAGTAACTTTATTTGTTTATTAAATTTATTTAATAAGTTTGATTCTAGGACTTTTTCCTGAGGAGAAACGATGTTTTTATTATTTTGAAGCAAGAAACGAATATTTTAGATTTCTCGCTTAAATAACACGATAAAATTAAATTGTAAAAATATCCCTGTGTAACTTTATTTGTGTATTAAATTTATTTTATAAGTTCGTTTCTAGCTTTTTTCTTGACGAGTAACGATGTTTTTTTTATTTTGGAGCTAGAAACGAATATTTTGGTATTCTCGCTTAAATATCACGATAAAATTAAATTGTAGGAATAACCCTGAGTAACTTTATTTGTTTATTAAATTTATTAATAAGTTTGATTCTAGCATTTTTTCCTGAGGAGTAACAATGTTTCAATTTTCTGGAACTAGAAACGATTATTTTAGTTTTCTTGCTTAAATATCACGATACAATTAAATTGTATGAATATTCCTGAGTAACTTTATTTGTTTATTAGATTTTTTTAATAAGTTCGATTCTAGCATTTTGTCCTGACGAGTAACGATGTTTTTATTATTTTGGAACTAGAAATGAATATTTTAGTTTTCTCACTTAAATATCACGATAAAATTAAATTGTAAAAATATCCCTGAGTAACTTTATTTGTGTATTTAAATTTATTTAATAAGTTTGATTCTAGCATTTTTTCCTGACGAGTAACGATGTTTTTATTATTTTGGAACTAGAAATGAATATTTTAGTTTTCTCGCTTAAATATCGCGATAAAATTAAATTGTAAGAATATCCCTGAGTAACTTTATTTGTTTATTAAATTTATTTAATAAGTTTGATTCTAGGATTTTTTCCTGAGGAGAAACGCTGTTTAAATTTCTCAGGAACTAGAAACGAATATTTTAGTTTTCTCGTTTAAATATCTTGATAAAATTAAATTGTAGGAATATCCCTGAGTAACTTTATTTGTTTATTAGCTTTTTTAATAAGTTTGATTCTAGCATTTTTTCCTGACGAGTACCGATGTTTTTATTATTTTGGAACTAGAAAAGAATATTTTAGTTTTCTCGCTTAAATAACGCGATAAAATTAAATTGTAAGAATATCCCTGAGTAACTTTATTTGTTTATTAAATTTATTTAATAAGTTTGATTCTAGGATTTTTTCCTGAGGAGAAACGCTGTTTAAATTTCTCTGGAACTAGAAACGAATATTTTGGTATTCTCGCTTAAATATCACGATAAAATTAAATTGTAGGAATATCACTGAGTAACTTTATTTGTTTATTAAATTTATTAATAAGTTTGATTCTAGCATTTTTTCCTGAGGAGTAACAATGTTTCAATTTTCTGGAACTAGAAACGATTATTTTAGTTTTCTTGCTTAAATATCACGATACAATTAAATTGTATGAATATCCCTGAGTAACTTTATTTGTTTATTAGATTTTTTTAATAAGTTCGATTCTAGCATTTTGTCCTGACGAGTAACGATGTTTTTATTATTTTGGAACTAGAAATGAATATTTTAGTTTTCTCACTTAAATATCACGATAAAATTAAATTGTAAAAATATCCCTGAGTAACTTTATTTGTGTATTTAAATTTATTTAATAAGTTTGATTCTAGCATTTTTTCCTGACGAGTAACGATGTTTTTATTATTTTGGAACTAGAAATGAATATTTTAGTTTTCTCGCTTAAATATCGCGATAAAATTAAATTGTAAGAATATCCCTGAATAACTTTATTTGTTTATTAAATTTATTTAATAAGTTTGATTCTAGGATTTTTTCCTGAGGAGAAACGCTGTTTAAATTTCTCTGAAACTAGAAACAAATATTTTAGTTTTCTTGCTTAAATATCACGATAAAATTAAATTGTAAGAATATCCCTGAGTAACTTTATTTGTTTATTAGATTTTTTTAATAAGTTCGATTCTAGCATTTTTTCCTGACGAGTAACGATGTATTTATTATTTTGGAACTAGAAAAGAATATTTTAGTTTTCTCGCTTAAATATCGCGATAAAATTAAATTGTAAGAATATCCCTGAGTAACCTTATTTGTTTATTAAATTTATTTAATAAGTTTGATTCTAGGATTTTTTACTGAGGAGAAACGATGTTTTTATTATTTTGAAGCAAGAAACGAATATTTTGGTTTTTTCACTTAAATATCACGATAAAATTAAATTGTATGAATATCCCTGAGTAACTTTATTCGTGTATTAAATTTATTAAATAAGTTTGATTCTAGAATTTTGTCTTGACCAGTAACGATGTTTTTATTATTTTGGAACTAGAAACGAATATTTTAGTTTTCTCTCTTAAATATCACGATAAAATTAAATTGTAAAAATATCCCTGTGTAACTTTATTTGTGTATTAAATTTATTTAATAAGTTCGTTTCTAGCTTTTTTCTTGACGAGTAAAGATGTTTTTATTATTTTGGAACTAGAAACGAATATTTTAGTTTTCTCGCTTAAATATCGCGATAAATTTAAATTGTAGGAATATCCCTGAGTAACTTTATTGGTTTATTAAATTTATTTAATAAGTTTGATTCTAGGATTTTTCCTGAGGAGAAACGATGTTTAAATTTTTCTGGAACTAAAAACGAATATTTTAGTTTTCTTGCTTAAATATCACGATAAAATTAAATTGTAAGAATATCCCTGAGTAACTTTATTTGTTTATTAGATTTTATTAATAAGTTCGATTCTAGCATTTTTTCCTGACGAGTAACGATGTTTTTATTATTTTGGAACTAGAAACGAATATTTTAGTTTTCTCGCTTAAATATCGCGATAAAATTAAATTGTAAGAATATCCCTGAGTAACTTTATTTGTTTATTAAATTTATTTAATAAGTTTGATTCTAGGATTTTTTCCTGAGGAGAAACGCTGTTTAAATTTCTCTGGAAATAGAAACGAATATTTTAGTTTTCTCGCTTAAATATCTTGATAAAATTAAATTGTAGGAATATCCCTGAGTAATTTTATTTGTTTATTAGATTTTTTTAATAAGTTCGATTCTAGCACTTTGTCCTGACGAGTAACGATGTTTTTATTATTTTGGAACTAGAAAAGAATATTTTAGTTTTCTCGCTTAAATATCGCGATAAAATTAAATTGTAAAAATATCCCTGGGTAACTTTATTTGTGTATTAAAATTTATTTAATAAGTTTGATTCTAGCATTTTTTCCTGACGAGTAACGATGTTTTTATTATTTTGGAACTAGAAAAGAATATTTTAGTTTTCTCGCTTAAATATCGCGATAAAATTAAATTGTAAGAATATCCCTGAGTAACTTTATTTGTTTATTAAATTTATTTAATAAGTTTGATTCTAGCATTTTTTCCTGCCGAGTAACGATGATTTTATTATTTTGGAACTAGAAACGAATATTTTAGTTTTATTGCTTAAATATCACGATAAAATTAAATTGTAGGAATATCCCTGAGTAACTTTATTTGTTTATTAAATTTATTTAATAAGTTTGATTCTAGCATTTTTTCCTGACGAGTAACGATGTTTTTATTATTTTGGAACTAGAAACGAATATTTTAGTTTTCTCGCTTAAATATCGCGATAAAATTAAATTGTAAGAATATCCCTGAGTAACTTTATTTGTTTATTAAATTTATTTAATAAGTTCGATTCTAGCACTTTGTCCTGACGAGTAACGATGTTTTTATTATTTTGGAACTAGAAAAGAATATTTTAGTTTTCTCGCTTAAATATCGCGATAAAATTAAATTGTAAAAATATCCCTGGGTAACTTTATTTGTGTATTAAAATTTATTTAATAAGTTTGATTCTAGCATTTTTTCCTGACGAGTAACGATGTTTTTATTATTTTGGAACTAGAAAAGAATATTTTAGTTTTCTCGCTTAAATATCGCGATAAAATTAAATTGTAAGAATATCCCTGAGTAACTTTATTTGTTTAATAAATTTATTTAATAAGTTTGATTCTAGCATTTTTTCCTGCCGAGTAACGATGATTTTATTATTTTGGAACTAGAAACGAATATTTTAGTTTTATTGCTTAAATATCACGATAAAATTAAATTGTAGGAATATCCCTGAGTAACTTTATTTGTTTATTAAATTTATTTAATAAGTTTGATTCTAGCATTTTTTCCTGACGAGTAACGATGTTTTTATTATTTTGGAACTAGAAACGAATATTTTAGTTTTCTCGCTTAAATATCGCGATAAAATTAAATTGTAAGAATATCCCTGAGTAACTTTATTTGTTTATTAAATTTATTTAATAAGTTTGATTCTAGCATTTTTTCCTGACGAGTAACGATGTTTTTATTATTTTGGAACTAGAAACGAATATTTTAGTTTTCTCGCTTAAATATCGCGATAAAATTAAATTGTAAGAATATCCCTGAGTAACTTTATTTGTTTATTAAATTTATTTAATAAGTTTGATTCTAGCATTTTTTCCTGACGAGTAACGATGTTTTTATTATTTTGGAACTAGAAACGAATACTTTAGTTTTCTCGCTTAAATATCGCGATAAAATTAAATTGTAAGAATATCCCTGAGTAACTTTATTTGTTTATTAAATTTATTTAATAAGTTTGATTCTAGGATTTTTTCCTGAGGAGAAACGCTGTTTAAATTTCTCTGAAACTAGAAAAGAATATTTTAGTTTTCTCGCTTAAATATCTTGATAAAATTAAATTGTAGGAATATCCCTGAGTAACTTTATTGGTTTATTAAATTTATTTAATAAGTTTGATTCTAGGATTTTTTCCTGAGGAGAAACGATGTTTAAATTTTTCTGGAACAAAAAACGAATATTTTAGTTTTCTCGCTTAAATATCGCGATAAAATTAAATTGTAAGAATATCCCTGAGTAACTTTATTTGTTTATTAAATTTATTTAATAAGTTTGATTCTAGCATTTTTTCCTGCCGAGTAACGATGATTTTATTATTTTCGAACTAGAAACGAATATTTTAGTTTTATTGCTTAAATATCACGATAAAATTAAATTGTAGGAATATCCCTGAGTAACTTTATTCGTTTATTAAATTTATTTAATAAGTTTGATTCTAGCATTTTTGCCTGACGAGTAACGATGTTTTTATTATTTTGGAACTAGAAAAGAATATTTTAGTTTTCTCGCTTAAATATCGCGATAAAATTAAATTGTAAGAAAATCCCTGAGTAACTTTATTTGTTTATTAAATTTATTTAATAAGTTTGATTCTAGCATTTTTTCCTGACGAGAAACGATGTTTTTATTATTTTGGAACTAGAAACGAATATTTTAGTTTTCTCGCTTAAATATCGCGATAAAATTAAATTGTAAGAATATCCCTGAGTAACTTTATTTGTTTATTAAATTTATTTAATAAGTTTGATTCTAGGATTTTTTCCTGAGGAGAAACGCTGTTTAAATTTCTCTGGAACTAGAAACGAATATTTTAGTTTTCTCGCTTAAATATCTTGATAAAATTAAATTGTAGGAATATCCCTGAGTAACTTTATTGGTTTATTAAATTTATTTAATAAGTTTGATTCTAGGATTTTTTCCTGCGGAGAAACGATGTTTAAATTTTTCTGGAACAAAAAACGAATATTTTAGTTTTCTCGCTTAAATATCGCGATAAAATTAAATTGTAAGAATATCCCTGAGTAACTTTATTTGTTTATTAAATTTATTTAATAAGTTTGATTCTAGCATTTTTTCCTGCCGAGTAACGATGATTTTATGATTTTGGAACTAGAAACGAATATTTTAGTTTTATTGCTTAAATATCACGATAAAATTAAATTGTAGGAATATCCCTGAGTAACTTTATTTGTTTATTAAATTTATTTAATAAGTTTGATTCTAGCATTTTTTCTTGACGAGTAACGATGTTTTTATTATTTTGGAACTAGAAACGAATATTTTAGTTTTCTCGCTTAAATATCGCGATAAAATTAAATTGTAAGAATATCCCTGAGTAACCTTATTTGTTTATTAACTTTATTTAATAAGTTTGATTCTAGGATTTTTTCCTGAGGAGAAATGATGATTTTATTGTTTTGAAGCAAGAAACGAATATTTTGGTTTTCTCACTTAAATATCACGATAAAATTAAATTTTAGGAATATCCCTGAGTAACTTTATTCGTGTACTAAATTTATTTAATAAGTTTGATTCTAGCATTTTTTCCTGACGAGTAACGATGTTTTTATTATTTTGGAATTAGAAACGAATATTTTAGATTTATTGCTTAAATATCTTGATAAAATTAAATTGTAAGAATATCCCTGAGTAACTTTATTTGTTTGTTAGATTTTTTAATAAGTTCGATTCTAGCATTTTTTCCTGACGAGTAACGATGTTTTTATTATTTTGGAACTAGAAAAGAATATTTTAGTTTTCTCGATTAAATATCGCGATAAAATTAAATTGTAACAATATCCCTGAGTAACCTTATTTGTTTATTAAATTTATTTAATAAGTTTGATTCTAGGATTTTTTCCTGAGGAGAAATGATGATTTTATTGTTTTGAAGCAAGAAACGAATATTTTGGTTTTCTCACTTAAATATCACGATAAAATTAAATTTTAGGAATATCCCTGAGTAACTTTATTCGTGTACTAAATTTATTTAATAAGTTTGATTCTAGCATTTTTTCCTGACGAGTAACGATGTTTTTATTATTTTGGAATTAGAAACGAATATTTTAGATTTATTGCTTAAATATCACGATAAAATTAAATTGTAAGAATATCCCTGAGTAACTTTATTTGTTTATTAAATTTTATTAATAAGTTCGATTCTAGCATTTTTTCCTGACGAGTAACGATGTTTTTATTATTTTGGAACTAGAAACGAATATTTTAGTTTTCTCGCTTAAATATCGCGATAAAATTAAATTGTAAGAATATCCCTGAGTAACTTTATTTGTTTATTAAATTTATTTAATAAGTTTGATTCTAGGATTTTTTCCTGAGGAGAAACGCTGTTTAAATTTCTCTGGAAATAGAAACGAATATTTTAGTTTTCTCGCTTAAATATCTTGATAAAATTAAATTGTAGGAATATCCCTGAGTAATTTTATTTGTTTATTAGATTTTTTTAATAAGTTCGATGCTAGCACTTTGTCCTGACGAGTAACGATGTTTTTATTATTTTGGAACTAGAAAAGAATATTTTAGTTTTCTCGCTTAAATATCGCGATAAAATTAAATTGTAAAAATATCCCTGAGTAACTTTATTTGTGTATTAAAATTTATTTAATAAGTTTGATTCTAGCATTTTTGCCTGACGAGTAACGATGTTTTTATTATTTTGGAACTAGAAAAGAATATTTTAGTTTTCTCGCTTAAATATCGCGATAAAATTAAATTGTAAGAATATCCCTGAGTAACTTTATTTGTTTATTAAATTTATTTAATAAGTTTGATTCTAGCATTTTTTCCTGCCGAGTAACGATGATTTTATTATTTTGGAACTAGAAACGAATATTTTAGTTTTATTGCTTAAATATCACGATAAAATTAAATTGTAGGAATATCCCTGAGTAACTTTATTTGTTTATTAAATTTATTTAATAAGTTTGATTCTAGCATTTTTTCCTGACGAGTAACGATGTTTTTATTATTTTGGAACTAGAAACGAATATTTTAGTTTTCTCGCTTAAATATCGCGATAAAATTAAATTGTAAGAATAACCCTGAATAACTTTATTTGTTTATTAAATTTATTTAATAAGTTTGATTCTAGCATTTTTTCCTGACGAGTAACGATGTTTTTATTATGTTGGAACTAGAAACGAATATTTTAGTTTTCTCGCTTAAATATCGCGATAAAATTAAATTGTAAGAATATCCCTGAGCAACTTTATTTGTTTATTAAATTTATTTAATAAGTTTGATTCTAGCATTTTTTCCTGACGAGTAACGATGTTTTTATTATTTTGGAACTAGAAACGAATACTTTAGTTTTCTCGCTTAAATATCGCGATAAAATTAAATTGTAAGAATATCCCTGAGTAACTTTATTTGTTTATTAAATTTATTTAATAAGTTTGATTCTAGGATTTTTTCCTGAGGAGAAACGCTGTTTAAATTTCTCTGGAACTAGAAACGAATATTTTAGTTTTCTCGCTTAAATATCTTGATAAAATTAAATTGTAGGAATATCCCTGAGTAACTTTATTGGTTTATTAAATTTATTTAATAAGTTTGATTCTAGGATTTTTTCCTGAGGAGAAACGATGTTTAAATTTTTCTGGAACAAAAAACGAATATTTTAGTTTTCTCGCTTAAATATCGCGATAAAATTAAATTGTAAGAATATCCCTGAGTAACTTTATTTGTTTATTAAATTTATTTAATAAGTTTGATTCTAGCATTTTTTCCTGCCGAGTAACGATGATTTTATTATTTTGGAACTAGAAACGAATATTTTAGTTTTATTGCTTAAATATCACGATAAAATTAAATTGTAGGAATATCCCTGAGTAACTTTATTTGTTTATTAAATTTATTTAATAAGTTTGATTCTAGCATTTTTTCCTGACGAGTAACGATGTTTTTATTATTTTGGATCTAGAAACGAATATTTTAGTTTTCTCGCTTAAATATCGCGATAAAATTAAATTGTAAGAATATCCCTGAGTAACTTTATTTGTTTATTAAATTTATTTAATAAGTTTGATTCTAGGATTTTTTCCTGAGGAGAAACGCTGTTTAAATTTCTCTGGAACTAGAAACGAATATTTTAGTTTTCTCGTTTAAATATCTTGATAAAATTAAATTGTAGGAATATCCCTGAGTAACTTTATTGGTTTATTAAATTTATTTAATAAGTTTGATTCTAGCATTTTTTCCTGCCGAGTAACGATGATTTTATTATTTTGGAACTAGAAACGAATATTTTAGTTTTATTGCTTAAATATCACGATAAAATTAAATTGTAGGAATATCCCTGAGTAACTTTATTTGTTTATTAAATTTATTTAATAAGTTTGATTCTAGCATTTTTTCCTGACGAGTAACGATGTTTTTATTATTTTGGAACTAGAAACGAATATTTTAGTTTTCTCGCTTAAATATCGCGATAAAATTAAATTGTAAGAATAACCCTGAATAACTTTATTTGTTTATTAAATTTATTTAATAAGTTTGATTCTAGCTTTTTTTCCTGACGAGTAACGATGTTTTTATTATTTTGGAACTAGAAACGAATACTTTAGTTTTCTCGCTTAAATATCGCGATAAAATTAAATTGTAAGAATATCCCTGAGTAACTTTATTTGTTTATTAAATTTATTTAATAAGTTTGATTCTAGGATTTTTTCCTGAGGAGAAACGCTGTTTAAATTTCTCTGGAACTAGAAACGAATATTTTAGTTTTCTCGCTTAAATATCTTGATAAAATTAAATTGTAGGAATATCCCTGAGTAACTTTATTGGTTTATTAAATTTATTTAATAAGTTTGATTCTAGGATTTTTTCCTGAGGAGAAACGATGTTTAAATTTTTCTGGAACAAAAAACGAATATTTTAGTTTTCTCGCTTAAATATCGCGATAAAATTAAATTGTAAGAATATCCCTGAGTAACTTTATTTGTTTATTAAATTTATTTAATAAGTTTGATTCTAGCATTTTTTCCTGCCGAGTAACGATGATTTTATTATTTTGGAACTAGAAATGAATATTTTAGTTTTATTGCTTAAATATCACGATAAAATTAAATTGTAGGAATATCCCTGAGTAACTTTATTTGTTTATTAAATTTATTTAATAAGTTTGATTCTAGCATTTTTTCCTGACGAGTAACGATGTTTTTATTATTTTGGATCTAGAAACGAATATTTTAGTTTTCTCGCTTAAATATCGCGATAAAATTAAATTGTAAGAATATCCCTGAGTAACTTTATTTGTTTATTAAATTTATTTAATAAGTTTGATTCTAGGATTTTTTCCTGAGGAGAAACGCTGTTTAAATTTCTCTGGAACTAGAAACGAATATTTTAGTTTTCTCGTTTAAATACCTTGATAAAATTAAATTGTAGGAATATCCCTGAGTAACTTTATTGGTTTATTAAATTTATTTAATAAGTTTGATTCTAGGATTTTTTCCTGAGGAGAAACGATGTTTAAATTTTTCTGGAACTAAAAACGAATATTTTAGTTTTCTTGCTTAAATATCACGATAAAATTAAATTGTAAGAATATCCCTGAGTAACTTTATTTGTTTGTTAGATTTTTTTAATAAGTTCGATTCTAGCATTTTTTCCTGACGAGTAATGATGTTTTTATTATTTTGGAACTAGAAAAGAATATTTTAGTTTTCTCGCTTAAATATCGCGATAAAATTAAATTGTAAGAATATCCCTGAGTAACCTTATTTGTTTATTAAATTTATTTAATAAGTTTGATTCTAGGATTTTTTACTGAGGAGAAACGATGTTTTCATTATTTTGAAGCAAGAAACGACTATTTTGGTTTTTTCAATTAAATATCACGATAAAATTAAATTGTATGAATATTCCTGAGTAACTTTATTCGTGTATTAAATTTATTTAATAAGTTTGATTCTAGCATTTTTTCCTGACGAGTAACGATGTTTTTATTATTTTGGAACTAGAAACGAATATTTTAGTTTTCTCGCTTAAATATCGCGATAAAATTAAATTGTAAGAATATCCCTGAGTAACTTTATTTGTTTATTAAATTTATTTAATAAGTTTGATTCTAGGATTTTTTCCTGAGGAGAAACGCTGTTTAAATTTCTCTGGAACTAGAAAAGAATATTTTAGTTTTCTCGCTTAAATATCGCGATAAAATTAAATTGTAAGAATATCCCTGAGTAACCTTATTTGTTTATTAAATTTATTTAATAAGTTTGATTCTAGGATTTTTTACTGAGGAGAAACGATGTTTTCATTATTTTGAAGCAAGAAACGACTATTTTGGTTTTTTCAATTAAATATCACGATAAAATTAAATTGTAAGAATATCCCTGAGTAACTTTATTGGTTTATTAAATTTATTTAATAAGTTTGATTCTAGGATTTTTTCCTGAGGAGAAACGATGTTTAAATTTTTCTGGAACAAAAAACGAATATTTTAGTTTTCTTGCTTAAATATCACGATAAAATTAAATTTTAGGAATATCCCTGAGTAACTTTATTCGTGTATTAAATTTATTTAATAAGTTTGATTCTAGCATTTTTTCCTGACGAGTAACGATGTTTTTATTATTTTGGAATTAGAAACGAATATTTTAGATTTATTGCTTAAATATCACGATAAAATTAAATTGTAAGAATATCCCTGAGTAACTTTATTTGTTTATTAGATTTTATTAATAAGTTCGATTCTAGCATTTTTTCCTGACGAGTAACGATGTTTTTATTATTTTGGAACTAGAAACGAATATTTTAGTTTTCTCGCTTAAATATCGCGATAAAATTAAATTGTAAGAATATCCCTGAGTAACTTTATTTGTTTATTAAATTTATTTAATAAGTTTGATTCCAGGATTTTTTCCTGAGGAGAAACGCTGTTTAAATTTCTCTGGAAATAGAAACGAATATTTTAGTTTTCTCGCTTAAATATCTTGATAAAATTAAATTGTAGGAATATCCCTGAGTAATTTTATTTGTTTATTAGATTTTTTTAATAAGTTCGATTCTAGCACTTTGTCCTGACGAGTAACGATGTTTTTATTATTTTGGAACTAGAAAAGAATATTTTAGTTTTCTCGCTTAAATATCGCGATAAAAGTAAATTGTAAAAATATCCCTGAGTAACTTTATTTGTGTATTAAAATTTATTTAATAAGTTTGATTCTAGCATTTTTTCCTGACGAGTAACGATGTTTTTATTATTTTGGAACTAGAAAAGAATATTTTAGTTTTCTCGCTTAAATATCGCGATAAAATTAAATTGTAAGAATATCCCTGAGTAACTTTATTTGTTTATTAAATTTATTTAATAAGTTTGATTCTAGCATTTTTTCCTGCCGAGTAACGATGATTTTATTATTTTGGAACTAGAAACGAATATTTTAGTTTTCTCGCTTAAATATCGCGATAAAATTAAATTGTAAGAATAACCCTGAGTAACTTTATTTGTTTATTAAATTTATTTAATAAGTTTGATTCTAGCATTTTTTCCTGCCGAGTAACGATGATTTTATTATTTTGGAACTAGAAACGAATATTTTAGTTTTATTGCTTAAATATCACGATAAAATTAAATTGTAGGAATATCCCTGAGTAACTTTATTTGTTTATTAAATTTATTTAATAAGTTTGATTCTAGCATTTTTTCCTGACGAGTAACGATGTTTTTATTATTTTGGAACTAGAAACGAATATTTTAGTTTTCTCGCTTAAATATCGCGATAAAATTAAATTGTAAGAATATCCCTGAGTAACTTTATTTGTTTATTAAATTTATTTAATAAGTTTGATTCTAGCATTTTTTCCTGACGAGTAACGATGTTTTTATTATTTTGGAACTAGAAACGAATATTTTAGTTTTCTCGCTTAAATATCGCGATAAAATTAAATTGTAAGAATATCCCTGAGTAACTTTATTTGTTTATTAAATTTATTTAATAAGTTTGATTCTAGCATTTTTTCCTGACGAGTAACGATGTTTTTATTATTTTGGAACTAGAAACGAATACTTTAGTTTTCTCGCTAAAATATCGCGATAAAATTAAATTGTAAGAATATCCCTGAGTAACTTTATTTGTTTATTAAATTTATTTAATAAGTTTGATTCTAGGGTTTTTTCCTGAGGAGAAACGCTGTTTAAATTTCTCTGGAACTAGAAACGAATATTTTAGTTTTCTCGCTTAAATATCTTGATAAAATTAAATTGTAGGAATATCCCTGAGTAACTTTATTGGTTTATTAAATTTATTTAATAAGTTTGATTCTAGGATTTTTTCCTGAGGAGAAACGATGTTTAAATTTTTCTGGAACAAAAAACGAATATTTTAGTTTTCTCGCTTAAATATCGCGATAAAATTAAATTGTAAGAATATCCCTGAGTAACTTTATTTGTTTATTAAATTTATTTAATAAGTTTGATTCTAGCATTTTTTCCTGCCGAGTAACGATGATTTTATTATTTTGGAACTAGAAACGAATATTTTAGTTTTATTGCTTAAATATCACGATAAAATTAAATTGTAGGAATATCCCTGAGTAACTTTATTTGTTTATTAAATTTATTTAATAAGTTTGATTCTAGAATTTTTTCCTGACGAGTAACGATGTTTTTATTATTTTGGAACTAGAAACGAATATTTTAGTTTTCTCGCTTAAATATCGCGATAAAATTAAATTGTAAGAAAATCCCTGAGTAACTTTATTTGTTTATTAAATTTATTTAATAAGTTTGATTCTAGCATTTTTTCCTGACGAGTAACGATGTTTTTATTATTTTGGAACTAGAAACGAATATTTTAGTTTTCTCGCTTAAATATCGCGATAAAATTAAATTGTAAGAATATCCCTGAGTAACTTTATTTGTTTATTAAATTTATTTAATAAGTTTGATTCTAGGATTTTTTCCTGAGGAGAAACGCTGTTTAAATTTCTCTGGAACTAGAAACGAATATTTTAGTTTTCTCGCTTAAATATCTTGATAAAATTAAATTGTAGGAATATCCCTGAGTAACTTTATTGGTTTATTAAATTTATTTAATAAGTTTGATTCTAGGATTTTTTCCTGAGGAGAAACGATGTTTAAATTTTTCTGGAACAAAAAACGAATATTTTAGTTTTCTCGCTTAAATATCGCGATAAAATTAAATTGTAAGAATATCCCTGAGTAACTTTATTTGTTTATTAAATTTATTTAATAAGTTTGATTCTAGCATTTTTTCCTGCCGAGTAACGATGATTTTATTATTTTGGAACTAGAAACGAATATTTTAGTTTTATTGCTTAAATATCACGATAAAATTAAATTGTAGGAATATCCCTGAGTAACTTTATTTGTTTATTAAATTTATTTAATAAGTTTGATTCTAGCATTTTTTCCTGACGAGTAACGATGTTTTTATTATTTTGGAACTAGAAACGAATATTTTAGTTTTCTCGCTTAAATATCGCGATAAAATTAAATTGTAAGAAAATCCCTGAGTAACTTTATTTGTTTATTAAATTTATTTAATAAGTTTGATTCTAACATTTTTTCCTGACGAGTAACGATGTTTTTATTATTTTGGAACTATAAACGAATATTTTAGTTTTCTCGCTTAAATATCGCGATAAAATTAAATTGTAAGAATATCCCTGAGTAACTTTATTTGTTTATTAAATTTATTTAATAAGTTTGATTCTAGGATTTTTTCCTGAGGAGAAACGCTGTTTAAATTTCTCTGGAACTAGAAACGAATATTTTAGTTTTCTCGCTTAAATATCTTGATAAAATTAAATTGTAGGAATATCCCTGAGTAACTTTATTGGTTTATTAAATTTATTTAATAAGTTTGATTCTAGGATTTTTTCCTGAGGAGAAACGATGTTTAAATTTTTCTGGAACAAAAAAAGAATATTTTAGTTTTCTCGCTTAAATATCGCGATAAAATTAAATTGTAAGAATATCCCTGAGTAACTTTATTTGTTTATTAAATTTATTTAATAAGTTTGATTCTAGCATTTTTTCCTGCGAAGTAACGATGATTTTATTATTTTGGAACTAGAAACGAATATTTTAGTTTTATTGCTTAAATATCACGATAAAATTAAATTGTAAGAATATCCCTGAGTAACTTTATTTGTTTATTAAATTTATTTAATAAGTTTGTTTCTAGGATTTTTTCCTGAGGAGAAACGGTGTTTACATTTTTCTAAAACTAAAAACGAATATTTTAGTTTTCTCGCTTAAATATCACGATAAAATTAAATTGTAGGAATATCCCTGAGTAACTTTATTCGTGTATTAAATTTATTTAATAAGTTTGTTTCTGGCATTTTTTCCTGACGAATATTTTAATTTTCTCGCTTAAATATCGCGATAAAATTAAATTGTAAGAATATCCCTGAGTAACTTTATTTGTTTATTAAATTTATTTAATAAGTTTGATTCTAGGATTTTTTCCTGAGGAGAAACGCTGTTTAAATTTCTCTGGAACTAGAAACGAATATTTTAGGTTTCTCGCTTAAATATCTTGATAAAATTAAATTGTAGGAATATCCCTGAGTAACTTTATTGGTTTATTAAATTTATTTAATAAGTTTGATTCTAGGATTTTCTCCTGAGGAGAAACGATGTTTAAATTTTTCTGGAACTAAAAACGAATATTTTAGTTTTCTTGCTTAAATATCACGATAAAATTAAATTGTAAGAATATCCCAGAGTAACTTTATTTGTTTGTTAGATTTTTTTAATAAGTTCGATTCTAGCATTTTATCCTGACGAGTAACGATGTTTTTATTATTTTGGAACTAGAAAAGAATATTTTAGTTTTCTCGCTTAAATATCGCGATAAAATCAAATTGTAGGAATATCCCTGAGTAACTTTATTCGTGTATTAAATTTATTTAATAAGTTTGATTCTAGGATTTTTTCTTGACGAGTAACGATGTTTTTTTATTTTGGAGCTAGAAACGAATATTTTAGTTTTGTCGCTTAAATATCGGTATAAAATTAAATTGTAAGAATATCCTTGAGTAACTTTATTTGTTTATTAAATTTATTTAATAAATTTGATTCTAGGATTTTTTCCTGAGGAGAAACGCTGTTTATATTTCTCTGGAAATAGAAACGAATATTTTAGTTTTCTCGCTTATATATCTTGATAAAATTAAATTGTAGGAAAACTAGAAACGAATATTTTAGTTTTCTTGCTTAAATATCACGATAAAATTAAATTGTAAGAATATCCCTGAGTAACTTTATTTGTTTGTTAGATTTTTTTAATAAGTTCGATTCTAGCATTTTATCCTGACGAGTAACGATGTTTTTATTATTTAGGAACTAGAAAAGAATATTTTAGTTTTCTCGCTTAAATATCGCAATAAAATTAAATTGTAAGAATATCCCTGAGTAACTTTATTTGTTTATTAAATTTATTTAATAAGTTCGATTCTAGCATTTTTTCCTGTCGAGTAACGATGTTTTTATTATTTTGGAACTAGAAACGAATATTTTAGTTTTCTCGCTTAAATATCGCGATAAAATTAAATTGTAAGAATATCCCTGAGACTTTATTTGTTTATTAAATTTATTTAATAAGTTTGATTCTAGGATTTTTTCCTGAGGAGAAACGATGTTTAATTTTCTCTGGAACTAGAAACGAATATTTTAGTTTTCTCGTTTAAATATCTTGATAAAATTAAATTGTAGGAATATCCCTGAGTAACTTTATTGGTTTATTAAATTTATTTAATAAGTTTGATTCTAGGATTTTTTTCCTGAGGAGAAACGATGTTTAAATTTTTCTGGAACTAAAAACGAATATTTTAGTTTTCTTGCTTAAATATCACGATAAAATTAAATTGTAAGAATATCCCTGAGTAACTTTATTTGTTTATTAGATTTTTTTAATAAGTTCGATTCTAGGATTTTTTCCTGAGGAGAAACGATGTTTAAATTTCTCTGGAACTAGAAACGAATATTTTAGTTTTCTCGTTTAAATATCTTGATAAAATTAAATTTTAAGAATATCCCTGAGTAACTTTATTTGTTTATTAAATTTATTTAATAAGTTTGATTTTAGGATTTTTCCCTGAGGAGAAACGATGTTTAAATTTCTCTGGAACTAGAAACGAATATTTTTGTTTTCTCGCTTAAATATCTTGATAAAATTAAATTGTAGGAATATCCCTGTGTAATTTTATTTGTTTATTAGATTTTTTTAATAAGTTCGATTCTAGCATTTTTTCCTGACGAGTAACGATGTTTTTATTATTTTGGAACTAGAAAAGAATATTTTAGTTTTCTCGCCTAAATATCGCGATAAAATTAAATTGTAAGAATATCCCTGAGTAACTTTATTTGTTTATTAAATTTATTTAATAAGTTCGATTCTAGCATTTTTTCCTGACGAGTAACAATGTTTTTATTATTTTGGAACTAGAAACGAATATTTTAGTTTTCTCGTTTAAATATCGCGATAAAATTAATTTGTAAGAATATCCCTGAGTAACTTTATTTGTTTATTAAATTTATTTAATAAGTTTGATTCTAGGATTTTTTCCTGAGGAGAAACGCTGTTTAAATTTCTCTGGAACTAGAAACGAATATTTTAGGTTTCTCGCTTAAATATCTTGATAAAAGTAAATTGTAGGAATATCCCTGAGTAACTTTATTGGTTTATTAAATTTATTTAATAAGTTTGATTCTAGGATTTTTTCCTGAGGAAAAACATGTTTAAATTTTTCTGGAACTAAAAACGAATATTTTAGTTTTCTTGCTTAAATATCACGATAAAATTAAATTGTAGGAATATCCCTGAGTAACTTTATTTGTTTGTTAGATTTTTAAAATAAGTTCGATTCTAGCATTTTTTCCTGACGAGTAACGAAGTTTTTATTATTTTGGAACTAGAAAAGAATATTTTAGTTTTCTCGCTTAAATATCGCGATAAAATTAAATTGTAAGAATATCCCTGAGTAACTTTATTTGTTTATTAAATTTATTTAATAAGTTTGATTCTAGGATTTTTTCCTGAGGAGAAACAATGTTTTTATTATTTTGAAGCAAGAAACGAATATTTTGGTTTTTTCACTTAAATATCACGATAAAATTAAATTGTATGAATATCCCTGAGTAACTTTATTCCTGTATTAAATTTATTAAATAAGTTTGATTCTAGCATTTTGTCTTGACGAGTAACGATATTTTATTATTTTGGAACTAGAAACGAATATTTTAGTTTTCTCACTTAAATATCACGATAAAATTAAATTGTAAAAATATCCCTGTGTAACTTTATTTGTGTATTAAATTTATTTAATATGTTCGTTTCTAGCTTTTTTCTTGACGAGTAACGATGTTTTTTTATTTTGGAGCTAGAAACGAATATTTTAGTTTTCTCGCTTAAATATCGCGATAAAATTAAATTGTAAGAATATCCCTGAGTAACTTTATTTGTTTATTAAATTTATTTAATAAGTTTGATTCTAGGATTTTTTCCTGAGGAGAAACGCTGTTTCAATTTCTCTGGAAATAGAAACGAATATTTTAGTTTTCTCGCTTAAATATCTTGATAAAATTAAATTGTAGGAATATCCCTGAGTAATTTTATTTGTTTATTAGATTTTTTTAATAAGTTCGATTCTAGCACTTTGTCCTGACGAGTAACGATGTTTTTATTATTTTGGAACTAGAAAAGAATATTTTAGTTTTCTCGCTTAAATATCGCGATAAAATTAAATTGTAAAAATATCCCTGAGTAACTTTATTTGTGTATTAAAATTTATTTAATAAGTTTGATTCTAGCTTTTTTTCCTGACGAGTAACGATGTTTTTATTATTTTGGAACTAGAAAAGAATATTTTAGTTTTCTCGCTTAAATATCGCGATAAAATTAAATTGTAAGAATATCCCTGAGTAACTTTATTTGTTTATTAAATTTATTTAATAAGTTTGATTCTAGCATTTTTTCCTGCCGAGTAACGATGATTTTATTATTTTGGAACTAGAAACGAATATTTTAGTTTTATTGCTTAAATATCACGATAAAATTAAATTGTAAGAATATCCCTGAGTAACTTTATTTGTTTATTAAATTTATTTAATAAGTTTGTTTCTAGGATTTTTTCCTGAGGAGAAACGGTGTTTACATTTTTCTAAAACTAAAAACGAATATTTTAGTTTTCTCGCTTAAATATCACGATAAAATTAAATTGTAGGAATATCCCTGAGTAACTTTATTCGTGTATTAAAATTTATTTAATAAGTTTGATTCTAGCATTTTTTCCTGACGAGTAACGATGTTTTTATTATTTTGGATCTAGAAACGAATATTTTAGTTTTCTCACTTAAATATCACGATAAAATTAAATTGTAAAAATATCCCTGAGTAACTTTATTTGTTTATTAAATTTATTTAATAAGTTTGATTCAAGGATTTTTTCCTGAGGAGAAACGGTGTTTACATTTTTCTGGAACTAAAAACGAATATTTTAGTTTTCTCGCTTAAATATCACGATAAAATTAAATTGTAAAAATATCCCTGGGTAACTTTATTTGTGTATTAAATTTATTTAATAAGTTCGTTTCTAGCTTTTTTCTTGACGAGTAACGATGTTTTTTTATTTTGGAGCTAGAAACGAATATTTTGGTTTTCTCGCTTAAATATCACGATAAAATTAAATAGTAGGAATATCCCTGAGTAACTTTATTGTTTATTAAATTTATTTAATAAGTTTGATTCTAGCATTTTTTCCTGACGAGTAACGATGTTTTTATTATTTTTGAACTAGAAACGATTATTTTAGTTTTCTCGCTTAAATATCGCGACAAAATTAAATTGTGAGAATATCCCTAAGTAACTTTATTTGTGTATTAAATTTATTTAATAAGTTTGATTCTAGCATTTTTTCCTGACGAGTAACGATGTTTTTATTATTTTTGAACTAGAAACGAATATTTTAGTTTTCTCGCTTAAATATCACGACAAAATTAAATTGTGAGAATATCCCTGAGTAACTTTATTCGTGTATTAAATTTATTTAATAAGTTTGATTCTAGGATTTTTTCCTGAGGAGAAACGGTTTTTACATTTTTCTGGAACTAAAAACGAATATTTTAGTTTTCTCGCTTAAATATCACGATAAAATTAAATTGTAAAAATATCCCTGGGTAACTTTATTTGTGTATTAAAATTTATGTAATATGTTTGATTCTAGCATTTTTTCCTGACGAGTAACGATGTTTTTATTATTTTTGAACTAGAAACGAATATTTTAGTTTTCTCGCTTAAATATCACGACAAAATTAAATTGTGAGAATATCCCTGAGTAACTTTATTCGTGTATTAAATTTATTTAATAAGTTTGATTCTAGCATTTTGTCTTGACGAGTAACGATGTTTTTATTATTTTGGAACTAGAAACGAATATTTTGGTATTCTCGCTTAAATATCACGATAAAATTAAATTGTAGGAATATCCCTGAGTAACTTTATTTGTTTATTAAATTTATTTAATAAGTTTGATTCTAGGATTTTTTCCTGAGGAGAAACGGTGTTTACATTTTTCTGGAACTAAAAACGAATATTTTAGTTTTCTCGCTTAAATATCACGATAAAATTAAATTGTAAGTTTATCCCTGAGTAACTTTATTTGTTTATTAAATTTATTTAATAAGTTTGATTCTAGGATTTTTTCCTGAGGAGAAACGGTGTTTACATTTTTCTGGAACTAAAAACGAATATTTTAGTTTTCTCGCTTAAATATCACGATAAAATTAAATTGTAAGTTTATCCCTGAGTAACTTTATTTGTTTATTTGAGTTTTTTTATAAGTTCGATTCTAGCATTTTTTCCTGACGAGTAACGATGTTTTTATTATTTTGGAACTAGAAAAGAATATTTTAGTTTTCTCGTTTAAATAACGCGACAAAATTAAATTGTGAGAATATCCCTGAGTAACTTTATTCGTGTATTAAATTTATTTAATAAGTTTGATTCTAGCATTTTGTCTTGACGAGTAACGATGTTTTTATTATTTTGGAACTAGAAACGAATATTTTGGTATTCTCGCTTAAATATCACGATAAAATTAAATTGTAGGAATATCCCTGAGTAACTTTATTTGTTTATTAAATTTATTTAATAAGTTTGATTCTAGGATTTTTTCCTGAGGAGAAACGGTGTTTACATTTTTCTGGAACTAAAAACGAATATTTTAGTTTTCTCGCTTAAATATCACGATAAAATTAAATTGTAAGTTTATCCCTGAGTAACTTTATTTGTTTATTTGAGTTTTTTTATAAGTTCGATTCTAGCATTTTTTCCTGACGAGTAACGATGTTTTTATTATTTTGGAACTAGAAAAGAATATTTTAGTTTTCTCGTTTAAATATCGCGACAAAATTAAATTGTGAGAATATCCCTGAGTAACTTTATTTGTGTATTAAATTTATTTAATAAGTTTGATTCTAGGATTTTTTACTGAGGAGAAACGATGTTTTTATTATTTTTGAACTAGAAACGAATATTTTAGTTTTCTCGCTTAAATATCACGACAAAATTAAATTGTGAGAATATCCCTGAGTAACTTTATTCGTGTATTAAATTTATTTAATAAGTTTGATTCTAGGATTTTTTCCTGAGGAGAAACGGTTTTTACATTTTTCTGGAACTAAAAACGAATATTTTAGTTTTCTCGCTTAAATATCACGATAAAATTAAATTGTAAAAATATCCCTGGGTAACTTTATTTGTGTATTAAAATTTATGTAATATGTTTGATTCTAGCATTTTTTCCTGACGAGTAACGATGTTTTTATTATTTTTGAACTAGAAACGAATATTTTAGTTTTCTCGCTTAAATATCACGACAAAATTAAATTGTGAGAATATCCCTGAGTAACTTTATTCGTGTATTAAATTTATTTAATAAGTTTGATTCTAGCATTTTGTCTTGACGAGTAACGATGTTTTTATTATTTTGGAACTAGAAACGAATATTTTGGTATTCTCGCTTAAATATCACGATAAAATTAAATTGTAGGAATATCCCTGAGTAACTTTATTTGTTTATTAAATTTATTTAATAAGTTTGATTCTAGGATTTTTTCCTGAGGAGAAACGGTGTTTACATTTTTCTGGAACTAAAAACGAATATTTTAGTTTTCTCGCTTAAATATCACGATAAAATTAAATTGTAAGTTTATCCCTGAGTAACTTTATTTGTTTATTAAATTTATTTAATAAGTTTGATTCTAGGATTTTTTCCTGAGGAGAAACGGTGTTTACATTTTTCTGGAACTAAAAACGAATATTTTAGTTTTCTCGCTTAAATATCACGATAAAATTAAATTGTAAGTTTATCCCTGAGTAACTTTATTTGTTTATTTGAGTTTTTTTATAAGTTCGATTCTAGCATTTTTTCCTGACGAGTAACGATGTTTTTATTATTTTGGAACTAGAAAAGAATATTTTAGTTTTCTCGTTTAAATAACGCGACAAAATTAAATTGTGAGAATATCCCTGAGTAACTTTATTCGTGTATTAAATTTATTTAATAAGTTTGATTCTAGCATTTTGTCTTGACGAGTAACGATGTTTTTATTATTTTGGAACTAGAAACGAATATTTTGGTATTCTCGCTTAAATATCACGATAAAATTAAATTGTAGGAATATCCCTGAGTAACTTTATTTGTTTATTAAATTTATTTAATAAGTTTGATTCTAGGATTTTTTCCTGAGGAGAAACGGTGTTTACATTTTTCTGGAACTAAAAACGAATATTTTAGTTTTCTCGCTTAAATATCACGATAAAATTAAATTGTAAGTTTATCCCTGAGTAACTTTATTTGTTTATTTGAGTTTTTTTATAAGTTCGATTCTAGCATTTTTTCCTGACGAGTAACGATGTTTTTATTATTTTGGAACTAGAAAAGAATATTTTAGTTTTCTCGTTTAAATATCGCGACAAAATTAAATTGTGAGAATATCCCTGAGTAACTTTATTTGTGTATTAAATTTATTTAATAAGTTTGATTCTAGGATTTTTTACTGAGGAGAAACGATGTTTTTATTATTTTGAAGCAAGAAACGAATATTTTGGTTTTCTCACTTAAATATCACGATAAAATTAAATTGCATGAATATCCCTGAGTAACTTTATTCGTGTATTAAATTTATTTAATAAGTTTGATTCTAGCATTTTGTCTTGACGAGTAACGATGTTTTAATTATTTTGGAACTAGAAAAGAATATTTTAGTTTTCTCACTTAAATATCACGATAAAATTAAATTGTAAAAATATCCCTGAGTAACTTTATTTGTGTATTAAAATTTATTTAATAAGTTTGATTCTAGCATTTTTTCCTGACGAGTAACAATGTTTTTATTATTTTGGAACTAGAAACGAATATTTTAGTTTTCTCGCTTAAATATCGCGATAAAATTAAATTGTAAAAATATCCCTGAGTAACCTTATTTGTTTATTAAATTTATTTAATAAGTTTGATTCAAGGATTTTTTCCTGAGGAGAAACGCTGTTTTAATTTCTCTGGAACTAGAAACGAATATATTAGTTTTCTCGCTTAAATATCTCGATAAAATTAAATTGTAAAAATATCCCTGTGTAACTTTATTTGTGTATTAAATTTATTTAATAAGTTCGTTTCTATCTTTTTTCTTGACGAGTAACGATGTTTTTTTATTTTGGAGCTAGAAACGAATATTTTGGTTTTCTCGCTTAAATATCACGATAAAATTAAATTGTAGGAATATCCCTGAGTAACTTTATTGTTTATTAAATTTATTTAATAAGTTTGATTCTAGCATTTTTTCCTGACGAGTAACGATGTTTTTATTATTTTTGAACTAGAAACGAATATTTTAGTTTTCTCGCTTAAATATCGCGACAAAATTAAATTGTGAGAATATCCCTGAGTAACTTTATTTGTGTATTAAATTTATTTAATAAGTTTGATTCTAGCATTTTTTCCTGACGAGTAACGATGTTTTTATTATTTTTGAACTAGAAACGAATATTTTAGTTTTCTCGCTTAAATATCACGACAAAATTAAATTGTGAGAATATCCCTGAGTAACTTTATTCGTGTATTAAATTTATTTAATAAGTTTGATTCTAGGATTTTTTCCTGAGGTGAAACGGTGTTTACATTTATCTGGAACTAAAAACGAATATTTTAGTTTTCTCGCTTAAATATCACGATAAAATTAAATTGTAAAAATATCCCTGGGTAACTTTATTTGTGTATTAAAATTTATGTAATATGTTTGATTCTAGCATTTTTTCCTGACGAGTAACGATGTTTTTATTATTTTTGAACTAGAAACGAATATTTTAGATTTCTCGCTTAAATATCATGACAAAATTAAATTGTGAGAATATCCCTGAGTAACTTTATTCGTGTATTAAATTTATTTAATAAGTTTGATTCTAGCATTTTGTCTTGACGAGTAACGATGTTTTTATTATTTTGGAACTAGAAACGAATATTTTAGTTTTCTCGTTTAAATATCGCGATAAAATTAAATTGTAAGAATATCCCTGAGTAACTTTATTTGTTTATTAAATTTATTTAATAAGTTTGATTCTAGGATTTTTTCCTGAGGAGAAACGCTGTTTAAATTTCTCTGGAACTAGAAATGAATATTTTAGTTTTCTCGCTTAAATATCACGACAAAATTAAATTGTGAGAATATCCCTGAGTAACTTTATTCGTGTATTAAATTTATTTAATAAGTTTGATTCTAGCATTTTTTCCTGACGAGTAACGATGTTTTTATTATTTTTGAACTAGAAACGAATATTTTAGTTTTCTCGCTTAAATATCACGACAAAATTAAATTGTGAGAATATCCCTGATTAACTTTATTCGTGTATTAAATTTATTTAATAAGTTTGATTCTAGCATTTTGTCTTGACGAGTAACGATGTTTTTATTATTTTGGAACTAGAAACGAATATTTTAGTTTTCTCGCTTAAATATCGCGATAAAATTAAATTGTAAGAATATCCCTGAGTAACTTTATTTGTTTATTAAATTTATTTAATAAGTTTGATTCTAGGATTTTTTCCTGAGGAGCTGGAACTAAAAACGAATATTTTAGTTTTCTCGCTTAAATATCACGATAAAATTAAATTGTAAAAATATCCCTGTGTAACTTTATTTGTGTATTAAATTTATTTAATAAGTTCGTTTCTAGCTTTTTCCTTGTTGAGTAACGATGTTTTTTTTTATTTTGTAGCTAGAAACGAATATTTTGGTATTCTCGCTTAAATATCACGATAAAATTAAATTGTAGGAATATCCCTGAGTAACTTTATTTGTTTATTAAATTTATTTAATAAGTTTGATTCTAGGATTTTTTCCTGAGGAGAAACGGTGTTTACATTTTTCTGGAACTAGTAACGAATATTTTAGTTTTCTCGCTTAAATAACACGATAAAATTAAATTGTAAGTTTATCCCTGAGTTACTTTATTTGTTTATTTGAGTTTTTTTATAAGTTCGATTCTAGGATTTTTTCCTGAGGAGAAACGATGTTTTTATTATTTTGTAACTAGAAACGAATATTTTAGTTTTCTCACTTAAATATCACGATAAAATTAAATTGTGAGAATATCCCTGAGTAACTTTATTCGTGTATTAAATTTATTTAATAAGTTTGATTCTAGCATTTTGTCTTGACGAGTAACGATGTTTTTATTATTTTGGAACTAGAAACGAATATTTTAGTTTTCTCGCTTAAATATCGCGATAAAATTAAATTGTAAGAATATCCCTGAGTAACTTTATTTGTTTATTAAATTTATTTAATAAGTTTGATTCTAGGATTTTTTCCTGAGGAGAAACGCTGTTTAAATTTCTCTGGAACTAGAAACGAATATTTTAGTTTTCTCGCTTAAATATCACGATAAAATTAAATTGTAAGAATATCCCTGAGAAACTTTATTTGTTTATTAAATTTATTTAATAAGTTTGATTCTAGTATTTTTTCCTGAGGAAAAACGATGTTTAAATTTTTCTGGAACTAAAAACGAATATTTTAGTTTTCTTGCTTAAATATCACGATAAAATTAAATAGTAAGAATATCCGTGAGTAACTTTATTTGTTTATTAGATTTTTTAATAAGTTCGATTCTAGCATTTTTTCTTGACGAGTAACGATGTTTTTATTATTTTGGACCTAGAAACGAATATTTTAGTTTACTCGCTTAAATATCGCGACAAAATTAAATTGTGAGAATATCCCTGAGTAACTTTATTTGTGTATTAAATTTATTTAATAAGTTTGATTCTAGCATTTTTTCCTGACGAGTAACGATGTTTTTATTATTTTGGAACTAGAAAAGAATATTTTAGTTTTCTCGTTTAAATATCGCGATAAAATTAAATTGTAAGAATATCCCTGAGTAACTTTATTTGTTTATTAAATTTATTTAATAAGTTTGATTCTAGGATTTTTTCCTGAGGAGAAACGGTGTTTACATTTTTCTGGAACTAAAAACGAATATTTTAGTTTTCTCGTTTAAATATCACGATAAAATTAAATTGTAAAAATATCCCTGTGTAACTTTATTTGTGTATTAAATTTATTTAATAAGTTCGTTTCTAGCTTTTTTCTTGACGAGTAACGATGTTTTTTTATTTTGGAGCTAGAAACGAATATTTTGGTTTTCTCGCTTAAATATCACGATAAAATTAAATTGTAGGAATATCCCTGAGTAACTTTATTTGTTTATTAAATTTATTTAATAAGTTTGATTCTAGCATTTTTTCCTGAGGAGTAACAATGTTTCAATTTTCTGGAACTAGAAACGATTATTTTAGTTTTCTTGCTTAAATATCACGATAAAATTAAATTGTATGAATATCCCTGAGTAACTTTATTTGTGTATTAAATTTATTTAATAAGTTTGATTCTAGCATTTTTTCCTGACGAGTAACGATGTTTTTATTATTTTGGAACTAGAAAAGAATATTTTAGTTTTCTCGCTTAAATATCGCGATAAAATTAAATGGTAAGAATATCCCTGAGTAACTTTATTTGTTTATTAAATTTATGTAATAAGTTTGATTCTAGGATTTTTTCCTGAGGAGAAACGGTGTTTACATTTTTCTGGAACTAAAAACGAATATTTTAGTTTTCTCGTTTAAATATCACGATAAAATTAAATTGTAAAAATATCCCTGTGTAACTTTATTTGTGTATTAAATTTATTTAATAAGTTCGTTTCTAGCTTTTTTCTTGACGAGTAACGATGTTTTTTTATTTTGGAGCTAGAAACGAATATTTTGGTTTTCTCGCTTAAATATCACGATAAAATTAAATTGTAGGAATATCCCTGAGTAACTTTATTTGTTTATTAAATTTATTTAATAAGTTCGATTCTAGCATTTGGTCCTGACGAGTAACGATGTTTTTATTATTTTGGAACTAGAAACAAATATTTTAGTTTTCTCACTTAAATATCACGATAAAATTAAATTGTAAAAATATCCCTGCGTAACTTTATTTGTGTATTAAAATTTATTTAATAAGTTTGATTCTAGCATTTTGTCCTGACGAGTAACGATGTTTTTATTATTTTGGAACTAGAAACGAATATTTTAGTTTTCTTGTTAAATATCACGATAAAATTAAATTGTAAGAATATCCCTGAGTAACTTTATTTGTTTATTAGATTTTTTTAATAAGTTCGATTCTAGCATTTTATCCTGACGAGTAACGATGTTTTTATTATTTTGGAACTAGAAAAGAATATTTTAGTTTTCTCGCTTAAATATCGCGATAAAATTAAATTGTAAGAATGTCCCTGAGTAACTTTATTTGTTTATTAAATTTATTTAATAAGTTTGATTCTAGGATTTTTTCCTGAGGAGAAACGATGTTTTTATTATTTTGAAGCAAGAAACGAATATTTTAGTTTTCTCGCTTAAATATCACGATAAAATTAAATTGTAAAAATATCCCTGTGTAACTTTATTTGTGTATTAAATTTATTTTATAAGTTCGTTTCTAGCTTTTTTCTTGACGAGTAACGATGTTTTTTTTATTTTGGAGCTAGAAACGAATAATTTGGTATTCTCGTTTAAATATCACGATAAAATTAAATTGTATGAATATCCCTGAGTAACTTTATTTGTTTATTAAATTTATTTAATAAGTTTGATTCTAGGATTTTTTCCTGAGGAGAAACGATGATAAATTTTTCTGGAACTAGAAACGAATATTTTAGTTTTCTCGCTTAAATATCTCGATAAAATTAAATTGTAGGTATATCCCTGAGTAACTTTATTTGCTTATTAGATTTTTTTAATAAGTTCGATTCTAGCATTTTGTCCTGACGAGTAACGATGTTTTTATTATTTTGTAACTAGAAACGAATATTTTAGTTTTCTCACTTAAATATCACGATAAAATTAAATTGTAAAAATATCCCTGAGTAACTTTATTTGTTTATTAAATTTATTTAATTAGTTTGATTCTAGGATTTTTTCCTGAGGAGAAACGCTGTTTAAATTTCTCTGGAAATAGAAAGGAATATTTTAGTTTTCTCGATTAAATATCTTGATAAAATTAAATTGTAGGAATATCCCTAGTAACTTTATTTGTTTATTAAATTTATTTAATAAGTTTGATTCTAGGATTTTTTCCTGAGGAGAAACGATGATAAATTTTTCTGGAACTAGAAACGAATATTTTAGTTTTCTCGCTTAAATATCTCGATAAAATTAAATTGTAGGAATATCCCTGAGCAACTTTATTTGTTTATTAAATTTATTTAATAAGTTTGATTCTAGGATTTTTTCCTGAGGAGAAACGATGATAAATTTTTCTGGAACTAGAAACGAATATTTTAGTTTTCTCGCTTAAATATCTCGATAAAATTAAATTGTAGGTATATCCCTGAGTAACTTTATTTGCTTATTAGATTTTTTTAATAAGTTCGATTCTAGCATTTTTTCCTGACGAGTAACGATGTTTTTATTATTTTGGAACTAGAAAAGAATATTTTAGTTTTCTCGCTTAAATATCGCGATAAAATTAAATTGTAAGAATATCCCTGAGTAACTTTATTTGTTTATTAAATTTATTTAATAAGTTTGATTCTAGGATTTTTTCCTGAGGAGAAACGATGTTTTTATTATTTTGAAGCAAGAAACGAATATTTTAGTTTTCTCGTTTAAATATCACGATAAAATTAAATTGTAAAAATATCCCTGTGTAACTTTATTTGTGTATTAAATTTATTTTATAAGTTCGTTTCTAGCTTTTTTCTGGACGAGTAACGATGTTTTTTTTATTTTGGAGCTAGAAACGAATATTTTGGTATTCTCGTTTAAATATCACGATAAAATAAAATTGTAGGAATATCCCTGAGTAACTTTATTTGTTTATTAAATTTATTAATAAGTTTGATTCTAGGACTTTTTCCTGAGGAGAAACGATGTTTAAATTTTTCTGGAACTAAAAACGAATATTTTAGTTTTCTTGCTTAAATATCACGATAAAATTAAATTGTAGGAATATCCCTGTGTAACTTTATTGGTTTATTAAATTTATTTAATAAGTTTGATTCTAGGACTTTTTCCTGAGGAGAAACGATGTTTAAATTTTTCTGGAACTAAAAACGAATATTTTAGTTTTCTTGCTTAAATATCACGATAAAATTAAATTGTATGAATATCCCTGAGTAACTTTATTTGTTTATTAGATTTTTTTAATAAGTTCGATTCTAGCATTTTGTCCTGACGAGTAACAATGTTTTTATTATTTTGTAACTAGAAACGAATATTTTAGTTTTCTCACTTAAATATCACGTTAAAATTAAATTGTAAAAATATCCCTGAGTAACTTTATTTGTTTATTAAATTTATTTAATAAGTTTGATTCTAGGATTTTTTCCTGAGGAGAAACGCTGTTTAAATTTCTCTGGAAATAGAAACGAATATTTTAGTTTTCTCGCTTAAATATCTTGATAAAATTAAATTGTAGGAATATCCCTAGTAACTTTATTTGTTTATTAAATTTATTTAATAAGTTTGATTCTAGGATTTTTTCCTGAGGAGAAACGATGTTTTTATTATTTTGAAGCAAGAAACGAATATTTTAGTTTTCTCGTTTAAATATCACGATAAAATTAAATTGTAAAAATATCCCTGTGTAACTTTATTTGTGTATTAAATTTATTTTATAAGTTCGTTTCTAGCTTTTTTCTTGACGAGTAACGATGTTTTTTTATTTTGGAGCTAGAAACGAATATTTTGGTATTCTCGTTTAAATATCACGATAAAATAAAATTGTAGGAATATCCCTGAGTAACTTTATTTGTTTATCAAATTTATTAATAAGTTTGATTCTAGGACTTTTTCCTGAGGAGAAACGATGTTTAAATTTTTCTGGAACTAAAAACGAATATTTTAGTTTTCTTGCTTAAATATCACGATAAAATTAAATTGTAGGAATATCCCTGTGTAACTTTATTGGTTTATTAAATTTATTTAATAAGTTTGATTCTAGGACTTTTTCCTGAGGAGAAACGATGTTTAAATTTTTCTGGAACTAAAAACGAATATTTTAGTTTTCTTGCTTAAATATCACGATAAAATTAAATTGTATGAATATCCCTGAGTAACTTTATTTGTTTATTAGATTTTTTTAATAAGTTCGATTCTAGCATTTTGTCCTGACGGGTAACGATGTTTTTATTATTTTGTAACTAGAAACGAATATTTTAGTTTTCTCACTTAAATATCACGATAAAATTAAATTGTAAAAATATCCCTGAGTAACTTTATTTGTTTATTAAATTTATTTAATAAGTTTGATTCTAGGATTTTTTCCTGAGGAGAAACGCTGTTTAAATTTCTCTGGAAATAGAAACGAATATTTTAGTTTTCTCGCTTAAATATCTTGATAAAATTAAATTGTAGGAATATCCCTAGTAACTTTATTTGTTTATTAAATTTATTTAATAAGTTTGATTCTAGGATTTTTTCCTGAGGAGAAACGATGATAAATTTTTCTGGAACTAGAAACGAATATTTTAGTTTTCTCGCTTAAATATCTCGATAAAATTAAATTGTAGGAATATCCCTGAGTAACTTTATTTGTTTATTAGATTTTTTTAATAAGTTCGATTCTAGCATTTTTTCCTGACGAGTAACGATGTTTTTATTATTTTGGAACTAGAAACGAATATTTAAGTTTTCTCACTTAAATATCACGATAAATTTAAATTGTAAAAATATCCCTGAGTAACTCTATTTGTTTGTTAGATTTTTTTAATAAGGTCGATTCTAGCATTTTTTCCTGACGAGTAACGATGTTTTTATTATTTTGGAACTAGAAAAGAATATTTTAGTTTTCTCGCTTTAATATCTCGATAAAATTAAATTGTAGGAATATCCCTGAGTAACTTTATTTGTTTATTAAATTTATTTAATAAGTTTGATTCTAGGATTTTTTGCTGAGGAGAAACGATGTTTAAATTTTTCTGGAACTAAAAACGAATATTTTAGTTTTCTTGCTTAAATATCACGATAAAATTAAATTGTAAGAATATCCCTGAGTAACTTTATTTGTTTATTAGATTTTTTTAATAAGTTCGATTCTAGCATTTTTTCCTGACGAGTAACGATGTTTTTATTATTTTGGAACTAGAAAAGAATATTTTAGTTTTCTCGCTTAAATATCGCGATAAAATTAAATTGTAAGAATATCCCTGAGTAACTTTATTTGTTTATTAAATTTATTTAATAAGTTTGATTCTAGGATTTTTTCCTGAGGAGAAACGATGTTTTTATTATTTTGAAGCAAGAAACGAATATTTTGGTTTTCACACTTAAATATCACGATAAAATTAAATTGTAGGAATATCCCTGAGTAACTTTATTCGTGTATTAAATTTATTTAATAAGTTTGATTCTAGCATTTTTTCCTGACGAGTAACGATGTTTTTATTATTTTGGAACTAGAAACGAATATTTAAGTTTTCTCACTTAAATATCACGATAAATTTTAATTGTAAAAATATCCCTGAGTAACTTTATTTGTTTGTTAGATTTTTTTAATAAGTTCGATTCTAGCATTTTTTCCTGACGAGTAACGATGTTTTTATTATTTTGGAACTAGAAAAGAATATTTTAGTTTTCTCGCTTAAATATCGCGATAAAATTAATGTGTAGGAGATCCCTGTGTAACTTTATTGGTTTATTAAATTTATTTAATAAGTTTGATTCTAGGATTTTTTCCTGAGGAGAAACGATGTTTTTATTATTTTGAAGCAAGAAACGAATATTTTAGTTTTCTCGCTTAAATATCAAGATAAAATTAAATTGTAAAAATATCCCTGTGTAACTTTATTTGTGTATTAAATTTATTTAATAAGTTCGTTTCTAGCTTTTTTCTTGACGAGTAACGATGTTTTTTTTATTTTGGAGCTAGAAACGAATATTTTGGTATTCTCGCTTAAATATCACGATAAAATTAAATTGTAGGAAAATCCCTGAGTAACTTTATTTGTTTATTAAATTTATTAATAAGTTTGATTCTAGCATTTTTTCCTGAGGAGTAACAATGTTTCAATTTTCTGGAACTAGAAACGATTATTTTAGTTTTCTTGCTTAAATATCACGATAAAATTAAATTGTATGAATATCCCTGAGTAACTTTATTTGTTTATTAGATTTTTTTAATAAGTTCGATTCTAGCATTTTGTCCTGACGAGTAATGATGTTTTTATTATTTTGGAACTAGAAACGAATATTTTAGTTTTCTCACTTAAATATCACGATAAAATTAAATTGTAAAAATATCCCTGGGTAACTTTATTTGTGTATTAAAATTTATTTAATAAGTTTGATTCTAGCATTTTTTCCTGACGAGTAACGATGTTTTTATTATTTTGGAACTAGAAACGAATATTTTAGTTTTCTCGCTTAAATATCGCGATAAAATTAAATTGTAAGAATATCCCTGAGTAACTTTATTTGTTTATTAAATTTATTTAATAAGTTTGATTCTAGGATTTTTTCCTGAGGAGAAACGATATTTTAATTTTTCTGGAACTAAAAACGAATATTTTAGTTTTCTTGCTTAAATATCACGATAAAATTAAATTGTAAGAATATCCCTGAGTAACTTTATTTGTTTGTTAGATTTTTTTAATAAGTTCGATTCTAGCATATTATCCTGACGAGTAACGATGTTTTTATTATTTTGGAACTAGAAAAGAATATTTTAGTTTTCTCGCTTAAATATCGCGATAAAATTAAATTGTAAGAAAATCCCTGAGTAACTTTATTTGTTTATTAAATTTATTTAATAAGTTTGATTCTAGGATTTTTTTCTGAGGAGAAACGGTGTTTACATTTTTCTGGAACTAAAAACGAATATTTTAGTTTTCTCGTTTAAATATCACGATAAAATTAAATTGTAAAAATAGCCCTGTGTAACTTTATTTGTGTATTAAATTTATTTAATAAGTTCGTTTCTAGCTTTTTTCTTGACGAGTAACAATGTTTTTTTTATTTTGGAGCTAGAAACGAATATTTTGTTTTTCTCGCTTAAATATCACGATAAAATTAAATTGTAGGAATATCCCTGAGTAACTTTATTTGTTTATTAAATTTATTTAATAAGTTTGATTCTAGGATTTTTTCCTGAGGAGAAACGCTGTTTAAATTTCTCTGGAAATAGAAACGAATATTTTAGTTTTCTCGCTTAAATATCTTGATAAAATTAAATTGTAGGAAAACTAGAAACGAATAGTTTAGTTTTCTTGCTTAAATATCACGATAAAATTAAATTGTAAGAATATCCCTGAGTAACTTTATTTGTTTGTTAGATTTTTTTAATAAGTTCGATTCTAGCATTTTGTCCTGACGAGTAACGATGTTTTTATTATTTTGGAACTAGAAACGAATATTTTAGTTTTCTCACTTAAATATCACGATAAAATTAAATTGTAAAAATATCCCTGCGTAACTTAATTTGTGTATTAAAATTTATTTAATAAGTTTGATTCTAGCATTTTTTCCTGACGAGTAACGATGTTTTTATTATTTTGGAACTAGAAACGAATATTTTAGTTTTCTTGCTTAAATATCTTGATAAAATTAAATTGCAGGAATATCCCTGAGTAACTTTATTGGTTTATTAAATTTATTTAATAAGTTTGATTCTAGGATTTTTTCCTGAGGAGAAACGATGTTTTTATTATTTTGAAGCAAGAAACGAATATTTTAGTTTTCTCGCTTAAATATCACGATAAAATTAAATTGTCAAAATATCCCTGTGTAACTTTATTTGTGTATTAAATTTATTTAATAAGTTCGTTTCTAGCTTTTTTCTTGACGAGTAACGATGTTTTTTTTATTTTGGAGCTAGAAACGAATATTTTGGTATTCTCGCTTAAATATCACGATAAAATTAAATTGTAGGAAAATCCCTGAGTAACTTTATTTGTTTATTAAATTTATTAATAAGTTTGATTCTAGCATTTTTTCCTGAGGAGTAACAATGTTTCAATTTTCTGGAACTAGAAACAATTATTTTAGTTTTCTTGCTTAAATATCACGATAAAATTAAATTGTATGAATATCCCTGAGTAACTTTATTTGTTTATTAGATTTTTTTAATAAGTTCGATTCTAGCATTTTGTCCTGACGAGTAATGATGTTTTTATTATTTTGGAACTAGAAACGAATATTTTAGTTTTCTCACTTAAATATCACGATAAAATTAAATTGTAAAAATATCCCTGGGTAACTTTATTTGTGTATTAAAATTTATTTAATAAGTTTGATTCTAGCATTTTTTCCTGACGAGTAACGATGTTTTTATTATTTTGGAACTAGAAACGAATATTTTAGTTTTCTCGCTTAAATATCGCGATAAAATTAAATTGTAAGAATATCCCTGAATAACTTTATTTGTTTATTAAATTTATTTAATAAGTTTGATTCTAGGATTTTTTCCTGAGGAGAAACGATATTTTAATTTTTCTGGAACTAAAAACGAATATTTTAGTTTTCTTGCTTAAATATCACGATAAAATTAAATTGTAAGAATATCCCTGAGTAACTTTATTTGTTTGTTAGATTTTTTTAATAAGTTCGATTCTAGCATATTATCCTGACGAGTAACGATGTTTTTATTATTTTGGAACTAGAAAAGAATATTTTAGTTTTCTCGCTTAAATATCGCGATAAAATTAAATTGTAAGAAAATTCCTGAGTAACTTTATTTGTTTATTAAATTTATTTAATAAGTTTGATTCTAGGATTTTTTTCTGAGGAGAAACGGTGTTTACATTTTTCTGGAACTAAAAACGAATATTTTAGTTTTCTCGTTTAAATATCACGATAAAATTAAATTGTAAAAATAGCCCTGTGTAACTTTATTTGTGTATTAAATTTATTTAATAAGTTCGTTTCTAGCTTTTTTCTTGACGAGTAACAATGTTTTTTTATTTTGGAGCTAGAAACGAATATTTTGGTTTTCTCGCTTAAATATCACGATAAAATTAAATTGTAGGAATATCCCTGAGTAACTTTATTTGTTTATTAAATTTATTTAATAGGTTTGATTCTAGCATTTTTTCCTGAGGAGTAACAATGTTTCAATTTTCTGGAACTAGAAACGATTATTTTAGTTTTCTTGCTTAAATATCTCGATAAAATTAAATTGTAGGAATATCCCTGAGTAACTTTATTTGTTTATTAAATTTTTTTATAAGTTCGATTCTAGCATTTTTTCCTGTCGAGTAACGATGTTTTTATTATTTTGGAACTAGAAACGAATATTTTAGTTTTCTCGCTTAAATATCGCGATAAAATTAAATTGTAAGAATATCCCTGAGTAACTTTATTTGTTTATTAAATTTATTTAATAACTTTGATTCTAGGATTTTTTCCTGAGGAGAAACGCTGTTTAAATTTCTCTGGAAATAGAAACGAATATTTTAGTTTTCTCGCTTAAATATCTTGATAAAATTAAATTGTAGGAATATCCCTGAGTAACTTTATTTGTTTATTAAATTTATTTAATAAGTTTGATTCTAGGATTTTTTCCTGAGGAGAAACGATGATAAATTTTTCTGGAACTAGAAACGAATATTTTAGTTTTCTCGCTTAAATATCTCGATAAAATTAAATTGTAGGAATATCCCTGAGTAACTTTATTTGTTTATTAAATTTATTTAATAAGTTTGATTCTAGGATTTTTTCCTGAGGAGAAACGATGTTTAAATTTTTCTGGAACTAAAAACGAATATTTTAGTTTTCTTGCTTAAATATCACGATAAAATTAAATTGTAAGAATATCCCTGAGTAACTTTATTTGTTTATTAGATTTTTTTAATAAGTTCGATTCTAGCATTTTTTCCTGACGAGTAACGATGTTTTTATTATTTTGGAACTAGAAAAGAATATTTTAGTTTTCTCGCTTAAATATCGCGATAAAATTAAATTGTAAGAATATCCCTGAGTAACTTTATTTGTTTATTAAATTTATTTAATAAGTTTGATTCTAGGACTTTTTCCTGAGGAGAAACGATGTTTAAATTTTTCTGGAACTAAAAACGAATATTTTAGTTTTCTCGCTTAAATATCACGATAAAATTAAATTGTATGAATATCCCTGAGTAACTTTATTTGTTTATTAGATTTTTTTAATAAGTTCGATTCTAGCATTTTGTCCTGACGGGTAACGATGTTTTTATTATTTTGTAACTAGAAACGAATATTTTAGTTTTCTCACTTAAATATCACGATAAAATTAAATTGTAAAAATATCCCTGAGTAACTTTATTTGTTTATTAAATTTATTTAATAAGTTTGATTCTAGGATTTTTTCCTGAGGAGAAACGCTGTTTAAATTTCTCTGGAAATAGAAACGAATATTTTAGTTTTCTCGCTTAAATATCTTGATAAAATTAAATTGTAGGAATATCCCTAGTAACTTTATTTGTTTATTAAATTTATTTAATAAGTTTGATTCTAGGATTTTTTCCTGAGGAGAAACGATGATAAATTTTTCTGGAACTAGAAACGAATATTTTAGTTTTCTCGCTTAAATATCTCGATAAAATTAAATTGTAGGAATATCCCTGAGTAACTTTATTTGTTTATTAGATTTTTTTAATAAGTTCGATTCTAGCATTTTTTCCTGACGAGTAACGATGTTTTTATTATTTTGGAACTAGAAACGAATATTTAAGTTTTCTCACTTAAATATCACGATAAATTTAAATTGTAAAAATATCCCTGAGTAACTCTATTTGTTTGTTAGATTTTTTTAATAAGGTCGATTCTAGCATTTTTTCCTGACGAGTAACGATGTTTTTATTATTTTGGAACTAGAAAAGAATATTTTAGTTTTCTCGCTTTAATATCTCGATAAAATTAAATTGTAGGAATATCCCTGAGTAACTTTATTTGTTTATTAAATTTATTTAATAAGTTTGATTCTAGGATTTTTTCCTGAGGAGAAACGATGTTTAAATTTTTCTGGAACTAAAAACGAATATTTTAGTTTTCTTGCTTAAATATCACGATAAAATTAAATTGTAAGAATATCCCTGAGTAACTTTATTTGTTTATTAGATTTTTTTAATAAGTTCGATTCTAGCATTTTTTCCTGACGAGTAACGATGTTTTTATTATTTTGGAACTAGAAAAGAATATTTTAGTTTTCTCGCTTAAATATCGCGATAAAATTAAATTGTAAGAATATCCCTGAGTAACTTTATTTGTTTATTAAATTTATTTAATAAGTTTGATTCTAGGATTTTTTCCTGAGGAGAAACGATGTTTTTATTATTTTGAAGCAAGAAACGAATATTTTGGTTTTCACACTTAAATATCACGATAAAATTAAATTGTAGGAATATCCCTGAGTAACTTTATTCGTGTATTAAATTTATTTAATAAGTTTGATTCTAGCATTTTTTCCTGACGAGTAACGATGTTTTTATTATTTTGGAACTAGAAACGAATATTTAAGTTTTCTCACTTAAATATCACGATAAATTTTAATTGTAAAAATATCCCTGAGTAACTTTATTAGTTTGTTAGATTTTTTTAATAAGTTCGATTCTAGCATTTTTTCCTGACGAGTAACGATGTTTTTATTATTTTGGAACTAGAAAAGAATATTTTAGTTTTCTCGCTTAAATATCGCGATAAAATTAAATTGCAAGAATATCCCTGAGTAACTTTATTTGTTTATTAAATTTATTTAATAAGTTTGATTCTAGGATTTTTTCCTCAGGAGAAACGGTGTTTACATTTTTCTGGAACTTAAAACGAATATTTTAGTTTTCTCGTTTAAATATCACGAAAAAATTAAATTGTAAAAATATCCCTGTGTAACTTTATTTGTGTATTAAATTTAATTAATAAGTTCGTTTCTAGCTTTTTTCTTGACGAGTAACAATGTTTTTTTATTTTGGAGCTAGAAACGAATATTTTGGTTTTCTCGCTTAAATATCACGATAAAATTAAATTGTAGGAATATCCCTGAGTAACTTTATTTGTTTATTAAATTTATTTAATAGGTTTGATTCTAGCATTTTTTCCTGAGGAGTAACAATGTTTCAATTTTCTGGAACTAGAAACGATTATTTTAGTTTTCTTGCTTAAATATCTCGATAAAATTAAATTGTAGGAATATCCCTGAGTAACTTTATTTGTTTATTAAATTTTTTTATAAGTTCGATTCTAGCATTTTTTCCTGTCGAGTAACGATGTTTTTATTATTTTGGAACTAGAAACGAATATTTTAGTTTTCTCGCTTAAATATCTTGATAAAATTAAATTGTAGGAATATCCCTGAGTAACTTTATTTGTTTATTAAATTTATTTAATAAGTTTGATTCTAGGATTTTTTCCTGAGGAGAAACGATGATAAATTTTTCTGGAACTAGAAACGAATATTTTAGTTTTCTCGCTTAAATATCTCGATAAAATTAAATTGTAGGAATATCCCTGAGTAACTTTATTTGTTTATTAAATTTATTTAATAAGTTTGATTCTAGGATTTTTTCCTGAGGAGAAACGATGTTTAAATTTTTCTGGAACTAAAAACGAATATTTTAGTTTTCTTGCTTAAATATCACGATAAAATTAAATTGTAAGAATATCCCTGAGTAACTTTATTTGTTTATTAGATTTTTTTAATAAGTTCGATTCTAGCATTTTTTCCTGACGAGTAACGATGTTTTTATTATTTTGGAACTAGAAAAGAATATTTTAGTTTTCTCGCTTAAATATCGCGATAAAATTAAATTGTAAGAATATCCCTGAGTAACTTTATTTGTTTATTAAATTTATTTAATAAGTTTGATTCTAGGATTTTTTCCTGAGGAGAAACGATGTTTTTATTATTTTGAAGCAAGAAACGAATATTTTGGTTTTCTCACTTAAATATCACGATAAAATTAAATTGTAGGAATATCCCTGAGTAACTTTATTCGTGTATTAAATTTATTTAATAAGTTTGATTCTAGCATTTTTTCCTGACGAGTAACGATGTTTTTATTATTTTGGAACTAGAAACGAATATTTAAGTTTTCTCACTTAAATATCACGATAAATTTAAATTGTAAAAATATCCCTGAGTAACTTTATTTGTTTGTTAGATTTTTTTAATAAGTTCGATTCTAGCATTTTTTCCTGACGAGTAACGATGTTTTTATTATTTTGGAACTAGAAAAGAATATTTTAGTTTTCTCGCTTAAATATCGCGATAAAATTAAATTGTAAGAATATCCCTGAGTAACTTTATTTGCTTATTAAATTTATTTAATAAGTTTGATTCTAGGATTTTTTCCTGAGGAGAAACGATGTTTTTATTATTTTGAAGCAAGAAACGAATATTTTGGTTTTCTCACTTAAATATCACGATAAAATTAAATTGTAGGAATATCCCCGAGTAACTTTATTCGTGTATTAAATTTATTTAATAAGTTTGATTCTAGCATTTTGTCTTGACGAGTAACGATGTTTTTATTATTTTGGAACTAGAAACGAATATTTTAGTTTTCTCGCTTAAATATCGCGATAAAATTAAATTGAAGAATATCCCTGAGTAACTTTATTTGTTTATTAAATTTATTTAATAAGTTTGATTCTAGGATTTTTTCCTGAGGAGAAACGCTGTTTAAATTTCTCTGGAACTAGAAACGAATATTTTAGGTTTCTCGCTTAAATATCTTGATAAAATTAAATTGTAGGAATATCCCTGAGTAACTTTATTGGTTTATTAAATTTATTTAATATGTTTGATTCTAGGATTTTTTCCTGAGGAGAAACGATATTTAAATTTTTCTGGAACTAAAAACGAATATTTTAGTTTTCTTGCTTAAATATCACGATAAAATTAAATTGTAAGAATATCCCTGAGTAACTTTATTTGTTTGTTAGATTTTTTTAATAAGTTCGATTCTAGCTTTTTTTCCTGACGAGTAACGTTGTTTTTATTATTTTGGAACTAGAAAAGAATATTTTAGTTTTCTCGCTTAAATATCTTGATAAAATTAAATTGTAGGAATATCCCTGAGTAACTTTATTGGTTTATTAAATTTATTTAATAAGTTTGATTCGAGGATTTTTTCCTGAGGAGAAACGGTGTTTACATTTTTCTGGAACTAAAAACGAATATTTTAGTTTTCTCGTTTAAATATCACGATAAAATTAAATTGTAAAAATATCCCTGTGTAACTTTATTTGTGTATTAAATTTATTTAATAAGTTCGTTTCTAGCTTTTTTCTTGACGAGTAACGATGTTTTTTTTATTTTGGAGCTAGAAACGAATATTTTAGTTTTGTCGCTTAAATATCGCTATAAAATTAAATTGTAAGAATATCCTTGAGTAACTTTATTTGTTTCTTAAATTTATTTAATAAGTTTGATTCTAGGATTTTTTCCTGAGGAGAAACGCTGTTTATATTTCTCTGGAAATAGAAACGAATATTTTAGTTTTCTCGCTTATATATTGTGACGCGGCAATTGTCTAGTATTAAGATTTATTATTTCAAATTATTTAGGACCCATTAAGTTACGTTGTGTTTGATTTACGTTGTGTTTATTTTATTTTTATAATGATCAGAATCTTTAATTTGAAGTCGTGAATGTGATAGGTTATGCGGAAGTAGAGAAATTAAACATTGTAACTGATTAAATATTATTTATTTCGGCTGTGGAGATACATAATCCTCCGGCATTCACCTAACACCTGGGAAAACCACAGAAAACACACAGGCAGAGGAATTTTAAATAAGAAATGATAAATCGGACATAACATGACAATATGACACAAAATAAATATATATAAAGCATCGGTCAAGTAGCAGTAACATTACGACAGCGGTTTCAGTCTTTGGCGGGTGACTCTCAGCACCTCGAACCCGTACGGTGGGTGCCTCTGAACCCTCGAGCAGCTGGGCTTTGGCGGGCGGTCGGTTATCGCCCACAGTAGCGGTATCTGTGTGGAGAGGCCGAGTGGCGTCGGACTTCTGAAACTGATAAACAAAGACCACCGATTGTCACCGTGATGACAGTCGGCTGGTGATGCCAGGAAGGAAACAATTCCTCCCTGAGTTATGTAGTGTATGAGGACAAGCGGGCACCCTCAGGTGACGGCTGGTATAGCGAGCCCCCTCCCAAGAGCAAGAACGGTACGGCGCGGGCAGCGATCTGACGGCCGTTGGCTGGCCGTTACGGGTGTCGGTCGGTGGACCTCCCGGGAACGGCGACGGCGGCTCTGTGGTGCTGATCGGCCGGGCCAGCGGCTCGCTGGAGAAGTGATGATCAACGAGTGTCACCGGAGTGACAGTCGGAGGAAAAGTATGCCAGTGAGGAAATATTACTCACTCAAAATATGCCAGTGAATAAATATTCCACACTCAATAATACAAAATATGCCAGTGATGGAATAATTTCTCACTCAATAATACAAAATATGTCAGTGATTATATATTGTCTCACTCAATGTTTCTGGGTAAATAGTCCCCAAATACACAATATGACTTTATTGCACTTTAGTAAGCCTGTCAATTGTGATATACAAGTTAGAAGATCGTGAATTTTCGCCCTTGTAATAATAATATATTGGTCTACGAGTTAGGAGGTTGTGAGGCTCCGCTCTCGCAGTTGTTAGGTGCTCAAAGAGCTATTTCAATTAATACGATGGCCTCCCAGAACGTGCAACAACCACGAATAGTCAAATCGCACTGAACTGAGGGGGGCTGCTGCAGGACGTGCAACAACCAATAATATAGTCAAATCGCACTGAACTGCAGCAGCAATCTCGCAGGACGTGCAACAACCAATAATATAGTCAAATCGCACTGAACTTTGAGACCAACAGAACGTGCAACAACCACGAATAGTCAAATCGCACTGAACTGAAGTTGATCTTGGCCGAAACCAAGATGCCGTTCCTGGTCAAAAACGGCCTGTTTTATACAGGTAAGCACCGCCCCTTGGCCCTCGTTTGAACTGCGATCAGAGATGGCATTTTCCTAAGATAAACAGAAAACACAACATATTTCGGAGAAAACGCAGTTGTTTATGTTACTCTTATTCGTCAGCCTCGTTTTTGCGTGCTAAAGGACAGAAAATAGTATTCGGCTTGTATCAGAGTGAGAGAACCATTCCTCCAGGCTCATTTACCTCGCTCTTATTTGTTGCGTGTAATTCCCAAATATTCGGAGTGACTTGGCGGGGTAAAATTCGTACATGTTGATTCGTTCGTTGGGTTCTGGTAGGGATTCCTACCCATCGTGGTGGTGCATCCGATGCTCTCGTTTGTGTTCTGATTCGACAGAGAAAGCTATAGTCTGCCGTTAGTGGGTGAGAAAGAGACGGAACAAGATCGCTTTACTTTTTACTCCCTCTTAATTTTACCACGTCTTGTAGTTTTACAAAATGTTACATCGAGTATGTAATTTCTTCAAAATGCATTAATAATAATAATACGGATAAACTAAATCACCGCGAGATCTACTTAAAGAAAGATGATACAAATATTTCCGAATTGTCAGAGATCGTCTTTGCATCCCAATTTCAAACAGGGTTGGTTTCTCGTTATTTGTCATCGGCAATGAATAAAATATTAATCTAGGTTACTAAGATAACAGGATGGTACTTCTAAATTGATTCTTGGAGTTTATCTAATTCTTGTTGATATGGTGAGAGTATCCTTCTACTTTTGATGGTTTCTAATAATTTACTTCGAGGAACACAAATTTGTCGATACGCCCCTGTTAACTACCCTCGGCTAGATAGACACTTGACGCTTGGCCTTCGACAATCTCGGGTGCTGGTTAATGTTTTTCACAACCTCTGTCGTTGTATTAATTTATGACACTTAAGCCGGGTGTTTCGTTTATATTACAAACCGGACGATTAGTTTCGGCGTCAATAATTGTTTCCAAAAAAGTTAGTGAACACGACAAGCTTTGAGTTTGTTATTTTAAAAATTTAACTATGATTACACTATTATTAAACATGAAAAATAATAATACCATATTTGGTGTACCGTCTCAATATCTTGATAAAATTAAATTGTAGGAAAACTAGAAACGAATATTTTAGTTTTCTTGCTTAAATATCACGATAAAATTAAATTGTAAGAATATCCCTGAGTAACTTTATTTGTTTATTAAATTTATTTAATAAGTTTGATTCTAGGATTTTTTCCTGAGGAGAAACGATGTTTTTATTATTTTGAAGCAAGAAACGAATATTTTGGTTTTCTCACTTAAATATCACGATAAAATTAAATTGTAGGAATATCCCTGAGTAACTTTATTCGTGTATTAAATTTATTTAATAAGTTTGATTCTAGCATTTTGTCTTGACGAGTAACGATGTTTTTATTATTTTGGAACTAGAAACGAATATTTTAGTTTTCTCACTTAAATATCACGATAAAATTAAATTGTAAAAATATCCCTGAGTAACTTTATTTGTGTATTAAAATTTATTTAATAAGTTTGATTCTAGCATTTTTTCCTGACGAGTAACGATGTTTTTATTATTTTGGAACTAGAAAAGAATATTTTAGTTTTCTCGCTTAAATATTGCGATAAAATTAAATTGTAAGAATATCCCTGAGTAACTTTATTTGTTTATTAAATTTATTTAATAAGATTGATTCTAGGATTTTTTTATTTTTTTTATTATTTTGAAGCAAGAAACGAATATTTTGGTTTTCTCACTTAAATATCACGATAAAATTAAATTGTAGGAATATCCCTGAGTAACTTTATTCGTGTATTAAATTTATTTAATAAGTTTGATTCTAGCATTTTGTCTTGACGAGTAACGTTGTTTTTATTATTTTGGAACTAGAAACTAATATTTTAGTTTTCTTGCTTAAATATCACGATAAAATTAAATTGTAAGAATATCCCTGAGTAACTTTATTTGTTTGTTAGATTTTTTTAATAAGTTCGATTCTAGCTTTTTTTCCTGACGAGTAACGTTGTTTTTATTATTTTGGAACTAGAAAAGAATATTTTAGTTTTCTCGCTTAAATATCTTGATAAAATTAAATTGTAGGAATATCCCTGAGTAACTTTATTGGTTTATTAAATTTATTTAATAAGTTTGATTCGAGGATTTTTTCCTGAGGAGAAACGGTGTTTACATTTTTCTGGAACTAAAAACGAATATTTTAGTTTTCTCGTTTAAATATCACGATAAAATTAAATTGTAAAAATATCCCTGTGTAACTTTATTTGTGTATTAAATTTATTTAATAAGTTCGTTTCTACCTTTTTTCTTGACGAGTAACGATGTTTTTTTTATTTTGGAGCTAGAAACGAATATTTTAGTTTTGTCGCTTAAATATCGCTATAAAATTAAATTGTAAGAATATCCTTGAGTAACTTTATTTGTTTATTAAATTTATTTAATAAGTTTGATTCTAGGATTTTTTCCTGAGGAGAAACGCTGTTTATATTTCTCTGGAAATAGAAACGAATATTTTAGTTTTCTCGCTTATATATCTTGATAAAATTAAATTGTAGGAAAACTAGAAACGAATATTTTAGTTTTCTTGCTTAAATATCACGATAAAATTAAATTGTAAGAATATCCCTGAGTAACTTTATTTGTTTGTTAGATTTTTTTAATAAGTTCGATTCTAGCATTTTATCCTGACGAGTAACGATGTTTTTATTATTTTGGAACTAGAAAAGAATATTTTAGTTTTCTCGCTTAAATATCGCGATAAAATTAAATTGTAAGAATATCCCTGAGTAACTTTATTTGTTTATTAAATTTATTTAATAAGTTTGATTCTAGGATTTTTTCCTGAGGAGAAACGGTGTTTACATTTTTCTGGAACTTAAAATGAATATTTTAGTTTTCTCGTTTAAATATCACGATAAAATTAAATTGTAAGAATATCCCTGAGTAACTTTATTTGTTTATTAAATTTATTTAATAAGTTTGATTCTAGGATTTTTTCCTGAGGAGAAACGATGTTTTTATTATTTTGAAGCAAGAAACGAATATTTTGGTTTTCTCACTTAAATATCACGATAAAATTAAATTGTAGGAATATCCCTGAGTAACTTTATTCGTGTATTAAATTTATTTAATAAGTTTGATTCTAGCATTTTATCTTGACGAGTAACGATGTTTTTATTATTTTGGAACTAGAAACGAATATTTTAGTTTTCTCGCTTAAATATCGCGATAAAATTAAATTGTAAGAATATCCCTGAGTAACTTTATTTGCTTATTAAATTTATTTAATAAGTTTGATTCTAGGATTTTTTCCTGAGGAGAAACGCTGTTTAAAATTCTCTGGAACTAGAAACGAATATTTTAGGTTTCTCGCTTAAATATCTTGATAAAATTAAATTGTAGGAATATCCCTGAGTAACTTTATTGGTTTATTAAATTTATTTAATAAGTTTGATTCTAGGATTTTTTCCTGAGGAGAAACGATGTTTAAATTTTTCTGGAACTAAAAACGAATATTTTAGTTTTCTTGCTTAAATATCACGATAAAATTAAATTGTAAGAATATCGCTGAGTAACTTTATTTGTTTGTTAGATTTTTTTAATAAGTTCGATTCTAGCATTTTTTCCTGACGAGTAACGATGTTTTTATTATTTTGGAACTAGAAAAGAATATTTTAGTTTTCTCGCTTAAATATCGCGATAAAATTAAATTGTAAGAATATCCCTGAGTAACTTTATTTGTTTATTAAATTTATTTAATAAGTTTGATTCTAGGATTTTTTCCTGAGGAGAAACGGTGTTTACATTTTTCTGGAACTTAAAACGAATATTTTAGTTTTCTCGTTTAAATATCACGAAAAAATTAAATTGTAAAAATATCCCTGTGTAACTTTATTTGTGTATTAAATTTATTTAATAAGTTCGTTTCTAGCTTTTTTCTTGACGAGTAACAATGTTCTTTTATTTTGGAGCTAGAAACGAATATTTTGGTTTTCTCGCTTAAATATCACGATAAAATTAAATTGTAGGAATATCCCTGAGTAACTTTATTTGTTTATTAAATTTATTTAATAAGTTTGATTCTAGCATTTTTTCCTGAGGAGTAACAATGTTTCAATTTTCTGGAACTAGAAATGATTATTTTAGTTTTCTTGCTTAAATATCACGATAAAATATAATTGTATGAATATCCCTGAGTAACTTTATTTGTTTATTAGATTTTTTTAATAAGTTCGATTCTAGCATTTTTTCTTGACGAGTAACAATGTTCTTTTATTTTGGAGCTAGAAACGAATATTTTGGTTTTCTCGCTTAAATATCACGATAAAATTAAATTGTAGGAATATCCCTGAGTAACTTTATTTGTTTATTAAATTTATTTAATAAGTTTGATTCTAGGATTTTTTCCTGAGGAGAAACGATGATAAATTTTTCTGGAACTAGAAACGAATATTTTAGTTTTCTCGCTTAAATATCTCGATAAAATTAAATTGTAGGAATATCCCTGAGTAACTTTATTTGTTTATTAAATTTATTTAATAAGTTTGATTCTAGGATTTTTTCCTGAGGAGAAACGATGTTTAAATTTTTCTGGAACTAAAAACGAATATTTTAGTTTTCTTGCTTAAATATCACGATAAAATTAAATTGTAAGAATATCCCTGAGTAACTTTATTTGTTTGTTAGATTTTTTTAATAAGTTCGATTCTAGCATTTTATCCTGACGAGTAACGATGTTTTTATTATTTTGGAACTAGAAAAGAATATTTTAGTTTTCTCGCTTAAATATGACGATAAAATTAAATTGTAAGAATATCCCTAAGTAACTTTATTTGTTTATTAAATTTATTTAATAAGTTTGATTCTAGGATTTTTTCCTGAGGAGAAACGATGTTTAAATTTTTCTGGAACTAAAAACGAATATTTTAGTTTTCTCGCTTAAATATCGCGATAAAATTAAATTGTAAGAATATCCCTGAGTAACTTTATTTGCTTATTAAATTTATTTAATAAGTTTGATTCTAGGATTTTTTCCTGAGGAGAAACGCTGTTTAAAATTCTCTGGAACTAGAAACGAATATTTTAGGTTTCTCGCTTAAATATCTTGATAAAATTAAATTGTAGGAATATCCCTGAGTAACTTTATTGGTTTATTAAATTTATTTAATAAGTTTGATTCTAGGATTTTTTCCTGAGGAGAAACGATGTTTAAATTTTTCTGGAACTAAAAACGAATATTTTAGTTTTCTTGCTTAAATATCACGATAAAATTAAATTGTAAGAATATCGCTGAGTAACTTTATTTGTTTGTTAGATTTTTTTAATAAGTTCGATTCTAGCATTTTTTCCTGACGAGTAACGATGTTTTTATTATTTTGGAACTAGAAAAGAATATTTTAGTTTTCTCGCTTAAATATCGCGATAAAATTAAATTGTAAGAATATCCCTGAGTAACTTTATTTGTTTATTAAATTTATTTAATAAGTTTGATTCTAGGATTTTTTCCTGAGGAGAAACGGTGTTTACATTTTTCTGGAACTTAAAACGAATATTTTAGTTTTCTCGTTTAAATATCACGAAAAAATTAAATTGTAAAAATATCCCTGTGTAACTTTATTTGTGTATTAAATTTATTTAATAAGTTCGTTTCTAGCTTTTTTCTTGACGAGTAACAATGTTCTTTTATTTTGGAGCTAGAAACGAATATTTTGGTTTTCTCGCTTAAATATCACGATAAAATTAAATTGTAGGAATATCCCTGAGTAACTTTATTTGTTTATTAAATTTATTTAATAAGTTTGATTCTAGCATTTTTTCCTGAGGAGTAACAATGTTTCAATTTTCTGGAACTAGAAATGATTATTTTAGTTTTCTTGCTTAAATATCACGATAAAATATAATTGTATGAATATCCCTGAGTAACTTTATTTGTTTATTAGATTTTTTTAATAAGTTCGATTCTAGCATTTTTTCTTGACGAGTAACAATGTTCTTTTATTTTGGAGCTAGAAACGAATATTTTGGTTTTCTCGCTTAAATATCACGATAAAATTAAATTGTAGGAATATCCCTGAGTAACTTTATTTGTTTATTAAATTTATTTAATAAGTTTGATTCTAGGATTTTTTCCTGAGGAGAAACGATGATAAATTTTTCTGGAACTAGAAACGAATATTTTAGTTTTCTCGCTTAAATATCTCGATAAAATTAAATTGTAGGAATATCCCTGAGTAACTTTATTTGTTTATTAAATTTATTTAATAAGTTTGATTCTAGGATTTTTTCCTGAGGAGAAACGATGTTTAAATTTTTCTGGAACTAAAAACGAATATTTTAGTTTTCTTGCTTAAATATCACGATAAAATTAAATTGTAAGAATATCCCTGAGTAACTTTATTTGTTTGTTAGATTTTTTTAATAAGTTCGATTCTAGCATTTTATCCTGACGAGTAACGATGTTTTTATTATTTTGGAACTAGAAACGAATATTTTAGTTTTCTCGCTTAAATATCTCGATAAAATTAAATTGTAGGAATATCCCTGTGTAACTTTATTTGTGTATTAAATTTATTTAATAAGTTCGTTTCTAGCTTTTTTCTTGACGAGTAACAATGTTCTTTTATTTTGGAGCTAGAAACGAATATTTTGGTTTTCTCGCTTAAATATCACGATAAAATTAAATTGTAGGAATATCCCTGAGTAACTTTATTTGTTTATTAAATTTATTTAATAAGTTTGATTCTAGCATTTTTTCCTGAGGAGTAACAATGTTTCAATTTTCTGGAACTAGAAATGATTATTTTAGTTTTCTTGCTTAAATATCACAATAAAATATAATTGTATGAATATCCCTGAGTAACTTTATTTGTTTATTAGATTTTTTTAATAAGTTCGATTCTAGCATTTTTTCCTGACGAGTAACGATGTTTTTATTATTTTGGAACTAGAAAAGAATATTTTAGTTTTCTCGCTTAAATATCGCGATAAAATTAAATTGTAAGAATATCCCTGAGTAACTTTATTTGTTTATTAGATTTTTTTAATAAGTTCGATTCTAGCATTTTTTCCTGTCGAGTAACGATGTTTTTATTATTTTGGAACTAGAAACGAATATTTTAGTTTTCTCGCTTAAATATGACGATAAAATTAAATTGTAAGAATATCCCTAAGTAACTTTATTTGTTTATTAAATTTATTTAATAAGTTTGATTCTAGGATTTTTTCCTGAGGAGAAACGCTGTTTAAATTTCTCTGGAAATAGAAACGAATATTTTGGTTTTCACACTTAAATATCACGATAAAATTAAATTGTAGGAATATCCCTGAGTAACTTTATTTGTTTATTAGATTTTTTTAATAAGTTCGATTCTAGCATTTTTTCCTGTCGAGGAACGATGTTTTTATTATTTTGGAACTAGAAACGAATATTTTAGTTTTCTCGCTTAAATATCTTGATAAAATTAAATTGTAGGAATATCCCTGAGTAACTTTATTTGTTTATGAAATTTATTTAATAAGTTTGATTCTAGGATTTTTTCCTGAGGAGAAACGATGATAAATTTTTCAGGAACTAGAAACGAATATTTTAGTTTTCTCGCTTAAATATCTCGATAAAATTAAATTGTAGGAATATCCCTGAGTAACTTTATTTGTTTATTAAATTTATTTAATAAGTTTGATTCTAGGATTTTTTCCTGAGGAGAAACGATGTTTAAATTTTTCTGGAACTAAAAACGAATATTTTAGTTTTCTTGCTTAAATATCACGATAAAATTAAATTGTAAGAATATCCCTGAGTAACTTTATTTGTTTATTAGATTTTTTTAATAAGTTCGATTCTAGCATTTTTTCCTGACGAGTAACGATGTTTTTATTATTTTGGAACTAGAAAAGAATATTTTAGTTTTCTCGCTTAAAAATTGCGATAAAATTAAATTGTAAGAATATCCCTGAGTAACTGTATTTGTTTATTAAATTTATTTAATAAGATTGATTCTAGGATTTTTTCCTGAGGAGAAACGATGTTTTTATTATTTTGAAGCAAGAAACGAATATTTTGGTTTTCTTGCTTAAATTTCACGATAAAATTAAATTGTAAGAATATACCTGAGTAACTTTATTTGTTTGTTAGATTTTTTTAATAAGTTCGATTCTAGCTTTTTTTCCTGACGAGTAACGTTGTTTTTATTATTTTGGAACTAGAAAAGAATATTTTAGTTTTCTCGCTTAAATATCTTGATAAAATTAAATTGTAGGAATATCCCTGAGTAACTTTATTGGTTTATTAAATTTATTTAATAAGTTTGATTCGAGGATTTTTTCCTGAGGAGAAACGGTGTTTACATTTTTCTGGAACTAAAAACGAATATTTTAGTTTTCTCGTTTAAATATCACGATAAAATTAAATTGTAAAAATATCCCTGTGTAACTTTATTTGTGTATTAAATTTATTTAATAAGTTCGTTTCTAGCTTTTTTCTTGACGAGTAACGATGTTTTTTTTATTTTGGAGCTAGAAACGAATATTTTAGTTTTGTCGCTTAAATATCGCTATAAAATTTAATTGTAAGAATATCCTTGAGTAACTTTATTTGTTTATTAAATTTATTTAATAAGTTTGATTCTAGGATTTTTTCCTGAGGAGAAACGCTGTTTATATTTCTCTGGAAATAGAAACGAATATTTTAGTTTTCTCGCTTATATATCTTGATAAAATTAAATTGTAGGAAAACTAGAAACGAATATTTTAGTTTTCTTGCTTAAATATCACGATAAAATTAAATTGTAAGAATATCCCTGACTAACTTTATTTGTTTGTTAGATTTTTTTAATAAGTTCGATTCTAGCATTTTATCCTGACGAGTAACGATGTTTTTATTATTTTGGAACTAGAAAAGAATATTTTAGTTTTCTCGCTTAAATATCGCGATAAAATTGAATTGTAAGAATATCCCTGAGTAACTTTATTTGTTTATTAAATTTATTTAATAAGTTTGATTCTAGGATTTTTTCCTCAGGAGAAACGGTGTTTACATTTTTCTTGGACTTAAAACGAATATTTTAGTTTTCTCGTTTAAATATCACGAAAAAATTAAATTGTAAAAATATCCCTGTGTAACATTATTTGTGTATTAAATTTAATTAATAAGTTCGTTTCTAGCTTTTTTCTTGACGAGTAACAATGTTTTTTTATTTTGGAGCTAGAAACGAATATTTTGGTTTTCTCGCTTAAATATCACGATAAAATTAAATTGTAGGAATATCCCTGAGTAACTTTATTTGTTTATTAAATTTATTTAATAAGTTTGATTCTAGCATTTTTTCCTGAGGAGTAACAATGTTTCAATTTTCTGGAACTAGAAACGATTATTTTAGTTTTCTTGCTTAAATATCTCGATAAAATTAAATTGTAGGAATATCCCTGAGTAACTTTATTTGTTTATTAAATTTTTTTATAAGTTCGATTCTAGCATTTTTTCCTGTCGAGTAACGATGATTTTATTATTTTGGAACTAGAAACGAATATTTAAGTTTTCTCACTTAAATATCACGATAAATTTAAATTGTAAAAATATCCCTGAGTAACTCTATTTGTTTGTTAGATTTTTTTAATAAGGTCGATTCTAGCATTTTTTCCTGACGAGTAACGATGTTTTTATTATTTTGGAACTAGAAAAGAATATTTTAGTTTTCTCGCTTTAATATCGCGATAAAATTAAATTGTAAGAATATCCCTGAGTATCTTTATTTGTTTATTAAATTTATTTAATAAGTTCGATTCTAGCATTTTGTCCTGATGAGTAACGATGTTTTTATTATTTTGTAACTAGAAACGAATATTTTAGTTTTCTCACTTAAATATCACGATAAAATTAAATTGTAAAAATATCCCTGAGTAACTTTATTTGTTTATTAAATTTATTTAATAAGTTTGATTCTAGGATTTTTTCCTGAGGAGAAACGCTGTTTAAATTTCTCTGGAAATAGAAACGAATATTTTAGTTTTCTCGCTTAAATATCTTGATAAAATTAAATTGTAGGAATATCCCTAGTAACTTTATTTGTTTATTAAATTTATTTAATAAGTTTGATTCTAGGATTTTTTCCTGAGGAGAAACGATGATAAATTTTTCTGGAACTAGAAACGAATATTTTAGTTTTCTCGCTTAAATATCTCGATAAAATTAAATTGTAGGAATATCCCTGAGTAACTTTATTTGTTTATTAAATTTATTTAATAAGTTTGATTCTAGGATTTTTCCTGAGGAGAAACGATGATAAATTTTTCTGGAACTAGAAACGAATATTTTAGTTTTCTCGCTTAAATATCTCGATAAAATTAAATTGTAGGAATATCCCTGAGTAACTTTATTTGTTTATTAGATTTTTTTAATAAGTTCGATTCTAGCATTTTTTCCTGACGAGTAACGATGTTTTTATTATTTTGGAACTAGAAACGAATATTTAAGTTTTCTCACTTAAATATCACGATAAATTTAAATTGTAAAAATATCCCTGAGTAACTCTATTTGTTTGTTAGATTTTTTTAATAAGGTCGATTCTAGCATTTTTTCCTGACGAGTAACGATGTTTTTATTATTTTGGAACTAGAAAAGAATATTTTAGTTTTCTCGCTTTAATATCGCGATAAAATTAAATTGTAAGAATATCCCTGAGTAACTTTATTTGTTTATTAAATTTATTTAATAAGTTTGATTCTAGGATTTTTTCCTGAGGAGAAACGATGTTTTTATTATTTTGAAGCAAGAAACGAATATTTTGGTTTTCTCTCTTAAATATCACGATAAAATTAAATTGTAGGAATATCCCTGAGTAACTTTATTCGTGTATTAAATTTATTTAATAAGTTTGATTCTAGCATTTTGTCTTGACGAGTAACGATGTTTTTATTATTTTGGAACTAGAAACGAATATTTTAGTTTTCTCACTTAAATATCACGATAAAATTAAATTGTAAAAATATCCCTGAGTAACTTTATTTGTGTATTAAAATTTATTTAATAAGTTTGATTCTAGCATTTTTTCCTGACGAGTAACGATGTTTTTATTATTTTGGAGCTAGAAACGAATATTTTAGTTTTCTTGCTTAAATATCACGATAAAATTAAATTGTAAGAATATCCCTGAGTAACTTTATTTGTTTGTTAGATTTTTTTAATAAGTTCGATTCTAGCTTTTTTTCCTGACGAGTAACGTTGTTTTAATTATTTTGGAACTAGAAAAGAATATTTTAGTTTTCTCGCTTTAATATCGCGATAAAATTAAATTGTAAGAATATCCCTGAGTATCTTTATTTGTTTATTAAATTTATTTAATAAGTTTGATTCTAGGATTTTTTCCTGAGGAGAAACGATGTTTTTATTATTTTGAAGCAAGAAACGAATATTTTGGTTTTCTCTCTTAAATATCACGATAAAATTAAATTGTAGGAATATCCCTGAGTAACTTTATTCGTGTATTAAATTTATTTAATAAGTTTGATTCTAGCATTTTGTCTTGACGAGTAACGATGTTTTTATTATTTTGGAACTAGAAACGAATATTTTAGTTTTCTCACTTAAATATCACGATAAAATTAAATTGTAAAAATATCCCTGAGTAACTTTATTTGTGTATTAAAATTTATTTAATAAGTTTGATTCTAGCATTTTTTCCTGACGAGTAACGATGTTTTTATTATTTTGGAACTAGAAACGAATATTTTAGTTTTCTTGCTTAAATATCACGATAAAATTAAATTGTAAGAATATCCCTGAGTAACTTTATTTGTTTGTTAGATTTTTTTAATAAGTTCGATTCTAGCTTTTTTTCCTGACGAGTAACGTTGTTTTTATTATTTTGGAACTAGAAAAGAATATTTTAGTTTTCTCGCTTAAATATCTTGATAAAATTAAATTGTAGGAATATCCCTGAGTAACTTTATTGGTTTATTAAATTTATTTAATAAGTTTGATTCGAGGATTTTTTCCTGAGGAGAAACGGTGTTTACATTTTTCTGGAACTAAAAACGAATATTTTAGTTTTGTCGTTTAAATATCACGATAAAATTAAATTGTAAAAATATCCCTGTGTAACTTTATTTGTGTATTAAATTTATTTAATAAGTTCGATTCTAGCTTTTTTCTTGACGAGTAACGATGTTTTTTTTATTTTGGAGCTAGAAACGAATATTTTAGTTTTCTCGCTTAAATATCGCGATAAAATTAAATTGTAAGAATATCCCTGAGTAACTTTATTTGTTTATTAAATTTATTTAATAAGTTTGATTCTAGGATTTTTTCCTGAGGAGAAACGCTGTTTATATTTCTCTGGAAATAGAAACGAATATTTTAGTTTTCTCGCTTATATATCTTGATAAAATTAAATTGTAGGAAAACTAGAAACGAATATTTTAGTTTTCTTGCTTAAATATCACGATAAAATTAAATTGTAAGAATATCCCTGACTAACTTTATTTGTTTGTTAGATTTTTTTAATAAGTTCGATTCTAGCATTTTATCCTGACGAGTAACGATGTTTTTATTATTTTGGAACTAGAAAAGAATATTTTAGTTTTCTCGCTTAAATATCGCGATAAAATTAAATTGTAAGAATATCCCTGAGTAACTTTATTTGTTTATTAAATTTATTTAATAAGTTTGATTCTAGGATTTTTTCCTCAGGAGAAACGGTGTTTACATTTTTCTGGAACTTAAAACGAATATTTTAGTTTTCTCGTTTAAATATCACGAAAAAATTAAATTGTAAAAATATCCCTGTGTAACTTTATTTGTGTATTAAATTTAATTAATAAGTTCGTTTCTAGCTTTTTTCTTGACGAGTAACAATGTTTTTTTATTTTGGAGCTAGAAACGAATATTTTGGTTTTCTCACTTAAATATCACGATAAAATTAAATTGTAGGAATATCCCTGAGTAACTTTATTTGTTTATTAAATTTATTTAATAAGTTTGATTCTAGCATTTTTTCCTGAGGAGTAACAATGTTTCAATTTTCTGGAACTAGAAACGATTATTTTAGTTTTCTTGCTTAAATATCTCGATAAAATTAAATTGTAGGAATATCCCTGAGTAACTTTATTTGTTTATTAAATTTTTTTATAAGTTCGATTCTAGCATTTTTTCCTGTCGAGTAACGATGTTTTTATTATTTTGGAACTAGAAACGAATATTTTAGTTTTCTCGCTTAAATATCGCGATAAAATTAAATTGTAAGAATATCCCTGAGTAACTTTATTTGTTTATTAAATTTATTTAATAACTTTGATTCTAGGATTTTTTCCTGAGGAGAAAAGCTGTTTAAATTTCTCTGGAAATAGAAACGAATATTTTAGTTTTCTCGCTTAAATATCTTGTTAAAATTAAATTGTAGGAATATCCCTGAGTAACTTTATTTGTTTATTAAATTTATTTAATAAGTTTGATTCTAGGATTTTTTCCTGAGGAGAAACGATGATAAATTTTTCTGGAACTAGAAACGAATATTTTAGTTTTCTCGCTTAAATATCTCGATAAAATTAAATTGTAGGAATATCCCTGAGTAACTTTATTTGTTTATTAAATTTATTTAATAAGTTTGATTCTAGGATTTTTTCCTGAGGAGAAACGATGTTTAAATTTTTCTGGAACTAAAAACGAATATTTTAGTTTTCTTGCTTAAATATCACGATAAAATTAAATTGTAAGAATATCCCTGAGTAACTTTATTTGTTTATTAGATTTTTTTAATAAGTTCGATTCTAGCATTTTTTCCTGACGAGTAACGATGTTTTTATTATTTTGGAACTAGAAAAGAATATTTTAGTTTTCTCGCTTAAATATCGCGATAAAATTAAATTGTAAGAATATCCCTGAGTAACTTTATTTGTTTATTAAATTTATTTAATAAGTTTGATTCTAGGATTTTTTCCTGAGGAGAAACGATGTTTTTATTATTTTGAAGCAAGAAACGAATATTTTGGTTTTCACACTTAAATATCACGATAAAATTAAATTGTAGGAATATCCCTGAGTAACTTTATTTGTTTATTAAATTTTTTTATAAGTTCGATTCTAGCATTTTTTCCTGTCGAGTAACGATGTTTTTATTATTTTGGAACTAGAAACGAATATTTAAGTTTTCTCACTTAAATATCACGATAAATTTAAATTGTAAAAATATCCCTGAGTAACTCTATTTGTTTGTTAGATTTTTTTAATAAGGTCGATTCTAGCATTTTTTCCTGACGAGTAACGATGTTTTTATTATTTTGGAACTAGAAAAGAATATTTTAGTTTTCTCGCTTTAATATCGCGATAAAATTAAATTGTAAGAATATCCCTGAGTATCTTTATTTGTTTATTAAATTTATTTAATAAGTTCGATTCTAGCATTTTGTCCTGATGAGTAACGATGTTTTTATTATTTTGTAACTAGAAACGAATATTTTAGTTTTCTCACTTAAATATCACGATAAAATTAAATTGTAAAAATATCCCTGAGTAACTTTATTTGTTTATTAAATTTATTTAATAAGTTTGATTCTAGGATTTTTTCCTGAGGAGAAACGCTGTTTAAATTTCTCTGGAAATAGAAACGAATATTTTAGTTTTCTCGCTTAAATATCTTGATAAAATTAAATTGTAGGAATATCCCTAGTAACTTTATTTGTTTATTAAATTTATTTAATAAGTTTGATTCTAGGATTTTTTCCTGAGGAGAAACGATGATAAATTTTTCTGGAACTAGAAACGAATATTTTAGTTTTCTCGCTTAAATATCTCGATAAAATTAAATTGTAGGAATATCCCTGAATAACTTTATTTGTTTATTAAATTTATTTAATAAGTTTGATTCTAGGATTTTTTCCTGAGGAGAAACGATGATAAATTTTTCTGGAACTAGAAACGAATATTTTAGTTTTCTCGCTTAAATATCTCGATAAAATTAAATTGTAGGAATATCCCTGAGTAACTTTATTTGTTTATTAGATTTTTTTAATAAGTTCGATTCTAGCATTTTTTCCTGACGAGTAACGATGTTTTTATTATTTTGGAACTAGAAACGAATATTTAAGTTTTCTCACTTAAATATCACGATAAATTTAAATTGTAAAAATATCCCTGAGTAACTCTATTTGTTTGTTAGATTTTTTTAATAAGGTCGATTCTAGCATTTTTTCCTGACGAGTAACGATGTTTTTATTATTTTGGAACTAGAAAAGAATATTTTAGTTTTCTCGCTTTAATATCGCGATAAAATTAAATTGTAAGAATATCCCTGAGTAACTTTATTTGTTTATTAAATTTATTTAATAAGTTTGATTCTAGGATTTTTTCCTGAGGAGAAACGATGTTTTTATTATTTTGAAGCAAGAAACGAATATTTTGGTTTTCTCTCTTAAATATCACGATAAAATTAAATTGTAGGAATATCCCTGAGTAACTTTATTCGTGTATTAAATTTATTTAATAAGTTTGATTCTAGCATTTTGTCTTGACGAGTAACGATGTTTTTATTATTTTGGAACTAGAAACGAATATTTTAGTTTTCTCACTTAAATATCACGATAAAATTAAATTGTAAAAATATCCCTGAGTAACTTTATTTGTGTATTAAAATTTATTTAATAAGTTTGATTCTAGCATTTTTTCCTGACGAGTAACGATGTTTTTATTATTTTGGAACTAGAAACGAATATTTTAGTTTTCTTGCTTAAATATCACGATAAAATTAAATTGTAAGAATATCCCTGAGTAACTTTATTTGTTTGTTAGATTTTTTTAATAAGTTCGATTCTAGCTTTTTTTCCTGACGAGTAACGTTGTTTTTATTATTTTGGAACTAGAAAAGAATATTTTAGTTTTCTCGCTTTAATATCGCGATAAAATTAAATTGTAAGAATATCCCTGAGTATCTTTATTTGTTTATTAAATTTATTTAATAAGTTTGATTCTAGGATTTTTTCCTGAGGAGAAACGATGTTTTTATTATTTTGAAGCAAGAAACGAATATTTTGGTTTTCTCTCTTAAATATCACGATAAAATTAAATTGTAGGAATATCCCTGAGTAACTTTATTCGTGTATTAAATTTATTTAATAAGTTTGATTCTAGCATTTTGTCTTGACGAGTAACGATGTTTTTATTATTTTGGAACTAGAAACGAATATTTTAGTTTTCTCACTTAAATATCACGATAAAATTAAATTGTAAAAATATCCCTGAGTAACTTTATTTGTGTATTAAAATTTATTTAATAAGTTTGATTCTAGCATTTTTTCCTGACGAGTAACGATGTTTTTATTATTTTGGAACTAGAAACGAATATTTTAGTTTTCTTGCTTAAATATCACGATAAAATTAAATTGTAAGAATATCCCTGAGTAACTTTATTTGTTTGTTAGATTTTTTTAATAAGTTCGATTCTAGCTTTTTTTCCTGACGAGTAACGTTGTTTTTATTATTTTGGAACTAGAAAAGAATATTTTAGTTTTCTCGCTTAAATATCTTGATAAAATTAAATTGTAGGAATATCCTTGAGTAACTTTATTGGTTTATTAAATTTATTTAATAAGTTTGATTCGAGGATTTTTTCCTGAGGAGAAACGGTGTTTACATTTTTCTGGAACTAAAAACGAATATTTTAGTTTTGTCGTTTAAATATCACGATAAAATTAAAAAATAAAAATATCCCTGTGTAACTTTATTTGTGTATTAAATTTATTTAATAAGTTCGTTTCTAGCTTTTTTCTTGACGAGTAACGATGTTTTTTTTATTTTGGAGCTAGAAACGAATATTTTAGTTTTCTCGCTTAAATATCGCGATAAAATTAAATTGTAAGAATATCCCTGAGTAACTTTATTTGTTTATTAAATTTATTTAATAAGTTTGATTCTAGGATTTTTTCCTGAGGAGAAACGCTGTTTATATTTCTCTGGAAATAGAAACGAATATTTTAGTTTTCTCGCTTATATATCTTGATAAAATTAAATTGTAGGAAAACTAGAAACGAATATTTTAGTTTTCTTGCTTAAATATCACGATAAAATTAAATTGTAAGAATATCCCTGACTAACTTTATTTGTTTGTTAGATTTTTTTACTAAGTTCGATTCTAGCATTTTATCCTGACGAGTAACGATGTTTTTATTATTTTGGAACTAGAAAAGAATATTTTAGTTTTCTCGCTTAAATATCGCGATAAAATTAAATTGTAAGAATATCCCTGAGTAACTTTATTTGTTTATTAAATTTATTTAATAAGTTTGATTCTAGGATTTTTTCCTCAGGAGAAACGGTGTTTACATTTTTCTGGAACTTAAAACGAATATTTTAGTTTTCTCGTTTAAATATCACGAAAAAATTAAATTGTAAAAATATCCCTGTGTAACTTTATTTGTGTATTAAATTTAAGTAATAAGTTCGTTTCTAGCTTTTTTCTTGACGAGTAACAATGTTTTTTTTATTTTGGAGCTAGAAACGAATATTATGGTTTTCTCACTTAAATATCACGATAAAATTAAATTGTAGGAATATCCCTGAGTAACTTTATTTGTTTATTAAATTTATTTAATAAGTTTGATTCTAGCATTTTTTCCTGAGGAGTAACAATGTTTCAATTTTCTGGAACTAGAAACGATTATTTTAGTTTTCTTGCTTAAATATCTCGATAAAATTAAATTGTAGGAATATCCCTGAGTAACTTTATTTGTTTATTAAATTTTTTTATAAGTTCGATTCTAGCATTTTTTCCTGTCGAGTAACGATGTTTTTATTATTTTGGAACTAGAAACGAATATTTTAGTTTTCTCGCTTAAATATCGCGATAAAATTAAATTGTAAGAATATCCCTGAGTAACTTTATTTGTTTATTAAATTTATTTAATAACTTTGATTCTAGGATTTTTTCCTGAGGAGAAAAGCTGTTTAAATTTCTATGGAAATAGAAACGAATATTTTAGTTTTCTCGCTTAAATATCTTGTTAAAATTAAATTGTAGGAATATCCCTGAGTAACTTTATTTGTTTATTAAATTTATTTAATAAGTTTGATTCTAGGATTTTTTCCTGAGGAGAAACGATGATAAATTTTTCTGGAACTAGAAACGAATATTTTAGTTTTCTCGCTTAAATATCTCGATAAAATTAAATTGTAGGAATATCCCTGAGTAACTTTATTTGTTTATTAAATTTATTTAATAAGTTTGATTCTAGGATTTTTTCCTGAGGAGAAACGATGTTTAAATTTTTCTGGAACTAAAAACGAATATTTTAGTTTTCTTGCTTAAATATCACGATAAAATTAAATTGTAAGAATATCCCTGAGTAACTTTATTTGTTTATTAGATTTTTTTAATAAGTTCGATTCTAGCATTTTTTCCTGACGAGTAACGATGTTTTTATTATTTTGGAACTAGAAAAGATTATTTTAGTTTTCTCGCTTAAATATCGCGATAAAATTAAATTGTAAGAATATCCCTAAGTAACTTTATTTGTTTATTAAATTTATTTAATAAGTTTGATTCTAGGATTTTTTCCTGAGGAGAAACGATGTTTTTATTATTTTGAAGCAAGAAACGAATATTTTGGTTTTCACACTTAAATATCACGATAAAATTAAATTGTAGGAATATCCCTGAGTAACTTTATTCGTGTATTAAATTTATTTAATAAGTTTGATTCTAGCATTTTTTCCTGACGAGTAACGATGTTTTTATTATTTTGGAACTAGAAACGAATATTTAAGTTTTCTCACTTAAATATCACGATAAATTTAAATTGTAAAAATATCCCTGAGTAACTTTATTTGTTTGTTAGATTTTTTTAATAAGTTCGATTCTAGCATTTTTTCCTGACGAGTAACGATGTTTTTATTATTTTGGAACTAGAAAAGAATATTTTAGTTTTCTCGCTTAAATATCGCGATAAAATTAAATTGTAAGAATATCCCTGAGTAACTTTATTTGTTTATTAAATTTATTTAATAAGTTTGATTCTAGGATTTTTTCCTCAGGAGAAACGGTGTTTACATTTTTCTGGAACTTAAAACGAATATTTTAGTTTTCTCGTTTAAATATCACGAAAAAATTAAATTGTAAAAATATCCCTGTGTAACTTTATTTGTGTATTAAATTTAATTAATAAGTTCGTTTCTAGCTTTTTTCTTGACGAGTAACAATGTTTTTTTATTTTGGAGCTAGAAACGAATATTTTGGTTTTCTCGTTTAAATATCACGATAAAATTAAATTGTAGGAATATCCCTGAGTAACTTTATTTGTTTATTAAATTTATTTAATAGGTTTGATTCTAGCATTTTTTCCTGAGGAGTAACAATGTTTCAATTTTCTGGAACTAGAAACGATTATTTTAGTTTTCTTGCTTAAATATCTCGATAAAATTAAATTGTAGGAATATCCCTGAGTAACTTTATTTGTTTATTAAATTTTTTTATAAGTTCGATTCTAGCATTTTTTCCTGTCGAGTAACGATGTTTTTATTATTTTGGAACTAGAAACGAATATTTTAGTTTTCTCGCTTAAATATCGCGATAAAATTAAATTGTAAGAATATCCCTGAGTAACTTTATTTGTTTATTAAATTTATTTAATAACTTTGATTCTAGGATTTTTTCCTGAGGAGAAACGCTGTTTAAATTTCTCTGGAAATAGAAACGAATATTTTAGTTTTCTCGCTTAAATATCTTGATAAAATTAAATTGTAGGAATATCCCTGAGTAACTTTATTTGTTTATTAAATTTATTTAATAAGTTTGATTCTAGGATTTTTTCCTGAGGAGAAACGATGATAAATTTTTCTGGAACTAGAAACGAATATTTTACTTTTCTCGCTTAAATATCTCGATAAAATTAAATTGTAGGAATATCCCTGAGTAACTTTATTTGTTTATTAAATTTATTTAATAAGTTTGATTCTAGGATTTTTTCCTGAGGAGAAACGATGTTTAAATTTTTCTGGAACTAAAAACGAATATTTTAGTTTTCTTGCTTAAATATCACGATAAAATTAAATTGTAAGAATATCCCTGAGTAACTTTATTTGTTTATTAGATTTTTTTAATAAGTTCGATTCTAGCATTTTTTCCTGACGAGTAACGATGTTTTTATTGTTTTGGAACTAGAAAAGAATATTTTAGTTTTCTCGCTTAAATATCGCGATAAAATTAAATTGTAAGAATATCCCTGAGTAACTTTATTTGTTTATTAAATTTATTTAATAAGTTTGATTCTAGGATTTTTTCCTGAGGAGAAACGATGTTTTTATTATTTTGAAGCAAGAAACGAATATTTTGGTTTTCTCACTTAAATATCACGATAAAATTAAATTGTAGGAATATCCCTGAGTAACTTTATTCGTGTATTAAATTTATTTAATAAGTTTGATTCTAGCATTTTTTCCTGACGAGTAACGATGTTTTTATTATTTTGGAACTAGAAACGAATATTTAAGTTTTCTCACTTAAATATCACGATAAATTTAAATTGTAAAAATATCCCTGAGTAACTTTATTTGTTTGTTAGATTTTTTTAATAAGTTCGATTCTAGCATTTTTTCCTGACGAGTAACGATGTTTTTATTATTTTGGAACTAGAAAAGAATATTTTAGTTTTCTCGCTTAAATATCGCGATAAAATTAAATTGTAAAAATATCCCTGAGTAACTTTATTTGCTTATTAAATTTATTTAATAAGTTTGATTCTAGGATTTTTTCCTGAGGAGAAACGATGTTTTTATTATTTTGAAGCAAGAAACGAATATTTTGGTTTTCTCACTTAAATATCACGATAAAATTAAATTGTAGGAATATCCCCGAGTAACTTTATTCGTGTATTAAATTTATTTAATAAGTTTGATTCTAGCATTTTGTCTTGACGAGTAACGATGTTTTTATTATTTTGGAACTAGAAACGAATATTTTAGTTTTCTCGCTTAAATATCGCGATAAAATTAAATTGAAGAATATCCCTGAGTAACTTTATTTGTTTATTAAATTTATTTAATAAGTTTGATTCTAGGATTTTTTCCTGAGGAGAAACGCTGTTTAAATTTCTCTGGAACTAGAAACGAATATTTTAGGTTTCTCGCTTAAATATCTTGATAAAATTAAATTGTAGGAATATCCCTGAGTAACTTTATTGGTTTATTAAATTTATTTAATATGTTTGATTCTAGGATTTTTTCCTGAGGAGAAACGATGTTTAAATTTTTCTGGAACTAAAAACGAATATTTTAGTTTTCTTGCTTAAATATCACGATAAAATTAAATTGTAAGAATATCCCTGAGCAACTTTATTTGTTTGTTAGATTTTTTTAATAAGTTCGATTCTAGCTTTTTTTCCTGACGAGTAACGTTGTTTTTATTATTTTGGAACTAGAAAAGAATATTTTAGTTTTCTCGCTTAAATATCTTGATAAAATTAAATTGTAGGAATATCCCTGAGTAACTTTATTGGTTTATTAAATTTATTTAATAAGTTTGATTCGAGGATTTTTTCCTGAGGAGAAACGGTGTTTACATTTTTCTGGAATTAAAAACGAATATTTTAGTTTTCTCGTTTAAATATCACGATAAAATTAAATTGTAAAAATATCCCTGTGTAACTTTATTTGTGTATTAAATTTATTTAATAAGTTCGTTTCTAGCTTTTTTCTTGACGAGTAACGATGTTTTTTTTGTTTTGGAGCTAGAAACGAATATTTTAGTTTTGTCGCTTAAATATCGCTATAAAATTAAATTGTAAGAATATCCTTGAGTAACTTTATTTGTTTCTTAAATTTATTTAATAAGTTTGATTCTAGGATTTTTTCCTGAGGAGAAACGCTGTTTATATTTCTCTGGAAATAGAAACGAATATTTTAGTTTTCTCGCTTATATATTGTGACGTGGCAATTGTCTAGTATTAAGATTTATTATTTCAAATTATTTAGGACCCATTAAGTTACGTTGTGTTTGATTTACGTTGTGTTTATTTTATTTTTATAATGATCAGAATCTTTAATTTGAAGTCGTGAATGTGATAGGTTATGCGGAAGTAGAGAAATTAAACATTGTAACTGATTAAATATTATTTATTTCGGCTGTGGAGATACATAATCCTCCGGCATTCACCTAACACCTGGGAAAACCACAGAAAACACACAGGCAGAGGAATTTTAAATAAGAAATGATAAATCGGACATAACATGACAATATGACACAAAATAAATATATATAAAGCATCGGTCAAGTAGCAGTAACATTACGACAGCGGTTTCAGTCTTTGGCGGGTGACTCTCAGCACCTCGAACCCGTACGGTGGGTGCCTCTGAACCCTCGAGCAGCTGGGCTTTGGCGGGCGGTCGGTTATCGCCCACAGTAGCGGTATCTGTGTGGAGAGGCCGAGTGGCGTCGGACTTCTGAAACTGATAAACAAAGACCACCGATTGTCACCGTGATGACAGTCGGCTGGTGATGCCAGGAAGGAAACAATTCCTCCCTGAGTTATGTAGTGTATGAGGACAAGCGGGCACCCTCAGGTGACGGCTGGTATAGCGAGCCCCCTCCCAAGAGCAAGAACGGTACGGCGCGGGCAGCGATCTGACGGCCGTTGGCTGGCCGTTACGGGTGTCGGTCGGTGGACCTCCCGGGAACGGCGACGGCGGCTCTGTGGTGCTGATCGGCCGGGCCAGCGGCTCGCTGGAGAAGTGATGATCAACGAGTGTCACCGGAGTGACAGTCGGAGGAAAAGTATGCCAGTGAGGAAATATTACTGACTCAAAATATGCCAGTGAATAAATATTCCACACTCAATAATACAAAATATGCCAGTGATGGAATAATTTCTCACTCAATAATACAAAATATGTCAGTGATTATATATTGTCTCACTCAATGTTTCTGGGTAAATAGTCCCCAAATACACAATATGACTTTATTGCACTTTAGTAAGCCTGTCAATTGTGATATACAAGTTAGAAGATCGTGAATTTTCGCCCTTGTAATAATAATATATTGGTCTACGAGTTAGGAGGTTGTGAGGCTCCGCTCTCGCAGTTGTTAGGTGCTCAAAGAGCTATTTCAATTAATACGATGGCCTCCCAGAACGTGCAACAACCACGAATAGTCAAATCGCACTGAACTGAGGGGGGCTGCTGCAGGACGTGCAACAACCAATAATATAGTCAAATCGCACTGAACTGCAGCAGCAATCTCGCAGGACGTGCAACAACCAATAATATAGTCAAATCGCACTGAACTTTGAGACCAACAGAACGTGCAACAACCACGAATAGTCAAATTGCACTGAACTGAAGTTGATCTTGGCCGAAACCAAGATGCCGTTCCTGGTCAAAAACGGCCTGTTTTATACAGGTAAGCACCGCCCCTTGGCCCTCGTTTGAACTGCGATCAGAGATGGCATTTTCCTAAGATAAACAGAAAACACAACATATTTCGGAGAAAACGCAGTTGTTTATGTTACTCTTATTCGTCAGCCTCGTTTTTGCGTGCTAAAGGACAGAAAATAGTATTCGGCTTGTATCAGAGTGAGAGAACCATTCCTCCAGGCTCATTTACCTCGCTCTTATTTGTTGCGTGCAATTCCCAAATATTCGGAGTGACTTGGCGGGGTAAAATTCGTACATGTTGATTCGTTCGTTGGGTTCTGGTAGGGATTCCTACCCATCGTAGTGGTGCATCCGATGCTCTCGTTTGTGTTCTGATTCGACAGAGAAAGCTATAGTCTGCCGTTAGTGGGTGAGAAAGAGACGGAACAAGATCGCTTTACTTTTTACTCCCTCTTAATTTTACCACGTCTTGTAGTTTTACTAAATGTTACATCGAGTATGTAATTTCTTCAAAATGCATTAATAATAATAATACGGATAAACTAAATCACCGCGAGATCTACTTAAAGAAAGATGATACAAATATTTCCGAATTGTCAGAGATCGTCTTTGCATCCCAATTTCAAACAGGGTTGGTTTCTCGTTATTTGTCATCGGCAATGAATAAAATATTAATCTAGGTTACTAAGATAACAGGATGGTACTTCTAAATTGATTCTTGGAGTTTATCTAATTCTTGTTGATATGGTGAGAGTATCCTTCTACTTTTGATGGTTTCTAATAATTTACTTCGAGGAACACAAATTTGTCGATACGCCCCTGTTAACTACCCTCGGCTAGATAGACACTTGACGCTTGGCCTTCGACAATCTCGGGTGCTGGTTAATGTTTTTCACAACCTCTGTCGTTGTATTAATTTATGACACTTAAGCCGGGTGTTTCGTTTATATTTCAAACCGGACGATTAGTTTCGGCGTCAATAATTGTTTCCAAAAAAGTTAGTGATCACGACAAGCTTTGAGTTTGTTATTTTAAAAATTTAACTATGATTACACTATTATTAAACATGAAAAATAATAATACCATATTTGGTGTACCGTCTCAATATCTTGATAAAATTAAATTGTAGGAAAACTAGAAACGAATATTTTAGTTTTCTTGCTTAAATATCACGATAAAATTAAATTGTAAGAATATCCCTGAGTAACTTTATTTGTTTATTAAATTTATTTAATAAGTTTGATTCTAGGATTTTTTCCTGAGGAGAAACGATGTTTTTATTATTTTGAAGCAAGAAACGAATATTTTGGTTTTCTCACTTAAATATCACGATAAAATTAAATTGTAGGAATATCCCTGAGTAACTTTATTCGTGTATTAAATTTATTTAATAAGTTTGATTCTAGCATTTTGTCTTGACGAGTAACGATGTTTTTATTATTTTGGAACTAGAAAAGAATATTTTAGTTTTCTCGCTTAAATATTGCGATAAAATTAAATTGTAAGAATATCCCTGAGTAACTTTATTTGTTTATTAAATTTATTTAATAAGATTGATTCTAGGATTTTTTTATTTTTTTTATTATTTTGAAGCAAGAAACGAATATTTTGGTTTTCTCACTTAAATATCACGATAAAATTAAATTGTAGGAATATCCCTGAGTAACTTTATTCGTGTATTAAATTTATTTAATAAGTTTGATTCTAGCATTTTGTCTTGACGAGTAACGATGTTTTTATTATTTTGGAACTAGAAACTAATATTTTAGTTTTCTTGCTTAAATATCACGATAAAATTAAATTGTAAGAATATCCCTGAGTAACTTTATTTGTTTGTTAGATTTTTTTAATAAGTTCGATTCTAGCTTTTTTTCCTGACGAGTAACGTTGTTTTTATTATTTTGGAACTAGAAAAGAATATTTTAGTTTTCTTGCTTAAATATCACGATAAAATTAAATTGTAGGAATATCCCTGAGTAACTTTATTGGTTTATTAAATTTATTTAATAAGTTTGATTCGAGGATTTTTTCCTGAGGAGAAACGGTGTTTACATTTTTCTGGAACTAAAAACGAATATTTTAGTTTTCTCGTTTAAATATCACGATAAAATTAAATTGTAAAAATATCCCTGTGTAACTTTATTTGTGTATTAAATTTATTTAATAAGTTCGTTTCTACCTTTTTTCTTGACGAGTAACGATGTTTTTTTTATTTTGGAGCTAGAAACGAATATTTTAGTTTTGTCGCTTAAATATCGCTATAAAATTAAATTGTAAGAATATCCTTGAGTAACTTTATTTGTTTATTAAATTTATTTAATAAGTTTGATTCTAGGATTTTTTCCTGAGGAGAAACGCTGTTTATATTTCTCTGGAAATAGAAACGAATATTTTAGTTTTCTCGCTTATATATCTTGATAAAATTAAATTGTAGGAAAACTAGAAACGAATATTTTAGTTTTCTTGCTTAAATATCACGATAAAATTAAATTGTAAGAATATCCCTGAGTAACTTTATTTGTTTGTTAGATTTTTTTAATAAGTTCGATTCTAGCATTTTATCCTGACGAGTAACGATGTTTTTATTATTTTGGAACTAGAAAAGAATATTTTAGTTTTCTCGCTTAAATATCGCGATAAAATTAAATTGTAAGAATATCCCTGAGTAACTTTATTTGTTTATTAAATTTATTTAATAAGTTTGATTCTAGGATTTTTTCCTGAGGAGAAACGGTGTTTACATTTTTCTGGAACTTAAAATGAATATTTTAGTTTTCTCGTTTAAATATCACGATAAAATTAAATTGTAAGAATATCCCTGAGTAACTTTATTTGTTTATTAAATTTATTTAATAAGTTTGATTCTAGGATTTTTTCCTGAGGAGAAACGATGTTTTTATTATTTTGAAGCAAGAAACGAATATTTTGGTTTTCTCACTTAAATATCATGATAAAATTAAATTGTAGGAATATCCCTGAGTAACTTTATTCGTGTATTAAATTTATTTAATAAGTTTGATTCTAGCATTTTATCTTGACGAGTAACGATGTTTTTATTATTTTGGAACTAGAAACGAATATTTTAGTTTTCTCGCTTAAATATCGCGATAAAATTAAATTGTAAGAATATCCCTGAGTAACTTTATTTGCTTATTAAATTTATTTAATAAGTTTGATTCTAGGATTTTTTCCTGAGGAGAAACGCTGTTTAAAATTCTCTGGAACTAGAAACGAATATTTTAGGTTTCTCGCTTAAATATCTTGATAAAATTAAATTGTAGGAATATCCCTGAGTAACTTTATTGGTTTATTAAATTTATTTAATAAGTTTGATTCTAGGATTTTTTCCTGAGGAGAAACGATGTTTAAATTTTTCTGGAACTAAAAACGAATATTTTAGTTTTCTTGCTTAAATATCACGATAAAATTAAATTGTAAGAATATCGCTGAGTAACTTTATTTGTTTGTTAGATTTTTTTAATAAGTTCGATTCTAGAATTTTTTCCTGACGAGTAACGATGTTTTTATTATTTTGGAACTAGAAAAGAATATTTTAGTTTTCTCGCTTAAATATCGCGATAAAATTAAATTGTAAGAATATCCCTGAGTAACTTTATTTGTTTATTAAATTTATTTAATAAGTTTGATTCTAGGATTTTTTCCTGAGGAGAAACGGTGTTTACATTTTTCTGGAACTTAAAACGAATATTTTAGTTTTCTCGTTTAAATATCACGAAAAAATTAAATTGTAAAAATATCCCTGTGTAACTTTATTTGTGTATTAAATTTATTTAATAAGTTCGTTTCTAGCTTTTTTCTTGACGAGTAACAATGTTCTTTTATTTTGGAGCTAGAAACGAATATTTTGGTTTTCTCGCTTAAATATCACGATAAAATTAAATTGTAGGAATATCCCTGAGTAACTTTATTTGTTTATTAAATTTATTTAATAAGTTTGATTATAGCATTTTTTCCTGAGGAGTAACAATGTTTCAATTTTCTGGAACTAGAAATGATTATTTTAGTTTTCTTGCTTAAATATCACGATAAAATATAATTGTATGAATATCCCTGAGTAACTTTATTTGTTTATTAGATTTTTTTAATAAGTTCGATTCTAGCATTTTTTCCTGTCGAGGAACGATGTTTTTATTATTTTGGAACTAGAAACGAATATTTTAGTTTTCTCGCTTAAATATCACGATAAAATTAAATTGTAAGAATATCCCTGAGTAACTTTATTTGTTTATTAAATTTATTTAATAAGTTTGATTCTAGGATTTTTTCCTGAGGAGAAACGCTGTTTAAATTTCTCTGGAAATAGAAACGAATATTTTAGTTTTCTCGCTTAAATATCTTGATAAAATTAAATTGTAGGAATATCCCTGAGTAACTTTATTTGTTTATTAAATTTATTTAATAAGTTTGATTCTAGGATTTTTTCCTGAGGAGAAACGATGATAAATTTTTCTGGAACTAGAAACGAATATTTTAGTTTTCTCGCTTAAATATCTCGATAAAATTAAATTGTAGGAATATCCCTGAGTAACTTTATTTGTTTATTAAATTTATTTAATAAGTTTGATTCTAGGATTTTTTCCTGAGGAGAAACGATGTTTAAATTTTTCTGGAACTAAAAACGAATATTTTAGTTTTCTTGCTTAAATATCACGATAAAATTAAATTGTAAGAATATCCCTGAGTAACTTTATTTGTTTGTTAGATTTTTTTAATAAGTTCGATTCTAGCATTTTATCCTGACGAGTAACGATGTTTTTATTATTTTGGAACTAGAAAAGAATATTTTAGTTTTCTCGCTTAAATATCGCGATAAAATTAAATTGTAAGAATATCCCTGAGTAACTTTATTTGTTTATTAAATTTATTTAATAAGTTTGATTCTAGGATTTTTTCCTGAGGAGAAACGGTGTTTACATTTTTCTGGAACTTAAAACGAATATTTTAGTTTTCCCGTTTAAATATCACGAAAAAATTAAATTGTAAAAATATCCCTGTGTAACTTTATTTGTGTATTAAATTTATTTAATAAGTTCGTTTCTAGCTTTTTTCTTGACGAGTAACAATGTTCTTTTATTTTGGAGCTAGAAACGAATATTTTGGTTTTCTCGCTTAAATATCACGATAAAATTAAATTGTAGGAATATCCCTGAGTAACTTTATTTGTTTATTAAATTTATTTAATAAGTTTGATTCTAGCATTTTTTCCTGAGGAGTAACAATGTTTCAATTTTCTGGAACTAGAAATGATTATTTTAGTTTTCTTGCTTAAATATCACGATAAAATTAAATTGTAAGAATATCCCTGAGTAACTTTATTTGTTTATTAGATTTTTTTAATAAGTTCGATTCTAGCATTTTTTCCTGACGAGTAACGATGTTTTTATTGTTTTGGAACTAGAAAAGAATATTTTAGTTTTCTCGCTTAAATATCGCGATAAAATTAAATTGTAAGAATATCCCTGAGTAACTTTATTTGTTTATTAAATTTATTTAATAAGTTTGATTCTAGGATTTTTTCCTGAGGAGAAACGATGTTTTTATTATTTTGAAGCAAGAAACGAATATTTTGGTTTTCTCACTTAAATATCACGATAAAATTAAATTGTAGGAATATCCCTGAGTAACTTTATTCGTGTATTAAATTTATTTAATAAGTTTGATTCTAGCATTTTTTCCTGACGAGTAACGATGTTTTTATTATTTTGGAACTAGAAACGAATATTTAAGTTTCTCACTTAAATATCACGATAAATTTAAATTGTAAAAATATCCCTGAGTAACTTTATTTGTTTATTAAATTTATTTAATAAGTTTGATTCTAGGATTTTTTCCTGAGGAGAAACGCTGTTTAAATTTCTCTGGAACTAGAAACGAATATTTTAGGTTTCTCGCTTAAATATCTTGATAAAATTAAATTGTAGGAATATCCCTGAGTAACTTTATTGGTTTATTAAATTTATTTAATATGTTTGATTCTAGGATTTTTTCCTGAGGAGAAACGATGTTTAAATTTTTCTGGAACTAAAAACGAATATTTTAGTTTTCTTGCTTAAATATCACGATAAAATTAAATTGTAAGAATATCCCTGAGTAACTTTATTTGTTTGTTAGATTTTTTTAATAAGTTCGATTCTAGCTTTTTTTCCTGACGAGTAACGTTGTTTTTATTATTTTGGAACTAGAAAAGAATATTTTAGTTTTCTCGCTTAAATATCTTGATAAAATTAAATTGTAGGAATATCCCTGAGTAACTTTATTGGTTTATTAAATTTATTTAATAAGTTTGATTCGAGGATTTTTTCCTGAGGAGAAACGGTGTTTACATTTTTCTGGAATTAAAAACGAATATTTTAGTTTTCTCGTTTAAATATCACGATAAAATTAAATTGTAAAAATATCCCTGTGTAACTTTATTTGTGTATTAAATTTATTTAATAAGTTCGTTTCTAGCTTTTTTCTTGACGAGTAACGATGTTTTTTTTGTTTTGGAGCTAGAAACGAATATTTTAGTTTTGTCGCTTAAATATCGCTATAAAATTAAATTGTAAGAATATCCTTGAGTAACTTTATTTGTTTCTTAAATTTATTTAATAAGTTTGATTCTAGGATTTTTTCCTGAGGAGAAACGCTGTTTATATTTCTCTGGAAATAGAAACGAATATTTTAGTTTTCTCGCTTATATATTGTGACGCGGCAATTGTCTAGTATTAAGATTTATTATTTCAAATTATTTAGGACCCATTAAGTTACGTTGTGTTTGATTTACGTTGTGTTTATTTTATTTTTATAATGATCAGAATCTTTAATTTGAAGTCGTGAATGTGATAGGTTATGCGGAAGTAGAGAAATTAAACATTGTAACTGATTAAATATTATTTATTTCGGCTGTGGAGATACATAATCCTCCGGCATTCACCTAACACCTGGGAAAACCACAGAAAACACACAGGCAGAGGAATTTTAAATAAGAAATGATAAATCGGACATAACATGACAATATGACACAAAATAAATATATATAAAGCATCGGTCAAGTAGCAGTAACATTACGACAGCGGTTTCAGTCTTTGGCGGGTGACTCTCAGCACCTCGAACCCGTACGGTGGGTGCCTCTGAACCCTCGAGCAGCTGGGCTTTGGCGGGCGGTCGGTTATCGCCCACAGTAGCGGTATCTGTGTGGAGAGGCCGAGTGGCGTCGGACTTCTGAAACTGATAAACAAAGACCACCGATTGTCACCGTGATGACAGTCGGCTGGTGATGCCAGGAAGGAAACAATTCCTCCCTGAGTTATGTAGTGTATGAGGACAAGCGGGCACCCTCAGGTGACGGCTGGTATAGCGAGCCCCCTCCCAAGAGCAAGAACGGTACGGCGCGGGCAGCGATCTGACGGCCGTTGGCTGGCCGTTACGGGTGTCGGTCGGTGGACCTCCCGGGAACGGCGACGGCGGCTCTGTGGTGCTGATCGGCCGGGCCAGCGGCTCGCTGGAGAAGTGATGATCAACGAGTGTCACCGGAGTGACAGTCGGAGGAAAAGTATGCCAGTGAGGAAATATTACTCACTCAAAATATGCCAGTGAATAAATATTCCACACTCAATAATACAAAATATGCCAGTGATGGAATAATTTCTCACTCAATAATACAAAATATGTCAGTGATTATATATTGTCTCACTCAATGTTTCTGGGTAAATAGTCCCCAAATACACAATATGACTTTATTGCACTTTAGTAAGCCTGTCAATTGTGATATACAAGTTAGAAGATCGTGAATTTTCGCCCTTGTAATAATAATATATTGGTCTACGAGTTAGGAGGTTGTGAGGCTCCGCTCTCGCAGTTGTTAGGTGCTCAAAGAGCTATTTCAATTAATACGATGGCCTCCCAGAACGTGCAACAACCACGAATAGTCAAATCGCACTGAACTGAGGGGGGCTGCTGCAGGACGTGCAACAACCAATAATATAGTCAAATCGCACTGAACTGCAGCAGCAATCTCGCAGGACGTGCAACAACCAATAATATAGTCAAATCGCACTGAACTTTGAGACCAACAGAACGTGCAACAACCACGAATAGTCAAATCGCACTGAACTGAAGTTGATCTTGGCCGAAACCAAGATGCCGTTCCTGGTCAAAAACGGCCTGTTTTATACAGGTAAGCACCGCCCCTTGGCCCTCGTTTGAACTGCGATCAGAGATGGCATTTTCCTAAGATAAACAGAAAACACAACATATTTCGGAGAAAACGCAGTTGTTTATGTTACTCTTATTCGTCAGCCTCGTTTTTGCGTGCTAAAGGACAGAAAATAGTATTCGGCTTGTATCAGAGTGAGAGAACCATTCCTCCAGGCTCATTTACCTCGCTCTTATTTGTTGCGTGCAATTCCCAAATATTCGGAGTGACTTGGCGGGGTAAAATTCGTACATGTTGATTCGTTCGTTGGGTTCTGGTAGGGATTCCTACCCATCGTGGTGGTGCATCCGATGCTCTCGTTTGTGTTCTGATTCGACAGAGAAAGCTATAGTCTGCCGTTAGTGGGTGAGAAAGAGACGGAACAAGATCGCTTTACTTTTTACTCCCTCTTAATTTTACCACGTCTTGTAGTTTTACAAAATGTTACATCGAGTATGTAATTTCTTCAAAATGCATTAATAATAATAATACGGATAAACTAAATCACCGCGAGATCTACTTAAAGAAAGATGATACAAATATTTCCGAATTGTCAGAGATCGTCTTTGCATCCCAATTTCAAACAGGGTTGGTTTCTCGTTATTTGTCATCGGCAATGAATAAAATATTAATCTAGGTTACTAAGATAACAGGATGGTACTTCTAAATTGATTCTTGGAGTTTATCTAATTCTTGTTGATATGGTGAGAGTATCCTTCTACTTTTGATGGTTTCTAATAATTTACTTCGAGGAACACAAATTTGTCGATACGCCCCTGTTAACTACCCTCGGCTAGATAGACACTTGACGCTTGGCCTTCGACAATCTCGGGTGCTGGTTAATGTTTTTCACAACCTCTGTCGTTGTATTAATTTATGACACTTAAGCCGGGTGTTTCGTTTATATTTCAAACCGGACGATTAGTTTCGGCGTCAATAATTGTTTCCAAAAAAGTTAGTGATCACGACAAGCTTTGAGTTTGTTATTTTAAAAATTTAACTATGATTACACTATTATTAAACATGAAAAATAATAATACCATATTTGGTGTACCGTCTCAATATCTTGATAAAATTAAATTGTAGGAAAACTAGAAACGAATATTTTAGTTTTCTTGCTTAAATATCACGATAAAATTAAATTGTAAGAATATCCCTGAGTAACTTTATTTGTTTATTAAATTTATTTAATAAGTTTGATTCTAGGATTTTTTCCTGAGGAGAAACGATGTTTTTATTATTTTGAAGCAAGAAACGAATATTTTGGTTTTCTCACTTAAATATCACGATAAAATTAAATTGTAGGAATATCCCTGAGTAACTTTATTCGTGTATTAAATTTATTTAATAAGTTTGATTCTAGCATTTTGTCTTGACGAGTAACGATGTTTTTATTATTTTGGAACTAGAAACGAATATTTTAGTTTTCTCACTTAAATATCACGATAAAATTAAATTGTAAAAATATCCCTGAGTAACTTTATTTGTGTATTAAAATTTATTTAATAAGTTTGATTCTAGCATTTTTTCCTGACGAGTAACGATGTTTTTATTATTTTGGAACTAGAAAAGAATATTTTAGTTTTCTCGCTTAAATATTGCGATAAAATTAAATTGTAAGAATATCCCTGAGTAACTTTATTTGTTTATTAAATTTATTTAATAAGATTGATTCTAGGATTTTTTAATTTTTTTTATTATTTTGAAGCAAGAAACGAATATTATGGTTTTCTCACTTAAATATCACGATAAAATTAAATTGTAGGAATATCCCTGAGTAACTTTATTCGTGTATTAAATTTATTTAATAAGTTTGATTCTAGCATTTTGTCTTGACGAGTAACGATGTTTTTATTATTTTGGAACTAGAAACTAATATTTTAGTTTTCTTGCTTAAATATCACGATAAAATTAAATTGTAAGAATATCCCTGAGTAACTTTATTTGTTTGTTAGATTTTTTTAATAAGTTCGATTCTAGCTTTTTTTCCTGACGAGTAACGTTGTTTTTATTATTTTGGAACTAGAAAAGAATATTTTAGTTTTCTCGCTTAAATATCTTGATAAAATTAAATTGTAGGAATATCCCTGAGTAACTTTATTGGTTTATTAAATTTATTTAATAAGTTTGATTCGTGGATTTTTTCCTGAGGAGAAACGGTGTTTACATTTTTCTGGAACTAAAAACGAATATTTTAGTTTTCTCGTTTAAATATCACGATAAAATTAAATTGTAAAAATATCCCTGTGTAACTTTATTTGTGTATTAAATTTATTTAATAAGTTCGTTTCTACCTTTTTTCTTGACGAGTAACGATGTTTTTTTTATTTTGGAGCTAGAAACGAATATTTTAGTTTTGTCGCTTAAATATCGCTATAAAATTAAATTGTAAGAATATCCTTGAGTAACTTTATTTGTTTATTAAATTTATTTAATAAGTTTGATTCTAGGATTTTTTCCTGAGGAGAAACGCTGTTTATATTTCTCTGGAAATAGAAACGAATATTTTAGTTTTCTCGCTTATATATCTTGATAAAATTAAATTGTAGGAAAACTAGAAACGAATATTTTAGTTTTCTTGCTTAAATATCACGATAAAATTAAATTGTAAGAATATCCCTGAGTAACTTTATTTGTTTGTTAGATTTTTTTAATAAGTTCGATTCTAGCATTTTATCCTGACGAGTAACGATGTTTTTATTATTTTGGAACTAGAAAAGAATATTTTAGTTTTCTCGCTTAAATATCGCGATAAAATTAAATTGTAAGAATATCCCTGAGTAACTTTATTTGTTTATTAAATTTATTTAATAAGTTTGATTCTAGGATTTTTTCCTGAGGAGAAACGGTGTTTACATTTTTCTGGAACTTAAAATGAATATTTTAGTTTTCTCGTTTAAATATCACGATAAAATTAAATTGTAAGAATATCCCTGAGTAACTTTATTTGTTTATTAAATTTATTTAATAAGTTTGATTCTAGGATTTTTTCCTGAGGAGAAACGATGTTTTATTATTTTGAAGCAAGAAACGAATATTTTGGTTTTCTCACTTAAATATCATGATAAAATTAAATTGTAGGAATATCCCTGAGTAACTTTATTCGTGTATTAAATTTATTTAATAAGTTTGATTCTAGCATTTTATCTTGACGAGTAACGATGTTTTTATTATTTTGGAACTAGAAACGAATATTTTAGTTTTCTCGCTTAAATATCGCGATAAAATTAAATTGTAAGACTATCCCTGAGTAACTTTATTTGCTTATTAAATTTATTTAATAAGTTTGATTCTAGGATTTTTTCCTGAGGAGAAACGCTGTTTAAAATTCTCTGGAACTAGAAACGAATATTTTAGGTTTCTCGCTTAAATATCTTGATAAAATTAAATTGTAGGAATATCCCTGAGTAACTTTATTGGTTTATTAAATTTATTTAATAAGTTTGATTCTAGGATTTTTTCCTGAGGAGAAACGATGTTTAAATTTTTCTGGAACTAAAAACGAATATTTTAGTTTTCTTGCTTAAATATCACGATAAAATTAAATTGTAAGAATATCGCTGAGTAACTTTATTTGTTTGTTAGATTTTTTTAATAAGTTCGATTCTAGCATTTTTTCCTGACGAGTAACGATGTTTTTATTATTTTGGAACTAGAAAAGAATATTTTAGTTTTCTCGCTTAAATATCGCGATAAAATTAAATTGTAAGAATATCCCTGAGTAACTTTATTTGTTTATTAAATTTATTTAATAAGTTTGATTCTAGGATTTTTTCCTGAGGAGAAACGGTGTTTACATTTTTCTGGAACTTAAAACGAATATTTTAGTTTTCTCGTTTAAATATCACGAAAAAATTAAATTGTAAAAATATCCCTGTGTAACTTTATTTGTGTATTAAATTTATTTAATAAGTTCGTTTCTAGCTTTTTTCTTGACGAGTAACAATGTTCTTTTATTTTGGAGCTAGAAACGAATATTTTGGTTTTCTCGCTTAAATATCACGATAAAATTAAATTGTAGGAATATCCCTGAGTAACTTTATTTGTTTATTAAATTTATTTAATAAGTTTGATTCTAGCATTTTTTCCTGAGGAGTAACAATGTTTCAATTTTCTGGAACTAGAAATGATTATTTTAGTTTTCTTGCTTAAATATCACGATAAAATATAATTGTATGAATATCCCTGAGTAACTTTATTTGTTTATTAGATTTTTTTAATAAGTTCGATTCTAGCATTTTTTCCTGTCGAGGAACGATGTTTTTATTATTTTGGAACTAGAAACGAATATTTTAGTTTTCTCGCTTAAATATCACGATAAAATTAAATTGTAAGAATATCCCTGAGTAACTTTATTTGTTTATTAAATTTATTTAATAAGTTTGATTCTAGGATTTTTTCCTGAGGAGAAACGCTGTTTAAATTTCTCTGGAAATAGAAACGAATATTTTAGTTTTCTCGCTTAAATATCTTGATAAAATTAAATTGTAGGAATATCCCTGAGTAACTTTATTTGTTTAATAAATTTATTTAATAAGTTTGATTCTAGGATTTTTTCCTGAGGAGAAACGATGATAAATTTTTCTGGAACTAGAAACGAATATTTTAGTTTTCTCGCTTAAATATCTCGATAAAATTAAATTGTAGGAATATCCCTGAGTAACTTTATTTGTTTATTAAATTTATTTAATAAGTTTGATTCTAGGATTTTTTCCTGAGGAGAAACGATGTTTAAATTTTTCTGGAACTAAAAACGAATATTTTAGTTTTCTTGCTTAAATATCACGATAAAATTAAATTGTAAGAATATCCCTGAGTAACTTTATTTGTTTGTTAGATTTTTTTAATAAGTTCGATTCTAGCATTTTATCCTGACGAGTAACGATGTTTTTATTATTTTGGAACTAGAAAAGAATATTTTAGTTTTCTCGCTTAAATATCGCGATAAAATTAAATTGTAAGAATATCCCTGAGTAACTTTATTTGTTTATTAAATTTATTTAATAAGTTTGATTCTAGGATTTTTTCCTGAGGAGAAACGGTGTTTACATTTTTCTGGAACTTAAAACGAATATTTTAGTTTTCCCATTTAAATATCACGAAAAAATTAAATTGTAAAAATATCCCTGTGTAACTTTATTTGTGTATTAAATTTATTTAATAAGTTCGTTTCTAGCTTTTTTCTTGACGAGTAACAATGTTCTTTTATTTTGGAGCTAGAAACGAATATTTTGGTTTTCTCGCTTAAATATCACGATAAAATTAAATTGTAGGAATATCCCTGAGTAACTTTATTTGTTTATTAAATTTATTTAATAAGTTTGATTCTAGCATTTTTTCCTGAGGAGTAACAATGTTTCAATTTTCTGGAACTAGAAATGATTATTTTAGTTTTCTTGCTTAAATATCACGATAAAATATAATTGTATGAATATCCCTGAGTAACTTTATTTGTTTATTAGATTTTTTTAATAAGTTCGATTCTAGCATTTTTTCCTGACGAGTAACGATGTTTTTATTATTTTGGAACTAGAAAAGAATATTTTAGTTTTCTCGCTTAAATATCGCGATAAAATATAATTGTATGAATATCCCTGAGTAACTTTATTTGTTTATTAGATTTTTTTAATAAGTTCGATTCTAGCATTTTTTCCTGACGAGTAACGATGTTTTTATTATTTTGGAACTAGAAACGAATATTTTAGTTTTCGCGCTTAAATATGACGATAAAATTAAATTGTAAGAATATCCCTAAGTAACTTTATTTGTTTATTAAATTTATTTAATAAGTTTGATTCTAGGATTTTTTCCTGAGGAGAAACGATGTTTTTATTATTTTGAAGCAAGAAACGAATATTTTGGTTTTCACACTTAAATATCACGATAAAATTAAATTGTAGGAATATCCCTGAGTAACTTTATTTGTTTATTAGATTTTTTTAATAAGTTCGATTCTAGCATTTTTTCCTGTCGAGTAACGATGTTTTTATTATTTTGGAACTAGAAACGAATATTTTTGTTTTCTCGCTTAAATATGACGATAAAATTAAATTGTAAGAATATCCCTAAGTAACTTTATTTGTTTATTAAATTTATTTAATAAGTTTGATTCTAGGATTTTTTCCTGAGGAGAAACGCTGTTTAAATTTCTCTGGAAATAGAAACGAATATTTTGGTTTTCACACTTAAATATCACGATAAAATTAAATTGTAGGAATATCCCTGAGTAACTTTATTTGTTTATTAGATTTTTTTAATAAGTTCGATTCTAGCATTTTTTCCTGTCGAGGAACGATGTTTTTATTATTTTGGAACTAGAAACGAATATTTTAGTTTTCTCGCTTAAATATCTTGATAAAATTAAATTGTAGGAATATCCCTGAGTAACTTTATTTGTTTATGAAATTTATTTAATAAGTTTGATTCTAGGATTTTTTCCTGAGGAGAAACGATGATAAATTTTTCAGGAACTAGAAACGAATATTTTAGTTTTCTCGCTTAAATATCTCGATAAAATTAAATTGTAGGAATATCCCTGAGTAACTTTATTTGTTTATTAAATTTATTTAATAAGTTTGATTCTAGGATTTTTTCCTGAGGAGAAACGATGTTTAAATTTTTCTGGAACTAAAAACGATTATTTTAGTTTTCTTGCTTAAATATCACGATAAAATTAAATTGTAAGAATATCCCTGAGTAACTTTATTTGTTTATTAGATTTTTTTAATAAGTTCGATTCTAGCATTTTTTCCTGACGAGTAACGATGTTTTTATTATTTTGGAACTAGAAAAGAATATTTTAGTTTTCTCGCTTAAATATTGCGATAAAATTAAATTGTAAGAATATCCCTGAGTAACTGTATTTGTTTATTAAATTTATTTAATAAGATTGATTCTAGGATTTTTTCCTGAGGAGAAACGATGTTTTTATTATTTTGAAGCAAGAAACGAATATTTTGGTTTTCTTGCTTAAATTTCACGATAAAATTAAATTGTAAGAATATCCCTGAGTAACTTTATTTGTTTGTTAGATTTTTTTAATAAGTTCGATTCTAGCTTTTTTTCCTGACGAGTAACGTTGTTTTTATTATTTTGGAACTAGAAAAGAATATTTTAGTTTTCTCGCTTAAATATCTTGATAAAATTAAATTGTAGGAATATCCCTGAGTAACTTTATTGGTTTATTAAATTTATTTAATAAGTTTGATTCGAGGATTTTTTCCTGAGGAGAAACGGTGTTTACATTTTTCTGGAACTAAAAACGAATATTTTAGTTTTCTCGTTTAAATATCACGATAAAATTAAATTGTAAAAATATCCCTGTGTAACTTTATTTGTGTATTAAATTTATTTAATAAGTTCGTTTCTAGCTTTTTTCTTGACGAGTAACGATGTTTTATTTATTTTGGAGCTAGAAACGAATATTTTAGTTTTGTCGCTTAAATATCGCTATAAAATTAAATTGTAAGAATATCCTTGAGTAACTTTATTTGTTTATTAAATTTATTTAATAAGTTTGATTCTAGGATTTTTTCCTGAGGAGAAACGCTGTTTATATTTCTCTGGAAATAGAAACGAATATTTTAGTTTTCTCGCTTATATATCTTGATAAAATTAAATTGTAGGAAAACTAGAAACGAATATTTTAGTTTTCTTGCTTAAATATCACGATAAAATTAAATTGTAAGAATATCCCTGAGTAACTTTATTTGTTTGTTAGATTTTTTTAATAAGTTCGATTCTAGCATTTTATCCTGACGAGTAACGATGTTTTTATTATTTTGGAACTAGAAAAGAATATTTTAGTTTTCTCGCTTAAATATCGCGATAAAATTAAATTGTAAGAATATCCCTGAGTAACTTTATTTGTTTATTAAATTTATTTAATAAGTTTGATTCTAGGATTTTTTCCTGAGGAGAAACGGTGTTTACATTTTTCTGGAACTTAAAACGAATATTTTAGTTTTGTCGTTTAAATATCACGAAAAAATTAAATTGTAAAAATATCCCTGTGTAACTTTATTTGTGTATTAAATTTATTTAATAAGTTCGTTTCTAGCTTTTTTTCTTGACGAGTAACAATGTTCTTTTATTTTGGAGCTAGAAACGAATATTTTAGTTTTCTCGCTTAAATATCTTGATAAAATTAAATTGTAGGAATATCCCTGAGTAACTTTATTGGTTTATTAAATTTATTTAATAAGTTTGATTCGAGGATTTTTTCCTGAGGAGAAACGGTGTTTACATTTTTCTGGAACTAAAAACGAATATTTTAGTTTTCTTGCTTAAATATCACGATAAAATTAAATTGTAAGAATATCCCTGAGTAACTTTATTTGTTTATTATATTTTTTTAAAAAGTTCGATTCTAGCATTTTTTCCTGACGAGTAACGATGTTTTTATTATTTTGGAACTAGAAAAGAATATTTTAGTTTTCTCGCTTAAATATCGCGATAAAATTAAATTGTAAGAATATCCCTGAGTAACTTTATTGGTTTATTAAATTTATTTAATAAGTTTGATTCTAGGATTTTTTCCTGAGGAGAAACGATGTTTTTATTATTTTGAAGCAAGAAACGAATATTTTGGTTTTCTCACTTAAATATCACGATAAAATTAAATTGTAGGAATATCCCTGAGTAACTTTATTCGTGTATTAAATTTATTTAATAAGTTTGATTCTAGCATTTTGTCTTGACGAGAACGATGTTTTTATTATTTTGGAACTAGAAACGAATATTTTGGTTTTCACACTTAAATATCACGATAAAATTAAATTGTAGGAATATCCCTGAGTAACTTTATTTGTTTATTAGATTTTTTTAATAAGTTCGATTCTAGCATTTTTTCCTGACGAGTAACGATGTTTTTATTATTTTGGAACTAGAAACGAATATTTTAGTTTTCTCGCTTAAATATCACGATAAAATTAAATTGTAAGAATATCCCTGAGTAGCTTTATTTGTTTATTAAATTTATTTAATAAGTTTGATTCTAGGATTTTTTCCTGAGGAGAAACGCTGTTTAAATTTCTCTGGAAATAGAAACGAATATTTTAGTTTTCTCGCTTAAATATCTTGATAAAATTAAATTGTAGGAATATCCCTGAGTAACTTTATTTGTTTATGAAATTTATTTAATAAGTTTGATTCTAGGATTTTTTCCTGAGGAGAAACGATGATAAATTTTTCAGGAACTAGAAACGAATATTTTAGTTTTCTCGCTTAAATATCTCGATAAAATTAAATTGTAGGAATATCCCTGAGTAACTTTATTTGTTTATTAAATTTATTTAATAAGTTTGATTCTAGGATTTTTTCCTGAGGAGAAACGATGTTTAAATTTTTCTGGAACTAAAAACGAATATTTTAGTTTTCTTGCTTAAATATCACGATAAAATTAAATTGTAAGAATATCCCTGAGTAACTTTATTTGTTTATTAGATTTTTTTAATAAGTTCGATTCTAGCATTTTTTCCTGACGAGTAACGATGTTTTTATTATTTTGGATCTAGAAAATAATATTTTAGTTTTCTCGCTTAAATATCGCGATAAAATTAAATTGTAAGAATATCCCTGAGTAACTTTATTTGTTTATTAAATTTATTTAATAAGTTTGATTCTAGGATTTTTTCCTGAGGAGAAACGGTGTTTACATTTTTCTGGAACTTAAAACGAATATTTTAGTTTTCTCGTTTAAATATCACGAAAAAATTAAATTGTAAAAATATCCCTGTGTAACTTTATTTGTGTATTAAATTTATTTAATAAGTTCGTTTCTAGCTTTTTTCTTGACGAGTAACAATGTTCTTTTATTTTGGAGCTAGAAACGAATATTTTGGTTTTCTCGCTTAAATATCACAATAAAATTAAATTGTAGGAATATCCCTGAGTAACTTTATTTGTTTATTAAATTTATTTAATAAGTTTGATTCTAGCATTTTTTCCTGAGGAGTAACAATGTTTCAATTTTCTGGAACTAGAAATGATCATTTTAGTTTTCTTGCTTAAATATCACGATAAAATATAATTGTATGAATATCCCTGAGTAACTTTATTTGTTTATTAGATTTTTTTAATAAGTTCGATTCTAGGATTTTTTCCTGAGGAGAAACGCTGTTTAAATTTCTCTGGAAATAGAAACGAATATTTTAGTTTTCTCGCTTAAATATCGCGATAAAATTAAATTGTAAGAATATCCCTGAGTAACTTTATTTGTTTATTAAATTTATTTAATAAGTTTGATTCTAGGTTTTTTCCTGAGGAGAAACGCTGTTTAAAATTCTCTGGAACTAGAAACGAATATTTTAGGTTTCTCGCTTAAATATCTTGATAAAATTAAATTGTAGGAATATCCCTGAGTAACTTTATTGGTTTATTAAATTTATTTAATAAGTTTGATTCTAGGATTTTTTCCTGAGGAGAAACGATGTTTAAATTTTTCTGGAACTAAAAACGAATATTTTAGTTTTCTTGCTTAAATATCACGATAAAATTAAATTGTAAGAATATCCCTGAGTAACTTTATTTGTTTGTTAGATTTTTTTAATAAGTTCGATTCTAGCATTTTTTCCTGACGAGTAACGATGTTTTTATTATTTTGGAACTAGAAAAGAATATATTAGTTGTCTCGCTTAAATATTGTGATAAAATTAAATTGTAAGAATATCCCTGAGTAACTTTATTTGTTTATTAAATTTATTTAATAAGATTGATTCTAGGATTTTTTCCTGAGGAGAAACGATGTTTTTATTATTTTGAAGCAAGAAACGAATATTTTGGTTTTCTCACTTAAATATCACGATAAAATTAAATTGTAGGAATATCCCTGAGTTACTTTATTCGTGTATTAAATTTATTTAATAAATTTGATTCTAGCATTTTGTCTTGACGAGTAACGATGTTTTTATTATTTTGGAACTAGAAACGAATATTTTAGTTTTCTCACTTAAATATCACGATAAAATTAAATTGTAAAAATATCCCTGAGTAACTTTATTTGTGTATTAAAATTTATTTAATAAGTTTGATACTAGCATTTTTTCCTGACGAGTAACGATGTTTTTATTATTTTGGAACTAGAAACGAATATTTTAGTTTTCTTGCTTAAATATCACGATAAAATTAAATTGTAAGAATATCCCTGAGTAACTTTATTTGTTTGTTAGATTTTTTTAATAAGTTCGATTCTAGCTTTTTTTCCTGACGAGTAACGTTGTTTTTATTATTTTGGAACTAGAAAAGAATATTTTAGTTTTCTCGCTTAAATATCTTGATAAAATTAAATTGTAGGAATATCCCTGAGTAACTTTATTGGTTTATTAAATTTATTTAATAAGTTTGATTCGAGGATTTTTTCCTGAGGAGAAACGGTGTTTACATTTTTCTGGAACTAAAAACGAATATTTTAGTTGTTTCGTTTAATATCACGATAAAATTAAATTGTAAAAATATCCCTGTGTAACTTTATTTGTGTATTAAATTTATTTAATAAGTTCGTTTCTAGCTTTTTTCTTGACGAGTAACGATGTTTTTTTTATTTTGGAGCTAGAAACGAATATTTTAGTTTTGTCGCTTAAATATCGCTATAAAATTAAATTGTAAGAATATCCTTGAGTAACTTTATTTGTTTATTAAATTTATTTAATAAGTTTGATTCTAGGATTTTTTCCTGAGGAGAAACGCTGTTTATATTTCTCTGGAAATAGAAACGAATATTTTAGTTTTCTCGCTTATATATCTTGATAAAATTAAATTGTAGGAAAACTAGAAACGAATATTTTAGTTTTCTTGCTTAAATATCACGATAAAATTAAATTGTAAGAATATCCCTGAGTAACTTTATTTGTTTGTTAGATTTTTTTAATAAGTTCGATTCTAGCATTTTATCCTGACGAGTAACGATGTTTTTATTATTTTGGAACTAGAAAAGAATATTTTAGTTTTCTCGCTTAAATATCGCGATAAAATTAAATTGTAGGAATATCCCTGAGTAACTTATTGCTTTATTAAATTTATTTAATAAGTTTGATTCTAGGATTTTTTCCTGAGGAGAAACGATGTTTAAATTTTTCTGGAACTAAAAACGAATATTTTAGTTTTCTTGCTTAAATATCACGATAAAATTAAATTGTAAGAATATCCCTGAGTAACTTTATTTGTTTGTTAGATTTTTTTAATAAGTTCGATTCTAGCTTTTTTTCCTGACGAGTAACGTTGTTTTTATTATTTTGGAACTAGAAAAGAATATTTTAGTTTTCTCGCTTAAATATCTTGATAAAATTAAATTGTAGGAATATCCCTGAGTAACTTTATTGGTTTATTAAATTTATTTAATAAGTTTGATTCGAGGATTTTTTCCTGAGGAGAAACGGTGTTTACATTTTTCTGGAACTAAAAACGGATATTTTAGTTTTCCCGTTTAAATATCACGATAAAATTAAATTGTAAAAATATCCCTGTGTAACTTTATTTGTGTATTAAATTTATTTAATAAGTTCGTTTCTAGCTTTTTTCTTGACGAGTAACGATGTTTTTTTTATTTTGGAGCTAGAAACGAATATTTTAGTTTTGTCGCTTAAATATCGCTATAAAATTAAATTGTAAGAATATCCTTGAGTAACTTTATTTGTTTATTAAATTTATTTAATAAGTTTGATTCTAGGATTTTTTCCTGAGGAGAAACGCTGTTTATATTTCTCTGGAAATAGAAACGAATATTTTAGTTTTCTCGCTTATATATCTTGATAAAATTAAATTGTAGGAAAACTAGAAACGAATATTTTAGTTTTCTTGCTTAAATATCACGATAAAATTAAATTGTAAGAAAATCCCTGAGTAACTTTATTTGTTTGTTAGATTTTTTTAATAAGTTCGATTCTAGCATTTTATCCTGACGAGTAACGATGTTTTTATTATTTTGGAACTAGAAAAGAATATTTTAGTTTTCTCGCTTAAATATCGCGATAAAATTAAATTGTAAGAATATCCCTGAGTAACTTTATTTGTTTATTAAATTTATTTAATAAGTTTGATTCTAGGATTTTTTCCTGAGGAGAAACGGTGTTTACATTTTTCTGGAACTTAAAACGAATATTTTAGTTTTCTCGTTTAAATATCACGAAAAAATTAAATTGTAAAAATATCCCTGTGTAACTTTATTTGTGTATTAAATTTATTTAATAAGTTCGTTTCTAGCTTTTTTCTTGACGAGTAACAATGTTCTTTTATTTTGGAGCTAGAAACGAATATTTTGGTTTTCTCGCTTAAATATCACGATAAAATTAAATTGTAGGAATATCCCTGAGTAACTTTATTTGTTTATTAAATTTATTTAATAAGTTTGATTCTAGCATTTTTTCCTGAGGAGTAACAATGTTTCAATTTTCTGGAACTAGAAATGATTATTTTAGTTTTCTTGCTTAAATATCACGATAAAATATAATTGTATGAATATCCTTGAGTAACTTTATTTGTTTATTAGATTTTTTTAATAAGTTCGATTCTAGCATTTTTTCCTGTCGAGGAACGATGTTTTTATTATTTTGGAACTAGAAACGAATATTTTAGTTTTCTCGCTTAAATATCACGATAAAATTAAATTGTAAGAATATCCCTGAGTAACTTTATTTGTTTATTAAATTTATTTAATAAGTTTGATTCTAGGATTTTTTCCTGAGGAGAAACGCTGTTTAAATTTCTCTGGAAATAGAAACGAATATTTTAGTTTTCTCGCTTAAATATCTTGATAAAATTATATTGTAGGAATATCCCTGAGTAACTTTATTTGTTTATTAAATTTATTTAATAAGTTTGATTCTAGGATTTTTTCCTGAGGAGAAACGATGATAAATTTTTCTGGAACTAGAAACGAATATTTTAGTTTTCTCGCGTAAATATCTCGATAAAATTAAATTGTAGGAATATCCCTGAGTAACTTTATTTGTTTATTAAATTTATTTAATAAGTTTGATTCTAGGATTTTTTCCTGAGGAGAAACGATGTTTAAATTTTTCTGGAACTAAAAACGAATATTTTAGTTTTCTTGCTTAAATATCACGATAAAATTAAATTGTAAGAATATCCCTGAGTAACTTTATTTGTTTGTTAGATTTTTTTAATAAGTTCGATTCTAGCATTTTATCCTGACGAGTAACGATGTTTTTATTATTTTGGAACTAGAAAAGAATATTTTAGTTTTCTCGCTTAAATATCGCGATAAAATTAAATTGTAAGAATATCCCTGAGTAACTTTATTTGTTTATTAAATTTATTTAATAAGTTTGATTCTAGGATTTTTTCCTCAGGAGAAACGGTGTTTACATTTTTCTGGAACTTAAAACGAATATTTTAGTTTTCTCGTTTAAATATCACGAAAAAATTAAATTGTAAAAATATCCCTGTGTAACTTTATTTGTGTATTAAATTTATTTAATAAGTTCGTTTCTAGCTTTTTTCTTGACGAGTAACAATGTTCTTTTATTTTGGAGCTAGAAACGAATATTTTGGTTTTCTCGCTTAAATATCACGATAAAATTAAATTGTAGGAATATCCCTGAGTAACTTTATTTGTTTATTAAATTTATTTAATAAGTTTGATTCTAGCATTTTTTCCTGAGGAGTAACAATGTTTCAATTTTCTGGAACTAGAAATGATTATTTTAGTTTTCTTGCTTAAATATCACGATAAAATATAATTGTATGAATATCCCTGAGTAACTTTATTTGTTTATTAGATTTTTTTAATAAGTTCGATTCTAGCATTTTTTCCTGACGAGTAACGATGTTTTTATTATTTTGGAACTAGAAAAGAATATTTTAGTTTTCTCGCTTAAATATCGCGATAAAATTAAATTGTAAGAAGATCCCTGAGTAACTTTATTTGTTTATTAGATTTTTTTAATAAGTTCGATTCTAGCATTTTTTCCTGTCGAGTAACGATGTTTTTATTATTTTGGAACTAGAACCGAATATTTTAGTTTTCTCGCTTAAATATGACGATAAAATTAAATTGTAAGAATATCCCTAAGTAACTTTATTTGTTTATTAAATTTATTTAATAAGTTTGATTCTAGGATTTTTTCCTGAGGAGAAACGATGTTTTTATTATTTTGAAGCAAGGAACGAATATTTTGGTTTTCACACTTAAAATATCACGATAAAATTAAATTGTAGGAATATCCCTGAGTAACTTTATTTGTTTATTAGATTTTTTTAATAAGTTCGATTCTAGCATTTTTTCCTGTCGAGTAACGATGTTTTTATTATTTTGGAACTAGAAACGAATATTTTAGTTTTCTCGCTTAAATATGACGATAAAATTAAATTGTAAGAATATCCCTAAGTAACTTTATTTGTTTATTAAATTTATTTAATAAGTTTGATTCTAGGATTTTTTCCTGAGGAGAAACGCTGTTTAAATTTCTCTGGAAATAGAAACGAATATTTTGGTTTTCACACTTAAATATCACGATAAAATTAAATTGTAGGAATATCCCTGAGTAACTTTATTTGTTTATTAGATTTTTTTAATAAGTTCGATTCTAGCATTTTTTCCTGACGAGTAACGATGTTTTTATTATTTTGGAACTAGAAAAGAATATTTTAGTTTTCTCGCTTAAATATCTTGATAAAATTAAATTGTAGGAATATCCCGGAGTAACTTTATTTGTTTATGAAATTTATTTAATAAGTTTGATTCTAGGATTTTTTCCTGAGGAGAAACGATGATAAATTTTTCAGGAACTAGAAACGAATATTTTAGTTTTCTCGCTTAAATATCTCGATAAAATTAAATTGTAGGAATATCCCTGAGTAACTTTATTTGTTTATTAAATTTATTTAATAAGTTTGATTCTAGGATTTTTTCCTGAGGAGAAACGATGTTTAAATTTTTCTGGAACTAAAAACGAATATTTTAGTTTTCTTGCTTAAATATCACGATAAAATTAAATTGTAAGAATATCCCTGAGTAACTTTATTTGTTTATTAGATTTTTTTAATAAGTTCGATTCTAGCATTTTTTCCTGACGAGTAACGATGTTTTTATTATTTTGGAACTAGAAAAGAATATTTTAGTTTTCTCGCTTAAATATTGCGATAAAATTAAATTGTAAGAATATCCCTGAGTAACTGTATTTGTTTATTAAATTTATTTAATAAGATTGATTCTAGGATTTTTTCCTGAGGAGAAACGATGTTTTTATTATTTTGAAGCAAGAAACGAATATTTTTTTTTTCTTGCTTAAATTTCACGATAAAATTAAATTGTAAGAATATCCCTGAGTAACTTTATTTGTTTGTTAGATTTTTTTAATAAGTTCGATTCTAGCTTTTTTTCCTGACGAGTAACGTTGTTTTTATTATTTTGGAACTAGAAAAGAATATTTTAGTTTTCTCGCTTAAATATCTTGATAAAATTAAATTGTAGGAATATCCCTGAGTAACTTTATTGGTTTATTAAATTTATTTAATAAGTTTGATTCGAGGATTTTTTCCTGAGGAGAAACGGTGTTTACATTTTTCTGGAACTAAAAACGAATATTTTAGTTTTCCCGTTTAAATATCACGATAAAATTAAATTGTAAAAATATCCCTGTGTAACTTTATTTGTGTATTAAATTTATTTAATAAGTTCGTTTCTAGCTTTTTTCTTGACGAGTAACGATGTTTTTTTTATTTTGGAGCTAGAAACGAATATTTTAGTTTTGTCGCTTAAATATCGCTATAAAATTAAATTGTAAGAATATCCTTGAGTAACTTTATTTGTTTATTAAATTTATTTAATAAGTTTGATTCTAGGATTTTTTCCTGAGGAGAAACGCTGTTTATATTTCTCTGGAAATAGAAACGAATATTTTAGTTTTCTCGCTTATATATCTTGATAAAATTAAATTGTAGGAAAACTAGAAACGAATATTTTAGTTTTCTTGCTTAAATATCACGATAAAATTAAATTGTAAGAATATCCCTGAGTAACTTTATTTGTTTGTTAGATTTTTTTAATAAGTTCGATTCTAGCATTTTATCCTGACGAGTAACGATGTTTTTATTATTTTGGAACTAGAAACGAATATTTTAGTTTTCTCGCTTAAATATGACGATAAAATTAAATTGTAAGAATATCCCTAAGTAACTTTATTTGTTTATTAAATTTATTTAATAAGTTTGATTCTAGGATTTTTTCCTGAGGAGAAACGCTGTTTAAATTTCTCTGGAAATAGAAACGAATATTTTGGTTTTCACACTTAAATATCACGATAAAATTAAATTGTAGGAATATCCCTGAGTAACTTTATTTGTTTATTAAATTTATTTAATAAGTTTGATTCTAGGATTTTTTCCTGAGGAGAAACGATGTTTAAATTTTTCTGGAACTAAAAACGAATATTTTAGTTTTCTTGCTTAAATATCACGATAAAATTAAATTGTAAGAATATCCCTGAGTAACTTTATTTGTTTGTTAGATTTTTTTAATAAGTTCGATTCTAGCATTTTATCCTGACGAGTAACGATGTTTTTATTATTTTGGAACTAGAAAAGAATATTTTAGTTTTCTCGCTTAAATATCGCGATAAAATTAAATTGTAAGAATATCCCTGAGTAACTTTATTTGTTTATTAAATTTATTTAATAAGTTTGATTCTAGGATTTTTTCCTGAGGAGAAACGGTGTTTACATTTTTCTGGAACTTAAAACGAATATTTTAGTTTTCTCGTTTAAATATCACGAAAAAATTAAATTGTAAAAATATCCCTGTGTAACTTTATTTGTGTATTAAATTTATTCAATAAGTTCGTTTCTAGCTTTTTTCTTGACGAGTAACAATGTTCTTTTATTTTGGAGCTAGAAACGAATATTTTGGTTTTCTCGCTTAAATATCACGATAAAATTAAATTGTAGGAATATCCCTGAGTAACTTTATTTGTTTATTAAATTTATTTAATAAGTTTGATTCTAGCATTTTTTCCTGAGGAGTAACAATGTTTCAATTTTCTGGAACTAGAAATGATTATTTTAGTTTTCTTGCTTAAATATCACGATAAAATATAATTGTATGAATATCCCTGAGTAACTTTATTTGTTTATTAGATTTTTTTAATAAGTTCGATTCTAGCATTTTTTCCTGACGAGTAACGATGTTTTTATTATTTTGGAACTAGAAAGAATATTTTAGTTTTCTCGCTTAAATATCGCGATAAAATTAAATTGTAAGAATATCCCTGAGTAACTTTATTTGTTTATTAGATTTTTTTAATAAGTTCGATTCTAGCATTTTTTCCTGTCGAGTAACGATGTTTTTATTATTTTGGAACTAGAAACGAATATTTTAGTTTTCTCGCTTAAATATGACGATAAAATTAAATTGTAAGAATATCCCTAAGTAACTTTATTTGTTTATTAAATTTATTTAATAAGTTTGATTCTAGGATTTTTTCCTGAGGAGAAACGATGTTTTTATTATTTTGAAGCAAGAAACGAATATTTTGGTTTTCACACTTAAATATCACGATAAAATTAAATTGTAGGAATATCCCTGAGTAACTTTATTTGTTTATTAGATTTTTTTAATAAGTTCGATTCTAGCATTTTTTCCTGTCGAGTAACGATGTTTTTATTATTTTGGAACTAGAAACGAATATTTTAGTTTTCTCGCTTAAATATGACGATAAAATTAAATTGTAAGAATATCCCTAAGTAACTTTATTTGTTTATTAAATTTATTTAATAAGTTTGATTCTAGGATTTTTTCCTGAGGAGAAACGCTGTTTAAATTTCTCTGGAAATAGAAACGAATATTTTGGTTTTCACACTTAAATATCACGATAAAATTAAATTGTAGGAATATCCCTGAGTAACTTTATTTGTTTATTAGATTTTTTTAATAAGTTCGATTCTAGCATTTTTGCCTGACGAGTAACGATGTTTTTATTATTTTGGAACTAGAAAAGAATATTTTAGTTTTCTCGCTTAAATATCTTGATAAAATTAAATTGTAGGAATATCCCTGAGTAACTTTATTTGTTTATGAAATTTATTTAATAAGTTTGATTCTAGGATTTTTTCCTGAGGAGAAACGATGATAAATTTTTCAGGAACTAGAAACGAATATTTTAGTTTTCTCGCTTAAATATCTCGATAAAATTAAATTGTAGGAATATCCCTGAGTAACTTTATTTGTTTATTAAATTTATTTAATAAGTTTGATTCTAGGATTTTTTCCTGAGGAGAAACGATGTTTAAATTTTTCTGGAACTAAAAACGAATATTTTAGTTTTCTTGCTTAAATATCACGATAAAATTAAATTGTAAGAATATCCCTGAGTAACTTTATTTGTTTATTAGATTTTTTTAATAAGTTCGATTCTAGCATTTTTTCCTGACGAGTAACGATGTTTTTATTATTTTGGAACTAGAAAAGAATATTTTAGTTTTCTCGCTTAAATATTGCGTTAAAATTAAATTGTAAGAATATCCCTGAGTAACTGTATTTGTTTATTAAATTTATTTAATAAGATTGATTCTAGGATTTTTTCCTGAGGAGAAACGATGTTTTTATTATTTTGAAGCAAGAAACGAATATTTTGGTTTTCTTGCTTAAATTTCACGATAAAATTAAATTATAAGAATATCCCTGAGTAACTTTATTTGTTTGTTAGATTTTTTTAATAAGTTCGATTCTAGCTTTTTTTCCTGACGAGTAACGTTGTTTTTATTATTTTGGAACTAGAAAAGAATATTTTAGTTTTCTCGCTTAAATATCTTGATAAAATTAAATTGTAGGAAAACTAGAAACGAATATTTTAGTTTTCTTGCTTAAATATCACGATAAAATTAAATTGTAAGAATATCCCTGAGTAACTTTATTTGTTTGTTAGATTTTTTTAATAAGTTCGATTCTAGCATTTTATCCTGACGAGTAACGATGTTTTTATTATTTTGGAACTAGAAAAGAATATTTTAGTTTTCTCGCTTAAATATCGCGATAAAATTAAATTGTAAGAATATCCCTGAGTAACTTTATTTGTTTATTAAATTTATTTAATAAGTTTGATTCTAGGATTTTTTCCTGAGGAGAAACGGTGTTTACATTTTTCTGGAACTAAAAACGAATATTTTAGTTTTCCCGTTTAAATATCACGATAAAATTAAATTGTAAAAATATCCCTGTGTAACTTTATTTGTGTATTAAATTTATTTAATAAGTTCGTTTCTAGCTTTTTTCTTGACGAGTAACGATGTTTTTTTTATTTTGGAGCTAGAAACGAATATTTTAGTTTTGTCGCTTAAATATCGCTATAAAATTAAATTGTAAGAATATCCTTGAGTAACTTTATTTGTTTATTAAATTTATTTAATAAGTTTGATTCTAGGATTTTTTCCTGAGGAGAAACGCTGTTTATATTTCTCTGGAAATAGAAACGAATATTTTAGTTTTCTCGCTTATATATCTTGATAAAATTAAATTGTAGGAAAACTAGAAACGAATATTTTAGTTTTCTTGCTTAAATATCACGATAAAATTAAATTGTAAGAATATCCCTGAGTAACTTTATTTGTTTGTTAGATTTTTTTAATAAGTTCGATTCTAGCATTTTATCCTGACGAGTAACGATGTTTTTATTATTTTGGAACTAGAAAAGAATATTTTAGTTTTCTCGCTTAAATATCGCGATAAAATTAAATTGTAAGAATATCCCTGAGTAACTTTATTTGTTTATTAAATTTATTTAATAAGTTTGATTCTAGGATTTTTTCCTGAGGAGAAACGGTGTTTACATTTTTCTGGAACTTAAAACGAATATTTTAGTTTTCTCGTTTAAATATCACGAAAAAATTAAATTGTAAAAATATCCCTGTGTAACTTTATTTGTGTATTAAATTTATTTAATAAGTTCGTTTCTAGCTTTTTTCTTGACGAGTAACAATGTTCTTTTATTTTGGAGCTAGAAACGAATATTTTTGTTTTCTCGCTTAAATATGACGATAAAATTAAATTGTAAGAATATCCCTAAGTAACTTTATTTGTTTATTAAATTTATTTAATAAGTTTGATTCTAGGATTTTTTCCTGAGGAGAAACGCTGTTTAAATTTCTCTGGAAATAGAAACGAATATTTTGGTTTTCACACTTAAATATCACGATAAAATTAAATTGTAGGAATATCCCTGAGTAACTTTATTTGTTTATTAGATTTTTTTAATAAGTTCGATTCTAGCATTTTTTCCTGTCGAGGAACGATGTTTTTATTATTTTGGAACTAGAAACGAATATTTTAGTTTTCTCGCTTAAATATCTTGATAAAATTAAATTGTAGGAATATCCCTGAGTAACTTTATTTGTTTATGAAATTTATTTAATAAGTTTGATTCTAGGATTTTTTCCTGAGGAGAAACGATGATAAATTTTTCAGGAACTAGAAACGAATATTTTAGTTTTCTCGCTTAAATATCTCGATAAAATTAAATTGTAGGAATATCCCTGAGTAACTTTATTTGTTTATTAAATTTATTTAATAAGTTTGATTCTAGGATTTTTTCCTGAGGAGAAACGCTGTTTAAATTTCTCTGGAAATAGAAACGAATATTTTAGTTTTCTCGCTTAAATATCGCGATAAAATTAAATTGTAAGAATATCCCTGAGTAACTTTATTTGTTTATTAAATTTATTTAATAAGCTTGATTCTAGGATTTTTTCCTGAGGAGAAACGCTGTTTAAAATTCTCTGGAACTAGAAACGAATATTTTAGGTTTCTCGCTTAAATATCTTGATAAAATTAAATTGTAGGAATATCCCTGAGTAACTTTATTGGTTTATTAAATTTATTTAATAAGTTTGATTCTAGGATTTTTTCCTGAGGAGAAACGATGTTTAAATTTTTCTGGAACTAAAAACGAATATTTTAGTTTTCTTGCTTAAATATCACGATAAAATTAAATTGTAAGAATATCCCTGAGTAACTTTATTTGTTTGTTAGATTTTTTTAATAAGTTCGATTCTAGCATTTTTTCCTGACGAGTAACGATGTTTTTATTATTTTGGAACTAGAAAAGAATATATTAGTTTTCTCGCTTAAATATTGTGATAAAATTAAATTGTAAGAATATCCCTGAGTAACTTTATTTGTTTATTAAATTTATTTAATAAGATTGATTCTAGGATTTTTTCCTGAGGAGAAACGATGTTTTTATTATTTTGAAGCAAGAAACGAATATTTTGGTTTTCTCACTTAAATATCACGATAAAATTAAATTGTAGGAATATCCCTGAGTAACTTTATTCGTGTATTAAATTTATTTAATAAGTTTGATTCTAGCATTTTGTCTTGACGAGTAACGATGTTTTTATTATTTTGGAACTAGAAACGAATATTTTAGTTTTCTCACTTAAATATCACGATAAAATTAAATTGTAAAAATATCCCTGAGTAACTTTATTTGTGTATTAAAATTTATTTAATAAGTTTGATTCTAGCATTTTTTCCTGACGAGTAACGATGTTTTTATTATTTTGGAACTAGAAACGAATATTTTAGTTTTCTTGCTTAAATATCACGATAAAATTAAATTGTAAGAATATCCCTGAGTAACTTTTTTTGTTTGTTAGATTTTTTTAATAAGTTCGATTCTAGCTTTTTTTCCTGACGAGTAACGTTGTTTTTATTATTTTGGAACTAGAAAAGAATATTTTAGTTTTCTCGCTTAAATATCTTGATAAAATTAAATTGTAGGAATATCCCTGAGTAACTTTATTGGTTTATTAAATTTATTTAATAAGTTTGATTCGAGGATTTTTTCCTGAGGAGAAACGGTGTTTACATTTTTCTGGAACTAAAAACGAATATTTTAGTTGTCTCGTTTAATATCACGATAAAATTAAATTGTAAAAATATCCCTGTGTAACTTTATTTGTGTATTAAATTTATTTAATAAGTTCGTTTCTAGCTTTTTTCTTGACGAGTAACGATGTTTTTTTTATTTTGGAGCTAGAAACGAATATTTTAGTTTTGTCGCTTAAATATCGCTATAAAATTAAATTGTAAGAATATCCTTGAGTAACTTTATTTGTTTATTAAATTTATTTAATAAGTTTGATTCTAGGATTTTTTCCTGAGGAGAAACGCTGTTTATATTTCTCTGGAAATAGAAACGAATATTTTAGTTTTCTCGCTTATATATCTTGATAAAATTAAATTGTAGGAAAACTAGAAACGAATATTTTAGTTTTCTTGCTTAAATATCACGATAAAATTAAATTGTAAGAATATCCCTGAGTAACTTTATTTGTTTGTTAGATATTTTAATAAGTTCGATTCTAGCATTTTATCCTGACGAGTAACGATGTTTTTATAATTTTGGAATTAGAAAAGAATATTTTAGTTTTCTCGCTTAAATATCGCGATAAAATTAAATTGTAAGAATATCCCTGAGTAACTTTATTTGTTTATTAAATTTATTTAATAAGTTTGATTCTAGGATTTTTTCCTGAGGAGAAACGATGTTTTTATTAATTTGAAGCAAGAAACGAATATTTTGGTTTTCTCACTTAAATATGACGATAAAATTAAATTGTAGGAATATCCCTGAGTAACTTTATTCGTGTATTAAATTTATTTAATAAGTTTGATTCTAGCATTTTATCTTGACGAGTAACGATGTTTTTATTATTTTGGAACTAGAAACGAATATTTTAGTTTTCTCGCTTAAATATCGCGATAAAATTAAATTGTAAGAATATCCCTGAGTAACTTTATTTGTTTATTAAATTTATTTAATAAGTTTGATTCTAGGATTTTTTCCTGAGGAGAAACGCTGTTTAAATTTCTCTGGAACTAGAAACGAATATTTTAGGTTTCTCGCTTAAATATCATGATAAAATTAAATTGTAGGAATATCCCTGAGTAACTTATTGCTTTATTAAATTTATTTAATAAGTTTGATTCTAGGATTTTTTCCTGAGGAGAAACGATGTTTAAATTTTTCTGGAACTAAAAACTAATATTTTAGTTTTCTTGCTTAAATATCACGATAAAATTAAATTGTAAGAATATCCCTGAGTAACTTTATTTGTTTGTTAGATTTTTTTAATAAGTTCGATTCTAGCATTTTTTGCTGACGAGTAACGATGTTTTTATTATTTTGGAACTAGAAAAGAATATTTTAGTTTTCTCGCTTAAATATTGCGATAAAATTAAATTGTAAGAATATCCCTGAGTAACTTTATTTGTTTATTAAATTTATTTAATAAGATTGATTCTAGGATTTTTTCCTGAGGAGAAACGATGTTTTTATTATTTTGAAGCAAGAAACGAATAATTTGGTTTTCTCACTTAAATATCACGATAAAATTAAATTGTAGGAATATCCCTGAGTAACTTTATTCGTGTATTAAATTTATTTAATAAGTTTGATTCTAGCATTTAGTCTTGACGAGTAACGATGTTTTTATTATTTTGGAACTAGAAACGAATATTTTAGTTTTCTCACTTAAATATCACGATAAAATTAAATTGTAAAAATATCCCTGAGTAACTTTATTTGTGTATTAAAATTTATGTAATAAATTTGATTCTAGCATTTTTTCCTGACGAGTAACGATGTTTTTATTATTTTGGAACTAGAAACGAATATTCTTGCTTAAATATCACGATAAAATTAAATTGTAAGAATATCCCTGAGTAACTTTATTTGTTTGTTAGATTTTTTTAATAAGTTCGATTCTAGCTTTTTTTCCTGACGAGTAACGTTGTTTTTATTATTTTGGAACTAGAAAAGAATATTTTAGTTTTCTCGCTTAAATATCTTGATAAAATTAAATTGTAGGAATATCCCTGAGTAACTTTATTGGTTTATTAAATTTATTTAATAAGTTTGATTCGAGGATTTTTTCCTGAGGAGAAACGGTGTTTACATTTTTCTGGAACTAAAAACGAATATTTTAGTTTTCTCGTTTAAATATCACGATAAAATTAAATTGTAAAAATATCCCTGTGTAACTTTATTTGTGTATTAAATTTATTTAATAAGTTCGTTTCTAGCTTTTTCTTGACGAGTAACGATGTTTTTTTTATTTTGGAGCTAGAAACGAATATTTTAGTTTTGTCGCTTAAATATCGCTATAAAATTAAATTGTAAGAATATCCTTGAGTAACTATATTTGTTTATTAAATTTATTTAAAAAGTTTGATTATATGATTTTTTCCTGAGGAGAAACGCTGTTTATATTTCTCTGGAAATAGAAACGAATATTTTAGTTTTCTCGCTTATATATCTTGATAAAATTAAATTGTAGGAAAACTAGAAACGAATATTTTAGTTTTCTTGCTTAAATATCACGATAAAATTAAATTGTAAGAATATCCCTGAGTAACTTTATTTGTTTGTTAGATTTTTTTAATAAGTTCGATTCTAGCATTTTATCCTGACGAGTAACGATGTTTTTATTATTTTGGAACTAGAAAAGAATATTTTAGTTTTCTCGCTTAAATATCGCGATAAAATTAAATTGTAAGAATATCCCTGAGTAACTTTATTTGTTTATTAAATTTATTTAATAAGTTTGATTCTAGGATTTTTTCCTGAGGAGAAACGATGTTTTTATTAATTTGAAGCAAGAAACGAATATTTTGGTTTTCTCACTTAAATATGACGATAAAATTAAATTGTAGGAATATCCCTGAGTAACTTTATTCGTGTATTAAATTTATTTAATAAGTTTGATTCTAGCATTTTATCTTGACGAGTAACGATGTTTTTATTATTTTGGAACTAGAAACGAATATTTTAGTTTTCTCGCTTAAATATCGCGATAAAATTAAATTGTAAGAATATCCCTGAGTAACTTTATTTGTTTATTAAATTTATTTAATAAGTTTGATTCTAGGATTTTTTCCTGAGGAGAAACGCTGTTTAAATTTCTCTGGAACTAGAAACGAATATTTTAGGTTTCTCGCTTAAATATCTTGATAAAATTAAATTGTAGGAATATCCCTGAGTAACTTATTGCTTTATTAAATTTATTTAATAAGTTTGATTCGAGGATTTTTTCCTGAGGAGAAACGGTGTTTACATTTTTCTGGAACTAAAAACGAATATTTTAGTTGTCTCGTTTAATATCACGATAAAATTAAATTGTAAAAATATCCCTGTGTAACTTTATTTGTGTATTAAATTTATTTAATAAGTTCGTTTCTAGCTTTTTTCTTGACGAGTAACGATGTTTTTTTTATTTTGGAGCTAGAAACGAATATTTTAGTTTTGTCGCTTAAATATCGCTATAAAATTAAATTGTAAGAATATCCTTGAGTAACTTTATTTGTTTATTAAATTTATTTAATAAGTTTGATTCTAGGATTTTTTCCTGAGGAGAAACGCTGTTTATATTTCTCTGGAAATAGAAACGAATATTTTAGTTTTCTCGCTTATATATCTTGATAAAATTAAATTGTAGGAAAACTAGAAACGAATATTTTAGTTTTCTTGCTTAAATATCACGATAAAATTAAATTGTAAGAATATCCCTGAGTAACTTTATTTGTTTGTTAGATATTTTAATAAGTTCGATTCTAGCATTTTATCCTGACGAGTAACGATGTTTTTATAATTTTGGAATTAGAAAAGAATATTTTAGTTTTCTCGCTTAAATATCGCGATAAAATTAAATTGTAAGAATATCCCTGAGTAACTTTATTTGTTTATTAAATTTATTTAATAAGTTTGATTCTAGGATTTTTTCCTGAGGAGAAACGATGTTTTTATTAATTTGAAGCAAGAAACGAATATTTTGGTTTTCTCACTTAAATATGACGATAAAATTAAATTGTAGGAATATCCCTGAGTAACTTTATTCGTGTATTAAATTTATTTAATAAGTTTGATTCTAGCATTTTATCTTGACGAGTAACGATGTTTTTATTATTTTGGAACTAGAAACGAATATTTTAGTTTTCTCGCTTAAATATCGCGATAAAATTAAATTGTAAGAATATCCCTGAGTAACTTTATTTGTTTATTAAATTTATTTAATAAGTTTGATTCTAGGATTTTTTCCTGAGGAGAAACGCTGTTTAAATTTCTCTGGAACTAGAAACGAATATTTTAGGTTTCTCGCTTAAATATCATGATAAAATTTAATTGTAGGAATATCCCTGAGTAACTTATTGCTTTATTAAATTTATTTAATAAGTTTGATTCTAGGATTTTTTCCTGAGGAGAAACGATGTTTAAATTTTTCTGGAACTAAAAACTAATATTTTAGTTTTCTTGCTTAAATATCACGATAAAATTAAATTGTAAGAATATCCCTGAGTAACTTTATTTGTTTGTTAGATTTTTTTAATAAGTTCGATTCTAGCATTTTTTGCTGACGAGTAACGATGTTTTTATTATTTTGGAACTAGAAAAGAATATTTTAGTTTTCTCGCTTAAATATTGCGATAAAATTAAATTGTAAGAATATCCCTGAGTAACTTTATTTGTTTATTAAATTTATTTAATAAGATTGATTCTAGGATTTTTTCCTGAGGAGAAACGATGTTTTTATTATTTTGAAGCAAGAAACGAATAATTTGGTTTTCTCACTTAAATATCACGATAAAATTAAATTGTAGGAATATCCCTGAGTAACTTTATTCGTGTATTAAATTTATTTAATAAGTTTGATTCTAGCATTTAGTCTTGACGAGTAACGATGTTTTTATTATTTTGGAACTAGAAACGAATATTTTAGTTTTCTCACTTAAATATCACGATAAAATTAAATTGTAAAAATATCCCTGAGTAACTTTATTTGTGTATTAAAATTTATGTAATAAATTTGATTCTAGCATTTTTTCCTGACGAGTAACGATGTTTTTATTATTTTGGAACTAGAAACGAATATTCTTGCTTAAATATCACGATAAAATTAAATTGTAAGAATATCCCTGAGTAACTTTATTTGTTTGTTAGATTTTTTTAATAAGTTCGATTCTAGCTTTTTTTCCTGACGAGTAACGTTGTTTTTATTATTTTGGAACTAGAAAAGAATATTTTAGTTTTCTCGCTTAAATATCTTGATAAAATTAAATTGTAGGAATATCCCTGAGTAACTTTATTGGTTTATTAAATTTATTTAATAAGTTTGATTCGAGGATTTTTTCCTGAGGAGAAACGGTGTTTACATTTTTCTGGAACTAAAAACGAATATTTTAGTTTTCTCGTTTAAATATCACGATAAAATTAAATTGTAAAAATATCCCTGTGTAACTTTATTTGTGTATTAAATTTATTTAATAAGTTCGTTTCTAGCTTTTTCTTGACGAGTAACGATGTTTTTTTTATTTTGGAGCTAGAAACGAATATTTTAGTTTTGTCGCTTAAATATCGCTATAAAATTAAATTGTAAGAATATCCTTGAGTAACTATATTTGTTTATTAAATTTATTTAAAAAGTTTGATTATATGATTTTTTCCTGAGGAGAAACGCTGTTTATATTTCTCTGGAAATAGAAACGAATATTTTAGTTTTCTCGCTTATATATCTTGATAAAATTAAATTGTAGGAAAACTAGAAACGAATATTTTAGTTTTCTTGCTTAAATATCACGATAAAATTAAATTGTAAGAATATCCCTGAGTAACTTTATTTGTTTGTTAGATTTTTTTAATAAGTTCGATTCTAGCATTTTATCCTGACGAGTAACGATGTTTTTATTATTTTGGAACTAGAAAAGAATATTTTAGTTTTCTCGCTTAAATATCGCGATAAAATTAAATTGTAAGAATATCCCTGAGTAACTTTATTTGTTTATTAAATTTATTTAATAAGTTTGATTCTAGGATTTTTTCCTGAGGAGAAACGATGTTTTTATTAATTTGAAGCAAGAAACGAATATTTTGGTTTTCTCACTTAAATATGACGATAAAATTAAATTGTAGGAATATCCCTGAGTAACTTTATTCGTGTATTAAATTTATTTAATAAGTTTGATTCTAGCATTTTATCTTGACGAGTAACGATGTTTTTATTATTTTGGAACTAGAAACGAATATTTTAGTTTTCTCGCTTAAATATCGCGATAAAATTAAATTGTAAGAATATCCCTGAGTAACTTTATTTGTTTATTAAATTTATTTAATAAGTTTGATTCTAGGATTTTTTCCTGAGGAGAAACGCTGTTTAAATTTCTCTGGAACTAGAAACGAATATTTTAGGTTTCTCGCTTAAATATCTTGATAAAATTAAATTGTAGGAATATCCCTGAGTAACTTATTGCTTTATTAAATTTATTTAATAAGTTTGATTCTAGGATTTTTTCCTGAGGAGAAACGATGTTTAAATTTTTCTGGAACTAAAAACGAATATTTTAGTTTTCTTGCTTAAATATCACGATAAAATTAAATTGTAAGAATATCCCTGAGTAACTTTATTTGTTTGTTAGATTTTTTTAATAAGTTCGATTCTAGCATTTTTTCCTGACGAGTAACGATGTTTTTATTATTTTGGAACTAGAAAAGAATATTTTAGTTTTCTCGCTTAAATATTGCGATAAAATTAAATTGTAAGAATATCCCTGAGTAACTTTATTTGTTTATTAAATTTATTTAATAAGATTGATTTTAGGATTTTTTCCTGAGGAGAAACGATGTTTTTATTATTTTGAAGCAAGAAACGAATAATTTGGTTTTCTCACTTAAATATCACGATAAAATTAAATTGTAGGAATATCCCTGAGTAACTTTATTCGTGTATTAAATTTATTTAATAAGTTTGATTCTAGCATTTAGTCTTGACGAGTAACGATGTTTTTATTATTTTGGAACTAGAAACGAATATTTTAGTTTTCTCACTTAAATATCACGATAAAATTAAATTGTAAAAATATCCCTGAGTAACTTTATTTGTGTATTAAAATTTATTTAATAAATTTGATTCTAGCATTTTTTCCTGACGAGTAACGATGTTTTTATTATTTTGGAACTAGAAACGAATATTCTTGCTTAAATATCACGATAAAATTAAATTGTAAGAATATCCCTGAGTAACTTTATTTGTTTGTTAGATTTTTTTAATAAGTTCGATTCTAGCTTTTTTTCCTGACGAGTAACGTTGTTTTTATTATTTTGGAACTAGAAAAGAATATTTTAGTTTTCTCGCTTAAATATCTTGATAAAATTAAATTGTAGGAATATCCCTGAGTAACTTTATTGGTTTATTAAATTTATTTAATAAGTTTGATTCGAGGATTTTTTCCTGAGGAGAAACGGTGTTTACATTTTTCTGGAACTAAAAACGAATATTTTAGTTTTCTCGTTTAAATATCACGATAAAATTAAATTGTAAAAATATCCCTGTGTAACTTTATTTGTGTATTAAATTTATTTAATAAGTTCGTTTCTAGCTTTTTCTTGACGAGTAACGATGTTTTTTTTATTTTGGAGCTAGAAACGAATATTTTAGTTTTGTCGCTTAAATATCGCTATAAAATTAAATTGTAAGAATATCCTTGAGTAACTATATTTGTTTATTAAATTTATTTAAAAAGTTTGATTATATGATTTTTTCCTGAGGAGAAACGCTGTTTATATTTCTCTGGAAATAGAAACGAATATTTTAGTTTTCTCGCTTATATATCTTGATAAAATTAAATTGTAGGAAACTAGAAACGAATATTTTAGTTTTCTTGCTTAAATATCACGATAAAATTAAATTGTAAGAATATCCCTGAGTAACTTTATTTGTTTGTTAGATTTTTTTAATAAGTTCGATTCTAGCATTTTATCCTGACGAGTAACGATGTTTTTATTATTTTGGAACTAGAAACGAATATTTTAGGTTTCTCGATTAAATATCTTGATAAAATTAAATTGTAGGAATATCCCTGAGTAACTTTATTGGTTTATTAAATTTATTTAATAAGTTCGATTCTAGCATTTTTTCCTGACGAGTAACGATGTTTTTATTATTTTGGAACTAGAAAAGAATATTTTAGTTTTCTCGCTTAAATATTGCGATAAAATTAAATTGTAAGAATATCCCTGAGTAACTTTATTTGTTTATTAAATTTATTTAATAAGATTGATTCTAGGATTTTTTCCTGAGGAGAAACGATGTTTTTATTATTTTGAAGCAAGAAACGAATATTTTGGTTTTCTCACTTAAATATCACGATAAAATTAAATTGTAGGAATATCCCTGAGTAACTTTATTCGTGTATTGAATTTATTTAATAAGTTTGATTCTAGCATTTTGTCTTGACGAGTAACGATGTTTTTATTATTTTGGAACTAGAAACGAATATTTTAGTTTTCTCACTTAAATATCACGATAAAATTAAATTGTAAAAATATCCCTGAGTAACTTTATTTGTGTATTAAAATTTATTTAATAAGTTTGATTCTAGCATTTTGTCTTGACGAGTAACGATGTTTTTATTATTTTGGAACTAGAAACGAATATTTTAGTTTTCTTGCTTAAATATCACGATAAAATTAAATTGTAAGAATATCCCTGAGTAACTTTATTTGTTTGTTAGATTTTTTTAATAAGTTCGATTCTAGCTTTTTTTCCTGACGAGTAACTTTGTTTTTATTATTTTGGAACTAGAAAAGAATATTTTAGTTTTCTCGCTTAAATATCTTTGATAAAATTAAATTGTAGGAATATCCCTGAGTAACTTTATTGGTTTATTAAATTTATTTAATAAGTTTGTTTCGAGGATTTTTTCCTGACGAGAAACGGTGTTTACATTTTTCTGGAACTAAAAACGAATATTTTAGTTTTCTCGTTTAAATATCACGATAAAATTAAATTTTAAAAATATCCCTGTGTAACTTTATTTGTGTATTAAATTTATTTAATAAGTTCGTTTCTAGCTTTTTTCTTGACGAGTAACGATGTTTTTTTATTTTGGAGCTAGAAACGAATATTTTAGTTTTGTCGCTTAAATATCGCTATAAAATTAAATTGTAAGAGTATCCTTGAGTAACTTTATTTGTTTATTAAATTTATTTAATAAATTTGATTCTAGGATTTTTTCCTGAGGAGAAACGCTGTTTATATTTCTCTGGAAATAGAAACGAATATTTTAGTTTTCTCGCTTATATATCTTGATAAAATTAAATTGTAGGAAAACTAGAAACGAATATTTTAGTTTTCTTGCTTAAATATCACGATAAAATTAAATTGTAAGAATATCCCTGAGTAACTTTATTTATTTGTTAGATTTTTTTAATAAGTTCGATTCTAGCATTTTATCCTGACGAGTAACGATGTTTTTATTATTTTGGAACTAGAAAAGAATATTTTAGTTTTCTCGCTTAAATATCGCGATAAAATTAAATTGTAAGAATATCCCTGAGTAACTTTATTTGTTTATTAAATTTATTTAATAAGTTTGATTCTAGGATTTTTTCCTGAGGCGAAACGGTGTTTACATTTTTCTGGAACTTAAAACGAATATTTCAGTTTTCTCGTTTAAATATCACGATAAAATTAAATTGTAAGAGTAACTTTATTTGTTTATTAAATTGATTTAATAAGTTTGATTCTAGGATTTTTTCCTGAGGAGAAACGATATTTTTATTATTTTGAAGCAAGAAACGAATATTATGGTTTTCTCACTTAAATATCACGATAAAATTAAATTTTAGGAATATCCCTGAGTAACTTTATTCGTGTATTAAATTTATTTAATAAGTTTGATTCTAGCATTTTATCTTGACGAGTAACGATGTTTTTATTATTTTGGAACTAGAAACGAATATTTTAGTTTTCTCGCTTAAATATCGCGATAAAATTAAATTGTAAGATTATCCCTGAGTAACTTTATTTGTTTATTAAATTTATTTAATAAGTTTGATTCTAGGATTTTTTCCTGATTAGAAACGCTGTATAAATTTCTCTGGAACTAGAAACGAATATTTTAGGTTTCTCGCTTAAATATCTTGATAAAATTAAATTGTAGGAATATCCCTGAGTAACTTTATTGGTTTATTAAATTTATTTAATAAGTTTGATTCTAGGATTTTTTCCTGAGGAGAAACGATGTTTAAATTTTTCTGGAACTAAAAACGAATATTTTAGTTTTCTTGCTTAAATATCACGATAAAATTAAATTGTAAAAATATCCCTGAGTAACTTTATTTGTGTATTAAAATTTATTTAATAAATTTGATTCTAGCATTTTTTCCTGACGAGTAACGATGTTTTTATTATTTTGGAACTAGAAACGAATATTTTTGTTTTCTTGCTTAAATATCACGATAAAATTAAATTGTAAGAATATCCCTGAGTAACTTTATTTGTTTGTTAGATTTTTTTTAATAAGTTCGATTCTAGCTTTTTTTCCTGACGAGTAACGTTGTTTTTATTATTTTGGAACTAGAAAAGAATATTTTAGTTTTCTCGCTTAAATATCTTGATAAAATTAAATTGTAGGAATATCCCTGAGTAACTTTATTGGTTTATTAAATTTATTTAATAAGTTTGATTCGAGGATTTTTTCCTGAAGAGAAACGGTGTTTATATTTTTCTGGAACTAAAAACGAATATTTTAGTTTTCTCGTTTAAATATCACGATAAAATTAAATTGTAAAAATATCCCTGTGTAACTTTATTTGTGTATTAAATTTATTTAATAAGTTCGTTTCTAGCTTTTTTCTTGACGAGTAACGATGTTTTTTTTATTTTGGAGCTAGAAACGAATATTTTAGTTTTGTCGCTTAAATATCGCTATAAAATTAAATTGTAAGAATATCCTTGAGTAACTTTATTTGTTTATTAAATTTATTTAATAAGTTTGATTCTAGGATTTTTTCCTGAGGAGAAACGCTGTTTATATTTCTCTGGAAATAGAAAAGAATATTTTAGTTTTCTCGCTTAAATATCTTGATAAAATTAAATTGTAGGAAAACTAGAAACGAATATTTTAGTTTTCTTGCTTAAATATCACGATAAAATTAAATTGTAAGAATATCCCTGAGTAACTTTATTTGTTTGTTAGATTTTTTTAATAAGTTCGATTCTAGCATTTTATCCTGACGAGTAACGATGTTTTTATTATTTTGGAACTAGAAAAGAATATTTTAGTTTTCTCGCTTAAATATCGCGATGGAATTAAATTGTAAGAATATCCCTGAGTAACTTTATTTGTTTATTAAATTTATTTAATAAGTTTGATTCTAGGATTTTTTCCTGAGGAGAAACGGTGTTTACATTTTTCTGGAACTTAAAACGAATATTTTAGTTTTCTCGTTTAAATATCACGATAAAATTAAATTGTAAGAATATCCCTGAGTAACTTTATTTGTTTATTAAATTTATTTAATAAGTTTGATTCTTGGATTTTTTCCTGAGGAGAAACGATGTTTAAATTTTTCTGGAACTAAAAACGAATATTTCAGTTTTCTCGTTTAAATATCACGATAAAATTAAATTGTAAGAGTAACTTTATTTGTTTATTAAATTGATTTCATAAGATTGATTCTAGGATTTTTTCCTGAGGAGAAACGGTGTTTACATTTTTCTGGAACTTAAAACGAATATTTTAGTTTTCTCGTTTAAATATCACGATAAAATTAAGTTGTAAGAATATCCCTGAGTAACTTTATTTGTTTGTTAGATTTTTTTAATAAGTTCGATTCTAGCATTTTATCCTGACGAGTAACGATGTTTTTATTATTTTGGAACTAGAAAAGAATATTTTAGTTTTCTCGCTTAAATATCGCGATGAAATTAAATTGTAAGAATATCCCTGAGTAACTTTATTTGTTTATTAAATTTATTTAATAAGTTTGATTCTAGGATTTTTTCCTGAGGAGAAACGGTGTTTACATTTTTCTGGAACTTAAAACGAATATTTTAGTTTTCTCGTTTAAATATCACGATAAAATTAAATTGTAAGAATATCCCTGAGTAACTTTATTTGTTTATTAAATTTATTTAATAAGTTTGATTCTAGGATTTTTTCCTGAGGAGAAACGATGTTTAAATTTATCTGGAACTAAAAACGAATATTTCAGTTTTCTCGTTTAAATATCACGATAAAATTAAATTGTAAGAGTAACTTTATTTGTTTATTAAATTGATTTAATAAGATTGATTCTAGGATTTTTTCCTGAGGAGAAACGATGTTTTTATTATTTTGAAGCAAGAAACGAATATTTTGGTTTTCTTGCTTAAATATCACGATAAAATTAAATTGTAAGAATATCCCTGAGTAACTTTATTTGTGTATTAAATTTATTTAATAAGTTCGTTTCTAGCTTTTTTTCCTGACGAGTAACGTTGTTTTTATTATTTTGGAACTAGAAAAGAATATTTTAGTTTTCTCGCTTAAATATCTTGATAAAATTAAATTGTAGGAATATCCCTGAGTAACTTTATTGGTTTATTAAATTTATTTAATAAGTTTGATTCGAGGATTTTTCCCTGAGGAGAAACGGTGTTTACATTTTTCTGGAACTAAAAACGAATATTTTAGTTTTCTCGTTTAAATATCACGATAAAATTAAATTGTAAAAATATCCCTGTGTAACTTTATTTGTGTATTAAATTTATTTAATAAGTTCGTTTCTAGCTTTTTTCTTGACGAGTAACGATGTTTTTTTTATTTTGGAGCTAGAAACGAATATTTTAGTTTTGTCGTTTAAATATCGCTATAAAATTAAATTGTAAGAATATCCTTGAGTAACTTTATTTGTTTATTAAATTTATTTAATAAGTTTGATTCTAGGATTTTTTCCTGAGGAGAAACGCTGTTTATATTTCTCTGGAAATAGAAACGAATATTTTAGTTTTCTCGCTTATATATCATGATAAAATTAAATTGTAGGAAAACTAGAAACGAATATTTTAGTTTTCTTGCTTAAATATCACGATAAAATTAAATTGTAAGAATATCCCTGAGTAACTTTATTTGTTTATTCAAATTTATTTAATAAGTTTGATTCTAGGATTTTTTCCTGAGGAGTAACGTTGTCTTTATTATTTTGGAACTAGAAAAGAATATTTTAGGTTTCTCGCTTAAATATCTTGATAAAATTAAATTGTAGGAATATCCCTGAGTAACTTTATTGGTTTATTAAATTTATTTAATAAGTTTGATTCTAGGATTTTTTCCTGAGGAGAAACGATGTTTAAATTTTTCTGGAACTTAAAACGAATATTTTAGTTTTCTCGTTTAAATATCACGATAAAATTAAATTGTAAAAATATCCCTGTGTAACTTTATTTGTGTATTAAATTTATTTAATAAGTTCGTTTCTAGCTTTTTCTTGACGAGTAACGATGTTTTTTTTTATTTTGGAGCTAGAAACGAATATTTTAGTTTTGTCGCTTAAATATCGCTATAAAATTAAATTGTAAGAATATCCTTGAGTAACTTTATTTGTTTATTAAATTTATTTAAAAAGTTAGATTATATGATTTTTTCCTGAGGAGAAACGCTGTTTATATTTCTCTGGAAATAGAAACGAATATTTTAGTTTTCTCGCTTATATATCTTGATAAAATTAAATTGTAGGAAAACTAGAAACGAATATTTTAGTTTTCTTGCTTAAATATCACGATAAAATTAAATTGTAAGAATATCCCTGAGTACCTTTATTTGTTTGTTAGATTTTTTTAATAAGTTCGATTCTAGCATTTTATCCTGACGAGTAACGATGTTTTTATTATTTTGGAACTAGAAACGAATATTTTAGGTTTCTCGATTAAATATCTTGATAAAATTAAATTGTAGGAATATCCCTGAGTAACTTTATTGGTTTATTAAATTTATTTAATAAGTTTGATTCTAGGATTTTTTCCTGAGGAGTAACGATGTTTAAATTTTTCTGGAACTAAAAACGAATATTTTAGTTTTCTTGCTTAAATATCACGATAAAATTAAATTGTAAGAATATCCCTGAGTAACTTTATTTGTTTGTTAGATTTTTTTAATAAGTTCGATTCTAGCATTTTTTCCTGACGAGTAACGATGTTTTTATTATTTTGGAACTAGAAAAGAATATTTTAGTTTTCTCGCTTAAATATTGCGATAAAATTAAATTGTAAGAATATCCCTGAGTAACTTTATTTGTTTATTAAATTTATTTAATAAGATTGATTCTAGGATTTTTTCCTGAGGAGAAACGATGTTTTTATTATTTTGAAGCAAGAAACGAATATTTTGGTTTTCTCACTTAAATATCACGATAAAATTAAATTGTAGGAATATCCCTGAGTAACTTTATTCGTGTATTGAATTTATTTAATAAGTTTGATTCTAGCATTTTGTCTTGACGAGTAACGATGTTTTTATTATTTTGGAACTAGAAACGAATATTTTAGTTTTCTCACTTAAATATCACGATAAAATTAAATTGTAAAAATATCCCTGAGTAACTTTATTTGTGTATTAAAATTTATTTAATAAGTTTGATTCTAGCATTTTTTCCTGACGAGTAACGATGTTTTTATTATTTTGGAACTAGAAACGAATATTTTAGTTTTCTTGCTTAAATATCACGATAAAATTAAATTGTAAGAATATCCCTGAGTAACTTTATTTGTTTGTTAGATTTTTTTAATAAGTTCGATTCTAGCTTTTTTTCCTGACGAGTAACGTTGTTTTTATTATTTTGGAACTAGAAAAGAATATTTTAGTTTTCTCGCTTAAATATCTTTGATAAAATTAAATTGTAGGAATATCCCTGAGTAACTTTATTGGTTTATTAAATTTATTTAATAAGTTTGTTTCGAGGATTTTTTCCTGAGGAGAAACGGTGTTTACATTTCTCTGGAACTAAAAACGAATATTTTAGTTTTCTCGTTTAAATAACACGATAAAATTAAATTGTAAAAATATCCCTGTGTAACTTTATTTGTGTATTAAATTTATTTAATAAGTTCGTTTCTAGCTTTTTTCTTGACGAGTAACGATGTTTTTTTATTTTGGAGCTAGAAACGAATATTTTAGTTTTGTCGCTTAAATATCGCTATAAAATTAAATTGTAAGAATATCCTTGAGTAACTTTATTTGTTTATTAAATTTATTTAATAAATTTGATTCTAGGATTTTTTCCTGAGGAGAAACGCTGTTTATATTTCTCTGGAAATAGAAACGAATATTTTAGTTTTCTCGCTTATATATCTTGATAAAATTAAATTGTAGGAAAACTAGAAACGAATATTTTAGTTTTCTTGCTTAAATATCACGATAAAATTAAATTGTAAGAATATCCCTGAGTAACTTTATTTGTTTGTTAGATTTTTTTAATAAGTTCGATTCTAGCATTTTATCCTGACGAGTAACGATGTTTTTATTATTTTGGAACTAGAAAAGAATATTTTAGTTTTCTCGCTTAAATATCGCGATAAAATTAAATTGTAAGAATATCCCTGAGTAACTTTATTTGTTTATTAAATTTATTTAATAAGTTTGATTCTAGGATTTTTTCCTGAGGCGAAACGGTGTTTACATTTTTCTGGAACTTAAAACGAATATTTCAGTTTTCTCGTTTAAATATCACGATAAAATTAAATTGTAAGAGTAACTTTATTTGTTTATTAAATTGATTTAATAAGTTTGATTAAAGGATTTTTTCCTGAGGAGAAACGATGTTTTTATTATTTTGAAGCAAGAAACGAATATTATGGTTTTCTCACTTAAATAACACGATAAAATTAAATTGTAGGAATATCCCTGAGTAACTTTATTCGTGTATTAAATTTATTTAATAAGTTTGATTCTAGCATTTTATCTTGACGAGTAACGATGTTTTTATTATTTTGGAACTAGAAACGAATATTTTAGTTTTCTCGCTTAAATATCGCGATAAAATTAAATTGTAAGATTATCCCTGAGTAACTTTATTTGTTTATTAAATTTATTTAATAAGTTTGATTCTAGGATTTTTTCCTGATTAGAAACGCTGTTTAAATTTCTCTGGAACTAGAAACGAATATTTTAGGTTTCTCGCTTAAATATCTTGATAAAATTAAATTGAAGGAATATCCCTGAGTAACTTTATTGGTTTATTAAATTTATTTAATAAGTTTGATTCTAGGATTTTTTCCTGAGGAGAAACGATGTTTAAATTTTTCTGGAACTAAAAACGAATATTTTAGTTTTCTTGCTTAAATATCACGATAAAATTAAATTGTAAGAATATCCCTGAGTAACTTTATTTGTTTGTTAGATTTTTTTAATAAGTTCGATTCTAGCATTTTTTCCTGACGAGTAACGATGTTTTTATTATTTTGGAACTAGAAAAGAATATTTTAGTTTTCTCGCTTAAATATTGCGATAAAATTAAATTGTAAGAATATCCCTGAGTAACTTTATTTGTTTATTAAATTTATTTAATAAGATTGATTCTAGGATTTTTTCCTGAGGAGAAACGATGTTTTTATTATTTTGAAGCAAGAAACGAATATTTTGGTTTTCTCACTTAAATATCACGATAAAATTTAATTGTAACTGAGTAACTTTATTCGTGTATTAAACTTATTTAATAAGTTTGATTCTAGCATTTTGTCTTGACGAGTAACGATGTTTTTATTATTTTGGAACTAGAAACGAATATTTTAGTTTTCTCACTTAAATATCACGATAAAATTAAATTGTAAAAATATCCCTGAGTAACTTTATTTGTGTATTAAAATTTATTTAATAAATTTGATTCTAGCATTTTTTCCTGACGAGTAACGATGTTTTTATTATTTTGGAACTAGAAACGAATATTTTTGTTTTCTTGCTTAAATATCACGATAAAATTAAATTGTAAGAATATCCCTGAGTAACTTTATTTGTTTGTTAGATTTTTTTAATAAGTTCGATTCTAGCTTTTTTTCCTGACGAGTAACGTTGTTTTTATTATTTTGGAACTAGAAAAGAATATTTTAGTTTTCTCGCTTAAATATCTTGATAAAATTAAATTGTAGGAATATCCCTGAGTAACTTTATTGGTTTATTAAATTTATTTAATAAGTTTGATTCGAGGATTTTTTCCTGAGGAGAAACGGTGTTTACATTTATCTGGAACTAAAAACGAATATTTTAGTTTTCTCGTTTAAATATCACGATAAAATTAAATTGTAAAAATATCCCTGTGTAACTTTATTTGTGTATTAAATTTATTTAATAAGTTCGTTTCTAGCTTTTTTCTTGACGAGTAACGATGTTTTTTTTATTTTGGAGCTAGAAACGAATATTTTAGTTTTGTCGTTTAAATATCGCTATAAAATTAAATTGTAAGAATATCCTTGAGTAACTTTATTTGTTTATTAAATTTATTTAATAAGTTTGAATCTAGGATTTTTTCCTGAGGAGAAACGCTGTTTATATTTCTCTGGAAATAGAAACGAATATTTTAGTTTTCTCGCTTATATATCATGATAAAATTAAATTGTAGGAAAACTAGAAACGAATATTTTAGTTTTCTTGCTTAAATATCACGATAAAATTAAATTGTAAGAATATCCCTGAGTAACTTTATTTGTTTGTTAGATTTTTTTAATAAGTTCGATTCTAGCATTTTATCCTGACGAGTAACGATGTTTTTATTATTTTGGAACTAGAAAAGAATATTTTAGTTTTCTCGCTTAAATATCGCGATAAAATTAAATTGTAAGAATATCCCTGAGTAACTTTATTTGTTTATTAAATTTATTTAATAAGTTTGATTCTAGGATTTTTTCCTGAGGAGAAACGGTGTTTACATTTTTCTGGAACTTAAAACGAATATTTTAGTTTTCTCGTTTAAATATCACGATAAAATTAAATTGTAAGAATATCCCTGAGTAACTTTGTTTGTTTATTAAATTTATTTAATAAGTTTGATTCTAGGATTTTTTCCTGAGGAGAAACGATGTTTTTATTATTTTGAACGAATATTTTGGTTTTCTCACTTAAATATCACGATAAAATTAAATTGTAGGAATATCCCTGAGTAACTTTATTCGTGTATTAAATTTATTTAATAAGTTTGATTCTAGCATTTTATCTTGACGAGTAACGATGTTTTTATTATTTTGGAACTAGAAACGAATATTTTAGTTTTCTCGCTTAAATATCGCGATAAAATTAAATTGTAAGAATATCCCTGAGTAACTTTATTTGTTTATTCAAATTTATTTAATAAGTTTGATTCTAGGATTTTTTCCTGAGGAGTAACGTTGTCTTTATTATTTTGGAACTAGAAAAGAATATTTTAGGTTTCTCGCTTAAATATCTTGATAAAATTAAATTGTAGGAATATCCCTGAGTAACTTTATTGGTTTATTAAATTTATTTAATAAGTTTGATTCTAGGATTTTTTCCTGAGGAGAAACGATGTTTAAATTTTTCTGGAACTTAAAACGAATATTTTAGTTTTCTCGTTTAAATATCACGATAAAATTAAATTGTAAAAATATCCCTGTGTAACTTTATTTGTGTATTAAATTTATTTAATAAGTTCGTTTCTAGCTTTTTCTTGACGAGTAACGATGTTTTTTTTTATTTTGGAGCTAGAAACGAATATTTTAGTTTTGTCGCTTAAATATCGCTATAAAATTAAATTGTAAGAATATCCTTGAGTAACTTTATTTGTTTATTAAATTTATTTAAAAAGTTAGATTATATGATTTTTTCCTGAGGAGAAACGCTGTTTATATTTCTCTGGAAATAGAAACGAATATTTTAGTTTTCTCGCTTATATATCTTGATAAAATTAAATTGTAGGAAAACTAGAAACGAATATTTTAGTTTTCTTGCTTAAATATCACGATAAAATTAAATTGTAAGAATATCCCTGAGTACCTTTATTTGTTTGTTAGATTTTTTTAATAAGTTCGATTCTAGCATTTTATCCTGACGAGTAACGATGTTTTTATTATTTTGGAACTAGAAACGAATATTTTAGGTTTCTCGATTAAATATCTTGATAAAATTAAATTGTAGGAATATCCCTGAGTAACTTTATTGGTTTATTAAATTTATTTAATAAGTTTGATTCTAGGATTTTTTCCTGAGGAGTAACGATGTTTAAATTTTTCTGGAACTAAAAACGAATATTTTAGTTTTCTTGCTTAAATATCACGATAAAATTAAATTGTAAGAATATCCCTGAGTAACTTTATTTGTTTGTTAGATTTTTTTAATAAGTTCGATTCTAGCTTTTTTTCCTGACGAGTAACGTTGTTTTTATTATTTTGGAACTAGAAAAGAATATTTTAGTTTTCTCACTTAAATATCTTTGATAAAATTAAATTGTAGGCATATCCCTGAGTAACTTTATTGGTTTATTAAATTTATTTAATAAGTTTGTTTCGAGGATTTTTTCCTGAGGAGAAACGGTGTTTACATTTCTCTGGAACTAAAAACGAATATTTTAGTTTTCTCGTTTAAATATCACGATAAGATTAAATTGTAAAAATATCCCTGTGTAACTTTATTTGTGTATTAAATTTATTTAATAAGTTCGTTTCTAGCTTTTTTCTTGACGAGTAACGATGTTTTTTTATTTTGGAGCTAGAAACGAATATTTTAGTTTTGTCGCTTAAATATCGCTATAAAATTAAATTGTAAGAATATCCTTGAGTAACTTTATTTGTTTATTAAATTTATTTAATAAATTTGATTCTAGGATTTTTTCCTGAGGAGAAACGCTGTTTATATTTCTCTGGAAATAGAAACGAATATTTTAGTTTTCTCGCATATATATCTCGATAAAATTAAATTATAGGAAAACTAGAAACGAATATTTTAGTTTTCTTGCTTAAATATCACGATAAAATTAAATTGTAAGAATATCCCTGAGTAACTTTATTTGTTTGTTAGATTTTTTTAATAAGTTCGATTCTAGCATTTTATCCTGACGAGTAACGATGTTTTTATTATTTTGGAACTAGAAAAGAATATTTTAGTTTTCTCGCTTAAATATCGCGATAAAATTAAATTGTAAGAATATCCCTGAGTAACTTTATTTGTTTATTAAATTTATTTAATAAGTTTGATTCTAGGATTTTTTCCTGAGGCGAAACGGTGTTTACATTTTTCTGGAACTTAAAACGAATATTTCAGTTTTCTCGTTTAAATATCACGATAAAATTAAATTGTAAGAGTAACTTTATTTGTTTATTAAATTGATTTAATAAGTTTGATTAAAGGATTTTTTCCTGAGGAGGAACGATGTTTTTATTATTTTGAAGCAAGAAACGAATATTATGGTTTTCTCACTTAAATAACACGATAAAATTAAATTGTAGGAATATCCCTGAGTAACTTTATTCGTGTATTAAATTTATTTAATAAGTTTGATTCTAGCATTTTATCTTGACGAGTAACGATGTTTTTATTATTTTGGAACTAGAAACGAATATTTTAGTTTTCTCGCTTAAATATCGCGATAAAATTAAATTGTAAGATTATCCCTGAGTAACTTTATTTGTTTATTAAATTTATTTAATAAGTTTGATTCTAGGATTTTTTCCTGATTAGAAACGCTGTTTAAATTTCTCTGGAACTAGAAACGAATATTTTAGGTTTCTCGCTTAAATATCTTGATAAAATTAAATTGAAGGAATATCCCTGAGTAACTTTATTGGTTTATTAAATTTATTTAATAAGTTTGATTCTAGGATTTTTTCCTGAGGAGAAACGATGTTTAAATTTTTCTGGAACTAAAAACGAATATTTTAGTTTTCTTGCTTAAATATCACGATAAAATTAAATTGTAAGAATATCCCTGAGTAACTTTATTTGTTTGTTAGATTTTTTTAATAAGTTCGATTCTAGCATTTTTTCCTGACGAGTAACGATGTTTTTATTATTTTGGAACTAGAAAAGAATATTTTAGTTTTCTCGCTTAAATATTGCGATAAAATTAAATTGTAAGAATATCCCTGAGTAACTTTATTTGTTTATTAAATTTATTTAATAAGATTGATTCTAGCATTTTTTCCTGAGGAGAAACGATGTTTTTATTATTTTGGAACTAGAAACGAATATTTTTGTTTTCTTGCTTAAATATCACGATAAAATTAAATTGTAAGAATATCCCTGAGTAACTTTATTTGTTTGTTAGATTTTTTTAATAAGTTCGATTCTAGCTTTTTTTCCTGACGAGTAACGTTGTTTTTATTATTTTGGAACTAGAAAAGAATATTTTAGTTTTCTCGCTTAAATATCTTGATAAAATTAAATTGTAGGAATATCCCTGAGTAACTTTATTGGTTTATTAAATTTATTTAATAAGTTTGATTCGAGGATTTTTTCCTGAGGAGAAACGGTGTTTACATTTATCTGGAACTAAAAACGAATATTTTAGTTTTCTCGTTTAAATATCACGATAAAATTAAATTGTAAAAATATCCCTGTGTAACTTTATTTGTGTATTAAATTTATTTAATAAGTTCGTTTCTAGCTTTTTTCTTGACGAGTAACGATGTTTTTTTTATTTTGGAGCTAGAAACGAATATTTTAGTTTTGTCGTTTAAATATCGCTATAAAATTAAATTGTAAGAATATCCTTGAGTAACTTTATTTGTTTATTAAATTTATTTAATAAGTTTGATTCCAGGATTTTTTCCTGAGGAGAAACGCTGTTTATATTTCTCTGGAAATAGAAACGAATATTTTAGTTTTCTCTCTTATATATCATGATAAAATTAAATTGTAGGAAAACTAGAAACGAATATTTTAGTTTTCTCGCTTAAATATCGCGATAAAATTAAATTGTAAGAATATCCCTGAGTAACTTTATTTGTTTATTAAATTTATTTAATAAGTTTGATTCTAGGATTTTTTCCTGAGGAGAAACGCTGTTTAAAATTCTCTGGAACTAGAAACGAATATTTTAGGTTTCTCGCTTAAATATCTTGATAAAATTAAATTGTAGGAATATCCCTGAGTAACTTTATTGGTTTATTAAATTTATTTAATAAGTTTGATTCTAGGATTTTTTCCTGAGGAGAAACGATGTTTAAATTTTTCTGGAACTAAAAACGAATATTTTAGTTTTCTTGCTTAAATATCACGATAAAATTAAATTGTAAGAATATCCCTGAGTAACTTTATTTGTTTATTAAATTTATTTAATAAGTTTGATTCTAGGATTTTTTCCTGAGGAGAAACGGTGTTTACATTTTTCTGGAACTTAAAAAGAATATTTTAGTTTTCTCGTTTAAATATCACGATAAAATTAAATTGTAAGAATATCCCTGAGTAACTTTATTTGTTTATTAAATTTATTTAATAAGTTTGATTCTAGGATTTTTTCCTGAGGAGAAACGATGTTTTTATTATTTTGAACGAATATTTTGGTTTTCTCACTTAAATATCACGATAAAATTAAATTGTAGGAATATCCCTGAGTAACTTTATTCGTGTATTGAATTTATTTAATAAGTTTGATTCTAGCATTTTGTCTTGACGAGTAACGATGTTTTTATTATTTTGGAACTAGAAACGAATATTTTAGTTTTCTCACTTAAATATCACGATAAAATTAAATTGTAAAAATATCCCTGAGTAACTTTATTTGTGTATTAAAATTTATTTAATAAGTTTGATTCTAGCATTTTTTCCTGACGAGTAACGATGTTTTTATTATTTTGGAACTAGAAACGAATATTTTAGTTTTCTTGCTTAAATATCACGATAAAATTAAATTGTAAGAATATCCCTGAGTAACTTTATTTGTTTGTTAGATTTTTTTAATAAGTTCGATTCTAGCTTTTTTTCCTGACGAGTAACGTTGTTTTTATTATTTTGGAACTAGAAAAGAATATTTTAGTTTTCTCACTTAAATATCTTTGATAAAATTAAATTGTAGGAATATCCCTGAGTAACTTTATTGGTTTATTAAATTTATTTAATAAGTTTGTTTCGAGGATTTTTTCCTGAGGAGAAACGGTGTTTACATTTCTCTGGAACTAAAAACGAATATTTTAGTTTTCTCGTTTAAATATCACGATAAGATTAAATTGTAAAAATATCCCTGTGTAACTTTATTTGTGTATTAAATTTATTTAATAAGTTCGTTTCTAGCTTTTTTCTTGACGAGTAACGATGTTTTTTTATTTTGGAGCTAGAAACGAATATTTTAGTTTTGTCGCTTAAATATCGCTATAAAATTAAATTGTAAGAATATCCTTGAGTAACTTTATTTGTTTATTAAATTTATTTAATAAATTTGATTCTAGGATTTTTTCCTGAGGAGAAACGCTGTTTATATTTCTCTGGAAATAGAAACGAATATTTTAGTTTTCTCGCTTATATATCTCGATAAAATTAAATTGTAGGAAAACTAGAAACGAATATTTTAGTTTTCTTGCTTAAATATCACGATAAAATTAAATTGTAAGAATATCCCTGAGTAACTTTATTTGTTTGTTAGATTTTTTTAATAAGTTCGATTCTAGCATTTTATCCTGACGAGTAACGATGTTTTTATTATTTTGGAACTAGAAAAGAATATTTTAGTTTTCTCGCTTAAATATCGCGATAAAATTAAATTGTAAGAATATCCCTGAGTAACTTTATTTGTTTATTAAATTTATTTAATAAGTTTGATTCTAGGATTTTTTCCTGAGGCGAAACGGTGTTTACATTTTTCTGGAACTTAAAACGAATATTTCAGTTTTCTCGTTTAAATATCACGATAAAATTAAATTGTAAGAGAAACTTTATTTGTTTATTAAATTGATTTAATAAGTTTGATTAAAGGATTTTTTCCTGAGGAGGAACGATGTTTTTATTATTTTGAAGCAAGAAACGAATATTATGGTTTTCTCACTTAAATAACACGATAAAATTAAATTGTAGGAATATCCCTGAGTAACTTTATTCGTGTATTAAATTTATTTAATAAGTTTGATTCTAGCATTTTATCTTGACGAGTAACGATGTTTTTATTATTTTGGAACTAGAAACGAATATTTTAGTTTTCTCGCTTAAATATCGCGATAAAATTAAATTGTAAGATTATCCCTGAGTAACTTTATTTGTTTATTAAATTTATTTAATAAGTTTGATTCTAGGATTTTTTCCTGATTAGAAACGCTGTTTAAATTTCTCTGGAACTAGAAACGAATATTTTAGGTTTCTCGCTTAAATATCTTGATAAAATTAAATTGAAGGAATATCCCTGAGTAACTTTATTGGTTTATTAAATTTATTTAATAAGTTTGATTCTAGGATTTTTTCCTGAGGAGAAACGATGTTTAAATTTTTCTGGAACTAAAAACGAATATTTTAGTTTTCTTGCTTAAATATCACGATAAAATTAAATTGTAAGAATATCCCTGAGTAACTTTATTTGTTTGTTAGATTTTTTTAATAAGTTCGATTCTAGCATTTTTTCCTGACGAGTAACGATGTTTTTATTATTTTGGAACTAGAAAAGAATATTTTAGTTTTCTCGCTTAAATATTGCGATAAAATTAAATTGTAAGAATATCCCTGAGTAACTTTATTTGTTTATTAAATTTATTTAATAAGATTGATTCTAGGATTTTTTCCTGAGGAGAAACGATGTTTTTATTATTTTGAAGCAAGAAACGAATATTTTGGTTTTCTCACTTAAATATCACGATAAAATTTAATTGTAACTGAGTAACTTTATTCGTGTATTAAACTTATTTAATAAGTTTGATTCTAGCATTTTGTCTTGACGAGTAACGATGTTTTTATTATTTTGGAACTAGAAACGAATATTTTAGTTTTCTCACTTAAATATCACGATAAAATTAAATTGTAAAAATATCCCTGAGTAACTTTATTTGTGTATTAAAATTTATTTAATAAATTTGATTCTAGCATTTTTTCCTGACGAGTAACGATGTTTTTATTATTTTGGAACTAGAAACGAATATTTTTGTTTTCTTGCTTAAATATCACGATAAAATTAAATTGTAAGAATATCCCTGAGTAACTTTCTTTGTTTATTAGATTTTTTTAATAAGTTCGATTCTAGCTTTTTTTCCTGACGAGTAACGTTGTTTTTATTATTTTGGAACTAGAAAAGAATATTTTAGTTTTCTCGCTTAAATATCTTGATAAAATTAAATTGTAGGAATATCCCTGAGTAACTTTATTGGTTTATTAAATTTATTTAATAAGTTTGATTCGAGGATTTTTTCCTGAGGAGAAACGGTGTTTACATTTATCTGGAACTAAAAACGAATATTTTAGTTTTCTCGTTTAAATATCACGATAAAATTAAATTGTAAAAATATCCCTGTGTAACTTTATTTGTGTATTAAATTTATTTAATAAGTTCGTTTCTAGCTTTTTTCTTGACGAGTAACGATGTTTTTTTTATTTTGGAGCTAGAAACGAATATTTTAGTTTTGTCGTTTAAATATCGCTATAAAATTAAATTGTAAGAATATCCTTGAGTAACTTTATTTGTTTATTAAATTTATTTAATAAGTTTGAATCTAGGATTTTTTCCTGAGGAGAAACGCTGTTTATATTTCTCTGGAAATAGAAACGAATATTTTAGTTTTCTCGCTTATATATCATGATAAAATTAAATTGTAGGAAAACTAGAAACGAATATTTTAGTTTTCTTGCTTAAATATCACGATAAAATTAAATTGTAAGAATATCCCTGAGTAACTTTATTTGTTTGTTAGATTTTTTTAATAAGTTCGATTCTAGCATTTTATCCTGACGAGTAACGATGTTTTTATTATTTTGGAACTAGAAAAGAATATTTTAGTTTTCTCGCTTAAATATCGCGATAAAATTAAATTGTAAGAATATCCCTGAGTAACTTTATTTGTTTATTAAATTTATTTAATAAGTTTGATTCTAGGATTTTTTCCTGAGGAGAAACGGTGTTTACATTTTTCTGGAACTTAAAACGAATATTTTAGTTTTCTCGTTTAAATATCACGATAAAATTAAATTGTAAGAATATCCCTGAGTAACTTTGTTTGTTTATTAAATTTATTTAATAAGTTTGATTCTAGGATTTTTTCCTGAGGAGAAACGATGTTTTTATTATTTTGAACGAATATTTTGGTTTTCTCACTTAAATATCACGATAAAATTAAATTGTAGGAATATCCCTGAGTAACTTTATTCGTGTATTAAATTTATTTAATAAGTTTGATTCTAGCATTTTATCTTGACGAGTAACGATGTTTTTATTATTTTGGAACTAGAAACGAATATTTTAGTTTTCTCGCTTAAATATCGCGATAAAATTAAATTGTAAGAATATCCCTGAGTAACTTTATTTGTTTATTCAAATTTATTTAATAAGTTTGATTCTAGGATTTTTTCCTGAGGAGTAACGTTGTCTTTATTATTTTGGAACTAGAAAAGAATATTTTAGGTTTCTCGCTTAAATATCTTGATAAAATTAAATTGTAGGAATATCCCTGAGTAACTTTATTAGTTTATTAAATTTATTTAATAAGTTTGATTCTAGGATTTTTTCCTGAGGAGAAACGATGTTTAAATTTTTCTGGAACTTAAAACGAATATTTTAGTTTTCTCGTTTAAATATCACGATAAAATTAAATTGTAAAAATATCCCTGTGTAACTTTATTTGTGTATTAAATTTATTTAATAAGTTCGTTTCTAGCTTTTTCTTGACGAGTAACGATGTTTTTTTTTATTTTGGAGCTAGAAACGAATATTTTAGTTTTGTCGCTTAAATATCGCTATAAAATTAAATTGTAAGAATATCCTTGAGTAACTTTATTTGTTTATTAAATTTATTTAAAAAGTTAGATTATATGATTTTTTCCTGAGGAGAAACGCTGTTTATATTTCTCTGGAAATAGAAACGAATATTTTAGTTTTCTCGCTTATATATCTTGATAAAATTAAATTGTAGGAAAACTAGAAACGAATATTTTAGTTTTCTTGCTTAAATATCACGATAAAATTAAATTGTAAGAATATCCCTGAGTACCTTTATTTGTTTGTTAGATTTTTTTAATAAGTTCGATTCTAGCATTTTATCCTGACGAGTAACGATGTTTTTATTATTTTGGAACTAGAAACGAATATTTTAGGTTTCTCGATTAAATATCTTGATAAAATTAAATTGTAGGAATATCCCTGAGTAACTTTATTGGTTTATTAAATTTATTTAATAAGTTTGATTCTAGGATTTTTTCCTGAGGAGTAACGATGTTTAAATTTTTCTGGAACTAAAAACGAATATTTTAGTTTTCTTGCTTAAATATCACGATAAAATTAAATTGTAAGAATATCCCTGAGTAACTTTATTTGTTTGTTAGATTTTTTTAATAAGTTCGATTCTAGCATTTTTTCCTGACGAGTAACGATGTTTTTATTATTTTGGAACTAGAAACGAATATTTTAGTTTTCTCACTTAAATATCACGATAAAATTAAATTGTAAAAATATCCCTGAGTAACTTTATTTGTGTATTAAAATTTATTTAATAAGTTTGATTCTAGCATTTTTTCCTGACGAGTAACGATGTTTTTATTATTTTGGAACTAGAAACGAATATTTTAGTTTTCTTGCTTAAATATCACGATAAAATTAAATTGTAAGAATATCCCTGAGTAACTTTATTTGTTTGTTAGATTTTTTTAATAAGTTCGATTCTAGCTTTTTTTCCTGACGAGTAACGTTGTTTTTATTATTTTGGAACTAGAAAAGAATATTTTAGTTTTCTCACTTAAATATCTTTGATAAAATTAAATTGTAGGCATATCCCTGAGTAACTTTATTGGTTTATTAAATTTATTTAATAAGTTTGTTTCGAGGATTTTTTCCTGAGGAGAAACGGTGTTTACATTTCTCTGGAACTAAAAACGAATATTTTAGTTTTCTCGTTTAAATATCACGATAAGATTAAATTGTAAAAATATCCCTGTGTAACTTTATTTGTGTATTAAATTTATTTAATAAGTTCGTTTCTAGCTTTTTTCTTGACGAGTAACGATGTTTTTTTATTTTGGAGCTAGAAACGAATATTTTAGTTTTGTCGCTTAAATATCGCTATAAAATTAAATTGTAAGAATATCCTTGAGTAACTTTATTTGTTTATTAAATTTATTTAATAAATTTGATTCTAGGATTTTTTCCTGAGGAGAAACGCTGTTTATATTTCTCTGGAAATAGAAACGAATATTTTAGTTTTCTCGCATATATATCTCGATAAAATTAAATTATAGGAAAACTAGAAACGAATATTTTAGTTTTCTTGCTTAAATATCACGATAAAATTAAATTGTAAGAATATCCCTGAGTAACTTTATTTGTTTGTTAGATTTTTTTAATAAGTTCGATTCTAGCATTTTATCCTGACGAGTAACGATGTTTTTATTATTTTGGAACTAGAAAAGAATATTTTAGTTTTCTTGCTTAAATATCGCGATAAAATTAAATTGTAAGAATATCCCTGAGTAACTTTATTTGTTTATTAAATTTATTTAATAAGTTTGATTCTAGGATTTTTTCCTGAGGCGAAACGGTGTTTACATTTTTCTGGAACTTAAAACGAATATTTCAGTTTTCTCGTTTAAATATCACGATAAAATTAAATTGTAAGAGTAACTTTATTTGTTTATTAAATTGATTTAATAAGTTTGATTAAAGGATTTTTTCCTGAGGAGGAACGATGTTTTTATTATTTTGAAGCAAGAAACGAATATTATGGTTTTCTCACTTAAATAACACGATAAAATTAAATTGTAGGAATATCCCTGAGTAACTTTATTCGTGTATTAAATTTATTTAATAAGTTTGATTCTAGCATTTTATCTTGACGAGTAACGATGTTTTTATTATTTTGGAACTAGAAACGAATATTTTAGTTTTCTCGCTTAAATATCGCGATAAAATTAAATTGTAAGATTATCCCTGAGTAACTTTATTTGTTTATTAAATTTATTTAATAAGTTTGATTCTAGGATTTTTTCCTGATTAGAAACGCTGTTTAAATTTCTCTGGAACTAGAAACGAATATTTTAGGTTTCTCGCTTAAATATCTTGATAAAATTAAATTGAAGGAATATCCCTGAGTAACTTTATTGGTTTATTAAATTTATTTAATAAGTTTGATTCTAGGATTTTTTCCTGAGGAGAAACGATGTTTAAATTTTTCTGGAACTAAAAACGAATATTTTAGTTTTCTTGCTTAAATATCACGATAAAATTAAATTGTAAGAATATCCCTGAGTAACTTTATTTGTTTGTTAGATTTTTTTAATAAGTTCGATTCTAGCATTTTTTCCTGACGAGTAACGATGTTTTTATTATTTTGGAACTAGAAAAGAATATTTTAGTTTTCTCGCTTAAATATTGCGATAAAATTAAATTGTAAGAATATCCCTGAGTAACTTTATTTGTTTATTAAATTTATTTAATAAGATTGATTCTAGCATTTTTTCCTGAGGAGAAACGATGTTTTTATTATTTTGGAACTAGAAACGAATATTTTTGTTTTCTTGCTTAAATATCACGATAAAATTAAATTGTAAGAATATCCCTGAGTAACTTTATTTGTTTGTTAGATTTTTTTAATAAGTTCGATTCTAGCTTTTTTTCCTGACGAGTAACGTTGTTTTTATTATTTTGGAACTAGAAAAGAATATTTTAGTTTTCTCGCTTAAATATCTTGATAAAATTAAATTGTAGGAATATCCCTGAGTAACTTTATTGGTTTATTAAATTTATTTAATAAGTTTGATTCGAGGATTTTTTCCTGAGGAGAAACGGTGTTTACATTTATCTGGAACTAAAAACGAATATTTTAGTTTTCTCGTTTAAATATCACGATAAAATTAAATTGTAAAAATATCCCTGTGTAACTTTATTTGTGTATTAAATTTATTTAATAAGTTCGTTTCTAGCTTTTTTCTTGACGAGTAACGATGTTTTTTTTATTTTGGAGCTAGAAACGAATATTTTAGTTTTGTCGTTTAAATATCGCTATAAAATTAAATTGTAAGAATATCCTTGAGTAACTTTATTTGTTTATTAAATTTATTTAATAAGTTTGATTCCAGGATTTTTTCCTGAGGAGAAACGCTGTTTATATTTCTCTGGAAATAGAAACGAATATTTTAGTTTTCTCTCTTATATATCATGATAAAATTAAATTGTAGGAAAACTAGAAACGAATATTTTAGTTTTCTCGCTTAAATATCGCGATAAAATTAAATTGTAAGAATATCCCTGAGTAACTTTATTTGTTTATTAAATTTATTTAATAAGTTTGATTCTAGGATTTTTTCCTGAGGAGAAACGCTGTTTAAAATTCTCTGGAACTAGAAACGAATATTTTAGGTTTCTCGCTTAAATATCTTGATAAAATTAAATTGTAGGAATATCCCTGAGTAACTTTATTGGTTTATTAAATTTATTTAATAAGTTTGATTCTAGGATTTTTTCCTGAGGAGAAACGATGTTTAAATTTTTCTGGAACTAAAAACGAATATTTTAGTTTTCTTGCTTAAATATCACGATAAAATTAAATTGTAAGAATATCCCTGAGTAACTTTATTTGTTTATTAAATTTATTTAATAAGTTTGATTCTAGGATTTTTTCCTGAGGAGAAACGGTGTTTACATTTTTCTGGAACTTAAAAAGAATATTTTAGTTTTCTCGTTTAAATATCACGATAAAATTAAATTGTAAGAATATCCCTGAGTAACTTTATTTGTTTATTAAATTTATTTAATAAGTTTGATTCTAGGATTTTTTCCTGAGGAGAAACGATGTTTTTATTATTTTGAACGAATATTTTGGTTTTCTCACTTAAATATCACGATAAAATTAAATTGTAGGAATATCCCTGAGTAACTTTATTCGTGTATTGAATTTATTTAATAAGTTTGATTCTAGCATTTTGTCTTGACGAGTAACGATGTTTTTATTATTTTGGAACTAGAAACGAATATTTTAGTTTTCTCACTTAAATATCACGATAAAATTAAATTGTAAAAATATCCCTGAGTAACTTTATTTGTGTATTAAAATTTATTTAATAAGTTTGATTCTAGCATTTTTTCCTGACGAGTAACGATGTTTTTATTATTTTGGAACTAGAAACGAATATTTTAGTTTTCTTGCTTAAATATCACGATAAAATTAAATTGTAAGAATATCCCTGAGTAACTTTATTTGTTTGTTAGATTTTTTTAATAAGTTCGATTCTAGCTTTTTTTCCTGACGAGTAACGTTGTTTTTATTATTTTGGAACTAGAAAAGAATATTTTAGTTTTCTCACTTAAATATCTTTGATAAAATTAAATTGTAGGAATATCCCTGAGTAACTTTATTGGTTTATTAAATTTATTTAATAAGTTTGTTTCGAGGATTTTTTCCTGAGGAGAAACGGTGTTTACATTTCTCTGGAACTAAAAACGAATATTTTAGTTTTCTCGTTTAAATATCACGATAAGATTAAATTGTAAAAATATCCCTGTGTAACTTTATTTGTGTATTAAATTTATTTAATAAGTTCGTTTCTAGCTTTTTTCTTGACGAGTAACGATGTTTTTTTATTTTGGAGCTAGAAACGAATATTTTAGTTTTGTCGCTTAAATATCGCTATAAAATTAAATTGTAAGAATATCCTTGAGTAACTTTATTTGTTTATTAAATTTATTTAATAAATTTGATTCTAGGATTTTTTCCTGAGGAGAAACGCTGTTTATATTTCTCTGGAAATAGAAACGAATATTTTAGTTTTCTCGCTTATATATCTCGATAAAATTAAATTGTAGGAAAACTAGAAACGAATATTTTAGTTTTCTTGCTTAAATATCACGATAAAATTAAATTGTAAGAATATCCCTGAGTAACTTTATTTGTTTGTTAGATTTTTTTAATAAGTTCGATTCTAGCATTTTATCCTGACGAGTAACGATGTTTTTATTATTTTGGAACTAGAAAAGAATATTTTAGTTTTCTCGCTTAAATATCGCGATAAAATTAAATTGTAAGAATATCCCTGAGTAACTTTATTTGTTTATTAAATTTATTTAATAAGTTTGATTCTAGGATTTTTTCCTGAGGCGAAACGGTGTTTACATTTTTCTGGAACTTAAAACGAATATTTCAGTTTTCTCGTTTAAATATCACGATAAAATTAAATTGTAAGAGAAACTTTATTTGTTTATTAAATTGATTTAATAAGTTTGATTAAAGGATTTTTTCCTGAGGAGGAACGATGTTTTTATTATTTTGAAGCAAGAAACGAATATTATGGTTTTCTCACTTAAATAACACGATAAAATTAAATTGTAGGAATATCCCTGAGTAACTTTATTCGTGTATTAAATTTATTTAATAAGTTTGATTCTAGCATTTTATCTTGACGAGTAACGATGTATTTATTATTTTGGAACTAGAAACGAATATTTTAGTTTTCTCGCTTAAATATCGCGATAAAATTAAATTGTAAGATTATCCCTGAGTAACTTTATTTGTTTATTAAATTTATTTAATAAGTTTGATTCTAGGATTTTTTCCTGATTAGAAACGCTGTTTAAATTTCTCTGGAACTAGAAACGAATATTTTAGGTTTCTCGCTTAAATATCTTGATAAAATTAAATTGAAGGAATATCCCTGAGTAACTTTATTGGTTTATTAAATTTATTTAATAAGTTTGATTCTAGGATTTTTTCCTGAGGAGAAACGATGTTTAAATTTTTCTGGAACTAAAAACGAATATTTTAGTTTTCTTGCTTAAATATCACGATAAAATTAAATTGTAAGAATATCCCTGAGTAACTTTATTTGTTTGTTAGATTTTTTTAATAAGTTCGATTCTAGCATTTTTTCCTGACGAGTAACGATGTTTTTATTATTTTGGAACTAGAAAAGAATATTTTAGTTTTCTCGCTTAAATATTGCGATAAAATTAAATTGTAAGAATATCCCTGAGTAACTTTATTTGTTTATTAAATTTATTTAATAAGATTGATTCTAGGATTTTTTCCTGAGGAGAAACGATGTTTTTATTATTTTGAAGCAAGAAACGAATATTTTGGTTTTCTCACTTAAATATCACGATAAAATTTAATTGTAACTGAGTAACTTTATTCGTGTATTAAACTTATTTAATAAGTTTGATTCTAGCATTTTGTCTTGACGAGTAACGATGTTTTTATTATTTTGGAACTAGAAACGAATATTTTAGTTTTCTCACTTAAATATCACGATAAAATTAAATTGTAAAAATATCCCTGAGTAACTTTATTTGTGTATTAAAATTTATTTAATAAATTTGATTCTAGCATTTTTTCCTGACGAGTAACGATGTTTTTATTATTTTGGAACTAGAAACGAATATTTTTGTTTTCTTGCTTAAATATCACGATAAAATTAAATTGTAAGAATATCCCTGAGTAACTTTATTTGTTTGTTAGATTTTTTTAATAAGTTCGATTCTAGCTTTTTTTCCTGACGAGTAACGTTGTTTTTATTATTTTGGAACTAGAAAAGAATATTTTAGTTTTCTCGCTTAAATATCTTGATAAAATTAAATTGTAGGAATATCCCTGAGTAACTTTATTGGTTTATTAAATTTATTTAATAAGTTTGATTCGAGGATTTTTTCCTGAGGAGAAACGGTGTTTACATTTATCTGGAACTAAAAACGAATATTTTAGTTTTCTCGTTTAAATATCACGATAAAATTAAATTGTAAAAATATCCCTGTGTAACTTTATTTGTGTATTAAATTTATTTAATAAGTTCGTTTCTAGCTTTTTTCTTGACGAGTAACGATGTTTTTTTTATTTTGGAGCTAGAAACGAATATTTTAGTTTTGTCGTTTAAATATCGCTATAAAATTAAATTGTAAGAATATCCTTGAGTAACTTTATTTGTTTATTAAATTTATTTAATAAGTTTGATTCTAGGATTTTTTCCTGAGGAGAAACGCTGTTTATATTTCTCTGGAAATAGAAACGAATATTTTAGTTTTCTCTCTTATATATCATGATAAAATTAAATTGTAGGAAAACTAGAAACGAATATTTTAGTTTTCTTGCTTAAATATCACGATAAAATTAAATTGTAAGAATATCCCTGAGTAACTTTATTTGTTTGTTAGATTTTTTTAATAAGTTCGATTCTAGCATTTTATCCTGACGAGTAACGATGTTTTTATTATTTTGGAACTAGAAAAGAATATTTTAGTTTTCTCGCTTAAATATCGCGATAAAATTAAATTGTAAGAATATCCCTGAGTAACTTTATTTGTTTATTAAATTTATTTAATAAGTTTGATTCTAGGATTTTTTCCTGAGGAGAAACGGTGTTTACATTTTTCTGGAACTTAAAACGAATTATTTAGTTTTCTCGTTTAAATATCACGATAAAATTAAATTGTAAGAATATCCCTAAATAACTTTGTTTGTTTATTAAATTTATTTAATAAGTTTGATTCTAGGATTTTTTCCTGAGGAGAAACGATGTTTTTATTATTTTGAACGAATATTTTGGTTTTCTCACTTAAATATCACGATAAAATTAAATTGTAGGAATATCCCTGAGTAACTTTATTCGTGTATTAAATTTATTTAATAAGTTTGATTCTAGCATTTTATCTTGACGAGTAACGATGTTTTTATTATTTTGGAACTAGAAACGAATATTTTAGTTTTCTCGCTTAAATATCGCGATAAAATTAAATTGTAAGAATATCCCTGAGTAACTTTATTTGTTTATTAAATTTATTTAATAAGTTTGATTCTAGGATTTTTTCCTGAGGAGAAACGCTGTTTAAAATTCTCTGGAACTAGAAACGAATATTTTAGGTTTCTCGCTTAAATATCTTGATAAAATTAAATTGTAGGAATATCCCTGAGTAACTTTATTGGTTTATTAAATTTATTTAATATATTTGATTCTAGGATTTTTTCCTGAGGAGAAACGATGTTTAAATTTTTCTGGAACTAAAAACGAATATTTTAGTTTTCTTGCTTAAATATCAGGATAAAATTAAATTGTAAGAATATCCCTGAGTAACTTTATTTGTTTATTAAATTTATTTAATAAGTTTGATTCTAGGATTTTTTCCTGAGGAGAAACGGTGTTTACATTTTTCTGGAACTTAAAAAGAATATTTTAGTTTTCTCGTTTAAATATCGCGATAAAATTAAATTGTAAGAATATCCCTGAGTAACTTTATTTGTTTATTAAATTTATTTAATAAGTTTGATTCTAGGATTTTTTCCTGAGGCGAAACGGTGTTTACATTTTTCTGGAACTTAAAACGAATATTTCAGTTTTCTCGTTTAAATATCACGATAAAATTAAATTGTAAGAGTAACTTTATTTGTTTATTAAATTGATTTAATAAGTTTGATTAAAGGATTTTTTCCTGAGGAGGAACGATGTTTTTATTATTTTGAAGCAAGAAACGAATATTATGGTTTTCTCACTTAAATAACACGATAAAATTAAATTGTAGGAATATCCCTGAGTAACTTTATTCGTGTATTAAATTTATTTAATAAGTTTGATTCTAGCATTTTATCTTGACGAGTAACGATGTTTTTATTATTTTGGAACTAGAAACGAATATTTAAGTTTTCTCACTTAAATATCACGATAAATTTAAATTGTAAAAATATCCCTGAGTAACTTTATTTGTTTGTTAGATTTTTTTAATAAGTTCGATTCTAGCATTTTTTCCTGACGAGTAACGAAGTTTTAATTATTTTGGAACTAGAAAAGAATATTTTAGTTTTCTCGCTTTAATATCGCGATAAAATTAAATTGTAAGAATATCCCTGAGTAACTTTATTTGTTTATTAAATTTATTTAATAAGTTTGATTCTAGGATTTTTTCCTGAGGAGAAACGATGTTTTTATTATTTTGAAGCAAGAAACGAATATTTTGGTTTTCTCACTTAAATATCACGATAAAATTAAATTGTAAAAATATCCCTGAGTAACTTTATTTGTGTATTAAAATGTATTTAATAAGTTTGATTCTAGCATTTTTTCCTGACGAGTAACGATGTTTTTATTATTTTGGAACTAGAAACGAATATTTTAGTTTTCTTGCTTAAATATCACGATAAAATTAAATTGTAAGAATATCCCTGAGTAACTTTATTTGTTTGTTAGATTTTTTTAATAATTTCGATTCTAGCTTTTTTTCCTGACGAGTAACGATGTTTTTATTATTTTGGAACTAGAAAAGAATATTTTAGTTTTCTCGCTTAAATATCGCGATAAAATTAAATTGTAGGAATATCCCTGAGTAACTTTATTTGTTTATTAAATTTATTTAATAAGTTTGATTCTAGGATTTTTTCCTGACGAGAAACGATGTTTTTATTATTTTGAAGCAAGAAACGAATATTTTGGTTTTCACACTTAAATATCACGATAAAATTAAATTGTAGGAATATCCCTGAGTAACTTTATTCGTGTATTAAATTTATTTAATAAGTTTGATTCTAGCATTTTTTCCTGACGAGTAACGATGTTTTTATTATTTTGGAACTAGAAACGAATATTTAAGTTTTCTCACTTAAATATCACGATAAATTTAAATTGTAAAAATATCCCTGAGTAACTTTATTTGTTTGTTAGATTTTTTTAATAAGTTCGATTCTAGCATTTTTTCCTGACGAGTAACGAAGTTTTTATTATTTTGGAACTAGAAAAGAATATTTTAGTTTTCTCGCTTTAATATCGCGATAAAATTAAATTGTAAGAATATCCCTGAGTAACTTTATTTGTTTATTAAATTTATTTAATAAGTTTGATTCTAGGATTTTTTCCTGACGAGTAACGAGGTTTTTATTATTTTGGAACTAGAAAAGAATATTATAGTTTTCTCGCTTAAATATCGCGATAAAATTAAATTGTAGGAATATCCCTGAGTAACTTTATTGGTTTATTAAATTTATTTAATAAGTTTGATTCGAGGATTTTTTCCTGAGGAGAAACGATGATACATTTTTCTAGAACTAAAAACGAATATTTTAGTTTTCTCGCTTAAATATCACGATAAAATTAAATTGTAAAAATATCCCTGAGTAACTTTATTTGTGTATTAAAATTTATTTATTAAGTTTGATTCTAGCATTTTTTCCTGACGAGTAACGATGTTTTTATTATTTTGGAACTAGAAACGAATATTTTAGTTTTCTCACTTAAATATCAAGATAAAATTAAATTGTAAAAATATCCCTGAGTAACTTTATTTGTGTATTAAAATTTATTTAATAAGTTTGATTCTAGCATTTTTTCCTGACGAGTAACGATGTTTTTATTATTTTGGAACTAGAAACGAATATTTTAGTTTTCTCGCTTAAATATCGCGATAAAATTAAATTGTAAGAATATCCCTGAGTAACTTTATTGGTTTATTAAATTTATTTAATAAGTTTTATTCTAGGATTTTTTCCTGAGGAGAAACGATGTTTTTATTATTTTGAAGCAAGAAACGAATATTTTGGTTTTCTCACTTAAATATCACGATAAAATTAAATTGTAGGAATATCCCTGAGTAACTTTATTCGTGTATTAAATTTATTTAATAAGTTTGATTCTAGCATTTTGTCTTGACGAGAACGATGTTTTTATTATTTTGGAACTAGAAACGAATATTTTAGTTTTCTCACTTAAATATCACGATAAAATTAAATTGTAAAAATATCCCTGAGTAACTTTATTTGTGTATTAAAATTTATTTAATAAGTTTGATTCTAGCATTTTTTCCTGACGAGTAACGACGTTTTTATAATTTTGGAACTAGAAACGAATATTTTAGTTTTCTTGCTTAAATATCACGATAAAATTAAATTGTAAGAATATCCCTGAGTAACTTTATTTGTTTGTTAGATTTTTTTAACAATTTCGATTCTAGCTTTTTTTCCTGACGAGTAACGAGGTTTTTATTATTTTGGAACTAGAAAAGAATATTTTAGTTTTCTCGCTTAAATATCGCGATAAAATTAAATTGTAGGAATATCCCTGAGTAACTTTATTGGTTTATTAAATTTATTTAATAAGTTTGATTCGAGGATTTTTTCCTGAGGAGAAACGATGATACATTTTTCTAGAACTAAAAACGAATATTTTAGTTTTCTCGCTTAAATATCACGATAAAATTAAATTGTAAAAATATCCCTGAGTAACTTTATTTGTGTATTAAAATTTATTTAATAAGTTTGATTCTAGCATTTTTTCCTGACGAGTAACGATGTTTTTATTATTTTGGAACTAGAAACGAATATTTTAGTTTTCTCACTTAAATATCAAGATAAAATTAAATTGTAAAAATATCCCTGAGTAACTTTATTTGTGTATTAAAATTTATTTAATAAGTTTGATTCTAGCATTTTTTCCTGACGAGTAACGATGTTTTTATTATTTTGGAACTAGAAACGAATATTTTAGTTTTCTCGCTTAAATATCGCGATAAAATTAAATTGTAAGAATATCCCTGAGTAACTTTATTGGTTTATTAAATTTATTTAATAAGTTTGATTCTAGGATTTTTTCCTGAGGAGAAACGATGTTTTTATTATTTTGAAGCAAGAAACGAATATTTTGGTTTTCTCACTTAAATATCACGATAAAATTAAATTGTAGGTATATCCATGAGTAACTTTATTCGTGTATTAAATTTATTTAATAAGTTTGATTCTAGCATTTTGTCTTGACGAGTAACGATGTTTTTATTATTTTGGAACTAGAAACGAATATTTTAGTTTTCTCGCTTAAATATCGCGATAAAATTAAATTGTAAGAATATCCCTGAGTAACTTTATTTGTTTATTAAATTTATTTAATAAGTTTGATTCTAGGATTTTTTCCTGAGGAGAAACGCTGTTTAAATTTTTCTGGAACTAAAAACGAATATTTTAGTTTTCTTGCTTAAATATCACGATAAAATTAAATTGTAAGAATATCCCTGAGTAACTTTATTTGTTTGTTAGATTTTTTTAATAAGTTCGATTCTAGCTTTTTTTCCTGACGAGTAACGTTGTTTTTATTATTTTGGAACTAGAAAAGAATATTTTAGTTTTCTCGCTTAAATATCTTGATAAAATTAAATTGTAGGAATATCCCTGAGTAACTTTATTGGTTTATTAAATTTATTTAATAAGTTTGATTCGAGGAATTTTTCCTGAGGAGAAACGGTGTTTACATTTTTCTGGAACTAAAAACGAATATTTTAGTTTTGTCGTTTAAATATCACGATAAAATTAAATTGTAAAAATATCCCTGTGTAACTTTATTTGTGTATTAAATTTATTTAATAAGTTCGTTTCTAGCTTTTTTCTTGACGAGTAACGATGTTTTTTTTATTTTGGAGCTAGTAGAAACGAGTATTTTAGTTTTCTCGCTTAAATATCGCGATAAAATTAAATTGTAAGAATATCCCTGAGTAACTTTATTTGTTTATTAAATTTATTTAATAAGTTTGATTCTAGGATTTTTTCCTGAGGAGAAACGCTGTTTATATTTCTCTGGAAATAGAAACGAATATTTTAGTTTTCTCGCTTATATATCTTGATAAAATTAAATTGTAGGAAAACTAGAAACGAATATTTTAGTTTTCTTGCTTAAATATCACGATAAAATTAAATTGTAAGAATATCCCTGAGTAACTTTATTTGTTTGTTAGATTTTTTTAATAAGTTCGATTCTAGCATTTTATCCTGACGAGTAACGATGTATTTATTATTTTGGAACTAGAAAAGAATATTTTAGTTTTCTCGCTTAAATATCGCGATAAAATTAAATTGTAAGAATATCCCTGAGTAACTTTATTTGCTTATTAAATTTATTTAATAAGTTTGATTCTAGGATTTTTTCCTCAGGAGAAACGGTGTTTACATTTTTCTGGAACTTAAAACGAATATTTTAGTTTTCTCGTTTAAATATCACAAAAAAATTAAATTGTAAAAATATCCCTGTGTAACTTTATTTGTGTATTAAATTTTATTAATAAGTTCGTTTCTAGCTTTTTTCTTGACGAGTAACAATGTTTTTTTATTTTGGAGCTAGAAACGAATATTTTGGTTTTCTCGCTTAAATATCACGATAAAATTAAATTGTAGGAATATCCCTGAGTAACTTTATTTGTTTATTAAATTTATTTAATAAGTTTGATTCTAGCATTTTTTCCTGAGGAGTAACAATGTTTCAATTTTCTGGAACTAGAAACGATTATTTTAGTTTTCTTGCTTAAATATCACGATAAAATATAATTGTATGAATATCCCTGAGTACTTTATTTGTTTATTAGATTTTTTTATAAGTTCGATTCTAGCATTTTTTCCTGTCGAGTAACGATGTTTTTATTATTTTGGAACTAGAAACGAATATTTTAGTTTTCTCGCTTAAATATCGCGATAAAATTAAATTGTAAGAATATCCCTGAGTAACTTTATTAGTTTATTAAATTTATTTAATAAGTTTGATTCTAGGATTTTTTACTGAGGAGAAACGATGTTTTTATTATTTTGAAGCAAGAAACGAATATTTTGGTTTTCTCACTTAAATATCACGATAAAATTAAATTGTAGGAATATCCCTGAGTAACTTTATTCGTGTATTAAATTTATTTAATAAGTTTGATTCTAGCATTTTGTCTTGACGAGTAACGATGTTTTTATTATTTTGGAACTAGAAACGAATATTTTAGTTTTCTCGCTTAAATATCGCGATAAAATTAAATTGTAAGAATATCCCTGAGTAGCTTTATTTGTTTGTTAGATTTTTTTAACAATTTCGATTCTAGCTTTTTTTCCTGACGAGTAACGAGGTTTTTATTATTTTGGAACTAGAAAAGAATATTTTAGTTTTCTCGCTTAAATATCGCGATAAAATTAAATTGTAGGAATATCCCTGAGTAACTTTATTTGTTTATTAAATTTATTTAATAAGTTTGATTCTAGGATTTTTTCCTGAGGAGAAACGCTGTTTAAAATTCTCTGGAACTAGAAACGAATATTTTAGGTTTCTCGCTTAAATATCTTGATAAAATTAAATTGTAGGAATATCCCTGAGTAACTTTATTGGTTTATTAAATTTATTTAATAAGTTTGATTCTAGGATTTTTTCCTCAGGAGAAACGATGTTTAAATTTTTCTGGAACTAAAAAGGAATATTTTAGTTTTCTTGCTTAAATATCATGATAAAATTAAATTGTAAGAATATCCCTGAGTAACTTTATTTGTTTGTTAGATTTTTTTAATAAGTTCGATTCTAGCATTTTTTCCTGACGAGTAACGATGTTTTTATTATTTTGGAACTAGAAAAGAATATTTTAGTTTTCTCGCTTAAATATTGCGATAAAATTAAATTGTAAGAATATCCCTGAGTAACTTTATTTGTTTATTAAATTTATTTAATAAGATTGATTCTAGGATTTTGTCCTGAGGAGAAACGATGTTTTTATTATTTTGAAGCAAGAAACGAATATTTTGGTTTTCTCACTTAAATATCACGATAAAATTAAATTGTAGGAATATCCCTGAGTAACTTTATTCGTGTATTAAATTTATTTAATAAGTTTGATTCTAGCATTTTGTCTTGACGAGTAACGATGTTTTTATTATTTTGGAACTAGAAACGAATATTTTAGTTTTCTCACTTAAATATCACGATAAAATTAAATTGTAAAAATATCCCTGAGTAACTTTATTTGTGTATTAAAATTTATTTAATAAGTTTGATTCTAGCATTTTTTCCTGACGAGTAACGATGTTTTTATTATTTTGGAACTAGAAACGAATATTTTAGTTTTCTTGCTTAAATATCACGATAAAATTAAATTGTAAGAATATCCCTGAGTAACTTTATTTGTTTGTTAGATTTTTTTAATAAGTTCGATTCTAGCTTTTTTTCCTGACGAGTAACGTTGTTTTTATTATTTTGGAACTAGAAAAGAATATTTTAGTTTTCTCGCTTAAATATCTTGATAAAATTAAATTGTAGGAATATCCCTGAGTAACTTTATTGGTTTATTAAATTTATTTAATAAGTTTGATTCGAGGATTTTTTCCTGAGGAGAAACGGTGTTTACATTTTTCTGGAACTAAAAACGAATATTTTAGTTTTCTCGTTTAAATATCACGATAAAATTAAATTGTAAAAATATCCCTGTGTAACTTTATTTGTGTATTAAATTTATTTAATAAGTTCGTTTCTAGCTTTTTTCTTGACGAGTAACGATGTTTTTTTATTTTGGAGCTAGAAACGAATATTTTAGTTTTGTCGCTTAAATATCGCTATAAAATTAAATTGTAAGAATATCCTTGAATAACTTTATTTGCTTATTAAATTTATTTAATAAGTTTGATTCTAGGATTTTTTCCTGAGGAGAAACGCTGTTTATATTTCTCTGGAAATAGAAACGAATATTTTAGTTTTCTCGCTTATATATCTTGATAAAATTAAATTGTAGGAAAACTAGAAACGAATATTTTAGTTTTCTTGCTTAAATATCACGATAAAATTAAATTGTAAGAATATCCCTGAGTAACTTTATTTGTTTGTTAGATTTTTTTAATAAGTTCGATTCTAGCATTTTATCCTGACGAGTAACGATGTTTTTATTATTTTGGAACTAGAAAAGAATATTTTAGTTTTCTCGCTTAAATATTGCGATAAAATTAAATTGTAAGAATATCCCTGAGTAACTTTATTTGTTTATTAAATTTATTTAATAAGTTTGATTCTAGGATTTTTTCCTGAGGCGAAACGGTGTTTACATTTTTCTGGAACTTAAAACGAATATTTTAGTTTTCTCGTTTAAATATCACGATAAAATTAAATTGTAAGAATATCCCTGAGTAACTTTATTTGTTTATTAAATTTATTTAATAAGTTTGATTCTAGGATTTTTTCCTGAGGAGAAACGATGTTTTATTATTTTGAAGCAAGAAACGAATATTTTGGTTTTCTCACTTAAATATCACGATAAAATTAAATTGTAGGAATATCCCTGAGTGACTTTATTCGTGTATTAAATTTATTTAATAAGTTTGATTCTAGCATTTTATCTTGACGAGTGACGATGTTTTTATTATTTTGGAACTAGAAACGAATATTTTAGTTTTCTCGCTTAAATATCGCGATAAAATTAAATTGTAAGAATATCCCTGAGTAACTTTATTTGTTTATTAAATTTATATAATAAGTTTGATTCTAGGATTTTTTCCTGAGGAGAAACGCTGTTTATATTTCTCTGGAAATAGAAACGAATATTTTGGTTTTCTCACTTAAATATCACGATAAAATTAAATTGTAGGAATATCCCTGAGTAACTTTATTTGTTTGTTAGATTTTTTTAATAAGTTCGATTCTAGCATTTTTTCCTGACGAGTAACGATGTTTTTATTATTTTGGAACTAGAAAAGAATATTTTAGTTTTCTCGCTTAAATATTGCGATAAAATTAAATTGTAAGAATATCCCTGAGTAACTTTATTTGTTTATTAAATTTATTTAATAAGATTGATTCTAGGATTTTGTCCTGAGGAGAAACGATGTTTTTATTATTTTGAAGCAAGAAACGAATATTTTGGTTTTCTCACTTAAATATCACGATAAAATTAAATTGTAGGAATATCCCTGAGTAACTTTATTCGTGTATTAAATTTATTTAATAAGTTTGATTCTAGCATTTTGTCTTGACGAGTAACGATGTTTTTATTATTTTGGAACTAGAAACGAATATTTTAGTTTTCTCACTTAAATATCACGATAAAATTAAATTGTAAAAATATCCCTGAGTAAATTTATTTGTGTATTAAAATTTATTTAATAAGTTTGATTCTAGCATTTTGTCTTGACGAGTAACGATGTTTTTATTATTTTGGAATTAGAAACGAATATTTTAGTTTTCTCACTTAAATATCACGATAAAATTAAATTGTAAAAATATCCCTGAGTAACTTTATTTGTGTATTAAAATTTATTTAATAAATTTGATTCTAGCATTTTTTCCTGACGAGTAACGATGTTTTTATTATTTTGGAACTAGAAACGAATATTTTAGTTTTCTTGCTTAAATATCACGATAAAATTAAATTGTAAGAATATCCCTGAGTAACTTTATTTGTTTGTTAGATTTTTTTAATAAGTTCGATTCTAGCTTTTTTTCCTGACGAGTAACGTTGTTTTTATTATTTTGGAACTAGAAAAGTATATTTTAGTTTTCTCGTTTAAATATCACGATAAAATTAAATTGTAAAAATATCCCTGTGTAACTTTATTTGTGTATTAAATTTATTTAATAAGTTCGTTTCTAGCTTTTTTCTTGACGAGTAACGTTTTTTTTTTTATTTTGGAGCTAGAAACGAATATTTTAGTTTTGTCGCTTAAATATCGCTACAAAATTAAATTGTAAGAAGATCCTTGAGTAACTTTATTTGTTTATTAAATTTATTTAATAAGTTTGATTCTAGGATTTTTTCCTGAGGAGAAACGCTGTTTATATTTCTCTGGAAATAGAAACGAATATTTTAGTTTTCTCGTTTATATATCTTGATAAAATTAAATTGTAGGAAAACTAGAAACGAATATTTTAGTTTTCTTGCTTAAATATCACGATAAAATTAAATTGTAAGAATATCCCTGAGTAACTTTATTTGTTTGTTAGATTTTTTTAAGAAGTTCGATTCTAGCATTTTATCCTGACGAGTAACGATGTTTTTATTATTTTGGAACTAGAAACGAATATTTTAGGTTTCTCGCTTAAATATCTTGATAAAATTAAATTGTAGGTATATATCCCTGAGTAACTTTATTGGTTTATTAAATTTATTTAATAAGTTTGATTCTAGGATTTTTTCCTGAGGAGAAACGATGTTAAATTTTTCTGGAACTAAAAACGATTATTTTAGTTTTCTTGCTTAAATATCACGATAAAATTAAATTGTAAGAATATCCCTGAGTAACTTTATTTGTTTGTTAGATTTTTTTAATAAGTTCGATTCTAGCTTTTTTTCCTGACGAGTAACGTTGTTTTTATTATTTTGGAACTAGAAAAGAATATTTTAGTTTTCTCGCTTAAATATCTTGATAAAATTAAATTGTAGGAATATCCCTGAGTAACTTTATTTGTTTATTAAATTTATTTAATAAGTTTGATTCTAGTATTTTTTCCTGAGGAGAAACGCTGTTTATATTTCTCTGGAAATAGAAACGAATATTTTAGTTTTCTCGCTTATATATCTTGATAAAATTAAATTGTAGGAAAACTAGAAACGAATATTTTAGTTTTCTTGCTTAAATATCACGATAAAATTAAATTGTAAGAATATCCCTGAGTAACTTTATTTGTTTGTTAGATTTTTTTAAGAAGTTCGATTCTAGCATTTTATCCTGACGAGTAACGATGTTTTTATTATTTTGGAACTAGAAACGAATATTTTAGGTTTCTCGCTTAAATATCTTGATAAAATTAAATTGTAGGTATATATCCCTGAGTAACTTTATTGGTTTATTAAATTTATTTAATAAGTTTGATTCGAGGATTTTTTCCTGAGGAGAAACGATGATACATTTTTCTAGAACTAAAAACGAATATTTTAGTTTTCTCGCTTAAATATCACGATAAAATTAAATTGTAAAAATATCCCTGAGTAACTTTATTTGTGTATTAAAATTTATTTAATAAGTTTGATTCTAGCATTTTTTCCTGACGAGTAACGATGTTTTTATTATTTTGGAACTAGAAACGAATATTTTAGTTTTCTCACTTAAATATCAAGATAAAATTAAATTGTAAAAATATCCCTGAGTAACTTTATTTGTGTATTAAAATTTATTTAATAAGTTTGATTCTAGCATTTTTTCCTGACGAGTAACGATGTTTTTATTATTTTGGAACTAGAAACGAATATTTTAGTTTTCTCGCTTAAATATCGCGATAAAATTAAATTGTAAGAATATCCCTGAGTAACTTTATTGGTTTATTAAATTTATTTAATAAGTTTGATTCTAGGATTTTTTCCTGAGGAGAAACGATGTTTTTATTATTTTGAAGCAAGAAACGAATATTTTGGTTTTCTCACTTAAATATCACGATAAAATTAAATTGTAGGTATATCCATGAGTAACTTTATTCGTGTATTAAATTTATTTAATAAGTTTGATTCTAGCATTTTGTCTTGACGAGTAACGATGTTTTTATTATTTTGGAACTAGAAACGATTATTTTAGTTTTCTCGCTTAAATATCGCGATAAAATTAAATTGTAAGAATATCCCTGAGTAACTTTATTTGTTTATTAAATTTATTTAATAAGTTTGATTCTAGGATTTTTTCCTGAGGAGAAACGCTGTTTAAATTTTTCTGGAACTAAAAACGAATATTTTAGTTTTCTTGCTTAAATATCACGATAAAATTAAATTGTAAGAATATCCCTGAGTAACTTTATTTGTTTGTTAGATTTTTTTAATAAGTTCGATTCTAGCTTTTTATCCTGACGAGTAACGATGTTTTTATTATTTTGGAACTAGAAAAGAATATTTTAGTTTTCTCGCTTAAATATCGCGATAAAATTAAATTGTAAGAATATCCCTGAGTAACTTTATTTGTTTATTAAATTTATTTAATAAGTTTGATTCTAGGATTTTTTCCTGAGGCGAAACGGTGTTTACATTTTTCTGGAACTTAAAACGAATATTTTAGTTTTCTCGTTTAAATATCACGATAAAATTAAATTGTAAGAATATCCCTGAGTAACTTTATTTGTTTATTAAATTTATTTAATAAGTTTGATTCTAGGATTTTTTCCTGAGGAGAAACGATGTTTTATTATTTTGAAGCAAGAAACGAATATTTTGGTTTTCTCACTTAAATATCACGATAAAATTAAATTGTAGAAATATCCCTGAGTGACTTTATTCGTGTATTAAATTTATTTAATAAGTTTGATTCTAGCATTTTATCTTGCCGAGTGACGATGTTTTTATTATTTTGGAACTAGAAAAGAATATTTTAGTTTTCTCGCTTAAATATCGCGATAAAATTAAATTGTAAGAATATCCCTGAGTAACTTTATTTGTTTATTAA